>JMRQ01002108.1:0-666788 GCA_000688715.1 Glossina pallidipes | reverse complement strand
TTTTAAATATATGTCAATTTTGACACTAAATGGTTGGCACAGAAGTATCCCGTACGAGTGTAGAAAGAGCTTATGTCGCCTGTTGAAGCTTCAGTCTCTATACGTTATTGAGCTTCTACGTGAGTCGCTGGGAAACCACTAAAGTAATATAGTTTATTAATATCTGCTTTGTGCAAGTTAGATTTCTTTGATGCATTACTCCGCAGCATGCACATATAGATGTGTGTGATTAATCATAATCTTACTATTGGTTTTTATAACGAATCGTGCCACGTTGTGACTCTCAGTCGCTTATAAGATTCCTGGAAATAATTAAAATATTATTGTTTTTCTCTCTAGTTAAAATTCAGTTATATATCAAAACAAGCTGTTATCTGTGTAAACATGTAATGTTATATAAAAGTCATATATCTTTTGATAGTGAAATATAAAATTTTCGAAAAATTTTGCATTCGAAATTCAAAAGTAACTCAAAGACACCGCCTGGCGGGATTAGCGTTAATTAAGTATGCGAAAACTATCAGTTTTCTCTTTCTTCCTTATATTCATTTTTATTTCATATTTTTTTTTGAATTAAAAAACTTTCGCTGAATTAAACAATTTGTTGCTCATCTTTGGTGATCAGTTAGCTCTCAATGATTGTGATCTTATAGAGTTTCAAAAAGAAATAGCTCTAGAAATGGATCGCTATATACAACTTTGCCCTCCTATTACA
Organism: Glossina pallidipes; assembly: GCA_000688715.1. Taxonomy (NCBI): domain Eukaryota; kingdom Metazoa; phylum Arthropoda; class Insecta; order Diptera; family Glossinidae; genus Glossina; species Glossina pallidipes. The sequence goes on along the minus strand of JMRQ01002108.1, from coordinate 666,073 downwards.
ACGAATATGATCCTTAACAATCTGGTCAAATTTTTGATGTACTCTCGCGGTTTCCTAACACGGTAAACAAGACCAAATGATCGTACCATTATAAAAGATGAGAAGAGGATGATTTAATGCTGATTTCTTTGAAGGCTGATACCCACACACAAAAATTCAACTCCTTTTTTTTGCGGAAACTTTATTTTATAAAATTTGCTCTGCAGGAAACGAAATTCTCGTCTCGCAACTGTTATACTAACGAAGCTCAATATATAATATAAAGGAATATGTTACGAGGAAATTCGCTTGTAATGATTATTACCCTTAAGCATAGCTTATTTAAAAAAAATTGATCTGTAACAACTCCTGCACATCCATAAGATTAGCTTTAGTAGATTCAAAAGCGCTATGAAGATTGCTAAAAACGTTTTGTCCTCATTAACATGTTGATCGAAATGACATTCTGTCATGAATAAGCTGGAATAGTTTATTGGCCCATTATGGCATTGAATAGGGCATAGGGTAACAAGTTTTTTCAATACGCACAGTCTGTTGATTGAAGTCAAGACTGTTCGGCACTGCATGGTTCTAGAACATTTAGCATTTAGTCGTAGAGAAATTACTTATTTGAGCGGAGTAGATACCATTAGCGCCAATAACGCTTAGCTGTTGACAATACCGCGCAGATATAGTCTTAAAAAGGCTGCGGCGATCTTGAGGAAGAAGCGAAGAGCGCACCCGACATTCCAGCACGGCATGAGCAACGGGCATGATAAATGTTGCTAACGGCTAAATAGTTGCGGAGCTGCAGCCTACAGCTGTTGCTAATGACATTGACATTTTCTATGACGCTTTTAGGTACGAAAAATATGGTCGATTGTTACGTTTCGATTAGAAGAATGTATAATTTTTGGCGACAAAAAACGACCTTAAAGTATCTCGACCTCACAATACGATTACAGTGAGGTTGTGGACAAAATGTTACGATCAAACATGTATTTTGTGAATGCCGAAGATTCTCCAAAATTAAAAGATTCATAACCGGCGCGCCTTGCCTTACGGACTACGCTAAGCATTTAGTCTATCTTTTCTAAAAAACAGAGCCGATAGTTTTAGTTATTACTTGGAATTTATTTCTTATGATAATAATATTAATAAAACCAAATATGCTAACATAACGGACAAATGTGATCAGCGGCAGAGTTAGCACTTCTCTTGCTTTTGACCAAATCTCTTTTACATAACCTTTAAAGTTCTTGAAGCCCATCAGCCCATCAAAGAATGGTACGGGTGGTTAGTGCCTAAACGTAGGTTCTTAAATTATTACATGGCATTAAGTGATATCAAAAAATGATATCTAAGCGAAAGGTAACCATATAGGTCACAAAAAGGATCATGACTTGCAATTGGTTCCATTCGATGAACTAACTTCCAAACAACATATACGAGAGTGCAGCAAAAGATTTTAGTTTTCATGCGAAGGCTTAATACGGTGATAATGCATTCCCGAGATTAGTTTGACTGAATATCTTCATTTAATTTCTCATTCACATATTAAAAGTTGAACATATAGACTCCGGGTTTATCTGAAACGTCTACATAGTGGCTAATGTAGAAAATATTTTTAATTGTTTACTAACTACTTTGTTCATTGCAATTTTGTTACAACACCGATAAATGCACATCGCATAGATATGGATTATAAAATAATTTATGAACAAGTTTATTTGTCCTACAAAGCAGAATTTCTTTTCTATTTTATTCTACCAAAACAAAGCGGTAACGAAAACAGAGGAGACAATTTGATGTGACATTAACGTTCATACATATAAAAGCAGAAATCATTATGGTAGAGTAGCCAGAGATAACGTTTGATAAGAGCCCGAACCTCAGATAAAGATTTATTATCAATTAAAATAAATACAACAAAAACAACTGACTGGACTAACATGGTAGCATTGCGAGCTTTTTACCATGCGCACAAAACCGAACAGCTGTGATTGGTGGCGAATCACAACGACGTTTAGAGACATACGACTTCAGTGCATCAAAGAGAGAGGGAGAAACTCTCTACCCAGTCTTGATATCATCCGAAAGAAGAATAAAATAAAAAAAATAAAAATTCAAAAAATATTTCTTTCTTTGTACATATATACATATAGTTCTTAGTTCGCATATACTTTTCAGTTTCCTATAAGAAAGACGAAATAACTAACATACGTGCACCTCTTTTATATTCGATCTCTGATATGCATGCACTGCGCTAATATCGTGTGTGTTAGAACCAGACAGCTATGCAATCTTTGCAATCTTTTATGCACATATGTATGTACTTATATATTTATATATATATAAATGTGTGTTCTCTAGCGATTGGGTGGAGCCTTTTTTAGATGAAAAATAGAAAAATTCAGAAATTCTATAAATCAATGTCACTTTAAATACAATAACAAATAACAAACATATATACAATATGTATATTTAAAGTTTGTCTGCACCTTTCCATACATACATACATATATATATATATATATATATATATATATATATACATATATGTATATACTAGTTCTATGTAAAAAAATTCAATTCTCATTGCATAGCATTGCATGTGTGGCATTAAAATTCAGTGTTTATTTATTTTGAATCGTCCAACATTTTCAATTTGTTTTTATTTATTGTTTATTTAATCCCTTCATATAATAGCACAACAAATAGATATTGCGATTTGTTTATATCAGAGTTTACCCTTTTATTTGGGTTGCTCCATATACCCTACACCGCTGTTTATCGACATTGTTTTATCAATTCATCGATCAAACATTTTAAGAAATTTTCTTTTATTTAATTCAATAAAAGCCAATTTATTGCTTAAGAAAATTTTTGCGATTGTTATGTTGATCACAATTTTTTATTTGCATTCGTATTAATTTTGATATTAATATGGGCATTCTTTGCAATTGTTCTCCACGGTTTGGCCAACAAAACATTGGCATAAACCATAGACATGGAAACGTGACAGCGGACTAGATGTTTAATAAATTAATAGCTTTGTTCTGGATCAGTTCGCAACAAAGTCCAGAATTTGAAATAATTTAAAGAATTTCAACGGTAACGGCGCTAGAAATAAATGTGAAGTTTCAAATCCGTCCGGCTTGAAAAGATCCGCAGAAACCAACTAAATTAACTATATAGTCTCTCTTGTTTTGCTTATCCTACTTTCGCGGAAAAAGTAATACTTTTGGTCTAAACAAATCTTATAATAACAATAATAACACTAATAGCTTTCAAAATTGAGTCAAATATCGGAAATTCCTAAAGTCTTCCCCTAGTTCGATTTCGTCTATCTATAACCAACAATCGAGCGAGACACTCGCTGATGTGATCTTACCGATTATAGCGTTCTCATGTAATGTCTGCTTTTTGTATTCTTGCCAGGATTTTTTAATTGTAACAGTCTTTGCTTTTGTATTATATGAAGTTTGTGATTTTCTAAAGCAAATATTATGCTCGAAAGCGATTTGTGCTTCTTTTTTTTTGATTGATGTAAAGTTTAAATTTTATGCATATACGAATATGTGCGAATTTTGGTGGCAAGGCTGAAGGTTATTATATCCGCCATAAATAGCATCTAACTTAAGGCATATTTTTCCATGAATTGGAAAACATGTTTAAGTGCCCTATTTTATATAAACATTGCTTTTCGATTTGTTCTCCACTTATAAACGGATGTGAGATCTAGATAATCAGAAATATGTGGCGACACTGGAAGAGTAATGTAATCATAAGCTCATAAGTTAAGCCCTAAAATGCGCGTGCAACTAAACAGGGGGTCCATAGACAACTAAACAGAGTCCATATACAAAAATTGATCCTTACTCGATCTTATGAATCCATTCTTTCTCATTTCACTATAAGAAAAGATCCGTCCGCCATCAAAGTAAAGCCAATCGATCCCATCCATGTTAATGTACGTGGACGAACGCATTCGTAGCCCCGCTCGGTTAACGATTTATGTCCACGCATCATAAAACATACAACATAAAAGTGTCATTACTGACATGATATTTGACAAGTAAAAATTAGGAGATTTTGAGATAAATTCGCTATTTGTTCACTGATAGAGTGATGAGAATCCATGAATAAAAACGTTAGGCTCATCTGCATGCGTAAATAAACAAAACATATTCAAGAGAAATAGTGGAGCAATTTTTCCAGCAACAGCGAGTGACAGTTTGGTGTGGTTTTTGGGCTAGTGATGTAATCAAGCGTTTTTGAAAAGGCTGGCGATCACTACAAGTTATGAATGCATTATCAAACGATGTTGATTGGCCTTTTTTTTACCTAAAATGCTATACATATGGACGATGTTTATTTCAAGCAAGACGGCGCCACCTGCCACGCAATTGGTGAAACAATGGCTCAATGGCTCAATGGCTTTTATTGAAAGATCTCGCACCTCTGTCGCTGAAACTGACTAAAATGATCGTCGTGAAACGTTTGCATAAAACTGAAATCCCGACTGGTAAAGTCGCGAAAAATAGAAGTGATTTCACTCATGATCGTAAGAGTATCTCTTTTGTGATAACAAGTGCCGCATTTTGTATATTGAAGTAAAGTAATTTCGCTCTCAACATGTGCCGTTAAGATTTGCACTATGCTTTATATCTTGTGTTTCGGAATTAGATTTTTTCATGAGAATGTCGCAATTACCCCGATTAGGAGTAAAGTCATTCGCGAACATATGCCCGGTATGTAAATCTAAAACCAGGACTTGACCATTGATAGTAGTTGCTGTCAAACCGTGCCATTGCCGCCATCCTCTCTTGTGGACAACAACATAGTTTATAGTAACCTTGAACATGTCAAGTTTTGTGCCAAAAAAAGAACCGTCGCGGACAGTGTTTTGACTTTCCTCGAACGATAAGAAACGAAATCTTTCTGGCATACTACCATTACTCGGTATCAAAAGTGAACCTATTTTGAGCATCTCAGATGCAAAAGTTTTACGGGTAGATCCACACGCATCAGCCACGTCTATCGCAAGATTGAATCGCCATAGCAAGAAGATGATACTTTTTGTTTGATGGGGCCAGAAAGAAGTGGTTGATTAAAGTCTGGTGGAATAATTGATGCTAAATGCACAACAATTAATCGATTTGAACCCCTTAACAAATCGGCCAGAATGTCAATAAAAGCAACACAAGAGCACTTTTGTATATGTCATCCGTCCATGTATCCCTATTGCAAAAACGATTCGCGATCTGTTGGAAGCACTCGGTAGGGAAGTGCTAATCCATGCGGCTTACTCACCAGGCTCGAGTCGTTCCAAATAAAAATTGCTTCCATCCATACGTGCAGACCCGTTGAAGCTCGTTTCGTTTTTAGCATTTTAAATTTTAAAAAACATTTTTATGTTTTTTTAATTGCAAACAAATTAAAGGTCTTGAGTGGCGGTACTTGTCAAAGACCAAAATGCGGCAAAAATTTTAAGATTAATTTAGCGAACATATATTTAAAAAATAAATTAATGAATTAACAAAAATAAGAAGAAGATATTCATAAAATTAATTGTATGAATAAGTTTGGATTGATTGCAAAAGCAACTAAAAAAGCAACAAAGTATTGTCTTTTATACCAAATCTCCAATTTATGTCGCATTTGGTGAGCACCAAATCGTACTTAAAACATGATGGAAGCGATTCATGACACATAGATAGTTGGTGTCTTGAATGTTTTTATACTGCAGTCATCATAATGTGTGCAAGTTACACAGCAGACTATTGGAGCCAGTATGTTCCAAGCTCTCGCCTATGTTACCTGTATAATCTGCAGGGTACTCGACAAATGTGGAAAGATCTTATACAAGTGTGAGTATCGTCTCAGTCGTGCTCGATTTGTCTTTTAACGAAAAAAGATGAGAACTAGAGAGTTCGAGGGGGAGGGAGAGAGGGAGAGAGAGAGAGGGAGAGAGAGAGAGAGAGCGAGTAAGAGATAAGCAATGTAAAATACTCGTCGTTCGCGTCTATACTCATCACCGTTATTCTAAAGAAGATACAAAAAAGAGGGAAAAACTGGGTTTACTCCACTCCTCTATAACGTTGGATGGACGTGACTGATTTTTTCTATTTTTGTAGAATAACGGTGGAAATTCATATCGCCTGTCTCAAGCAAATATCTCCATTTCTGCGACCGCGAGATTACCACACAAACAGCAGACGAACGGAACGGTTCTCGTTCAATTATATGTAGACTTTATAGGGTCTCTGAAGCTTCCTTCTGGGAGCTGCAAATGTTTCGACCAAAGAATGAAATGTTTATATTCTATAATATTGAGTAGTCGCGATCGATTTTTTCCATTCTTGTATAGGGGCACCGAAACTACCCATAGAATATAAAAGCAAATTTTTATCGTTACATTTGTTGTGGTTTAGACACATTTTTTACTGGCTTTAAGTTAGCCCACCCTACAGAGCCGACATTTTTGTCTTTGCTAAGAGGCGCACTATCTTCACGCTTGGTTCGCGCCTCTGCTAAGATAATTGATAATTGAACGCTACTGAAAATACAACAAAATGATTAAAAAAACAATCATTGAAGGACGAGAGGTGCATTCATTTTGTGAAAACGTTTCAAACGCCCAAAAAAATCTTCAGAGGCCCCGCGAAGTATGTATATTCTTGGTCGGCATTAAATTATGATCGATTTAGGCGTCTCCGTCGGCCCGGTTACTTGTCTGCCCATCTGTCTCTCTGGCAACTTCAAATTTTGCAGAAACATTGGAATTTCCTGCACGCAGTTTGGTATTGAAAGCGGGTCGATTCGGTCGAAGAGCACGCCACTGACAACGCCAAGGACGCCATAGTTGACATATCCAATAAATAAAGTCCTAATTGAGGCATTGGAATATCTGGAAGCTTTAAGGTTGCGGTCTCGAGGGCTTTAAATATTCACACGGAGTGAACAACTCATGATACCTACTAAACTGCGCACTTAAACTGGCCAAATTCTTTCTCATTTCGTTACCACCAGCCTGTGTCTGCTTGAAGACTCTATAGAAGTCGATGTCCTCTCTTCTGCAATTAGGACATGACCAGCGAAATAAATTTCGCTGTTGTTATTTGGGAAATGAGTTACGATTTTCACAATTCCCATCGCCTTCAATTTTGTAGTTCTGAAACAGCAATCCATTCTCACACAGTTAGAGCCAATTTGTGATGTTGTGGTGCGTGTGGAATGTTATATTATGCCCGTAACCTTTGAGAGATGCAGCGCAATTACAATAAGAGCTTGTGTGCAAAAAGTTCCAACGTTTCCGCCAAACTCCAAGCCCGTTGCTTCATTTTTGCGGCCAGGAGAACGTTCTGATCAAATGATTTACCCTTGGGATATAATAAACGGTCAGATATATTGAGCCATAAACAAGCAAGCAAGAACACGTTATAGCGGCAGGAAAAAGCATCAGGAAGCAAGAACACATTACAGCGGCAATAAGAAATTTAAGAACACTTGTTATCAAATTTCTAAGGTTATAGTAGTCGTCAACATGGAATTTCACAAGCAGCTTACACGGGGTTTTAAATTACGAGGTGTGTTCTACCTATTTTCGATTTTTGTTTTTTTTTTTTTTTTGCTATGTTGGTACGCACGTCCCCAACGTATGTTAACATTATCCGCCAATTTGCGAAACTTTGGTAATGTAGGCGCAATGCAATCGAAGGCGGATGAGCAATCGAAACTTGTTTTTCTTTCTGGTTTATATAAAATGCTTACATTCTGAAAGGCATAGCATGTGCATAGTGCCTATATATGTGTGTTTATTATACTCGCGGCAAAAGACTTTAGAAATTCCCTCCTTCAGATGATAAAATACAAGAAAAGGAACAAAGATTTTCTTTGAATGAAAGGAAATCTTAAACTTAATGTCTTTGTAAATAACGATCGACAGAAAATGCAGTCCTCCAAGGAGATTATTAGACTTAATTAGAGTTCAGAGCATTTCAATGTTTGCATTTTAATACGATTTAATTACAAAATCCTTTTATTTATTTTTTTTAGTTTTGCATCGAAATTCGTCAGTTCTTGTTAAACCAACGTACAGACACTATTCACGCAATTAGTTTTATTCCGATGCCTTTTATTGACGAGACTTCAGTAGGCTTTTGTCGGTCTTTCGTTTGAAATAAAAGAGAGAAGCACGCTCGCCCACCCTTCCACATATATAAACATCCAGTGAAATGAAGAAAAAAGTTTCAAAAAGATTTCAGAAATGTTTTTTATCTTAATAAGTTTGATCATTAATACGCTTTGCCCTTTGTTTTATTTGTCATTTCGCTTAATTGATACAAATCAAACTACGAGTGTAAATGGACAGCAGCGTTCCTATGCACGATAGTCGACACCCACATTTAACCAAATGTTCAATTAAAAGAACACAGTCACCGCAGATGTCCGTAATTGTTTTCAAAAATTTTATTGATTTGAAAGAAATAATTAATTAATTAAATTCCATGTAGATCTTCTTAAATTCAAGCTTAAGGTAAAATAAAATCTAAACTTCTTACAGAAATCATTTTAAAGTATAAGTATAAGAAAAATGAAACTGAGAGACCATCTTGAGCAGATCGGCATTGCATGTGAATTTGGAATTTCCATAGTTTTATCCTTAACACGTTGACTGCCACGATTCTACTCAAGGCCTCGCGCTAAAAATCCACATTAATTTAGTCAAATTATTTCATTGAAACCTCTAGTTACAGTCATAACGATACTCAAGAAGTATGTGTGTAAGAATGTATTTTTTTGAAAAAGGGGGGCCTTATGAATTACGCCGTACCAAAAAGCTCTTCCCTAGCTAGTGGTTACCTGGCGCATAGATATGATCTGCCGTTTGCTACAGCCTCACTAGACTAGACTGCATCTAAATTCCTTAGTCAGTAAGTTAGTAATCAGACGTAGAGTCATGCACATCACATTTGCGCGGGTCTTTCAAAGTTATTATGTCCATCCCCGAAGGATGGTTCATTCTGCCAAAGTGTTTGCAACGCCCAGAAGAAAGTTTCGGAGACTGCACAAGATATATATATTCTTGATCTTTTTGTTTCTTTTTAGTCTCTTTTCGGATAATGGTAACGAGCACAAAAGACTCGATTATATTCTATAAAAATGGTTTTTTTAAGTACCTACATATATGCTTGGTAACTCCCTAGAACAACATTTTTCTAAGATCTTTTCTTCCATCAAAAAGACGGTTTTTTTAGTCAATGGTGTTATGCTTAAAAAGACAAAAAGTGTATGTATAGAATAATAACACATATAGCCACAAAATCAGAAGCCAAAGAGCAATTTATACCTCTTGGTCGCATTAGGACTTGAACCTGGCTCCCCCGTGTAAGCTTCGCGCACTCTAGCTACTACGCTATATGGCTTCAAGATATGCAGTCTAATTTACTGTATTTTAAGAAGAAGGAGAAAAAAAAGAAGAGCCAATTTAAAGCTTCAAATAATGGCTAGAATGGGATGCGATTGTCTGAAAAATGTACCTTTTATAATAAAAGTTCCGTAGAACCTTTATGAACGTATAGAACGATGTTTGTTTATTTTGTGCAATTTGAAATTAATATATACATTGCACGCAGGTTGTGAACCTGCAACCCTTTAGTGCATGTAGACGTGCTATGAAGAACATTTTCTTTAATTTTTTACCAAGAAATCCCAAAAATTTATTGCAATAGCAAGTACAAATCCACATAAGACATTTCGAAACTCTAATCGGCGTTTCTCTCAAAACACGATTTTTCAAGGCGGCACATAAAACAACACTTTTTTCCATTTTCCATTTTTTTAACTAAATTTTTATACCTACCACTAGATTTTACACCTACCACTGAAGGGTGCAACAAAAGGAAGCTTCAGAGGCCCTACAAAAGAGTATATATTCAGGATCAGCATGAATTGATTAAGCCATGCCCGTCCCTTTGTTTTTCTGTGTGTTCGTGTGGTGTGTCTTGGTGACATTTTCCTGGTCGCGAAGATGAAGATATCGACTTAAAGTTTGGTAGACACATTGGAAGTTTTGGTACGCAGGTTAGTATTGACAGTGGATCACATTGGTTAGAGCACAAGACCGCAGAGAAGCGTAATTTGAACGCAACTCTTCTAAACTCTTTCTAAATAAAAATTGAAAACTTGGGTGATTTTGCTTATTACTCACAAATTGTAAAAGATCTACTATTTTGTTCCTCAAATGAAGATCTGCTTTAAAATGCGTTAATTAAAAAGTAAATGTGGGGGACACCATGCCCTGGTCGATTATTTTTTTCTTAATAACACCAGCGATATGGGTACCAAATAAAAAGGCTTGGGGAACAGAAGGCGACAAGGTAAGTGTGTTTATTTTCAATTAATTATGGTGGCCGTCACAACGTGATAGATGCGTGGCGCCCCAAACATTTAAATGATGCTGGGTCTGCGATATATTACGTTTTACTTGTTTTACAATAATTTTGAAATTAATTTTGAATTAATTAAAATTGTTAAGTCAATTAACAAATGATTGCTTTTTTTGATCGAAAATTTATGCTCATCAGTTTATACATAGCTTATAGTTATCAGCTATAGACATATAGATCAAATAAATTTCTTTTCCACCAGCAATGGATCTTTCACTTTGTCGCGAAATGTTTGCAACTTTCCCATAAGGAAGTTTTAGAGGCCCCATGAGGTGTGGGCGTTCCTAAATGGCATCAAATTTTGAATCGATTTAAGCACGTGTACCTACCTGTCTGTCTGTCTATGATTTTGTGTAATGTCTACCGTAAAGCTGCTTCTGATCTCAAAAATGATGATATCGGCCTCAAATTCGATGAATACCGGGAGAGTTCGTGCACGCATGCTGGAAATGAGTTATATCTGAGAAAGAGCTTGCTAATAGCACAAACTAAGCTGGGAACATCTCCCTTTTGTACAAGCAAAAAGTGAATATTTTCCTCATTACTCGCAAATTGCAATAATAAATATTCGAATACAATTTTCTTGCTTGTTTTTATTATCAAATTGAAAATACTTGAATGTGGGTAAAAAAAACCGATTAGTCGCTGAAAAACAAGCTGAGTACTAATTGCTTCAGAATGTGACGAAAGTTTTGGCGAGGATGAAAACGACCGTAACGATTACGACGAGTATATCACGAATTTGATCGCAACCGTAGAAATATGATAAATAAATAAATTGCGAGTATGCTCGCAGATGGCATTGTAGGCAATAACGCACACCATGAGTTCGGTGTACGTGTTACGTTACGAATCGTAGGAGTGAAGAACGAACTTCAATGAATTATGGTACGAATTGCTGCAATAGTATTAAATTGTCTAGATGTAAGTCCCACAGCTGACACTCGCGTCTCAACTTGTGAGCATTTAGGGTGCAAACTCGTAATGTTGGGCCAGTGGGAAAGAGATTTCATTTTATTTTCATTTCATGTTGTTATTATTACTATTGTTGTGACTGTAAACCCAAACACCAATGGATGCAAGGTGTGTAATTATGATGCACAAGAGAGTTTATACTACATACATATGTATAATTCGACTAAAGGGCTATGGAAGTAATCATCTTGCTCCATATAACATCCTTGTAGTCATTTCCTGCCAGCGATCAGAGAACTTCACGTGTTTATGCGTTCAATATTTTCCTCAAAGTATTCACGGAATCATCAAAGGATCAAAGAATTTTGAAGCCAGTGTTAACGAGCTGTTACTGTATTATGAGCATCACTGATAATAGGAAATCGCTCAGCCCAAGATACAAAAACACGTGCTTCCACTTGATCTTGAAAACCATTCTATCAAAGGGTTTGAACGATCGAACGATTTTATAGAGGTAGATTAGCAACCTGAGGTACTTGAGGTAGTCGAGGAAAGAGTATTTAGTAAAAACATGAAATAAAGAGAACATGTGACCTCCGATTTTGAAACGGTTCACACTACGTTGACGACTTTCCAAGTTATACGTGGAGAAATTTTCCTTTTCTTTTCCTCTGCATTTTATTCATTGTAGATGGTAGTATGGCCAAAGCGAAAAAAGACGTCAGGAAATTTTTCCTTACCTACAACAATAAAGAACAAATTTATTGAGCTCAACATCGCACTGGTCCCAAAGAAAAATTTAAATTTCTGGTACTTTTCTGAAGTTTTAATCGAAAATTAACAAGAAAAAAATGTTAATAAAAATTAAAAATTAATTTTTAAGTTCAATAGACGCACGTTAGAAGTCGAAGAAAACACTTTCAAAAAGTATACCCTTCAAGCTAAGTTCGGTTTTTGATCTGGTGGCGAACAACATTAAACCCAATTTTTAAAGTCTAGGTAAACGTAGCAAATAAAATAAACTCCAAAACGATTTTAGTTTTTTAAAATTTAGGTTTTGTATATTTTGCACTGTAAAACTGATGTAGTCACCAAAGTTCTTCTTTTCCACATTAACTCTTCTTTTACACGTGTTCTTCTCTGCTGTATCAAACGATTGAAGTAAGCACTATGCGTCAAACAATTTTAACTCTGACGACTTGTCATTTAACGGTCTTGCATTAACAACATTATTTTCCTCTTGGGTTGAGATATCTGTCATCCGATTACAATAATTTAAATAGAATTAGAGAGCGTCGAGAAATCCCCTTTTGGGCCAGAAAGTAGCATTTCGGACCAAAGAAGAGTATCAATGCGATCAAATGATATTCCAGTGTAATGTTCCGAATTTTTGATTGCGTATTAAGTGAAGCTTACAGTAATTGATGATTTATTTTGATAAAATATTTTCGCAACGAAGTCCTTTTCATAGATCAAATACTTTTTTTTTGCTACGAATTTCTCATACTCGCAGTTTGGTAACAAGATAATGGCAGAGGAAAGGTTAGTAAATGTTTCTTTTCTTCATTGTATTTTTAGGGAAATCAGGAATTCGTCAACAAACGAAATCTGAAGTGTATGATGACACGCAAAATTTGCTAACAACAAACAACGAAAGAGATATGAATTCAAGAAATCAAGGTTCAACAAACAAAAAAATATGATAGCAATAGTAATAAAAAGAGAGTAATAAAAAGGAAAAGTTAATTAGAACAATTTGTCAAAACATGGAAGGCATCACATTATTATTGTGCGGAAATCAGTGAACGTCATAACAAAACTTTTAAAACCGTAGGAAATTCTTTCGTTGCCTATGTGATTATTGCACGGTGACATGCTTATGTATATATAAGAACAACCGGGAATTAAGTGGAAGAGTATTTGAAAATGAAAGCAAAATTATTTAATATTTTCTTTTTATAAATTTGTACGTGATTTCACGCTTTTATTATTATCATAGGATCAGGACATGCGATCAGCGGAGACAATGAATGCATAATTTCATTGGAAACGAACGGTGACAACTCACTTATGAAAAACACACCTTCGACAAGATATTAAAGAATAAAAAGTAAGACAAACGGCCGCTTGGTCACACCTTTAACGAACGGATTGAGCTTTGCAATCACCCCTTGCTGTTAATTGTTGTAATTTAAATTTTCAATATATTTCATCGGTTATGCATGCATGAGTGTTTATATGCCTTGTAAATATATTAGAGCAGTTTATGTAAAGAATCATGGAAGCGTTACATTGAAACACGCAAAGGGTTAATTAATTTAATGCGTTTTCTTTAATTCTACCACAAGCTTCACCAACCGGCTCTTCGTATGTACATGTGAAGTTTCCATAATTGAAGGAACGACTTTGTACAATCTTTTTATGTTACCGTCATCATTACTATTTTCATGACGATCATCACTGTCATTGTTCCACAGTCGTGTTTTATGTATATGTATATGATTTTCATGGACTGTTCCTATTTAATTTCTGTATGCATGTTTCATGTTTCAAATTCATATGCGGGTTCTCGAAATTTATTGCATTTATTTAATTATTTACTTACCATTTCATTGCTGATGAATCACATCGGAGCGCGTAACTTTACCATTTTGGTAAGAATTACATGTGCATTATATAACTTAACAAAAAATGTAGAGTTGATCTCAAGAATAATACGATGCGCGAATTGGAAATAGATACACACATGAGCATCTGATGTGCAAGAACAGCGGGCATCTAAACCAAAGTTCGCCTATCGATGGGCCTAACATAACATGTGGAGGACATACATGTCTGAAGTTTCTTATACAGCTTTTTTTTGATTGCTTGAACATCTGACACAATAAGCAGTTGCAATACAAACACAAATTGCAACGCAATAATACTTTTTGTAAACAAGGAAAACATCGAACTTTGTACCCAACGAAAAGCATTCGCCGCAAGCATTTTCTCTTTTCCGAACGATACAAAAGAAACACTTTCGGCATCGTGCCATAATGGCGGATGAAAAGTGGATCTATGTTGAGAATCCCAGACGTAAAAATTCATAGGCACCATTCACATAACCTGCCCGGCTGAACCGCCTTGACACGAAGACTACACTCTGTCTTTGGTGGGATGAGATCAATGTGGTCTTTTATTAGCTGATAAATTTCGGGTGAGCCGGTTAGTATCACACGCTGCCAATTAGAGTTAATCGATTTAAGCCGTTCGCTATCCAAAAGACAAACACAATATCGAAAAAGCGAATGCAAGGTCATTTTTTTACATAACAGCCATGCATCCGTCCGTACAGCAAAATCGCTTCGCGATACGTTTAAGGCACTCAACTTGGACGCACATGCGGCCTACTCACTCAACTCGAGCTCTTCCGATTACTATATAATAGGGTCGATGGGATACGCACTTACTGAACACCGCTCCATTTCTTACAAAATACTAAGGCAAACCAAGTCCTTTCTCGCCTTTTCGTGCTTTGCTGCGACACTGGCGTTTGAAATCAACAGCTCTAAGCAGACGTGTTGTCAACAATGTATTGACACACGTCGTCATTGACAATCACATTTCATTGCTAGCATAATTGCACTGTGGAACTAGTGAGTTTGCAAGACACATAAAACCACAGAGCCGAGCAAAGCACACTGTAACTTAAAAATTTCTTGATTTCTTGCGAGCCATTGAAAAATAATTCAACGATCACTTCTTTCTTGCTCCTCAAAGTTTTAAGGGATTCTGAGTTTGGAAATTAACTCCTTTAGGAATGCATTAGTAACGCACAAAAGTTTCATAGATCGCCGATAGAAATGCGCACAAGTGATTACCATTGAAAAGGACTTCACGTAAAAGAGGCTATACGCAAACGTTTCTTCTCCAGTCGCACGTCGGGAGGTTGATGAAAATCTAGAAAAGCTGAGAAGAAGGTGATGTTTTGGCTTTTACATGATCTGCGGGACTATTGATGAACGAATATCTGCTACGATAAAACTCATCCAAATTAACAAGACTAAACTCTCTGACCTTTAGATCTAATCTATTCATGCGAGTCCTTTATCTTGCTTCATCTATCGCTATAGTTATTAGATCTCTTCAAGGAGAAGAAATTCCGAAGTTTCGGAATTAATCGATTTATAGGAAAATATAATCTCCTTCCTCTACACGTACATGTATGTTAAATTGCACAATAAATATGAAAAAGTCATACATAAGAGAGAAAGAAAACAAAAAACAAAAAATTCATTGCTTTCCCACAAATGTCAAATAAATGCATTTAAAGTCATTTATAAAATAATTTTTAATATTTCATTCATTATTAGTGTTTTCTCATCAATGTACAAAAGCTTCAACTTTAAAGCTTATTTACACTTAGTTCCAATGAAATCCATAAATTTAAGTACATGTACACACACATTGCCATGCACATGTTTGTTATTATTTGGTTTTTACAAAATTATTTGTTGGTAGTCGTTTTATTATTAATGATATGGTTAAGCACCAAACCATGCCTGTGCATGTGCATGTGCCGAGTACGTGTAGATGTGTAAATTATATGCAATTAACAATAAAGGACGCACACATAAACTCACATAAACATATTTTATACGACGTGTATATGTGTAAGTAACGTAGTAAATATATGAGTTGACCACGCATACACGCCCTAAACACAACAGTGCGATAATCAACACCATTCTGGCATCAATATCTCAGTATTGAGTTTTTAATTAAAGCTTTTTTTCTTCTCTTACAAATCATGCTAAAGTTCGACAGTGTCAAACTGACCAATGGATGTGTGAATGGGTGTTTGCAGCGTGAGAAAAACATTTCTTTCAATTGGCGAAATATAAATCTTGCAAAGTATTCATCGTTTATTGCGAATAAATGTAAAAAGATGACTGCGGAACGGCCGAAGCCGTTGTAGTGCATTTCATTGAATTGATTTCAATGACGAACAAACGTGAAAAGAGCCTGCTGACAGCATTATATTTATAAAGTGCACTGAGAGAAATGTATGAATGGCAAAGTGCTTCGGGGTACACCCTCCACTCTTCCCTTTTAATAGAAGCAAATAAGATACTTTTAGAAGAAACAACTCGCAATAAGATCAACTTGATGATGATGTTGTACGCTGCAACCATTCATTCCTAAACAATGCATTATCATTTCTCAGATATAGAACTCAGATATATTCTCGTATGCAATTATACGGGATTTCTTTTAATTGGAGTCAATCGTAATTCAAATAGCACTCGTCTCTAGAAAATACCCTCATGGTGCATTTTGTAAAGAACATTACATGGACGGACGGAGTGATCAAGGCAAAAAGCAATATATTCGAATGCACACCATTGCAGAAGAAGTAAAGACATTGTCGTCTGGAAAAGCCGACCACGAAGTATTCCACTTACCTGAGCTGAATATCTATTTTCATTTGTTTTCCTGATAATATACCAAATGTTACATACCTTCAGCCCGTATAACGTCGAAATCAACCCAAAATGAGAACCGACTCGTTCTAAATTTAGCAAAAGTAATCGTCTTGCCCTAGAAAAATAAACCTATACGTTCCAACTTCAGCACGTTTCATTTTTATGCCAAATTATCGGTGCTAATGTCACCGCCTAATTGCTGATTTTACATACTTCACTATCGATAGTCGTTCAGTACCTCATCTTTTACCCTTTATTGTTTAGTTACCTGTGGTAACTTTTATGCATAATGTAGTGTCCACGCGGTTTAGAACCAGCAATTTTTCTCTTTTATTAAACTAGATTTGTAAGCTAATGATAATGCCATACGTAAAATACCTTTCTTTCCTCGCTTTCGTCCTTTCTTTCCGCATCAAGAAATTTGGTATGCACTTGGATTTTGTATAAGTTTCCATTCTCTTTCCTCCTAAGAATCATGACGCTATTGTCTATGCTAATAAAATACAGTTCCTTTTTAATCGAATCAAAATCATTATCTATACCGGGATCAATTATCTGGGCAGCTTCAGCCAACGACTACTGCGGACGCATCTTCTAAATAACAAGTTAAAACTAGACTTTTTGCTATATAAAAGCTTACCCGTCGAACTAATGTTTATTTGATACAGGCTTCAAAGAATTGGTCCATCTAGTTCTACATTTTTCGTATACAGAAACATACACTTATATGAATATATTTATATACATATATATGTATATACCTTTCATGCAGACCTTTCAAAATAGTGCATTCTATGGAGAGTGTTCCTAAGAAGTGGCCATATCTACTGCATTTTCGACAGAGTTAGTTCTTCAGCCAATGTTCCACACCGTACCAAGTTTTACTGGAATATCTCAACGTTTGCAACGTGTATATTGAATACAAAAACATATGGGTAGACATCGTGCAAAGAAGATGGATAGGCATACAAACGAACAGACGGACATATATATACTTAATCGACCCTGGTTGGCCTTGCGTATGTCGGCACAAACTATATATAGTCTGGGCTATAAGTGCGGAAGGGAGTAATTATATTCACTGTGGACGAATCTTCTATGCCTGCTGCCATTATTTAAAAAAAAAATTCGCAAAATAATTGACATTTCAAGTTCCGGAATGTTAGGTGTACCTCTGTGAATTTTGGCGTTTTTGCACAGTTACTATAGGGTCATCCGTAGGACATCCGTGAAAACCCTTATCGTTCTGTCTGTTGCAATTTGTGACTAAGAGTTAAAAAGGCTAATTTTTTTCGCTTTCGCAGACGTGATCTCAGATTATGTCGCACTGTTGGCGATGCCAGTACCTATCTGTGTGCAACTAGTTCCGATTTGAAGCCTATGTACCAATTCGTGCAATTAGGAGTACGCCAACCATAAACGCACATGCAGACAGACGGGTAAGTGGACGTACTCAGAGTGCTTTAGATGTTTACTCTCATCAAAATCTCTCAAGCTTCCTTTTAGGTCTTGCATACGTTTTGACAAAATGATGACAGAATCTGTCCTTCGATGGCAGGGGTAAAAAAGAAACAAAAAGTATATACGCTCTTATAGAAATCAACATTGACAGCCAAGTAAACGTAAAGATGTCTGCACATAAGCTCAGTCGTAACGTATGTTCGACACTCGCTTATTTGAAGACATGGGATCGAAAAGCGTGATACACGCGCGCTTTCGATAAAGATATCAAATTTAAATTGCAGCCATCATTAAAATTACTACAAAGAATGTGGATAGGAATAGGTTGTGAAGTTCGGTTTATTAAGCTTGACTAAATGAAAATGCGCTTAAATGCAACAACTTGTTAGTTGTTTCTTGCCTTATTATTGTAAGGCATAACTTTTGCGCGTTTTGTAACAAAATTTCTAACAGTGCATCTCTAAATGTAACGAAATCATATCAAATATGTACATGCGTGTAACGTAGTACATCAATATAGTCTCTCTCCATGTTCCGGAACAAATGGCCCCATCATTACTTGCTTGGGTGTGTAAGTGTTTCTAAACATTTCGAGTTTTTCAATCGACTTTCTGATGAATAATTTGTGTCACTATCGTTGATAACTTTGTCCGTATCCTATTCGCGTAACGATTACAGCTCACCCTTCACGTTGCGTGAAGCAGTTCTTCATTAACTGGGCGAGTATGTTGGAAGATTAATTGAATTTAATTGATTTGCTAAACCAAACTAAATTGACCAAACTGTTTAGATTCAGTACACACAAGCAAGAAAGATAGACAGCACTAGCAACAACCGCAAAAGTTGAAATATAAGTTTAGCTACTAGGAGACTAACTTACGAAAGAAAACCAGAAGTTAAAAAAAGAGAACAACAAAATGATTAACTTCGATATGCTTAGCTGGGCTCGCTGCGAAGCTGTATGATTCACATTTACAGATGCTTCGCCTCTTTGGTGGTGTTAATGCTGTGACTTTTATTCTGATGAACACAAATGACATCATCACTGCTTGAAGTAAATTGTTGTGTTTTCTTTTTAATTGTAGTCTAACATTATTTTGAGCTTGCAATCTCTTATTTAGTTCACTCATGTTGTACTCATGTATGTTTCGAAATAAGCGTCACTGTAGGCTTTGGGTTAGCGTTGGTGTTGGATGTTCACATTGCTTTTTGTTGTCATTGCAAACTTGAATGGAATGTATGTAAGGCATGTGTACGTTATTGCTGTTGCTGTGTCTGTTATCATCATCATCGTCATCGTCATTGCTTTCTAAATATAGATTTTGTTTAAATATAAATTTCAGCTTCTAATAGAAGAAATGAACTTTTCATGTCATCACGCGAAACGAATACTTCTATGCACATGCGTAATGTTAATGGATCAGTAAATGTGAAGTGCAGCTCAGCGATTTTTATCTTATCGTTCTTTCTATTGAAACTAAAGTATACGTAAAACCCGTAGAGAAAACAATTATAAATTTTACTCTTAACTTTGGGTGGGTCAGTTGGTCAATGAAAATTTTTCTACATCGGATTGATATATATCCGATGTTCATATATTTCGGGTTCTAAGTTTGAATTATCCAATTTCCGTATGTGCAGGCAAGTAGCTGAGAATCACGACTAGCAAATCATTGCTCGCGGATTCAAATCTCCGTGCCTTACAACACACTTAGCTGCGGTGTGCGCTTAGTCAGTAATGACGTAACAGTTGCAGATAGGACACACACTTACCAGGCTGCATGTATTGTCTATCCCGTTTTCTTTCCTCACTGCTTTTTGATCGTCGTCGTCGTATTTCACGGGAAGGGAACGTCCTCTGAGAGATTGGTTGCATACAAAAAGCTTTCAAGCTTCGCTCTAAGGCTATGACGCACAAATGCGGAAATCTTTGTTCTCCGAAAGCTTACTTCTGCTGCACTTTCACCCTCCTCGCTAGTACCATTTGCTCAATTTTAGTCAGTTTGATACCGTAATATAGACTTAATAAAAACCGTTTATAGTAATTGGATTAAAATAAATTTTGGACCCAAATTTAACAAAACTCATTTTAAATATATGTTTATTTGCTTATTCTTCTTTTTATAAAAGTTATTGTAAAGTGGAAATAGCAGGTTTTGTTTCGATCTTGACTGCTCCTTCGGGGGGTTTATTTCGAAAATCAGGTAAAGGTCAACTTTCAGCCTTTCGTAGTAACCCCCTTAAGTATTTCATTATTTTCCCATAAACATTAAATATAAGTGAGTGAGTTCCGTTATTTGAACCCCTGGTATATCATATAATGCGCTCTACGTGGACATTCCAAAGTCGCAAGGAACTGGAACCAATTTCCCATCTATCCTGTTTGGCTTGACGGTCCTCTCTTAATGAACTTAAAACCTCTGTAGCGAACGAACGTCTACGCTTTATCATTATTTACAAGCAGATCTGGGTTTTATCGTCCATTTTGCTGGATATGACCGGCTGGACATGACAACTTTATTTTATTTATTCATTGCTGGTCATATTGGCAGCTGTACGCTGTTAAGATTAAAGACTAACATTACGCCACCATAGAAAAGCTCATCGATCAAGAGGACAGCAAAGTTCAAAATAAACAGCTTTTTCAACATAGCGGTTAAGAGTTCAAATCGGAAGTGCGGTAAAATTTCCTATAAGGCCTTAGATGGTAGAGCCTTAAGACTTTAGTCTTATCTGGCTAAACTAATAGCAGCAATAATTTTAGGATTAAAATACTAATAAGTGAACTTAGATGTAAGTCTTAAACTAAGTCATTCTAGCAAAGCACATCAAACAGGAGCAAGTAGCAGAGATAAAGTGCATAGTGTGCAATGTCTTAAGCTTAAAGTCTTAAACGCGAACATAAATCTAAGCAACTATTACGTAATTTAGTTACTTACCGCGCTGAGATTCGAAGCCGCGACCACCGATAGTGCAGTTGGGGACCATCGATTAAAATAATTGATTACTTAAAGCCATTGCACACCTATTTTCCTCTAATGTCAACGCAAATATCGATATCATACATCGGCTATGCATTGTATTGTAATTAGCTAATGAATGTCGTTATTAATACCATTGTGTGAAACAAATACAATTATAGTCAATCACTTGACTAAGTCAATAAATTTGCTTCATATAGACAAGCCATTGCTCTTGTTTAAGAAAGTCAAAGATAACATAATAAGAACGCAATTTATTAACACTTGGAGACGTCATCGCGTGCAATGCCATGTTGGTTATGTGCACATGTTTAATATGCGACTATAACAATAACAATAATAACAACAACAATGAAGACGAAAAGTACTAAACAATCCATCAATGGCCTATCAGATATTAAATGAACGATACACGCAAAATATAAACAAAATAGAGAAAATACATAGGAAAGAAGACGGTTCGTGTGATACGTGTTGTGGTTCTTCTCCCAACCATTACCAAAATATATTTCATATTCCTAAAAATACATAATTTATGAAATTCATGATGTGAGTTTGAATTCAATTGGTGTAAATAATCGTCGACCGCACTAAGTGAACAACAACATCAACAATAGAAACATGTCGTTTTTCAGTATATTTATTATATGATATTTTGTATGTTAACTTGAAACAAGTATAGAAAGCAAAAAAAAAAAAAAGAAAAAAAACAGCCAAACAGCATATATGCTTGGGGACCTGTGCATGCAGCCAATAAACTCGTACCGATACTACAACGGGAAAACGATACTGAAAATAACAAACAACCTCATCATCATCACCATCAGCAGCAACGACGACGACATCTAATATCTGTACTAGGGTATAACAAAAGTAGAGAGAGTCGGAGGATTAGGCCAAAAAACTGCGGTGATGTTGATGACACCTATAAAACATTAACTTGTCAATAAAAGCAATTCATTATGTCGCTTCAATAAATACCCTCAGGTATACAAGACCGTAACCGTATACACGAGCTTTTCATAGCGTACTTTTCCGCATTTGACTTTTCATCTAAAAAAATATAAAATGCATGAGAAAACGTTATGTTTGGGAAACCCTGTCTCCCTTTAAAAAGGTTTTTTTATTATCGCCTTCATTGACACACGTAACAGTTTTAATAAACCCTGAACCAGCATAACAACATCATTGGTTGCCATTTTATAGATGCTGCCAGACTCCTGTGTCGCTTTATGCGGTTTTCCAATAAACAATGAAATATATTTTACTTTTCGAATAAACAACAAAAAAAAAGCATTCATAAAGTCGCACAACCATTACACTTTAAATGTCGTCAGTAGTAACAGCGACCATTCTAGCTGGTGGTATCATTACAATCTGTTGCTTGCTTGCTGACGAGCTGCTTATAAATTTTGGGGTTGTTTCGAGTCTCTTCTTTTATAGATCCCTTGCTGTTACGTCGTTTTATTTTGCAAATGCAATAAATTCCATATAACAAAAATAATTTTGCAAAATTTTTCGTGGAGTTGACGCATTATTACGCGTTTCTTCTTTTCAGATTCAAAAGATTTAAGTTAAATACAAAGTTTGTCAATTAATTTGCACAAGTCTTCGCATGAAACAGAACCAAAAAGTTATCGGATAATGTTCGCTCCGAACTCGATTTAAGAAAACTATTATTCCTGATCATTCATGGCAGATCATGGCAGGCTTGTGCAATGTTTGAAACGAAAATGATTCTCTCGTCTTCGAGGCTTAAGCGCGAATCTTCTCCGCTGGAAAATCGAACTTGAATACTGTCTGCGCAAGGTGTCTGTATCTCTATCTATTTCAAAGTAATAACTGTCCCCCGCCTAGGCAGACTTCGTAGTTTTGCAAGGTTTCAGCTCTCTCTCTCTCTCCCTCTGTCTCTCTCTCTCTCTCTCTCTCTCTCTCTCTCTCTCTCTCTCCCTCTCTCTCTCTTGCTCAGCCTTTGCCAAAACCTTGACATTTGCCTTCTTTCTGAAATCTTAAAAGCTTCAAGCTCTATATAAGAGAAGCAATCTATCCACTATTTTATCAACATTTTAATAACAAAGAAAGGAAATAATTAAGAAAAGAAAAATATTAAATTCTGAGAAATATTTATTATTGGTATATATTGGCTTTTCGATGCTCACCACATTAAGCTTTTTCGAAATACTGTTATCGCAGGTGGTCAATTACGTTCACTTTGGCCAAAATAGTTTTTTTTTTTTTTTTTTAAGATCTTAACAAATAGAGCTGAATAGCTCGAGTTTTATGTATCTTGTTTTTTAAAGTGTGTATGGTACAAATTCAAGTAAGGTTACTTGAGAGGTAAGAAAAAGTTTTTTCTTGATTAATAAATACTTTGGGTATATTATCAACAATATGTTGAAATAAACGAACGTATAGTGCGTAATACTTATTCCGCTATTTTGACGGCCATCAACAGTAGATCTGGTGTAGCATGTATAAAATCTACTCTATAGTCTGCACCGCGAGGCTTATATACTTGCGACAAGAAAGCTAGCTTCAGCGCCATTTCTTAAAGTAATTTAACAACGTATTAAACGCCGTTTTTGTCAGAGTCTGTCTATACCCATGCATCTCATTGGCCATTTTTATGTTATGTAGCAAAGTTTAAATGTTTTGCTTTGTCCGCAAACTACAGCAAAATCACATATGAATTACCGGAAAACCTGTTTTAAGCAGAACTACATGGAGTCAATTGAAAGTGTTTTTACAATTGAAATGTAAAGAAATATTTTATATAGAAAGTCATTCTGATTTAGTCTAATAAATTTTGAAAAATATTTGGTCTGTGAGAATACGAAATACGAAGGAATCGCTTGGAGTCCCGTTTACCAATACAATTTCTATTAAGTCAACCTTATAAAGAATTATTCCAATCGAAGGATAAAATATTAAAACTATGAAGTATTAGAGGGACAAGTCGGGGTAAGTTCTAATCTCAAGTTTTCTATTTCCCTTTATTCAATTCATTCAATTATATTAAAGTTTCGAATAAGTAGATGACAAAAATTATATTAAACGCAAGGAAAAAGTTTCACAATACAAACTTGATTACAAAACAAACATTTGATAATAAAACGAGGAAAAAAGTTTACATCAGCGTCGTAGTGAGAGTAGAAAATTTGCCTTAACCCTACCAAACTTGCGAATGTTTACATACATTATACTAAAGGCTCGTGTCAGGAACGTGCAATAATGGATGGTAGGAAGCAAAGCCAGACATTGGACTAGCAATTCGTAATTAACTATAACATAACTTTTGTTTTAAGCAAATAAAGCGTAGAAGGAAAATGAAAAAAGGGTTACAATTTCATAGAAATTGCTACGCAACACACCCACATTACCATCGACATAAAATCATAAATTTCAAACTACTTCAATCGACATGATTTAACCTACCTTCACTTTACTAAATCGTTAACATCGGAGGTGTAGAGGTTAATAAAACGATGGTTAATAAATTTTTATGTATAACAAATAAAACATAAAAATTGTGACTGCCATAAAAGAAAATCAATAAACTTTTAAGTGAACACATTTTCGTTACAACATATTTTCGGACGTGTAAAAAATAAATATGCGCCTCTCATCTTCACACGCGGCACTTGCGAATAAAGGTAAACAACTTTTGTAACCTCCAACAACATGGATCAGCCAAAGGTTTCGCAAAGCACACGTATTCTTGATCATCAGTGCAACTGCCCGCTATCGACCTATCTGCCATTGGTTTGGACTCTCGAAACTACAGGGTCAACTGCATTCATCCAAGAACTTTGAGTTAATTACACAATTTAATCCGCGTCAGCGGAAACTCAAATTTAATTTCAAATCGTTTAAACGCTCCTTACCTCTTGTTGTTAATATTATTCAGTAACATAGTTCAGTTGCACGGTAAGTAAACAGAAGAAAATATGAAAGTTACCAAGTTTTGTATCCTCTAGACAGGTATTCATGCCCTTATATACACACATATATATATGTATACATTGTTTATATCTTGATTATTTCTCGATTATTTGTTTATTTTTTTTGTTTGACAATTTTATCTTATACTATAGTACTTCTGCTATCGAATGTTATTGGCATTGACATGCAATGCTCTGAAAGTTGTATAAGAGTAACTGATATCTTCGGCTTGAAGTACAAAAGCTCTGGTATACCTTAGAGCAATTTGTTCAATTAAACTCTGTGTTTGCCTGCTTGTCAATTTTTTCTTTTTTTTTAAAGAAGTCATTGAAAAAAACCCCACTTTTTTTTTGTACGGTACATGCGTCCCTTAGAAATCCGTGCGAAAAAAATCGTATTAAAAAATACACGCAGCATATGGTAAATTTGGAGATATGTTCCACATCTTAAAAAAATCGTGCAAGATGGAAAACTCGTAAATGTTTTCCAAAAAAACCGTGCAAAAAAATTAATTATGAAACCCTTATTACACAATACATTTATGAATCAAAAACCATTCATTTTTATTACAAACCCAAAATAAAATTAGTTCGCTAATTACAGTGAAAATTCAGTCCATGAGTACGCACAGCATATAAAAATTGAAATTGAAATTAAGATTAGGAGTGAAAATCAATTCCCCAACTATTCATCGTTACTTAATAAGAAGCATGCCCGTTTGTTACGAACTTTATCCAAAATGCTATCCTCGATAGCTATGTCGGATATGTTTAACACAACTGTCGGGTTTGATTCAAATGAAGAATTTCTTTCGTTATTAGTAGTAGAAGGCCATAGAGTAAATCGGTAACACATGTGTGAGGATAAACCGACTGACTTCTGACGACGGTATTCTTTCATTTTGTTGCTATGAGACGTCGTCAAAATGGGAATATTTTTTTATTTGGATTCGTGTTAGAACAAAAAATTCGTGCAAAAAAGGTTACTTGTCGTCATTGGTGAACCGTGTTATTTCAAAATCGTGTAAAAAAGACAAATTTACAAATATTTAAATACATTCTCTGGGCATTAAATGCGAAATCCACTGCCCCGTTTTGCTGTAGGGAAAATTCAGTAAGTCAAGTTCACCTATCGAAGTTTTGTAAAATTCGTTCTAAGTCTCTTTCAATTCTTTCACCCATTCTTTGCATCATCCTGCTTTATTTATTCTCAATTTGATTTCCTTCTATTGAGTGCACACGTTCTTTTCTCTCTCTCTTATTATTTTCATTTAAATTTATTGAAATTTTTCTACAAATGTGACCGAAACACGTACCGACTGCAGTTACAATATTTTTTTCAAATATTTCTGAAGGAAACAAGAAAATATTCCTTTAGTCACCTGCATGCATGCACGCGTAGTTCATATCGACTGCTTACTTTGTGTTTGTGTGTATTGTGGGTTGACAAGGAAGTCATAAGTTCTCAGTGTAATGTGTTTTACTTATCAATGGACGATATATAAAATAAAAAATTTTCGTTTCATCTCAAGTTAAAAATTATTATGTAAATGACATAATATTATTTAAGTAAAAGCAGTTATATAAACTAATTATTTAAGAAAAAATAATTCGCTGTCAACATCATACAGCACGCGTATATCACTTTCGGAAGTTTGTTTGTTTGTTATACCCACTTAGCAAATACTTCATATACTGCTTTCTTTCCACTTTGACCTGACTCTGTTCTTGCACTAGTTTGCTAGCTTCGTTCCAAAAATATTACCAGGTTTGTAACGGGCGTACGGTATATGGGTAACTATAGCGTCCATCAAAATTTCGTCCAACAGACGTATAGCTGATGATATGAAATCACGCTCAGTCAATAAACATTAGTGCAATTAATAAGTGAAGTAACTAACGACAGAAAGGGAAAAAATACAAAATTCCTTTACTATGAGTTGAAACAATCCTTCATAGAACTATATGTCAAATAACATGACATCTATAAGTACTTGTACGACAACAATGGCAAATAAACAACAACTTTGGCCAATTTCCACCAAGGAAGAAAATGAGTCTCCTGATGCGATTAAAAACTATTTGTATGAAAGTTTGAACACAAAAAATCACTAAAGAAAAGGTCAATGTGCGTCACGAGGAGTCTATCTACGGCTTTGGATCTATTAACCCCCACCGCTGATATTTTTAGCAACAATGTCTCGTTCAATTTGTTCAATTGATGTAGACATCTGCAGTAACAGCTTCAATCCACGCCTTGTTGATCCCACCATTTGCGCAGCAAAATTTTGTGACCATGAATATTCAGCTTCGGTGCCAACCTGGCTGACTCCCCTGGACTAATGCATGACCTTTTGCGCTTGGGATTGACGTAGTAAATCCACTTTTCATTGCCAGTCACAATACGCCGCAGAAAACTGTTCTTTTTTGTGCCGCAACGTTGGCATTTGGCATTTCAGTCAATTCGTACGACAGCCATTTTCCCTCCTTTTGGATCTTTCCTGTCAGATATAAATGTCTAGAAACAGTTGATCCATCAATTGCTCAGCTGTGCTGAGTTGTCGTGCGGTAAATCTTACAAATCATTGTCTCCGAACTTTTTCGCTTCTCCGGCTGTTCTTTGTCATTGACATCATGGTGAACGTTGAGCGTTCCATGTTTAGTCTCTGTGTGACACTGAAGAGCTCAATAATACTAAATGAAAAACTGTCATTTTATATAGAGAAAGATCAACATCAGCGAATTTAAGTGTTGTATGCCGTTGTATTACTTTATCACTTTTACCAAGAGATGCAACTGATCAAAATACATGCAAGCGCCTAATATTATACGTCTATACACCTCAATCGAAGACTACATAGCTACTTTGCACTGATTGGCCAATCATAGTATTTAAAAGACATAGACAAGCCAAACGAAGTTTTAAGTGATAAGTTATTCGCCGTATTCCGAGCAACCTCAAAGGGACGTCACAAGTTACAAGGCATTTTTTCTATGAGGTTTTTGTAACAATAACAACAACTTATAGCAAAATTGATGTTAAAGAGTGTCATTGTGACTATCGCTCCAGAATATTAAATCTGCTATAAAATGGTAAAGAAATGCAGTCCCAAGCTCTTATGACCACTGATCGGCTGTAGATTTAAGTTTGCCAACAACGTCGTTCTCTTCTTCTTAGGTATCTTACTTGTTGATCACACTGATGTAATCCACGTTCGATCTCGGTGGTATCCATTTAGAAACAACATGTCGTCACCATTCAGAGCCTTGTCTTTTTTACAATAATTGATTAACTTATATATATATATATATATATATTTTCAAAAGCCGACAATTAATTACCTGATCAGCTTTGTACTACCGTTAAAGTATCCTTTATGAATTTAGCAAGCAGTAAAAAGTCGGCATTCTAAACGAATGGAAATTCTTAGATATTTCCTAGATTTTCTCTTTTTCTTTCTTATTCGTCTTTTCATTTCTTAGATATTCCTCGATATATGTTCTGAAGATCTGAAGCAGAACACCCATACAGTTTCCAACTTTTTACTGTCTTTCAAATCTTATGGTCTTATAGGAGGAACTATCTAATTCTTTACATCATTGCGCTTAAAATTTGTTCAATCACTTTCGTCATTAAATATGAAAAATTAAATCTTGTTACTCTATAACGGCTTACTTTTCATGGAGGATCGCTGTTCGAGGAGAGGTGTGAAAGGTAGACTTGTGCGGTTCAAAGTTACCGCCGCCACTTTACATGCCAACTCGCTACTTCGTGTTAAAAAGAGATTTTGTTGCCATAAACGGCGCTTCTTTTGCAAGGTGGTTTGTATGGAAGTGGATGGGGTTCCACATCATCAAAATTTATCCCATTCTATTATTATATATGAAATTACCATTAGTTACGAGTTTTTGCCGAGAAGAATTAAATATTATAAATTGTTTTACACAAGCGCCCTTTTCTCTTTATAAGAGGGACCCCTTGAAAATGAGCGAATGCACTTTCAATAACGTTTGACTTTGGAGCACAAGATGCCACGCTATCAACTTTCATCAATGTGGCCAGGAAGTTACAACAGGAAGTGGACAACACAATACATGCAGAGACATCGAACGGACAGACGGGCAGACATACTTAATTTGTTTCAAAATACAATTCTGCACCGTTTGGTGTAGTAGACAATCGCATATACATCTTTAAATACTCACATATACATCTGTAAATCCTTTGGATGTTGCATATACCCGCACAAACTTAATTAACCTTAATGTAACCTTGCTTACCGCGAATAGTAATGACGCGGAATTCAAAACGAAAAAGTAAATATTTAATTAATACTCACCTGTATTAGCGGACAAGGTAAAAAGGAAGGAGGAGAACAAAGATGCAAACAAACATACGCAAGACGCTTCTTTCACTTCAGATCATTTTCCAAAGTTAGCT
Source organism: Glossina pallidipes (assembly GCA_000688715.1). Taxonomy (NCBI): domain Eukaryota; kingdom Metazoa; phylum Arthropoda; class Insecta; order Diptera; family Glossinidae; genus Glossina; species Glossina pallidipes. Next base: position 636,433 of record JMRQ01002108.1, on the reverse strand, counting down.
AACGTTGCAATAATGCTGCACAAAAAAAAATGGTGAACAAATTTATATAAATATTCGTTTATGGCAGTTCAAAAAAGAGAGAAGAACAGAATGTAAATAAACATAATGCTACGAGAGCATCAGAAGAGAGAGAGAGAGAGAGAGAGAGAGAGAGAGAGAGAGAGGGATAGATCGTATTAAGTCTTGGTCGAATTAGCAGCACACAACCATTCTAGAGATCAAATTTAATACAATTCCCTCCCGTTCTTCGAAAAACTATCAAGTAGTCTGGAGTCGCGCACTACTCCCTACATGCAGCATTCCTGTCAAGTCGTGCCTTCGGCATTTTCAATAAAAGGCCAAGCAGCCAGAAATTCCGAATTTGGAACTAATCTAGAAATTGTGCTATTGATGTGGTTTTCAATACATAATTTCGTGGCTTGCACAGTCACTTGACAAAGTAAATACTTCCCTTAAGGGGAGAGAATGTAAAAACAAACGCAAAATAACAAGAATTTAATGAGACGTAGAAAAGTTGGAAATGATAGGAAAACCCTTACAGCGTGAAAAAAGTTATAATTGAAAGTTGAAAAGTTTCTTAAAAGAAGAACGATGCGACGTTGATAATAACGATGATGACGATGTTGAAAGATGATAATAAAACATTTTAGAGAAAGTTTTGCTTTTCGTTCAAGTGAATGAAGAAAACTGAAGAAAGGAGGCGAACTTATATAGTTGCGGGTTAAATTGAAAGTAAGTTAACAAAAGGCAAATGACTACCGAGGAAGCAAGCACTTCACGATTATCGGTGACGGAGCGCGACACGCAAGCAAGTAAACGGTAGTAAAATTTATTTAAATCCCCAGGTTGTCATGATTAAATCATCATGCAAATAGCTGTTAAGTACAGTTGAATAGCATTAGCGGAAAACTTTTACGATGTTAACGTTAAGAGATATTTGCTTGCAATTGAAGTTTAATTTATTTACTTTTTTTTTTTGTACATCGTTATGGCATTTAAATGGGTATTTTATCTAAAATCCTTCTTCCGAATATGCGACCGAATAATATGAATAATATGAAGTCCTGCAAGACTACTTTGCGTAACTCTTATATTGCAGTTTTATACGACTTTTAATCTGTATATACATAGATTGTGTTGCTTGTATCTTTTAGTGCTTCTCTTTTTATTTGCTGATAGGCGAAAGAAGAAGCTACATATTTAGTAGCGTGTCTCGTATCTGTGGTTGTGCGCCAATTGTGATGTGGAACAGTGTTCAAGGCTGCGATGTAATGCAGTCGTAGGTGGTGTGATGTGCGCGTTATTTGCATATTCGAAATTGTTTTTCCTTAAATGTATCATTTCGCACGCGGTTTGCAGTGCGTATAAACGACCTCCTCACACTCGCGCTTGTACTCATTCGCAAGCCACTTTATCGGATGCTTGCAGTGCAGTATTATATTATGCGAGCTACGTAGATATTACTTGTTTTGTTTATTTATTTAAAGGATTTTCTCTCTGTATAGAGATATTGCATATAAGCTTATAAGCATCATATTCTCATTACATCCTGGATGTATAGTTTTCACGCACCTTACGGCAATATTCATACCAACGATATCTCATACCATCATAGCACTGCGTCATCATCATTTCATTTAAATTATTTTTGCACTGCATACGATCGGTATGTTGCGTTTTCCTTCTCTCTCTCTCTCTATGCCCTTTTCTTCCTTTCTTCTCCTCTTGACATTCTATTTGCTTGCAACTGTTTGTTTATACATTTTTACGCTTTAACGATTTTCAACAAAAACCATTAATAGCGCGGCTGTCGCTATTGCCATATATGTGGGTATTTATGCGTGTGTGCATCTGCATTCTCTTTAACAAGCCTTCAATTCGTTAGTACGCTATGCGGTTTTGTGTCACATACAACAAGAACAAGTGCTTGCTGTTGTGTTGATTTTCGTTTATATCGAAATTTTCAATGTGATGAGAAATCGCAGGTGTCTCCGTCTGTAATGAATTTCCCATCTCCCGTAATAGTAGATATTTTTATTCCATTTAGTTATCCTATACAATAAACAAACGGCAGCTTATATTAGTTAACGTCTCGTAATTTGTTGAAATCCTTGCTAAGCTCAAAGTTGCGTTGTTTATCTGCTGTTATCAGTTAAATGATTGTCGTAAACTAAGACTTCTTAGAAAGTTTACAAACACATGCTCTTCTGCAGGTTTGTAGCATATCTTGTAGAGAAATGCGATGTTGTTTTTATCGGTAAAGGGTTTCTCTTAAGCCATATCCGTTCTAATTATCAATAACTAAAGAACCAAAATACGCGTTCATATTGCGGTTTCTATTTTGCTCATTGCATCGGGACAATCAAAGGAAATTCTAATTAGCAAACGACAGGTTAACTCGACATGAAAAGGCCTTTCTTTTTTGAAATGGTTGTCGTTCCCCTTTTAATAAGGATCGCATAGCAAGAATGCTGTGCAAAGAAGTAAAGAATTTTTAAGACTATTTGGGCAACGAATGGACGAAAGAATGCATTGGTCCTGGATCTAAAGAATGGTTTTATCTGGACAATTTCGTAGTACATAGTCGTTATAGGTAATATTTACAAAATATATATTTTACCGGTCACTTTCTTAACTGCCCTTTGTTCTTATTCGAAATAATTTACCAAATGTTGTCTTCTTTTTCGCTGATTTGCCGGAACAGATAAGTCCACACAGCGGAGTTAGATCGCAAGACCACCACAGGTCATCTACAGTGATGCCATTGGAAAACGAATACCCGCTGATCAATTTTCCGCGTTAGCCATTATTGGCATACGCGGTCGTCTGCCAAATTTTAGTAGGAAAAGAAAGGACTTGATGATGCTAACAAAATACAAGCTCTGTTATCCATTCTCCTGCAAGTCTCTCTTGAAAAGTGTTTACACAGGGCACTCAGCTACCTAACAGTGCTACGATATTTTTCTTTTCGTCTTTGACGCGCGTAGTCATTGCATTTTTTTTATTTTTTATAATTGCACTGATTACCTAATAATCTCAATGTATATACAGTCGTCTTTATTTTAAATGAATCACTCTATCCTGTTAACCCTATGAGGGGTAAAGGTAGCGAATTTATTTTCCTTCGCTCGTAGTAGTAGTAGTAGTAGTAGTAATTTAATTATTTGCTTGTATGGTTTTGCACTGCTGCGCTTCAACGCCTTACACATTATTTTTATATATTCCATTCCATTTTATAAATTTCATTCGTTTTCCAAATCTTCGACTTAAGTGAATTTGAATTTCACATTTTACACGTTTTTATTTCAGCGAATAGGGCCATAAAGGTGATATATTTGCAAAAATAGCGAGGAAAAACTAAAACGGGGGCATACGATAAAAAAAATGTTGCGTTCTAACGTTGAAAGAATGTGCTTTCAAGGGTCTTCATGTAAAGGCAATGAACACCCGTTGACAACTTTGAATTCTACGACTCGAGCCTTACTATTAGACCCAGCAATTATATTAGATCGTGTATTATCATTGCGGACGATAATTAGTTACACGATTTGTATACTGGGTTGTGGATTAACCTGTTTGGTTGTTTGTTGCAATGTTAGGATATATTTCCAAAAACGTTATTCTTTATCAATGAATGAGTTAGCGCTGCTTGACAATATCGGATAATTTTTCTGGAATAGCTATAAGACTAGAGCCACTTAGTAAATGTACCGATATTAACGGCTTGACGTCATTTGGACCATCAGCTCCCGGACCAATTGTACACAAGCTAAGGATTACTTCGCCTTTAAGAAGTACCATAAGCAGTTCTCCCTATGCTAAACAAATTTAATCATTTCATTTTACTATATTTATCTTTCTAAAAGATCCCCAAGCCCTGACTCGAAAGAAGCTTGGCTAGTGTAGTCTTTACATCGGGTTGCAAACCCGTCGCATCATATTTTTCGCATTAGCGAAGCTTATTACTTTGCCTCACAATACCTTTTATTGTGACAGGTCGGATCTTTCACTAAATCTTCTGAGACATGGTACGAAGTTAGTGGCTGAAAGTTGGGTACCTCTAAGCGAACGTTATTCTTTCGCAATCATGCTTCGATGTTAACTCGACACAGGTGTTTTCCACGAGTAGCAAATGCCTCGAAACGAGGTCCTTAAAAGTCAACACCAAATCATATCTACCTTGATTTGTCCAAGCAACATGTGTACTCGAAAGCTTTTTGATATATCAACTTGGTTAATGCGACTACGTCAACATGCGTATGTTTGCGATATGTGAGAGTCCTTTGTATAATTGAAAGATCGTATGATATACTGAAACCAATCATGAAAACTTTGCGTGATGTGCTAAAATGGTTTTCAACAGTCGACCTCCAAGGCAGATGATATTAAGGAGTGTTTCATTGATTTGAATTTTGTGGATAAATGGTATCGATGGTGCTTTTGCAAACAGGGTTGTATCCTCTTATTGCTGCTTAAATTAATTAGTTCTGATGGGTAATGTTGCGCAACAGTTCTTTCAAATAGAACGGAGAAGATGTTACGGTTACGTTTATTTGAGGTTTAGTGCTTTCTGGGAAGGATTGCGAAATTATCCTAACTACAGCAAAGTGAGAAGATTTAATTTTGATAATAGTGCTTAGACATTTTACTATCAGAGTGAAAGAAAAATTTGAACAGAGGGAAAGCTTTCTTTTGTCATTGCCGAGGGTTAAGTTTGATTCAAACTTTCACATTACACTTCAATAACAATGCTAAGGCAATAAATCATAACAATAATCGCTGCATATCGCATGAGCGACTTTTGAACATTGAGTGCCAACGCTTATAAGCAGAAGCATTGATGATCGATACGCCAAGAGTAGTCACTTAATTAGAGACGTCAACAGGTGGAATACAATCTACCTTATTTCTCTTTACGAAATGGGCAAACAGTGACTTGGACAATAAATTTTGATAGCAGTACACGCAAGTAGGCGTCTTCTTTAAGTAAAGCTGTAGCTGCTCTGGTTATCTTTATCTCTATTAGGCCAGATTGTTTTTCGATTACCACATCATACTAACATCATGAACGTTCAACGACCGCGCTATGACAGGTAAAGTAAGAAGAAAGATCAAAAACATAGTTTTATTTTCTGAGATAATCGAGTTTATGTTTCGCGCAATTTTTAGATAAATTTGTTAGAGTCTCGCTACAGAGTATTGCTGTCTATTAAGTCAGTTAACTAGAATTTCTCTAGAACCTTCAACTAAAAGCAATTGAAATAAGTTTACTATAATAAAGATGTTTAAACAAATGTTGCTTGGAGCTCTAAACATTTATTCCGTCTGTTTAGCTTTAATCCGAAATTGAAAGCAACGTCTCTTAGTAATTTTGTAAAAGTGTATTAATTACAGGAAAGCTATTATTAAATAATTTGAATTTAACGAGCACCACATAATCTCTTTACTTTGGCAGTAACAGAAATTATAACAAGACAAACCCAATCTCTAAGGACTAGGGGTCAAAAAGGAAAAAAACTAAACCTCTATGACACATTTATACACAAAGGAAAGAAAACAACGACAAATTACACAAATACTTCCAAGTAATAAGAGATGACATAATATGCAAATGCTAGCTCATGCACACACAAATGCTGGTACACGCACGCATACACATGCGATTATAAATAATGGACACAACAGCAGCGAGTACAACTAAACACTTTTAAGCTTGATTTCTTTGGGGAATTTTTTAGGGACATTTAAAAAAAGAGCTCTCTCTCTACTCTGAAGGCTGATATATGTTATGTGGAATTTAATGCACATTGACGATGATGACAGTAATAATGATGACGGAATTGTTGCTGACATTGATGTTGTTTTACAATGTTACACCTTAACGAAACACACGTTTCAGTTAGCGGCCGATGATAGTGATAGCGAATAAATATTTAGAATTTAATTAATCATTTCAGAGAAAGCTATTAAGGAGGGATAAGTTTATTTAGGTGAAACAGCCTTGTGCATGAATTAAGTCATTAGCTTAGTTAACCAAAGCAACGTTCAATTGTGTTGTACACAACACAACACAATTGAATATTGTGGTTTGTAATTAAGATAATTATAAAGGTGAAAACGATAGGCTACATCTTTGTGTGCCGCGCATTAAAGACATTCATATAGAGAAAAAGAAACTCAAAAAATTGAAGACAACATGCAGTAAGAACGGAGTATGTCTGTAGTACATTTCCCTAGTTTATGAAATGACATTGTTTTAGTCATTTAACCATGTGTCAGATGTTTTAATCAATAGCCAGTAGACAAATTATTAAGAAAGAAAGTTGTTTTTTTTTTTGTGCCTAATGTTGTTATATATGTGTACTCAAGCGTAAGTGAAATCGCTTACTCCTTAATATAGTAAACATACATTGGGAAAGGGAATTGGTTTAGCTTCTATCAAAACACGAGCTAACCCTTTGTTACCCCTTTTCATGTTTTACCAGCTTATGGCCCCTGTTGATTTCATGTCGCTACTCATTTCACTGCCTGTTCGTTGTTCTTGTGTTGTTATTGAAACTTCCCTTTGATTTTCTCAATACCGTTTAAACATTATCCCATAATTACATACAAGCACATACACACACAAATACAAATATTAACGATTTTGGTCGGTTTAGGTTTAGATCACATCGCATAGGCACGTGTTTATATTTGTGTAACAATTTAACCGCAAAATTTATTCATGATTTTTGAAAACTTCACTTTGATCCTTGATTTCTTACGTTCTCCTTTATTCAACATTAGCTACTGTTTGTTTTCATTTTCGGAGGCGTTTCGTATTACCCACCATTATGAAGACGACCCCTTTCGTCCTGTGAATACATGCGACTGTTTAGAAAATTACTATGCATCCATATGTTGTCTGAGCAATTTCCGCATTATCAGATTTACATTCGTTTAATGTGCTGCTGATGGCTTTTTCCTTTTGTGGAACAATCTTTACCTAACGAATAATAAATTTCTCTACGGTCTCAACAGTCGATTATAGCCCCGAGTTAAAAGGGTATTTAAAATACATTTAAATTGTTTTAAATCGACAATTTTTTTATAGGTCACAAGTGAAGCTTTTATCGCTTTATCGATATTCCCTTTGATGTAGGTTGCAAAGTGATATCTACGCTTCATCGTATTCTCTTAATAACATGCTTTAAAACAAGTAAAAGCATTGCTGTCACAGACGTTATCATCATTCGCCTATTTTTGTTATAAAATTCTAAAAATGCGACTATTTTGCCATATAAAGCCTTACTTTTCTCGAACACCGTGACACTGAGTGGGATCCGAAAAGTGCACCTACGTGGTGCAAATTTGTCACACCTGATTTCTATGTCATATTGTGGCTATGAAATAAAATTCATTACAAGACATTAGCAAATAGACCTCTTTGTCGTATAAATGCGAACTTTTTTACAGAATGCAAGAAACGGACCAACGATCCATGTCAAATCGCTATTGTGGACGGGTCCTCACTGCGAAATATTAAAAATCAGGTTCTTTTCCCACATAAAAAGTTACTTCTCGCATAAACGAAGGGGTTTGAAAATAACGGCCTATCCGATCCAAACTTCCCACATCAATTCAATGTATACGTACACCATAAGGGCATAACTACAAATTGTGAATAATCGCAAGGAAGAGTGAGTGAGTCAAATCTGAACTTAATGGGAACATAAAATAAAAAGTGATGTACTAATAATAATATGATAACAACATAACAAACAGGTTGCCGTTGATCGATGTCTTGCGTCAATATACTCTAAATCATGAACGGCGTAGTACATAACATTTGTGTCGAAATCGTGATTCTTTCATAATTGTAGCATATTTGAACATTTTTTCCCTTGAACAATGCATTTATTGAGAAAAATTGGCACAAATTTAGTGAAAATACTTTCCATCATTTTCTACAACTTCTTCCCATGTTCGTGGCAAGATGGCGACGTCGTATCGAAGAAAAGGATATTGGTTTGGCAGCGATCCAATCTCGCATTTCTTCAGCATTTCGGAACCGCGTGTCAGCCAAGCCATGCTGCATCAATCTGTACCAATGGTAGGCAGGAAGCACTAAGTATGGGGAGTACGATAGGGACGACAGAAATTCCCATCCGAGCTGCAACAGTGTACCTTTGAGAACTCTTGCGAAGTGCAGGAAGGTGCACTTGTCTCGATTAATCGCTGGTGCTGGCCTTTTTTGCAACAGTACGTCGTTCAATTTGTTCAATTAACGTCGGTAGACAGCTGCAGCAACAGTTTTATTCGGTGTTAGTAGCTCGCAACACGCCTTGCTGATTCCGTTGTAAGCACTTTATGGCCATGAATATTCTGCTTAGGTGTCGAATGACTTTTTGCGTTGGGCTCTATTGCAGTAGAGTCATTTTTCATCGCCAGTCATAATGCACCGCTGAAAGCTCTCCTTTTCTTCCCTGCCTGGCAAGCAATGAGACCAGTCCTAAATGACATTTTCCATTAATTCGTTCCCTGCTTTTGGATCTCTCCCAACGCACGTAAACGCCTAGAAACAGTTGATGCATCAATTGCTAAACTGTTCGAAAGTTCTTCGAGAGTTTAAGCAGTGTTTGCATTCAATGAATCTTGCAATTCATTGTCTTCGAGCTTTTTTAGTCCTCCAGGCCGTTCTTTGTCACTGACATCAAAGTCACCATTTTTGGACCGTTGAAGCCTAAACCGACAATTGCGTTATGATGGAGCAACACCACAATAAGCTCTCAAAAGTGTTTGATGGACTTCGGCAGTAAATAGTTGCACATTAATACTCGGCATTACTTCATAATTTTCACCAACATATGCCGTTGATGAAAATACATGCAAGCACTTGTTACTCTAGCTGAACACAATCACTGTCTCCAATGTGCTTTCCCATACTTTGGCATACTTTGGCAGTATTTGAAAAAAAGGTTTTGTATGAGCTCTCAAGGCAAGATATTTCCTTAACTCAGCTACAATATATAATCCGCCGAATTAAATTATATAAGAGCTACACCAAATAAAAGAAACTTTAAAAGTAAAATCAATGTTCAACTTATGAATGAGTGAGAGAAAGAATATAAATGCTGTCAAGTAGACTATATGCGAATCAGATAAAGACGTTCCTTGAATCGGTGCAAGCATGCTAGTTTGGCAACCATATCCCGGTAATATTAAGTATTAGACTACAGGAGTACTTTAGTTTTATTGGTCAATCCAAAGATCGAAAATTCATTACAGGCCTATTTAAAGTCGTTGTTTCTGATCGTATTAGCACTGGTTAAACATTAAGTAATTTTGTTTTGTTTTTTTTATCGCCAGCTACTGACGGGTTGTTGGCTTTACGGTGGTAATTTGAAAGTATTGCAGGTATGCGAAGAGGGAAGAGAGAAAAAGATAGCAGGCGGGGGTTCAGTACTTCGCAAAGGAGCAAAGGGGAAAGAATGTCAAGATTTCGGAAAGCAAAAAGCGGCTGCATCTGGGCATATTCAATTGTAACAATTTGGCAGTGGTAATAATACTTACCTAAGGGTCATCAAATTCCTTCAACTGGCGCTTACCAAAACCTAGCAGACATTTGACTCTATGGATATAATAATTGAATATAGATTCGCCAAAGTCATTCGAGCTACTGAAAATATTCTCAAAACCTGAATCTGTCCCTTTTACTTCCGTGCGACGAGAATCAGGGCTCGTCTGCTTGAGTCTTCGCTACCAAGAATTCAATTGCTGTCAAGGCTCAATATTTAACCAACAGATGTGTGCTATTAAGACAACCAGGGAGATAGTAGTATGAGCTGATGTCTGGCCATGTGGAGTTGATGTCTGTTCCTTTTCATGGGTTATTAAAACCCGTGGGTGAAAAGTTGAATAGCAATCTAGGAAGTATAAATTATCCGAATGCAGAAGTATGCGTAATGCACGTGTGCATAAGCTTAACGCAAAAGCGGCAAGAGCGCGCATCTCAGAACTAAGTCGTATGCTCAACGAATTGCCGTAGACCTTTTAATCTGTAAGCAATGTCACTGTGGAAATCGTGCTTGTCTCAAGCAAGAGGAACTGAAGCATGCATTTTTCAAGGCGTAACTGCAGAGTGATAGTGATCTCAAATCGCTAACGCGGAGAATATTTTTATGCATTTTGCGTATAGAACGTCAAAGAGGAAACGACGGAGAAGTTGGAGTCTGGGTACGGTTCTTCGGCCATTAGGTAATTAGAGCAGCAGACAGGCCTCACTTTGCACGGAAAGTTGCGCTTGCAGCATTCTCAATCTGGTGCTCATACTTCTATATTATATCGTATACTCCATATTTCGTATAGGTTCTCTCAGAGAGAGGGTGCACGTAAATTACCCGAGGGCTTATGGGTTTAGTTTCAATAAGCCTCGCGGCAATGAGCGGACGATCTTTTCCTATTTCTGACCGTGCAACACTTTTTACTTTTACAACCCTTCCAATGCCATGAAATATCTATTACTCACAACTGAGTCACATCAAGTCATGTTATAGTCACTCGTGGTTTTTCCTCCTAACTCCTATTTCGGACATTTCACTTAGAATGACTTGGTGGATCTTTTTCATAAGCCACTGTTTACTTCATTTTCGGTTCATCTGCGAGTACTAGGAAGTCTACAGTTTTTTTAATGTTCTTACGTTTCATAAATCATTATAATAGACACCAACGTTAACGTAGTTACAATTATTACTTTTATTAGAAGCAATACATACATGACTGCCTTTTTTACATAAATGCAAATTTGAATACATTCCAATAAAGGAATATACTCCTCGCACTGCTACGCTGAGAGTTCGAAGAAAACAAAGAACCTTTGCTCTCGGGTGTGCGAGAGACGTCCTGCACACATCTCCAAACAACCAGTGTTTATTTACATGCATAAGTGTATGTACAATATGTAGCGTCTAGCATCTGCAAATAACAATCAAATGTTATTGTGTACATTTAATTTGTTTAATGTCTCAATTTGAATAAATTGTGTGAAACAATATACAGTTTCCGGTTTCTGTGAACGCCAAGGAAAAGGAAAAAATTCAACGTTCAGAACTGAATTCACGTAAGAAACCTGAACGGCACATGCGGGCGATGGAAGGCTGGTGTGAAAAGGGGGAAAAAAATTTAATCAAATTCAAACAAGAAAAGGAAAGTCTCTCTCTCTCTCTAAAGGATGCGGTTATCGAAAACTGTCTCAGTATGTGTACGTAACTAATCTACCATCCCTTGGCCCCTCATTAAAACGAAAGATTTTAAAATTCCACACACTACAAGTGTCATCTTCAACCATTAATATTAAACAAAGTGTGCGAGCGAGTGATCCATTTTGCAAACCTTATGTTTTTTCATTCACTGAAATGTTCATAAAAATGTCAGAAAGCCAATCTATCCATCTATCCATAAGGTGGCATTTTCTTGTTATTTCGCTGTATTTGTTACGTGTTCATCGTACCAGTACAACAACACGTTCAAGAATTCAATGTAAAATTCACAGTTTTCTTTTTTTTCGCACAATTTTCATTTTTTGTCCTGGAGAGAACTCTCCGCTCCTCTCGCTTGCTTCAATTCATTTTCCATTTAACCTCACGACTATTATTTTAAGTGTCGTTATTTAAATACTTCCGACACTTTTCTCCTTTGCGTTTGTCCTTTTTATTTTTTCTTCCTCTTCCTCTCTTTAAAGATGATTGTTCTTGTTTCGGTTATCAGAGTAACGCATCAATAGCGCTCTTCGAAAGTTGACGTCTTGCTTGCAACTACCTATGCGGCGTACATATGAACTTTTTCGCCTCGTTTGGAACAGTCCGTAATACACTTGAGACTATGTACTGATTTTAAACAATTCGAATTTTGTCTGTCCATTTGTACCTCATTCGAGAACGCTGACATCGGCCACCGAAACCTTTAATAAGAGAAAAAACTTAAATCTGTGTATGAAAACCTTCTCTATTATCTCTACACTATGCAATGTTAGAGCAGACCTTTACTTACATTTACATTACATTAACTGGCATATCGATTACCGCTGCCGCGTGTGAAAAGAGAGCAATATCTGATCCACATTCGGCATGTGTGACACGTACGCCTCGGAGAATGACACTTAAAAATAAAGCAACACAATCGAGCAGGTAGTAGATCAAAGATTCGGCTTAGACGATTCTCCGTTAGTTCCTACTCGCATGCTTGCATGCTTGCATGTTTATGCTAAACACGTATCATCGTTGAGCTCAAAAATTGATAAATTCAATATTGACATGAACATAATATAATCTTAAGTTTTTTTTTATTTTGTTTTTGTATTGCGATATCGTGAAAATGTATCAGTGACATGCCGGGACATTGGAAATTTTACAATTCTGTCCTCCATCATGAAACGCTTAAATGCGTTTCCTCTCCATTTTAAAACAATGTTGTACAAGACAGTCCAAGGTATTAAATTTCACTATCATTAAGTTTAGACATTTTTTGCATTTAATGCTTTGGAAGGCAGCTTTCCACAAATTCCTACCGATATATCAAATGCGTAAGATACGCATAAAATTCCGGGATACACAAAAGCCTTTTTTACATCTTAAATTAATGATTTCATCATGTAATCGATAATTTGTCATTCAACGCAAAAGTTATTAACTCGTTTGTAATTCAATCTGTTCGTTGCATGGAACACCGCAAATGATCTAAAGAAACTTAGGGTATCGTGGGGAAACTGTACGAAAACGATTGGAATGAACGTTCAATCCTGAGGGGAAATTTTATAATAAGTCACGAAAATGTTACTCCAAATCGAGAACATCCACCAAATCAAGCATACAAATATCGAATGTCGCCAATGAAAAAACAACTATTGGCAACTATTGATTCTTCATCTCAGGTAATCTTAAGGATTCCATTCTGGCGGTCGTTTTCAATAAAAACGATAGTGAAAGTTAGACATCTTCGATTATATCTACATCCATAATAGTAGATATTGTATTGTATTACATAAATCTAGGGTTACATTTCTCTCACCTAAATGCTAATTAGCAGAACAAAGCTGCTAAGAAAAGAAGGCAGAGAGCTGCTAAAAACAATCATAAATTAATTAACAAAACATATGATTAATAATAAAATTAAATAAGAAGAATAAGAAGGCGGGCAGACAATCGATGGGTCCATCTCAAGTCCTTCTGGTTTTTGTATACATCTGCACAAAGATTGTATCATAGTTGATGTATGACATAACAAGCAACTCTGCGAAATTGCTTAGGAATTGCTGGACAATTGCTAATTACGTTCACCTTGCCCATCTACGTCCCCACTTTTTTTCTTGACCATCGCAGTGTAGCACGTGTCGGTAACATTAACCGAGTGGATGGTCACATAAAAAGAAAAAGAAGTTGCGTCTTTCATTGCTTATGGACGAAGAGATGCACAAGACTTTGTTGGATTTGTACGAACTTTACTGCCTTAGTTCTAATATGATCACTTCATAAATTTACTAACTGAACCAACCAACAAAAATGTAATTTTGACGGATTTATTTGTTTTCATTTTGCAATGCTTGCTTCTGTGCCCTAATTTGGTGGTGAGAGAACGTATTTCTAAGCTTATTTTAAGGAAAAGCTTTTTTCTTTCGCACACTTGCTTTTCTCTCTCTCTTTCTCTCTCTCTCTCTGCATTTAATATTTTCATTTTTATTTATTTAAATCGAATTTAGTATTTATATATATGCACATCACTTATTGATGTTAATAAACACTCTGTGTAAATGAACGGATTGTTTATTGATGCTTATAATACGTCTCCTTCCATAGAAATATTTGTTAGTCAGTGCACAAACCAAACGTCGAAATTCGAAACATGAAGAAATGTTTTGCAAAAGTATATATTAGCTGGTGCACAACCCTTGACCACAAAGCAAAGACAAAACCGCCATGAACATAATGAATAATGTGAAATACATTTTTTATACAAGAGGGCGTTCAAAGCAAAAATAAAGTGCACTAATATAGTCAAGTGCAAAAGCAATTGAAATCTTGAACATAATGATTTTTTATTTTTAACAGAGATTCTCCAGAATATTGGCTGATTATTTTTAATGTCGTCAAGGATGAGGTTTGTATGTATGTATGTATGTATGTAATAGAATTAAATGCAATGCCATGTTTAGAATTTTCTTAGAATAAATTAAATGTAACGTTATCTAACATGCTACGTTATATGATGTCTTATCTACAAAATCTTATCCTTGACAACCCAGAAGAACACAAGTAGTATAGATAGACGCTTCGTTTCACTAACAAAACAAAAAAACTAATTAAAGGACTATCGCATTATCATCATTCTTAAGCATTTTTCAAAGTTTCTAACATTTAAATCTCCTTAGATATACGAATTAATCTATGTATATATATATATATATATCTTAAGGTATTATTTCTTATTGATAAGGATATGCTTGATCATTTGCCTTCTGATCGCAAAATTAAGGCTTCTGGCCAAAAAATAGAAAGGAGTATACGAAAAATATTCATCTCTAAACACACATACACATATATAAATATATATATCTACGTATGTATAAACATATTGACTTGGTTACAGGTTATAACGTCTGGGCTAAGATTATTAGTTATAAGCACACATGTTGTAAATTCTTTTAGAAAATCTAATCTACAATTGCTACTCAGCGCTGTCTGCGCTACTGTCACGACTACTGATTGATTAATTTTTTTATTTGTGCAGTATTCTTTTATATGCGTAGCTCATAATTAATGCGTTTGCTTGGTAATGAATTGTTCACTGAATAAACTCTTACAAGTTCCCACTAATGTTCCATATGTAGCGTATGTAGCGTATGCAAAATCTGTGAATCTGAAAATTCCGTGAGGTATTTATAACCCAAATGGGGGAATATGCGTAACGATCTTAATCTGTTATGTCTACTAATTGAAGTCATGAAAAATGGTGCCGAGAAGTTCGACATTGGAAACAAATAAACGGTCTATATGATCTTTAAAGGTGTCACGAATAGACAAAGCTGATGGGTATCGAACGAGTCGACCCAACTCTCATGTATAGAAAACCTCTCTATCTGTTTCAATGACATTGAGCGTTCAACGCATTAATAAAGTTTGGATTGCCAGCAATAACAGCGAGAAAATGTGTACTGAAACGAAATGTGTTACAAGTTCAAAACAACTTTTGGTTTTTTCAATTTAAACCAATTAATCAGAGCGTATCATAAAATCTACGCACAAAAAATAATAGAAAAGTACAGTTTTATGATATTCGTAAACAATACTCAAAAAAAAAAAAAAAAAAAAGAGGGAAAACAACTGCAAGTGTTCAACGCGTTCTCTATATAACAAAGCCATTGACGTTCTTTTGCTGTCATTATACTCAGGTAAACGCTAGGTAAAAATTAAGCTAACGGAATAAAAAACTTTTAATTGTGCAAGTGGGGCAAGCTATACGAAGATATTCAAGAAGCAGACAACAGTGCGCCTAAGATGGCTGCGGCAACATTATAATAGGTCCGCCCACTCTGTACATTTTTATTAGTTGTTAATAGCTTCTTTATTGCCTGGAAATTTCATTGCTGGGAGCACTCATTTCTCCAACGTCCTTGGTCGTAAAAGTTGCCAAACAAGGTTGCATCTTGTGGTGTATAAAACACTCTGATCTATATTTTTTCCAACGCGCTTTTCTTGTCCTCATTATACCCACAGTATAAGTGTCCTTGTTGGCAGAGCATACTGAGCATACTACTGAGTAATATTGAATGCATGGTAGTTCATAGCATAGCAGTATAAAGACGTACAATACCTTATACGAACCTAATGGTGTTATTAGGGCACGGTGATCATTTTACATGTAGCAATTCCCAGATCGAACGCTTTAGACGTAATTGTGAAAAGAAAATTCAAAGTAATTTACTTAAGTCTAACTGTATCTCTAAAGAAATGACATTTAGATCCTTAGTAAAACTTTGGCGAATATTTAATTTTTTTCAGGAAGTTCTACCTTCATTTTATCCGCTCATCTAAACTTTACTCGTATGACGACATGTTTAGCTCGGCAAATTGTGCGTTTGTTATGCAGTACAATGGAAAAAACTGTTCACTTTAAGAATTAACTTCTCTTCTAAACGTCATGTGAATTCCAATTCCGTTGATGAAAGCTCTATTATAGTTTGTTGTTCCGAGGACCACGATACCACTGCACATTAATGAAAATGAACATATAACGAGATATTGACCGCCGATTGCCAACACAGCCGTTCCTGTCACTTAACTTAATACAATCATGTCGGTATATAGGGCAATCGCTATCACACATCCTACAACTCTCCTGCACGCTTTACGTGTATTTAGTAAGTTAGAAGTTTTTTGAAGTTTACTGGCAGGAGGCGAACGGCTTCGGCCATTTCTTAACGAAAGAAAGATCCGACAAACATTATGAGAAGTCTGTTTCATCAGATAATATACTCCAAAATATTGAGTGCCTGCACTTAAGCGTCGTCGTACAAGCACAAGTGATCAGCATGGCTAAAGTCGCCCAAAAGAAAATTCATCACCAGAAAGTATTGAGAAGCAACAGCGATAATGGATGACCCGAAATCTAAAGTGCGCAAGTGAGCTGTGGGAGTTAACATCTTCTACGGGCTGTAGTAACGCGCTAAAAGCGGAATGCACAAGCACTTTATGTTACTGTCACATTCGACCAAATAGTGGTCTTTCGTGCAACCTACGCAAAGTTGAAAGATGTTTAAGATCCATTCATCTTAATTTCCTCGTAACTCCTCGTGGTTGTGACGTAAATTCAATTCCACAAACCTGACTGGACTGGTAACGACTGGAGAAAATGTTTTTTTGGGCAGACAGAAGCTTGCCACACCAGGTAATGTGGCAAGTGTCGGTAGGAAAGACTGTAGTCAATGCTTATTGGGATGCGCATGACATAACCTTTATCACAAACCTTAAAAAGAGTAGGAAGGTAACAAGTGAAAATTATTTATTAAACCTTATGGGGCCGGGTGAATAAAGAAAAAAATGAAGAAGAAAGTCTCGATTTGAAAGCGAAATAAATTGCCTGTCTTCACATAAGTGGCGCAAGCATAGTTGTATTTATTGAGACATTTAAGCATGTGATTTCGTAATGACTGCACTGTCCAGGTTTGATGTCCACACATCATTATCAAGTTGGAAAAGGTCAAAGCGCTGCTGCTTGATAAGCGTTTTGTTCGAGTGAAGAGCCCGAACGAGAAGTCGATATCTATTTGATCGATGTATCGCATTTTGCCAAAAAAAGTAGCTTCACTAGCTTCTAACTAGCTATCCAGCTAGTAGCTTTTATTACAGTTGTTGTACCTTTTCCTCGAAAATATGTTGATCAGCAGCTGAATCTATTTTTCTCATTCTAGTTAGCAACGTTTTTGCAATGGGGATGCCCCCTGCACGTGTTGTAGAGAGAGAATATTGAGAATGCACTACGTAATCAAAGTACAAACTTTGGCTGCAGTTTCTGACTGTTTTTCTTCGTATGTAAAACATGCAAAGTTTCCATGGAAAAGCAAACCTTGACAAATAAATTCACTTGATGTGATGAAGACTTACGGTAGTTAGGTCGGATAAAATTTGAACAAATTTTACTCCCCTTCACTCTGTGTTTATAGAAATGTCTTTAGGAAAATATTCCGGCCAAATATGAACCTGCATGCCTCTAATCCAACTCCAATTTGTAGATCGCTCCTTTGGTGGTCAAAAAGCTCGCATTTTCGTTTTTTGAAGTACGAAGCAATAATTTCACTTATCACATATTAAAATTTCAAAATTGAGAGAACAGAGAAACACACTTGCACGCCGAATAAATTGATAAACAAAAAAAAAAAAAAAATGACCAATAAGTTGAATTGAGAGTAAGTCAGATATTGTGAGCGCAGCGGTACAGAGTAACAGAGAATGACAAATTGATTGAGTCTCGATACCTTTCGAGACGAGTGCCAGTTTTTACTTAATAAACTATTGATTGAAACAGCAGTTTAAACATGAATTCGGTGTAGTGTAGAATCAAAGCTTCACGTGTAAGGTTGAGCTGACGGTATTCACGGTATTCTAACTGACGTACAAATTTATCGTCTAATGAAATTGTGTTCCTGTTTTAAATATAAAAATTGCTTTATCCAAGCAAATTCTCTTTAAGTGAAGTAAAGATATTTTGATTTGGAAAACAGACAAAAATAGCCTTAGAAATGGAAGATAATGATATGCGATACTGAAAGCAATTTTATTAAGTTTATGCGCGAACCCGTTCTTAACCATAAAACAAATCAAATATACATTAAACACAGCAATAATTCACACAAAAATTATTAATAATTTATTGCGAAGATGCAATAACAAGAAATCTTAGTGCGGTTAGCTTTCATCTATTGGTAATTCCAAGTAAATCCTACCCATCGAAATACTTGGAATTCTCTCTCTACGAATTAAATAAATTATCGTCTTTCCATTAATACATAAATTGAAACTCTGCTGTGAATAACATCATCCATCGTCAATATCATCAATCGAGACAATTTAATATAACACAAAATAACAAAAACAAACAAGTGAAGCAAGCACTAGCGCAAAAGACACATCATTGATGGCTCAATTACCAGTTAGTAAACGATCTCATGCCAGTTTGTCACAGCAATCGGTTCATAGTGCTAAACAAGCCTCCACAAGCCAAGTCAATCGAATTGCATCGTCGTCATCAACACTGTCGACGGCGTTCAGTGAAAGGAGGCCCATGCTACGCAGATCGCTATCAACACCGTCTCTTCAGTTTATTGAAGATTCTAATGTTAGCGTCAAAACATCGTTAATTGACGACCAATATCAGCAGAGGGCAGAAGAATACGATCAGAAAACCAACTCAAGTGAAAATGCTCCCATGCAAGCTGGCGGTTGTGTCCACTATAAAAGGTTTTGTTTGTTTGTGGTAAGTTTTCGCAAACGCAGTGACATAATTGGAGTTTGGTAAGCCCTAAGTCCACTTCAGATCGCTAAATAGTGAACTTAAATAAATGAAAAATTGCTATTTCGTAAATGAACGATGTACGAGTCTATGCGTAGGGGGCAAGTATTATAAGCGCTGTTTCAAAATTTCCGTTCGCTCTCAATTGTTTATCCTCTCCATGTCAAATTTCATACCATACTCCTCAAAGTCAATTGGTCGGCTTACTGCCGAATTCTTTGCTCCTACTTGTAATCATTTACTTATGGCCAGGAATAGGTAAGAATCGCGACTGCTAAGTCAGTGTTGACGGGTTCACATTTCAGCGCGGTGGAGCATACCGAGTCCTACCTATAGTGAATTCTCCTTCAGATATGTGCAGGCAAAACACGTACTCACGCAGGCACTCACGCACCCACCCGCTATCTCTGTCTCTTTTTCCCCACTTCTTTGTGACCGCTACATTTGGTTTTATCTTGAGTACATATCCGGTGCAACTGGAAAGTTAACTGCCGCAAATGATATGAAGGAACCACATTTGAGAATGGAAAACTATTTAACTCAGCGCATGCAATATGCAAAATATCGTTGCATTCAAGGCACAAAAATCCGATTTCCATTTAACACTTAAGTAATTCTCTTGAATTGCTTTTAGTTCAGTTTCGGTTCAATTTGTTTTTGTACTTGGGAAATGTTAAGAGGAAGTATACAACCTCTGAGAATCCAATCACACAATTTGAGTTATTTCCCTTTACTCTTCTCCTCTTGACATCAATGGAAGATAAAATCTTCAGTGCTTTTTATATCATCTTATTATACAATACAAACTATAAACGTTGCAGTTATCTACAGCGGTTGCAACTATATAGGGCGTTCAAATGCATGAAATTGACCGCCGATACATCTATCTATGTATGCTAAGTAAACATGATATGGAAAAAAATTATTTATGGAAAGGTAAATAACCTAAGAAAAAATATTATATAATAATACTGTACTTTGCACTGAGTTGTCCAACCAATGGTACGCAAGGCATAAAAAACCCAAATCTAAAACTTTAGAAACATGAACAGAACGAGTGAGTACAGAAACTTCGTAACCCAATTGCAGCAAATCGCATTAAGGTGGAGAACCCGATTGTCGTATGAAAGTTTTGATTGAGTAAATGGTTGTTGTGAAGCAATCACAGTTAAGGTAGAAAGGGTATAAGGTGTGATTATGCTAATAGAATAATGGTAAGCTTGCCTTGCAAAGCTGGGGTCGATCAATGTCGAATGCGTACTCGACTCGATCATCTGTTATTGGCACTTTTGTTTTGTGCGAGTTTATATGAGTCGATTACTGTCGTCGAATGGGTTCTTCAGTCGAGACAAAAACTGCGTTGTATTTATAACATCATTGGCGTTTGAATAAAAGTGTAAATGCAAATACGAAGAAGAAGAAAGTAAACAAATAAAGGAAACAATAACCCAAATAAATTATTTTCAATTCACGTAGGTAACAATTAAAATGCCCCGACTGAGCACTTCTTCGCACCACTTGATAGGTATGCTTTAATAGCCCTTTAATTCTCCCTTTAATGTTTTCCAACAATATTTTTAGAAGGTTATTATTACCTTCCGCCACCAATAGAATTAGGTAGACTTTATATTCATTAATTATATCAACTACACGCTCTTCGACAACGATTTTGTCGTCGGGCGGACACTGACAAAAATGATACACGTTGTCGGCAGCTTTAAACTCGCTACTCGAAGCGCCGAGTCCACAGCTGACGCGATTTCGACCGCTATAAACCCAAACGAAAAAATGAATATCGAGGTTATTTGACCTCGACTGTTAGAAATCGATTCCTGTTTTCTTTTTTCATTAATTCAATCACAGCGACCGCTTTTCGCGAAGCAAATATGAAATGAATCGTAAGCTTCTTATAAGTGGTTATTATTAAGGAATTGTACTCTAGTTCTGTATATCATGTTTAGTCTAAAAATACACGTACTCCTCTTGAAGACCAAGTAGTGAGCTCCACGGAAAATATTAGACGCTGTTCGACTACGGTGCTACAATGGTGCTCGATTGCTTTTGTATCGAGTTTGCCTTCTCGTTCGTTTTATTTACAACGCAATGTTTATGATACCACGTATGTGTACTTATAACACAAAAATGCAAAGAAGAGAGAGAAAAGTAAATAACTACTGAATATAAAAAAAAAGAAATTTTTGAAAAAATTGGATATCATCGATAGCGAGAGCGACTTTGCCCGATACCTTCAGTACACAAGTTATTGGCCAAACGGTGTAACATCACAGTGCAGACTGAACCAAGTATCCTCTGGTAGCGAAGCTAATCAGTTAATTGAGTTTGCCCCATAGCTTGGGTTGATAATAATTCCGACAGCCTTAGGGCACATTCAGCGGCGCTCGCATATACTAAGAAGGGAATATTTCGTAATGCCGACCCAGACATACAAAGCAAAAAACACTTCGTGACTTCACGATTTCACAATTGCGACCTTCGTATTGGGAGTTTCGCAATTGCGAAAATAAAACATAAAAAGCACCATACAAAGTAAAGTTTAATAAATTCATTGTTTATTTAAATTGTCAAGTTCTTCTTTCTTAATAGCTGACTTGACTTTCGTACCTTCTATATCTATGGTGTGTCTCTCTTCGTTCGTTTGGTGTTTTGCCTTGTCCATTATATGATATTGCCAACGGCCGTCGCTCCATGCATGAGAATTTTCTTGAGTGTTGTCGTCATGGAGTTGTAGAGTTCGTCTCTTTATTGAAGTGAATTGTGATCCCTTTTCTTTACCTGTCTATATATCGATTAAATAGGTCCGGAAGATCACATCTTCAATGTACTTACTAAGTCCCTACATTTCCACTTTTCTCGTTTACACAAGTTTTTTCGCTAATTTCATGTTCAGTTCTTTCTATGCAACTTTTGCGGCGCCAATAGGTAAAAGCATCGAAAATAATTTTATTATATGTATGTATATATATTATTTTATTACGATTTGATTATTTTTGCCAAGGTTTTGGAATTTCTGAGATTAAGCAAGCTTTCCGTGTCCATTAATTTACTTTATCTGCCTTTTGAACATGAAGTTGCTTTCGAGCTCAAATTGCGAATGCTCTGCGTTCGATATCGAACAAACACCCATACGCCATCGAGTGCCATGAACCGAAAATGCCAAATCAATATCGTGCCTGCTCTCTCGATAAGGAGACCGTAGACCGACCATAGCTTTCTATGGACATTTACCTTTCAACAACATTATGTCTCGTAAATTAGGTATCAGCTAAGTATTAAAAAATATTTTCGATGATAGATTGATCTTATGTGTGTCATAGAAAAGTTTGTCATTTATCTTTTATAATAACTGTAAACAATTTTTTTTAATAATAGCATTGAGCTTAAACGTGTAAAAATATTTTCGCAAATGACTTAAAAATAATTGCATAAAAAAAAGGAGACAATAGCAATAAATTGAAATAAAAACTCAACGCTTTCACACGTTTTCTTTCTTAATATGACGAACTTGAAGCTATTACAACAAACCAATCGATTGCGACAAATTTTAGAAAAAAGAAGAAAACGAATAAATAAAAAGCAATAAAACAATACTACGAACGTGAGCATTAATTTTTCGTTAATTGCTCACAATGCAAATTAAGCGCCTGTTGAATATGTCTATCAGGTAATGAGTGTAAACTATAGTTGAAAAAAAACGAAATAATAGAATGAAGTCAACTAAGTGCAACATCTAAGGAATACCATTGTAACCCTCTCTCTCTCTCTCTCTCTCTCTCTCTCTCTCTCTCACACACACACACACACACACACACACCTATGGTAGGGTAGTTTTTCTTATTCTTGAAAGCAAAAAGTGAGAACATCGTTTTAAGGTGCTTTTAAGTCGATGTAATGGTTCCGCTTTCCTTCATCAGTGATTGTCTGGGATTTTCGCAAACACTCCCTCTTCGTCTCAACCGTACGACGTCAAGTTACGTCTGAGATGCGCATAATGTATTTGAAAGTCTTAACCTGTGAACTTTCACGACTTTTCTTCCGAAAGCCCTGCAGAAGGGTAATAAGCAGTGGACTCAAGTCGAAGATACTTTCATGCACGTTTGTTGATTTACTTGAAAGAAAACATCTAATTGTATGATGTTAACGGATAGATGTTAATTGAATATTATTTTTTCTAGTTTAACGTTCACGATGAAAAGGTGCTAATTATAATGTATCGAATTATTCAAATTGTGACACCCTACACCACCTATAATAGGAGAGCATATTAACTTTGTAAGCATATGTCCCTGCGACCTTTGTGTTTTCCGCTCAGTCTAGAGGTCGCCTAATTTCAAATTACTTTGCTTCAATTTGGTGCAGGAAGATATTTTATCCCAAAGATGGGTGTAAACTGTTCTTACCATTACTCCACACACAATGCGGAGAAGTGATTATATGAAAAAAATTTGTTTATTTCTCCATAAGCTTCGTTAATATTTCTCCATAAGCTTCGTCGAAAAATAGCATTTCGTCGTACCGAATAGTTGTAGGAGGTTCAGATGACCTGAATATTTTTAGTTTCCTATGATTTAAAATGTTCCACCACCAGCAAACAACAAGGTCAACTTTTTAATATTTTCTGATAAAAATTGGTCCAAAATATATATATATATATATATATACATATATATAAAGCGGCAGCGCTAAATTCAGAGCACATAGGTCTACCTTTGGAATCTGTCCCCTTTATAAGCAACAGAATATCCATTTTTTTTGCATTTTATGATGAAAATTGGACGGAGCCGTGCAAGGTATTTCATTCTTGCGCGACTACAGAGGTCTAAATATGAACGAGTAACAAAATTGTATTCGGCCATGAGCGAACCTTTTATAGTTAAACAAGGTAACAACTAAATTGTGATACTCTACAATATTGGATGGGCCTGGTTGATTTGAATGGAAGTAGAATTTTTTATCGTGTGTGTAATGTACCTTATGAGTGATGGGTAAAAAGCATGGAAAGTGAAAGTGTTCTCAGTTTTTGTTGCATGTCTGCTTTGGGCTATTTTTAAACTCTTTTGCCAAATTTGAAAGCGGAATGTGGAATGGTTACCACAGATCCGACATAGTTAGACAGGCGGACAGATGGACGGATGGATTTGACGCTGGTCAAGAATGAACATTCTTTATGGGGCTTTTCAAGCTTACTTCTGGGCGTTATAAGAAATAAAATGATGGGAGACTATAATATCGGGTAAACATAGCCAATTTTGTTCCGCTTTTGTACAGGCAGTATAGCATTGCCAAGAGCGCGTATACTCAAATTTTTATAGGTTCATCTTCTGCAGCTTATGAATAATGGGCAAACGGTCAAATTTTGTTTTCCTTTGGAAAATAGACACTCTATCAATTTACGTGTTAGTGTAAGCCTGTTCCTTCGATCTATTTGGCCTGTTTTCTATCCCAACCTGCACGCAAGAACTTCCAATATTTCTGCTCAATTTCAAACTGATTTTTGCGGCCAGAAGAATGTTTACAAGATATATTTGGAAGACTGAAAGGCGGACAGATTGACAGGCGGACATACGGACATGCTTAGACCCATTCAGAATTTAATGTTAGTCAAAAATATATATATGCTAAGGAATCTCTGAAGCTTACCTCTGAGTGTTGCATACGTTATGACAAATTTAATATATCTCTCATCCTTTGGTAGAGGATAAGGGGTATAGGAATAGAGCTACTTTTTTATTTATCACAAATATTTTATAACATTTTTTCCTTTTGCTGAAATAAACGAATAGAGGCATTGGTACTGTTCCGAATTGTTCATAACTTCCAGTGTAGGGCGAATTTATTGAAGCATTTAGCGAACACTAAATTTAGAATTCTTTAATGTGAAATAGACGATGAAAAGACAAATTATATTTCCTACGTACATGTGTTTGGTACATGTTTTCGTACATATAAAATTATATGTATACCGTTCACAGAATTATATATGCTTTTGCATAGAATATTTTACTTTTTCAAAATGAACAGACATTCAAATGCTCCAACACACGACTGATTGTCAATTATTTAAATTTTTCGTAAACTTTAAGAGGGAAAGAAACATCAATCACCAAACAAGCCCATGTTAATACCAAGAATCGATTTTTACAATATAGGAGTAGCACAGTACACTTACAGTCCTCTTTTAGCAGAGTTTTTATCCATATAGATGAGCAAAGAACAAGTAGTCGAATCCCTGCTAACTAACAGCGCTAATGGTTTTATTGATAGTAGAAAATTTTGAAGAAAATGTTTAAAAGCAAAGCCTTGTCCTCCATGGGCCCTTTTTTAATTTTCTAAAGACATTTTTTTCATTCGCCGCAAACTTACTGTAAACTGAGATGGTACTTACGCATACTCATGCTCCTTCGATCACTTTTATTGAGAAGAATTAATAAAGTAGGGAGCGCGAGCACCAAGCTTGTAGAGCAGAGCGCTTTATAGCCGTTTAAAGGTCTAAATTAGAGTAGTAGTGTAGTACTGTAGCTTCCAAACAAGATGATAGTCGATAGCCGTAGTTGCTAATGCTCGTTCCATTTCCTTTAGTCCCAGAAATTATATGTTTGGGCGAATAGGTTGAAGTTTAAGAAAACGACTGACTAAAATGATTGTTCGTTCGCAAATTCGCTTCAAATAGCAAAAAGAAAGAAGATTCAATATAGTTCGATCAAATTTATCTCCGCGATTAACAAACTGAATAAAGAAATCTCCCAAGATATTAACTAAAGTTCGAACTTCTGGACCAATCAAAAGCAGTGAAAAAACTACCGGCGACCAATTTAGTTTCTAATCAAACTTTTACTCTCAACACATGGTTTTTCCTCTCTGAAACTCGAACTAATTCGTATATGGAATCTGATATTTCCAGACGCCTTGCTGTAAAAAATTTTACAAATGTCGTTTCTGTCACGATGAAAACGAATCTCATCATTTCGATCGCAAGACCTTGACGGAGCTGATCTGCGCAGAGTGCAATGCGCGGCAAAGGGTCCAAGAACGTTGTCAAAATTGTGGAACCCTTTTCGGAAAGGTAAATGCGGCAGCTTTAAGCAAACCTAGATCCGCTTATCTTAACTAATAAAACTCCGTTTCTTTCTATTTTTCCAGTACACGTGCTTGATTTGCAAGTTATTCGATGATTTGGACAAACAACAATACCATTGCGCTGAATGTGGTATCTGCCGGATTGGAGGAAGAGAAAATTTCTTTCATTGCAAAGTCTGCAATATGTGCTTACCCATGCAAATGAAGACTCGAGGACATAGGGTAAGAGCACGATAGGCACGATCTTTATGCAAAATCAGTGACACCTTCTTCTTTCCGAGTAAAAGTGGTTTTATGAAAACCCTTGATTTTAGTGCATGCTTTCAATAACTTATTTCCGGCTAGGAAACAGTAGCTTCAACTAGTTATCTCAATATTACGTTCATTCTGGAGATATTCTAATAAGAAAGAGAAGCATTAATTGAGCCTGTGGTCGAAAATTTTATCAACACTGTAGCTTTTCTGAACATCTCACCATCGAAAAAACATAAACAACAAAAAACCGGCGGAGAAGAAGACTTTATCATAAAATATTTCGCTGCAACTACCTGTTGCCTACGGCTGTGTCAAGACATATTTTTTTATGAAAAGCATGGCAAACACAAAGGGACACAGAAAAAGCGTTGAATTTCTTTCAATACCTTTTGGGCCTTTTAGGCTAATTAAGTCCAACTTTTGACAACTACAGGATTAAGAATAGTCTCGATATTGAGAAATCAATTGTGTCGATACTTTTCCATCCCGAATTTGTATACCCATTAACCCATACCAGACATATTGTTAAAACCCAGGGTAGAATTTTTGTTTAAGCAGATTAAGACCTAGTGACCGAAGCCTTTATTGATTGCTTTCCATTTGTATTTCCAGTGTATTGAAAATATATCGCGATCTCATTGCCCCGTGTGTTTGGGTGATATACATACCTCACGTATACCATGCCATATACCTTACTGCGGTCATTTGCTGCATGGAACATGCTTCGATCAATTACTGGAATTCGGCCATTACACTTGTCCCGTATGTCAGATGTCGCTAATCGATATGACAACCCTTTGGGAATATTTAGATATTCAAGCAAAGTTAATACCCACCCCGGAGAAATATGAAAAAGAAAGATTTCACATATTCTGCAACGATTGTCACAAGGTACGTAGAGAAGCCCACAACACAACTCCACATTTTAAACACATGACTTTTCATTTCTCAAAGACTTCAAAAGCCAAATTTCATTTTATTGGTTTAAAATGTTGCTACTGCGGAGCTTACAACACAACACAAAACGTTCAAAAACGCCTTTCGTTAGTCGCAGGTAATAGGTCCTTTGCTTTCAATCTGCAGACATTATACTAACAGCATATCATTTTCTTTCCACTTTTCTTATCAGATGAACGAAACTCGGCTTGATGGCGTATAAGAATTGCATTTACTTTACAAACACTTATTTATTGAGATAAGAAATAATTATTCGAAGTGCATCTACAAATATATATAAAAATGAAATCGTATTCGGATGAATTTTTGGTAGCAAAACAGATTGATTCACTGCAGGCATGTTAATCTGACGGTTCTGATCACTGTCAGATTGACTTTCAGAGTGGCGGGGGCTTATGTTGCCAATGCCGAAAAAACCCCGGGGCCAACTAAGACTTTAAATGGATTTTCAATTGCCAATTGACGCGTGAACCTACCCCTGCCTAATAAGTAGCTTATGCCATTCTTCCCCGTTACGACTTGCAATTAACCTTCGTACCTTTTCGTTCCTTGCTCGATGAGTTCGGTGACTTTCAGAGTTTATTTTAGTCAAAATCAGGTCTCCACACAAATCAACGTTGGACTGCTCACGAGCTGAATGAAGAAAAAAGGAAAAAATTATATTTTACACTTTCGCTAAAATCGAAAAGTGAAAATCACTTGAATGAATTTTTTCCAATTTACGCAATCATTTAAATTAATACCAGGTGCTCTTAGAGCGTAAGGTCACTGTCTATTTGTCAGAAAATCTATTTTATTTTTTTTGTTTATTGTCTTAAATGATCCCTCGAATAGTCAAGAATGATATAAAAAGATAACTGTGGGCGTGGCAATATTTTAAAAGCTTAAAAAATTTGATTGTTCGAATATAAACGTACGCCCACTTATAGGCACATGAAATATTAAGTGCGTTTTTCTCGAAATATGATTTTTTAAAACCGCTCAAGCAGTGATTGCTACAATTTTCATTCTTCTCGTCCGAACTTTTCACATTAGGTTTAAAACGACATTGACATTCCACAGACAAGTACGTATGATTTTTTCGATAGGTCGATTTAAGTATTTTTTGCTAGAAGAAAGGCGCCTTTTTTGGTCGATTCAATTTAAAAAATCTTTATACCGTACACCACTTGTTAGACCTATCAAGTTCGTGCGATCTAAGCATGTCTGTTTGTATGTCCGTCTATTGTCTATCTATGTACTCTCATGTTCAACCTGCAGGCCGCAAATTTTCGATATATTTTGATGAAATTTGGCCGACACTGGCGTGTTTTGTCCCAAGGACAAATGCTTTTGAATGTGATCCAGGCCGAACCACTTTTTCGACCATATATCGACCATATGACGCCTTATTTTGGAAAGTCGTTTCATGAATATCTACATTAAGCGAAGCGATGTAGAGTATTTCATGGGAAGACGCGGCCGACCACAATATTTCCCTACATATTTCACATTAATGGACATTTTCCATTTCTAGTACTTTATTATGTTGGCCCTATAAACATCGTGACGGAATACCGTAGGGGCGGTATTTCTAAAGAGTCCGACTTACAAGTGGGTGACGTGACCCCTATGCTCTTTAGGCACACTAATCGATAAAATGGAACCATGTCCACCATAAACATTGTACGACGATCATTCCTAAAGTGGTTGGGAATTATTCCTATTAGTTTGGCAAAAGTTTATTATATTATATTCTCGGCCTTTTCCGCTTGGTTAACGGCGTCAGCAATGCACCAATGCAAATGGTGTGGACTGTAATCTATCTGATAAGATCTCTGTCGACCGTCGTATTCTGAACGTATAATAAAAGAATGATTAAAATTTTGAGCGACAAAAATTTGATAGATATTCTTTATTTAATTAGAAATGTTTTTGAAATATTATTTTGATGAATATTTTTTCTGGGCAGTTCTTAAGTAGTGTCATGTCGTTTAAACACGTGACCACACGTCTGGAATGTTACACTGCTTAGGCATATTTTATTTTCCAAATGTGCATCAAAGTGAATCTTTGTGCTTGTTTTGAACAATACTTTGACATTTTTATCTTAATCTTAATATTTTACTTACAAAATGTGCAACTGGAAGTTTTAAAAAGCTGTAATCGGTTTACGGCCACATACTTTGGTAATAGCTGCTTACATATTTTAGATATTTTTTTAATAAACTTAACGCTTCATTATAGTAATATGTTACCGCGAGGTTAAGCTATGGAAAAGTGCGTTCTATCACACAGTATGGTGGTGACCCTGGATACGCGTAACTATAATACGCAATACAACAAGCACATATGACACGACAAGCAAACCTTTCCTAAATGTGCCGTACCGTGGCTGCAATAAAACATATGATTGAATTTACTTCGTTTTGCAAACTTACTTAAGTTTACTACTTTTGGATTTGGATTTAATCACAGCTTTCATAAAAAAAAAAGCTGCAATAGATCTTTAAAAACCATATAGGATTTAAATTTACAAAGTTGTGCGTAACATTACAAACTTATGTGCCATTTAAAGATCTCATAATTTATGCGTAATTAATTGTCCCTTAAAACTGTTGTGAGGTCTTTTGCTTACAGTTGGAATTTACGATTTTCTGTTAAATTTATCATAGTTTCCTTTCTTTTCCTTTGACTTTTTTAATTATCGTGAAGTCTCAGTTTGTTTGTGCTTTATGCTTATTGCGGTTTTCCCTTTGGTTAATGCCAAACCTGATGTCAGCATCAAAAACCACCCGATGTAACCGACGTGGTATATGGAGCTATAGAAGCTCCAAATGTTCGAGAACGACACTAACATAAAAGCTGTGCCCAGGTAATTGTAACCAATACAAGACTTTGCAAACCAAAACATGCAATCAATTATGAGTCGCTTAACACCGGTAGCTTCTTTGCCTACCAATTTTTGCCATATGTCTTCGACAGTTACGTAACATGCAGCGCCTAGCAAGCAAAAATAGTGACCAGGTCGAAAACCGTGCCAATATGCCGAGCAAAGTAAAGTAGCGCCCGTTCTGCAAACAAAATTATTATTGTATATGACAGTAAAAACCCATCTTAGACAATCTCGAGGTTCTGCCTACACCTACCTATATTTTTTACTTGGAAACTGTCTATAGATGTTCACTGCTAACCAGTATTGTACACAAATATTCCAATGTTTCATTCCTTCGCGCAAAGTGGAACATGTCTCGACCTCCTTTACACGTACATTAACGATTGTATTGAAATTGTAGGAGCGTTTATCGGCATCACGTTTTAAATGTAAATACTGCTTGCGGGGACCTTCTCCATTTGTAGCGTCAGACTCGTCAGGGTACGCGCCAAATCCGGCCATATTACAAACGCACTCACTTAAGCATAAGCCAGTGTAAATGCGCATCCGAAATATAAGAAAAGCAGGCCAGATATACCAAAAACGGTAAATGAATGAACGTTCGTGGAATTCCGGTGAAAGTGCGTACTAGCGTTAGAAAATGAATTAAAAGTTATACGCATTGTTTGAAATCGACCAGAACTTACACTTAATGGCCACATATAATCAACCGTCAGATATATCACGGAGTAAATAGCCGCAAATTTGAGATTCTCTACAGTGGTTTCAACGCAAGGCGCGTAATTTTTAAACGGTGTTTCAAAATAATCGCGGTAAGTACGATAGCGATAATAAGGACCTAAGCACGAGAAAAAACAAGGAAGAGTCTTATAAAAACAACGTTTTGTTAAAATCATTGTAATTTACCTGTGAGTACGCCAATATAATTGAAACTGTACTGAAAAATTTCGAATATATCAACTGACTGCAATTCTACGTCATAGTCGGAAATTTCGATAAGTTCTTTCTCTGCGGTTTTGGTTCCGCTAAGTTCTTGTTCGCGCTGTTTTAACTTTTTCCAAGAGGATGCCTTCTCAAATGCCACGCCAGAAACCTTAAGAACAGTTTAGCAATAATAAGACATTTTTGCATATCTCACACATTTCACACTTACCTTTAGAGTCAAGACCATTTGTATCATATTCGTAGGACCAGGAGGATTTGCGAAGCCGAAGACATGCGCCAAACGGAAAAAGGCCAGGTAAGCAAACATAATTGCAAACGTGATCAAATGCGTTTTGCTAAAAAAACATGGGAAGACTATTAATACAAATAAAGATAATTTAACGAATCTAACCTGGGGTGCACATAAACCACGGCAAGCGCGCCCAGCAAGCCAGAAATAATGCAGTGCAGCACATGCCAACCGGAAACAATGAAAGCAACGACGAGTCCAAATAACGTACATATCAATTTCCTTTGACTTTCACCCTCAATCTTTCTCACATACTTTCCAGCGCCAACACAAGACAGCAAGCATAAAACGTAAATTATATCGTCAAAATTCATGATGATGGCACGTTTTACAAATTTCTAAAAACAATTTTTATTTATTTTGTTATTCTATACCTAAAGTTCTTTTTTTTCTTTTTTTTTTTTATGGACTTTAAGCCATCTGTGAACATATGATTTAAAACATTTGTTATCTAATATGGCAATACTAAGCAGTATTTGTGAGATGGAAATATTTTATTGTATACACATGATGGCAAAGCAACATGTTGCTCTTATGCCTCCTTTTGAATTCGCTATACCTCCCTTCGATTTCTTCTTCTTTCTTTGTTTAGGCCTTTTATATTTAACGGACATTACTGGAGTTTAAAAAAGACAAAGCGTTGCCATTTATTGAAAGCAACTCTATTCTCTTTCTACTCTCAACATATGGGCGATATCAAGGAGCTAGATGAAGTAGATGTAAGTTAATTTTGAATTATTAGAATAACAGAAGGAAGAACGTCTGACTTATTTGTGTTCATTTTTTTCCATAATCTTTGTTTATATTTTTGAACCTAATTATTTTCTTGGCATAGATTTGAATTGAAGTGTGCTTAGCTCTGAGATGCTCCCTCTTGTTTGCAATTTTTATTGTATTGTGGATATTTGCTAATATGTTCGTATCGCAGCGCACTCTTTTGGTAGATAGAGATAGTATGAGGATAATTTCATTTTCAAGAATTAAGATGGCGCTGTTAACATTTTAAATTTAGCGGCTTAAATGTGCGACGTGCACTATTCTCAATTAGCAGACGAAAATTTTAAAGTAAAATATTTAAGCGAAGAAATATTTTTTTTAATTTTTGAAAATTGTTCTTTTTATAAGTAAATAAAAGAATCGCTACGAGGAAGCCTTTAGAAGAGTCTCTATATTTTTCAAAATGATATTTACTTCCCTTATAAACTAGTTTATTAAACTTATTATTTTCGTATAAATGATTTTAAAATTTGCAGTTTTTTCTTACGTCATGTATGGTACGTGTGTTTTTTCTTACGTATGTATGTATGTATATGGAAAACTTTCATTTTAAATTAAGGTAATAATTTTCTTGCTTCGTTCTTTTTGATAATCTTATCATTGCTGTAAATATACTTTTACTCCAACGCACATACACGTGTGTTAACACATAAAATGCAATAAATGCAAATCGCGCAATGAAAACAAAGAAAACGATCTGAGCTCTTTTATATTAAGTGTATAGAAAATATACTGCTCGAGTTGAGCAGCTAATTGCAAGCGATAAATATTCCTACGATACGTTTCTATGAGCCATAATTACTAAAAGCGTAGAAGACAGATTAGGCAGCAGCAGCAGCAGCAGCAACAGCAACAGCAACAGTGCTACCATTAGTGAGTGTAAGCATCAACAACAAACCAGCATTTTGCTTAATTGTCGCCTCAGTGTTTGTCGCGCTATCTGTTTTAAAAAGGATTATCGTCGAACTGTTATTACCATCACAACTACTGCTGCTCTAGCACTTCTAGCAGTATTCGCATAATATAAATATATATATATATATATATACTTATGTTCATTCAAACCCGTTTACTTACCGAGGACTAAAAAATATTTATAAACGGTGTCTACTGCTCTTACTTTTCCCTTCTTCTTCTTTTTTTTTTTCTTTACTTATTCCAAATCTTTGAATATTCATTTCATAAGAAAAGGCAAAGTTCGTTTTTATAAGTGATGCCGCAATCGCAACAAATATTCAACTTATTTGTGTTGCTTGCAAAATGCCCGATAAGCTGCCAGCGGAACTAAAGAAATATGTTTCTGCATTTTTTTTTTTCGGAATATTTATTTATTTAAAACTGGGAGAGAGATTATACAAGTAAAACATACATTCATTAAGAAAATTGAAAATAAATAAGAAAGTTGGACTCGGCCTGAAGAGAATCCTAGATACGAGATAGAACTCTACCGTGAATTGTTTCATGGAAAACTTTTAAATACTATTCGCAAGCGTCTACATCAAAATTAAGAACGACATCTACCCCTGTAGGGTAACTAATCGAGGTTGATTTGTAGGGTTGATCTGGGAATGCATGTGCAAAGTTCTCAAATGATGTTTCCTCTCTTATGCGGTTTTCCTACCGACCAAGGCCTCTCGATTGATAAAGAATCTTATCTTCAGTATTCTGCTTTTTTTCTCCTTTTTTTTTTTGTTAAAGATTGTGAAATAAATGTGTCACGTTATGGGGTAGGAAAATGCTGTGCTTCGGTTGTAGCCAACCAAAATCTAGTAAAATGTCAAAGCAAGATTGAAGAGAACTGCCTTGTCCTCGTCACCGCTAGATGTGAAATACTTCTTCAACAAGCTGTGGTGATGTACAAATAATAGGATTGCAATATTCGGTTCCAATGTCGAGCGAGAATCTTATTGCCCATCATTAGTACAAAGCAGCAAAATAAATATTAATTTACAACATTTTCATTGCTATTTGAACACAATTGCTTCGTTTCAAACGTCTCCCCCAGGTTGCTGCACCTTTTTATGCCCACGATGTTCGTAACACGCAGAAGGAGTCTTCAGACTCTTTATAAGGCATACACATGCTTGATCGGTATCAAATTCTCAACCAACTTAGGGTTCTTTGTCCGTCCGACCATACATCTGCGTTCCTTTGTTTCTGGGAATCAGTGCTATTAAGAACGGTCCAAATCGGCCAAAAGACTCGTCGATAGCACTACGTAAACTGAGAACACCTGCTCTTGCAAAAGCGAGAAACTACAGGGGGAAAGACCGAACGAATAAGTGCACTAAACCTGTTTAATGTAAAATAAAAGCGTGACAATTGAACGTGAACGTGTGATGAATATATTCAACAAATTTTGCACCAATACCTGCGGGACATAATTTTTTATATACTGTGCGTTGGGCATTGATGTTTTAAAATTTCATCAACAGAAACCAACCGCAAAGGCTTATGGTAGATTTTAAGTTTCCATGTGATTTCTTGTTGCCGCCAGCGTTCACGTAGAAGACAGCAGATAGGTAGAGGGAGCTAGGAGTAAGGTAGACAAATAGAAGACGGACAGATAGAAGGCAGACAGAGAGCAAGCAGACAGGTAGGCAGAAGATAGATGCATAGATCACAAGAAGGCGGGAAGACGGACACGTGGGCTTTACTTAATTGGCGCAGAAGCTCATGCTGATCAAGAAAATGCATGCTTTATGGAATTTTCGATGCGTATTTCTAGGCGGTAGAAGAAGGCAGGCAGATCAAGAAAATCTTTATTCTTTCCTGACGGATATGCAAAGTGAGTCCAGCCATGACAGGTGAGATAGTAGCCAGTGTAGTCCCAAATTTGGCTATGTTTGATATTGCTTAAAATCGTAGGGTAAACGAACATGTAAACGAATTGTTGACAAAGCCTCGGTTGCCGCTTTGATCGTAGAAAATTCTCGAAGTGATTTCAGGAGTTATATAGGGAATCGTTTTTTTTGTTTTTGTTCGTGGCTTGTCCTCTTCGATTGTGGGTACGATGGTGCGATGGAAGGACCATAGGCAACGAAAGCGGAAAGAGGAGTAGTATTTGTTGAAAGCGGAAACACCTGGAACGGTGTGGACGAGTACTATTCGCGGGGCGGGCGGTACGGTTGAAACAAACTGGGAAATTTTGTGCTAAACGAAGATGTGGCCAGAAATTCCATGTTTGAAATTGAGGACCACGTAAGCCAATGTTTGGATTAGAAGATGATTCTTTTTTTTTCTTTATATTCGAGTCGAGCTTCTGTCCACCTTTGCAACGAGATGATACAGTTATGTTAGTCTTTGCAAGGCGCATACCGTCTGATAGAAGCAAATTTTTGTTTTTTTTTCTTCCCAGAACAGAGGTAATTTTGTCATCGATGTGGCCGCTATCCTGGTGTGTATCACTTGATGAAAGTTTTTGTAGACCTGAAACAATTTCATCTAACTCACCTAAGGGTGCGGAAAAGACCATTGATTCCACGGTTTTTTTCCGTGAGATGAAACACTAGAGCAGGAAGGATGTCTTGATAATAACTAGGATAGCAGTTAAAAAATAAATTATCACTAAAATACCAGAAGGTATCGAACTAAATACCAGGTCCATCTAAATGTCCAATGTTGAAATAGTCTTGTGGCCATCGCTCTCCAAATGATCGTCGCTTTTGATTATATATATATTCTCTTTTGATACTAATACCTTCTTGTAAAGTATTCAAGAGATGATTCGCTGCCTTGTAAAGAAGAAGAAAAGACTCAATGTGAACACGATGCCCTTTGCCTGCGCCAGGAGTGTGTTTAGGTTGTGGGGATTAATATTTTTAAGCAATAGAAAGCTGGTAACCCTGTCAATGTACATACGCTTTTTATGATAATTGGCCTG
The DNA here is from genome assembly GCA_000688715.1 of Glossina pallidipes. Classification (NCBI taxonomy): domain Eukaryota; kingdom Metazoa; phylum Arthropoda; class Insecta; order Diptera; family Glossinidae; genus Glossina; species Glossina pallidipes. The sequence goes on along the minus strand of JMRQ01002108.1, from coordinate 600,319 downwards.
AAAGAAGTTTTTCTTGTACCAAATGTCCATAGAATATTTTCATTGCACTAACTATAGCCTGAAGATAATCGGTAGGTGTGAATATATTTCCAGTAGCTAGCAATAGAAACAAAAAGAGAACACGCCTTATTTTGAGGAGAAATAATTATGAAAATCTTTCCTATCGACGATTACATTCACTAAGTATCCCAACTTATCGCTTCTTCACAAGATTGCTGGTTAGTACTTGAGTGCACTTGATATTGACATAAAGTCGTAAACTATAGAATTTCAATACTGTAATCAGCCTGAATGAAGCGCTGATGAATTTCGGCTCACGTATCCTGATTTCAGAGAGCTAGTATTACTATGTGGAAAAGTACCTGACCTTTTATCACATAGTTGTGGGTTGTTGTTGTTTTTAAAGGACACTTCTATTTAGTTGGCTTTGAGAAAATTCCCTATAATACTCTCTGCTTTGAATGTTCGATGCGAGCATAAGCATAAGAAGGAGAGATGAAATGAAGCAAAAATAAAATATTTCTTTTCATTATTACAAAGGAAAAAATAAAAAACAAGAGTTGCTTGAAATGAAAACTCAACAGCGTACAACTAACTGCTGGTAAATATTATAAAATACTTTTGTTATTGTTTGTAAATGCGTGCAAGTTATTCAGAGATTTTGATGGTGCAACTTGGAACGCTTGCATGTGTATGTGCTTTGTACAGCTGCGAATGCCGAGCACATATAACAGCAAAAAGGAATCAGGTTTCCATATAAGAACGTATACATGCGTGTGCACGTGCATGTGTATGTGTTTTTAATTGTGTGGATAAGTGTGGCTTCCTTGTTCTTCTTATTTGAATTTGAATATTTTAAAATGTATACGCAAGTATGAGTGTTTGTAGGTAAGTGCAACCTCTTGAAGATAATAATAATTTAGTGCTGTTGGAATGACTTTTGACCATCATCTACAACTGATATTATTAGCTTGGATATAACTTTCTCGGATATGTGCAGAGACTGAAGGAATTCGGACGGAGGGAAAGCTCGGATAAGTGTGAAGTTAAGCACATAACGCAAAGTGTTACTTTTAGTTTATGAGCTTAAGCAACTATATATTGCGTATGTTATGCCGGGGAACAAACAAAAACTGAAAAAAATACAAAGAGCTTTGCTTATATTCAGCTCTTGTCGCAATTGTTTCTAGGCAACCATAGGTATATTCACTTCTGAAAGCCGTCGTGACTTTGACTATCGGCTATGAATTTTCTTTATTAGAACAAAAAAGAAAAACAAGGAACAAAGAAGGTTTAGTTACCAATCAATCCTACATGTCCTGATTTTTCGCAAACCACAGTTCGACTCCGGAATGCCTCGAATGCGTACAATAATGAAATTCTCTTTTGAAATATGACGGTACTAACTATTAGTCATTAAGCGATTCATTCTGAAAACTTCATCTTTGGTAGGCGATCTTATTCCAAGAATATTTTTTGACGAATCGCACATACATGTTCTTGGAAGACTGGTTTTGTGTAGTTGACGCCAACTTGAGTTTTCAAAGGAATGTAAAATCACACCATGGATGTAGACGAGTCGTTCGGATGCGTAATAACGCCTCAACCGCACGCTAAGCCATATGATTACACAATTTCATCATTATCTAGTCGTACGCGGCATCGACATTTGCTGTCGAACCAAAGTTGCCATGGGATTCATATCGCATTTCATTAATAGAAAGTTAACTCAAGTTGTTCAGAGAACTGTTGTTGGCCTGGTTTCGAAAGTAATTGTATATCACCACCGTGTAAGTGCTTAAAAGTAAATCTCATTTTTGGCCGAATTGAAATTTTCAACTGAATCTTTCCGAGGGAATTCTGAGTTTACATTTTTCACGACCGAAGCTGTTCTATCATTACAGATACCAATCACTCTTTCAAATAATGCCTTATGTGTTAAGAGCTTACCTCAATTTTGGAGAGTTTCTAAGATACGTTGCATCATCCCATATTGACTTGTAGTGAGTGTAAACGACAAAGTTTTTTGGAAATTTAAAAAAGTCGATTACTTTGTCAAAAAAAGTCACGTAAGGAAAGCGGGGCATTTCCTGCCTCATTCAAAGTAAAGGATATCAAAAATGGATGTGTTATGATATCGAGAGAGCAGAGAGTTCATCGCGCATGACGAGTGGAAGTCCCACTGTTTCGACGTCACCAAAAAAGGATTGCAGTCCACAAAAAGATATCATGAAGGAATCATAAACTGTGAGGAGATAATAGCGGCAATGAATTGGAAAATGCTGCTTCCTGACGCTGGACTGCTGTATAGCGAAGTAGATACGGGCTGTGACTATCAACTCAGATCATACTTGGTGGTGGTTTTTGCAAGTGTTAAGACGGTAAAGGCATATCTCTAACGATTGGGCGCAAAGCCACTAGGCTGCGGCCATTCTTTAACTAACTTTCTCTTTTCACAATACTTTCTGTCTGACCATCGCCGTGTTACAGGCATAGGGAATATGCCTTGAGTGATTGGTCAAAATTAAAAAAAAAAAAATAGATGGACAGATGTCTTTGACGGTTTAACGTTAACACTTCGGTGCCCGATGACACACAGGTTAATTTTGCGTAATCGGCGCCCTCCCTATAAGCTAGGGTCCTAAACTACACTGGAGAAATCAGATATGTTTATTGCGTATGGCTCAATAAACCCACTCTGGTGAGCGTTGAGGCCTATCATTACCTCTAATTATTCGCTTTAGGAATGATAGAAACCACAACCACGACGATACCTCCGAAGGGCCGTACCCTGCAGTCAGGATTGACACACTGGTTAACTGCTGCGTTTAAACCGGGCACCGGGCATACTACCTTCCACCGCTGTTTCCATATTTATGTAAATATGCAAGCCTCCCCCCGAAGGATCTTGGCAAGCAACAATCCGGAGTACATCAATGCTGCCACTTCTACCCGCAGGTACTCGTGACGTAGTGAGTGGGCACCTGACCACCGTCGAGCTTAAAGTTAGATGAACAAAAAGACGCGACTTTGCGATAAACTCTTTTCTGTCTTACCTTTATTTCAAAGTTACTTTAAAAGCCAACGATTGAGAAGAGAGATATTTTTCTTCAAAATCGTACGCAAAGTCATATATATATATGTATATATAAATTTGATATTACACACAAATATTAATTTCCCGGATTAGTTTAGAGATAGATGTTCATCATGTGTACAGATAAACCGTTTCAAGTACGAATGCAATCGAAATATTACTTTGTTGCATTGCACTGCAACAGCTGGTCCAACATGTTCGTTGGCACATCATTTCTCCATTGATTTACATGATACGTGTCTATGTTCGTATGTTTTATGTATTTCTTCGAAAATCTATTATATTTAATTAATGCATGCATACATATATATACAAACTCAGCAAGGACATTGCCGTCAATGCAAGAGATTTCTGCTACTTTCATGTACTATGTAAATGCTGAACTTTGGTACATTTTTGAGTAAGCGTTGCCTAGATGCATTTGCACACACAGACGCGTACGTCATTTATTGTTTACTTGTTGTAACCAATCAAAATTAGCCAGCACATAAGGACGCATATATCGTACTCGTATTTCTAATTTGCTCTTCACTTTCCCGTCACGAAAGCCCTATAAGCCGGACAAAGGCTGTAGTAGGCCAGAGAGTTTAAATCCAATAATATTCACTTACTCACTTATCAATGTTCACATTTATACTTAGTGGACATGTACAACTAGTAAAATGACAAGAATCTTTTAGGCAGCGTTTATAGTTTCTGAGACGTGACAACTTATGTCCAAAGTGTTCTTTCTCTGCTGTAGAAGTCGGTATGAGTGTAACTGAAGTAAGTCTTTCAAGATGAAACTACGGTCCAAAAACTGACATGTATTGAGTTTTATTCAAATATATTTTCACTAACGATTTGTTACGAAAAACTTCAGGTAACAAATGTAAACGATGTACTTCAATACTGCATTTTGCACCGAATGTTTGTGGACAACGGCTTGGGTGTTATTAAAAACATTTTGTCGAAATCCACACATGATTTCTGTATATATATAGTATAAGTGCACAATAAGGCGTAAGGCTGAAAGTGAATTCCAGCAAAGTTTTCCTTTTCCTCCTATAGAACTAATGTTCATATAGATTTTGCCCACAGATGATCTTAACGCAACGAGTAAAGAACGTACATGCCTGAAGTCGCGTTTATTTTGATAGCTTGATCATCTGACAATAATAAGCAGTCGCAATACCAACACACAACGCAACGCAAAAACCCTTTTTCTGGCAACGGAAGTGGAAACCGTTGTGTCAAATAAAGAGATTTTGGTGACGGAATTTTTTCATTTCCCGAACGATATAAATGAAAGTTTTGTTTGCACAGCGCCGTTACTGTGAATGAAAAGGGGATCCATTTTGAGAGTTCCAGTCGATCCGACGATACTATCTGCAGAAAAGAAACGCTTTGACACCGCGTGTAGAGCGCATACAGCCTTGGCCGAAGGTATGTAGCATACTTAAAGGGCTCTTAGCGAAATTTGACTATCTCGCCAAAATTTGTGGGGTCCATAAGAGCAATTTGCCCTACAGAATTTTTATAATTTTCATCTGTTGTAAGTGGAAGTGTAGTGTGATCAATAAACTTATTTCGCCAGCCAGTAACCATCCGAACAAATTAGTTAATTTTAATATTTACAACAGATAACTTAAGCGTTATAAATAAGTTATTGATCATAAACTAATTTAATTACTGATAAAATCCACTCACCCATTCAATGACACTCCGAATGTACGTTCGCATTGTCGACTGAATAAGGAATCAAAAAAAATTTTTTTTTTTTTTTTTGATTAAACAGATTAAACAAGTGGTAGGAGATTTTTTTTTTCTAAACAAAATCAGGCCTTTGTTTGTGGCATAGTCAGTAGCGTTCAATTGACGAACTGCATCGACGTTGCGTTTGCGTTGAGAAACCAGTCAAACAATTGTTTTGATGATTATGATTATAATTTTGGCATCCATTTTAAGCGACCGGTACTTGTGTCCACAACAGAACGCATATCCCCTTAATAGATGTTGTTATATAGAAGAAGCAGGAAGACGCCAAGTCAAGCCAAAGCAAGACGCAATGAATGTTTGCTCGTAATTTTTTATAGCAAATGATTTAAGTGAAATTGATGTTTGGTTCGTTGAGGATGTTGAATGGTCGGGAATTTGAAAATATATATGCGTATAAAGTTGCTTATGAACCACTTAATAAGATAGAAGGAAGGTAGTGGTGGCCTATTTGTTTATTGAGTTCACGCTGGACATCATCCTTCGTTGTGAGACGGTTAATGCTTTTGTTGTTTCTTGCAAGATGTCTGTGCATCCGGCAGTGGCTAATCGTAGTTGAAGGTTGCGTCGGTTAAGAAGATAAACTGATATCCATCCGTTCGTATGAGTCCGCAATAAAACCGTGCACATTATAAAAAACCATTCATTCTTTTTATTTTTAAATCTTCTCTTTTCTCTGTTTTCTTTTTTTTACAATTCAAAAAAATTTGACTGATAATATTCCAACACTCATAACAGACCTCGTCCCTCAAAATTTTATTTTTTCTTTGAAAAAAATAAAAAAACCATCGCCTACTCATTTCCCTAGGTATTAGGCTCTCTAAAATTTACTGCGTTACACATATTCGGCAGAGAAAAGAAGACTGACTTTGTTGTCCGTATTCATATATTGACTAAAGTAATAAATAAATAAAATATATTATAATATATATAAAATAATAAACACATAAAAAATAAATGAAAATAAAATTTTTGATGCGACCACCGCCACAATCCGTTGGAGTACGCTCTATACAAGTTTCGGGCACTCACCTACAGTACAGGCATTCCGCTCGAGCTGTGACTATAGTACTGTGGTCCCGTATCACGCCCTTCAACACACTCCAAAGATGCTTGATAAGGTTCATGTCTGGAGATTGCGCCGGCTAGTCCAGCAGAACAATGTTGTTGTCTCTAAATCAACGCATGCTGGTCGTCGATCTCTGACATGGAACGTTGTCTTGCTGGAATTTGGTGTCGACAAAATTCGGTTCGCAAAAAATGCACGCTAACGACGGCATCAACACAGTTTCTAACACATAGATGTGGTTTTGACTGCTTATGCGGTCTGCGGAAACGAACATTTAACCGACTTTATCGGCAGTTTTGTAGCCACAGATCATAATGCTGCCACCTCCGTGTTTGACCACACAATCTAGATAGTGTTCGCTGCTTGCACATCGCATTACAAATGTCACATAGGCGTTCCCAACATCTAAAAGTATTTAAAAACCACTCAATGTTAGACCGGCTGTATTTCACATAAAAGTAAACTAAACAATTAGCTAATGTTGTTGTTGTTCTTTTAAACAGAAGATATAAGAACTTACCTCGCAGTTGGATTCGTCGGACCATACACACAGCCTTTTAAACCTTGTTTCTGTGAGTGTTCCTCTGGCCGTTCGAGAACTAATCGGCTTTCCAATGTCTTCCGATTGCGCTGCAGCGAGTTGAGAAGAATTTCTTTTGTGCTCCTTGAGAGACTCCCGATTTAGTTTTTTTAATGTATCATCATCCTTATTATTATTATTATTATTATAATATCATTAATGTTGTTAGTTATTATTATCATTATTGCATTGTGCAATAATGCACTTTGAGTTACTTTGAATTGAAGTCTTTATAAATTGTAATCGTAGCAAACATATACGGTTTTGGTGTTTAAGTAAATTTGTATTGAGTTTACGACTTCCATTAGAGTCACGTGTCAGAATAGTCAAAATACGTTATCGATTGTTTTAAATTAATGTTCGAGTACGCTGCGCCGAATACCACTTAACAGATAACATTGTCTTGTTTTGCTTTCTGAGTCGCACCTACTTTTAATAGGGGTGCATAACACTTTTGGACAAGGCAGTGTATAGCTGGGCATCTGGCAACATTAAGCACCAGTCGTAATATCGCAACGCAAATATGCGGTCGACTTTTGTGCGAACTAAAGAGTATTCACTAAAAAAGTTTTTTCTTTATCCGAATGGTACCAAACAAAGCTCTCTTTGGATCGTATGTTAACGAGAGATGAAAAGTGGATCTACTTTGAGAATCCTAGCCGTAAAATCGCATGGGTAAATCGGGGCGTCTTCCCATATCTACGGCGAAGCTAAATCGGTTTGCCAAGAAGACGATATTCTGCGTGTACTGGAACCACAAGCAAGTGATCTTCTGTTAGCTGTCAAAGTCCGACGGTAAGATCAAACGGTACCAAAAACAATAAGTGCATTTGAGCCGTTCGTTGCTTAGAAAAGCGAGCGAAATATCAAAAAAAAGCAACACAGAGTCCACTTTCTTATATGACATTCGTCCATCTGTCTACACGGCAAAATAGATTTCCGATACGTTGTAGGCACTCAAACGAGAAGTGCTAGCCCGCGCGGCCTACTCAGCGAGCTCTCTACACGTATGTAAGAATTCCGGTTTCGTATGTGTGTACCTCGAATGTGTATATACCTCGAATATGTATATACCACGAATATCATTATATCTTGTTGGGATCTTTCTCCGCTAAACGGTGGAGCATATTTTAGCATTTGTCTGTATTTACAGGGAGTTGAGAACATTTCAGGGAATTTAACTTCTTAGCAAATTTATGGACTCTCACAGGTGTTGTTTTCATCTCGCTCTATTTTGAGCTGTTTTCAACGAGTCAGGCCATTAGTTCAAGCGTTACTTGTCAATGAAATCTTTTCAAAATCTTTGCTTTCATTTTTTGATTTAGTTCTGTTTTTTGTCGATAATAGCGCGGGTTTAATACGTTGTCAAAACAGTTATTAGAGGACAACATAGAATACACATAACTAAGAAAAGATTCCTTTCATTAAAGGACCGAAAATATTTTCTTGCCAATCTGTTGCATCAACTTAACTCACTGACTCTTTGTATTCCTCATTTGCTTTGTAAATGCATTTCCCAAATGTGTGCAACAGTTGCAATGTTTTCGTCCTTTTCTGGTTGTTTATGTACTATCATCCTTACTTTTATTAATTCTATGACCCTTAAGTACTTTGTTTTCTTTGAAGAAAAAAACAAAAAATTTGCATATTTTCGATGTTTATCACTGATGATCCAACTCATTCTACCAAAAATTTCTGTCGATATGAAATTGTTGGCTGCTCTCTAACTGAGTTTGCTTTCTTTTTTTCGATCAGGCTCGGCATCTTCTGCATCAGTTATTTATTTGCTTGAGAAATTTTGTTGCAGTTGCTTGTTCACCGTACGGAAGTGCTTGATTTAAATTGTGGGTGTTGCAGTTATACATTTTTTGCAATGCTCTCCGTCCCCCCTTAAGCTGAGACGTTCAATTTCGAACCTATAAAATTGTTAAATGGATTGGCAAATTATGCAAACGTCCGTTGATATATGTTTATTTATTTGTGCCACAGCGTTTTCAGATTACTTTATGTATTGTTGCAGAGTAGTACACGTGACCGTGTAAGGACGTCTTTTGCCAGTGATACATTAGAGGATAAAATATTCTCGTTTTCGAGTGCAGAAGCATGCTTTGTCCAACATGTGCGAGAAGTGGCTAACAGTAAAACTATTTGAAGTTGAAAATGTAAGTAGTCTCGCGTCTTACTTCACCTAAGCGAATATGTAACGTCGATCATCTGGTGACAGAACACTAAATAGTTGTACAAAAAAAAAAAATCATTTTTTCTGCAATACAAAGCCGCGGCATAAAAGAAATGAAAGAAACGTCAGTAAGTCGCCCGAATGATATTCACTTGAGCGCGCTCGCAAAGTAAAGGCTGCCGATAATTTCTCCGATGAATAACACGTGTTGTGCCGTTAGTCAATTAGGAGAGAAAGGCGCAATAGCTTATCCAAGTTAATAGGTAATTAAAATTCGTTCCAGGATGTGTATGTTATACCTTCGCCCCGCTCTTTTTTTCACATTTGGGACTGCAGTAAAGAATGCTCTTAAACGACTTTTTTGTCCGAGTTTTTTCATAATGTTTTGGCTTTAATTCTTACCTGTTTTTCTTTCGATTTATATGTAGATCGACAAGCAATGATTAGCTTTGATTCAGTTAAACGTTTCCTTTTTTTTGCATTTTCAACTACCAACTCTTCTACGTAAGCGTGCATGAGTATAGGAACTTTTTGTATCAAGCACTTGAATGGCTTTGTTTTTTGTTGTTCTTGTAATGTATATCATATGAGATGTGTTTTATGGTGCGTAAATAAAACAAATATATTAGTGCAGCAAGTCGTTTATTTTAAAGTACGCCCATTACTACTACCTAAAAACAAACAACACATACATATCCATGCAGCGAGACAGTTGGAAAACGAAAAAAAAAGGAAAGAATCCTTGATTGTTCGATAAATACTCTAAGTTTGGAAAATTTATATTATGACAACATTTCCTAAGAAAGATTGCTAGGAGTGGTTTAATTACAAAAGGAATTGTTTTGGTCGTTATTTTTATACCTCAATGCTTAGGATTAGTTACGTACTTTTGTATATTTTATTATTCAACATAAATCTTATAAGAACATGATTAACTCTACAGAACGGGAGGCTTGTATCTACTAATAAACCGAACGTCAAATTGATGCGATATGTAAGAGGGTGACCAGGATTGTCCTTTACTATATATATACACACACACTATATAAGATGAAAGGTAAGATGGTTGCATTGTATTGGAGGAGGTTGGGTTTGTGTAGATCTTCTTCATATCCGCCTTACTCCTTCCTCGCGTTAATGTTTGAGTTTGATTTCACCTCGATGGCACTGCTGTAGATGGAATTTCTGTCACTACTTGGGTTTGCTTGAATTGAATCTCTTCGATTTCATCTTTATGGGATGTATTATCCGGAATCGCTACAGACATTACCGATATATTGACAAAGAATTATTTTTACTCCTATCATCTGAAAGTTGTTTTCAATTCACTTCATCACTTCAGATACAGCATACACTACGATGAGGCGAGTAAATGAAGAGATAATGTACTCCGTCCTGAACATTAAGGATAAACACACAATGTCACAAGTGTTCTAATGAGCTTTATGCTAACCGAGTCGGACATTGGAATGGCATTGGAAGGAAGACATAGTCAGAGAAGGATCTTCTTCTCCTCTATTTTCTCCACATATTCCACTACTCCTATGAAATATCTAATACTTTGTCAAATTGATCGACTTTTCTTGTTAACAACTTTCAGATGTCACTGTTAATAAAATAAAAAAACGCGATCCTGATCCCTGAAACCGATGTATGTTTAGTAGGTAATTAAGCTCTCTCCCTCTCTGTCTAGAGCAAAGAATATTATTATCAGCAATGATAACCAGGCAAAACATAGTGGCAGATTTAGAGCTCCTAACGTTTCCTGAGCGAGTTTTGCAATATGGGGTCAAATTTCTTTCTACTGAAAACTCATGATATCATGACTTTTGGAAAATCTGAACTATTTTTCTTAATCGAACAAGCAACGCAGTCTTTGCGTTTACGTGGCATTTGGCAATGTGCCAAAAAAGGGATCAACATGATCCCTTTTGGCTGGCAAGCAGCTCTAGTGCTAGCATAATAAAATTTGTTTTGCAAACTTCGCAGAAAGAATGTCAACTGAAATGCCTTTTATGATTTTATGCTTTTTTTTAAACCTTTTTGAGATCAAGGTCGTAAGACTGAATTGTGATTTTTAGCATAGCGTAGGTTTCATTTACTATTGGTAGGAGATCTATTTGCACATTATTTGCAGGAAATTATATTTACAATTCTTCTCCTCCGCCTGATCTTTTCTGCTCACATATTTCGAAATAATTCTTGTGATTTAATTGACTTTGCTTTCCACAAATGCTCTGCTCGTGTACTCTTTCTACAAGCAAGCTATCGATATTAAATTCCATTGTGACATTTTCGAGCTAATCCCTTCCTGCCAGTGAAATGTTCTGCGCATTGCTGTTAATCCTTCCTGGACTCGCTAGCTGCGTCGGCAGATGAGGCATCGCGCATGTGTCCTTCGTTTTAGAATTTTTTCTCTTAGAAAATCCTTTAGTTGTCATGCTGATGCATTCGAATGCGGGATTTTCGTAACAATACCAGAAATTTTTGTATGTAAAAAGTTAGAAAAGTACCTAAGGAATTCTTGCAATCATTTCCTTTATGTAATAATTCTAAAAAAAAACAATTTATATTTTAACCCTCATTTCTCACTTCTTGTCTAACTCTCGATTTTTCCTTCGAAGAGTTTTCTGATTTTCTATGTTAAGCTTTGTGAAAGATTATCGTCGGCCAATATTAGGTATTTAGCAATATAACGCCCGTTTTCCCTGCTTAGTACGAGCGCATCTTCCTGTTTCGAATTTGAGAGTGTGAGGATTCTTTTAGAAATTTGTGTAGTCGGTGTTTTTTTTTTGTTTATAACCCTGCAGAAAGCATTTCTTTTCTTCAATCATTATGCGTTCTGGTAAATAAAGTTAGGATAATGTTAATACCCAGGCAAAGTAGAAGCACTAATTGTCAACAACAATTTGTAGGGGAACAGTAGGGGAACGAGGTGAACTACAGCTGTAATCAGAAAAAGAAATGCTCAAGGGAATGTCCAAATTCGCGTTAAACTTCATACTTGTAGTAACAGTAGTAGTGATTGTGTACAGATATAAGAGAAAATGTGTGGACAGCTCTTTGGAAAGCCTGAATAAATCTTCTTGCGTCAGCCCTTCTCTGCGATTTTGTCGACGAGGAAATGTCTACCACTAGGATTCGTCAGCATCATAGAGTGCATAAGTAGGCATGTCTAGGATTACAAGTACTCCTTATTGCACACTGACTGTGGTCAAACGGTTTTTGCGCAATACACGCACACATACGCACACTATGTGCATGAGAAAGAAAAATTTTGTACATCTATGAACATGTATCAATGCGTACGTACATACGCATTTAACTTGTTACGAACAAAAGCTTATGCTTGTATGTGTACGGATTGTAGAAATCAAGATTTACGAGTCGTTGTGACATCATTAATCAAGCAACTGATTGGTGATCCTGTGTTTTCTGTTAATTAATACAATAATGGATGGCTTTTCAAGTACTTATGAGCCCGTAAACAGCTACAGAGAAGGTGAGGAGCAAAGAAGACAAAACCGGGTGGAGAGTGTCGAGCAGAGAAACAAGCATACAATGCAGTTGCACATAAGTTTTGTGGAAAATTTACGATTTCCTGATGAAAAACCAATGAATTCAAATAGAAAACCAAAACGTACAATTTATTCATTCATTCATTTAGTCCCTCTCGTGCATATTTATATATATATATATATATTCATATATTTATTCACAATTAGAAATGTTTTTGAAAATTCAAAAATTTTGCCAAAATAATCTTTTTTTGTTTTGTTTTAATTGTGCAAAATTTACAGCAAACTGTGTTAAAGTTCATTTAAGGTATTGTTAAATTTTAGTGATTTATTTTCATACGATAAAAGCAACATGAAACTTTCAATTAATTGTAAAACGCCCGACCGCTCTCCCCCCCTCATAACGTGGAAAAACATTAAATATCTTGTTCGTCGTATGTAATCATAAATCTTTAGCAAAATTAAATGCAAATCTAAATTAAAATGAGTTTTGTATAAAGAAAGAAACGTTACTGTGACGGCGTATTGGTGAGCCGTTGTTGACTAAACGACCACATCAGGTTTGATTATCAATGACACTTAAGCGTCACATTAATTACGATTATTATCACGTTTTATGAGACAGTTTCGTACAAATTTATTTAGATATATAGTGTAGCTGCAGACGTGTGTACGAATAGCGTTTCATTTCTTTACATTATGTAATTAAAACACGGCTCTTGCCTCATTTCGACTTTTTGTGTAATAGTTCTTGGCAAGTGTAAAGAAAATAATGCAGGATCTGTGGAAGAAAGAAAACTGCTTTACATTACAAACACGCACACAGACACACACACACTCTCTCTCTCTCTCTCTCTCTCTACCTATGAGTGCTTTATTTTTATATTTGAACCGAAAATTATTGTGCACTGAGGTTTCCAAAGGTCAGTAATTATGCGTATAACACAGTTCACATTGAAATATACCCGCAAACCTTTTGAGCTCTCTACCGAAAAATATCAACAATGATCTGCTAGTTATTCCCTTCTTTTTCTTGCTTAAAAGTTCATTTTCTTCAAAAATCTTATATGAGGCTTCAAATGTTTAAATTATTTACTGGTCCTTAATAGGTAGAGAGTTTGCATATATTAACAAAAAAGAGATAGAGAAGCATTTAGCATTGGTAAGTTCTGTTATACGAAACCGAAAGACAGACAGATAGGTAAATAATGTAATGAATTTCTTGTCTATAAATAGAACATAAAAATTTTCACGTGAAGCGTATTTCACTTACTTGTTCGTTTGCCTTTTGATGGGAAGGACAAGAAATTTAATCGCAACTATTACTGCTTCAAGTACCGAAACCATAGATTAAATTTTAAGCGGAATTGAGTAGAAAGAAAATTAAAAATCGGACATTTGTAACTGCCTTCAATTATTTGATAACGAAAACTTTTCGATCCTCACAACTCGTAAACTCTTAAAGCAGTATCTTCGTGAAGCAGCATGTCAGTCAATAGGTTCGTAGGATTATATGCAGAAGTAGCCAGTTTCTCACCAATCCGTACGAACTTTAAACAGTGCCAGTTTTCGGAGTAAATGTGTCAAAATTTCATAACATCGCATCTATCAGTGTACAAATTGCTTTGGCACAAGTTGTTTTAGTGTCATAAACATCCTGCATCTGCATCTTTTCAACTTCGCCCTCTTCTCATGTTTTCATCAGATAGTCGTTCTTTCATTTTAGTGGATCTGTCGGCCATATTACTGAGCTTATCAGGGACAATCTGTTCGGCTTTTCCAATATTATTATTAGTTTAACAGCCAAACTCCAATTCGAATGCGCTACGTATCTAATCGATTTACCAGCGCGATCAGCAAGTCCGGTCCGGTCTTTACGATGTACGTATATTTAGATTTTACAAGGAAACTCATAATTGATAACATGTGTCATAACGTCAATATCTAAGCGTCTAAAAGCTACGTCATTTGCAGTAAGAATTTTCATCCGAGGTAATATCAGCAGTAGCCCGCTCGAGACCGACTTGGTAGCGCGAACCCTGTAATTGTGTGTAATTGTGGTTCAACACCCATCTCCAAAATTTGGTCAGTTTCAACTAATATCAAATACGTTACGCAAACCGCTTTAAACGCCCTTTGTTAACTCCTTTCTCGATCCAATGTATGCACGAATGTACCACAATGCTCGGATCGTGGTGTGCTTTGATATTCAATCGGTGTCAAAGCCAGGAGTAAAAATGCTAAACCCGTGCCTTTTCCCATCTGAGCATTGCCGATTAAATTCGCAATTTTAAGTAAAATAGGCGAAGCTTGCGTGTGTAGACGTGAAGGTTTTCTTTGTTGCTTCGTCACTTCGGCTAACAAATTCGGATACAGCGGAAAGCATTGTTCCAATCTCTTAATAGGATTTGGTATGTTGTTAGACTGACTACTGTTTTGTTCGAACACACGTGACAAAGTTCCATTGGTAATCTATAAACTGGATCTTCTGCAAAAAAATATTTTGTAAGCGATGGTTATCAAACATAAGGGCATTTTGTTGAATCTGTGCAAATCTTAATATTGCGTGAAGTGCACCGGGAAACTGACTTGCTTTGTTATCAATTTCTCAGAATGGTATTATGTCTGGCGAGCTCTCAAACAACTGTTACAGCACATTACTGAAAGTCTAGAGTTGCCGCTGCAGATGACATTTGACGAATTTGCGTATTTCTTCGAATGAGTCTGGGGTCAAGTTCGCATCATTGAATTGTGGGCCTCTTGGAATGGCGTAGTGTTTGTTTACAATTCTTAGAAGCTATATTTACGAATAAATTATTTGCAGGATCTTATATTTACACGTATTAGTGTTTCTTGTCGGCTTATCTGTTCGGTTAATACGATTATACTCTCTTGACTCCACCAACTTGACCTTTGCAAATACTCTGCTTGTGTACCCTTCCAAGAGCTTGTCACCAATAAAGAGATTTATTGGGAAACTTTTATGTTTATTCCTTGTTTTCAATCTTTTCACCAATCGCCAACTGCGTTGGCAGGAAAAGCATTATGACTTTGTACTCGCCGTTTTACAGGTTAAGAGTTTCGTTCCCTAAAAGAACTGGTGGTTTTGAAGCAGACTCCTCTTGTCAAGTGTAGGTACAAACAATTTCTCAATTCTCCATTACAAATCTTTTGAAAGCAAGCCTTCGATACCAGATTTCATTTTAATATTTTTGCAAAGTCCATGTACCTGATAGGTTTCCCGAGAACTTTGTTGTTTGCTAGGGGCCTTTATTCTATAACAAGGGCAAGGTCATTAAGCGCAAATCTTTTTTGATTTCATTACTTCAGCAACTTTTTAGGAAATTTTGTTTTCTATACATTTTGGCACTTTTCATGCAGACTCCTTCTGTTAACATAGTTTTGGTATTTGAGCGTTTGCTGGGTGAACACTTAATATCCTCTTAGATATAAATTCATAAATGTTTACTCTAGAAGCTGTCTTAAATTAACTCGATTTCAGGTGAATGCAAGCAAGCATTGACGGTTTGTGCTTCCTCTATGAATGTTAATTAAAGCAGAATGGAAATATTTACTCAATCAGGACTAAACTACATTTTATGTGGATAGATATCGCCATATGCATGGACAACTAATTAGATGACTTGGCAGTATTTTCAATCTGTATGTGCCGAGAGTAAAACAATTTTGATTAAAACTGTAGCAACGTAGGAAGAAATTGATTAAAACAAACTGAAATAAAGTACATTTTAATATTCGCAAAGAGCTTTACGGTCTTTTTGTTTAGTTTCAAAAATGTTTTTTCTTTTTTTTTTTTTATTTTTTTACCACTCGATGAGTAGTCATGTAGTCTGTGTCATCAATTGCAAAGACTTTTTATACTGCAATGCTAACACTTTTTGTAACATGTTATGATTTTTGCTTCTGAGACAACAACAGAACTCTACTATCAAAACAGTTTAAAAGCAATTGTATGCAAAATTAAAAGAAAAATAAGTAAAAAATTATACTCAACCGTGACCGAATCTTTTATACCCATCATCGTTTCATGCTAATCAACAGTAGGGAGAGTTTATGGGGTCTCTGAAGCTTCTTCCTGGGTGCTACAAAAGTTTCGATTAAATAATAAAATTTTAGTCTTCTATAATATTGGGTAGGCGTGACCGACTTTTTCCATTATTGTACTGGTGGTGCAGGACCACCCGTACCATATATACGTCATTTTTTATGCGTAACGAACAAAAAGCCCAATTTTTTTATTTTTGAAAACATAGGTGATCTCAGATTATGTTCTCCTGCCGCCGTGTCCTTCAACCGACTCGGCTCTATTTCAGTACCAACCTGCGTGCAAGAACTTCCAAACCTTGTGCCACCCGAGACCATGAGAACGTTTACCACGAACATTACACAGGCAGGATATGTTTACTTTGTGGGGTTCCTGAGGCTTTCTTCTGGGTGTTGCAGACGTTTTGACAAAGTGAATATACAACTCATCCTTCGGCGATGGGCATCAAGAGGAAAAAAAACAATTTAAATGAAGCAGTTAGATGTAGTCGCTCGAAAATGGATTTTGGATACCTCACTCTGTAAGTGATTTAATAGTGCAAAGAAAACTTGTAACGGGTTGATGACGTTTCGTTTCAATATCTGCGGAATATCAATATCTTTCAAAAGCTGATCTGAAGGGAATAATAAGTGCAGGGATGTTAGACGATTTTGTTTAAACTCGAATGCCGTGCATGCGTTCGCATACAAAAAGGTAAAGAAAAAGTGTCCTTTTCCTAACCATTCTGCGTGTATCTACGTGTGGAATATTGAACTCTTGAACATGATTGTTGTAATAACAGCTAGCGTAATGAGTGTTGAATGTTTGCACGCATGTTAAACGGACGCAAATGCAGCTATTGTTCTATGTGCGGGATATGGGGTATATTTATCACCTTCTTTCTTGGCGCGCCCGCTTCCGTGTTCCTACTACTTGACGAATCATGTGTACTTTTAAATATGTTTGACAAAGCGAACCACTTTTTAATATTAAAAGATAATTGCATTTGCGGTTGTTCTCTTTTCAATTATAGAATTGTTTGCATTATATTTGTTTTTGCATATTAGCGATTTAATTTTAAAATTAAGTGGAAAAATTGTCACTAAAAAGCAATTATCTCTTTTTATATTTCGGTATTAAAGATAAAAAACCAAAGCGCTAAGTGTAACAGTTGATTTTTGCACTTTAAGCAATTAGTTGTATTAAGTGTCTAGCGACTGTCTTTCCATACACTTTTTACAGGAAAACCAAACCTTTAACTTGCTTTTAAACACTTCGTCGTAACAAGCTTCTTATGTTAGATAAGACTGCAAAGTTGCGTTGGAAGATTTTGATACAGTTCAATAGAATGCATTAAAACGAAGGCTCATGCGGCTGGACTATGTGCATATGATCAGTTACTTTTTTCGACGTTTGAAAAAGCATAAATAAAATGTTGGGCTCTGCGCTTAATCAAATTGATTCTCTGAAGATGTGGAAGTTTTTCTTACTTTTGTGAAGAAAGCTTCTTCTAGATAGCTTTTTTTTGTTGGACAAGCCCCAGTTAATCGAGTGTCGATACTTATTGTTAAGTATTTCTTACACTACTCGCTGTACAGGGTATATAGCAGAAGATGTATGTAGCATCCGTAGCACCCGTAAAGAGTTCAGGTAGATCGACATTTTATTATTCGGGAAGGGATTCTGAATCGATCTCAGTTTGTGTGTCCGTCTGTCCTTCTCACATTCTTGTGATCAACCTACAGATTAACAATTTTTGAGGTACTTTGATGAAATACTGCGCGCTGACGTGCTTTTGTCCAAGCGCGAACGCCATTAGAAATGGCTCGAATCGGACCACACGAAAATAATTTTGCAATTCTGTGTTGACTGGCAGTAATTACTTTTAGAATTTCGCTTCACACCTACAACAGCAATGTTACTATCATTTGTAGACTTTGGCTGCACAACATCATCTAAGCATGCGATATAACACAGCACCTACATCCCATATGCCAAATGCAGTCATCTGAACATCGTTTTCGAAAGTTTCATTGCAGAACTCTGCTTTTAATTTGTCGTAAATCTCTTCTTCTTGAAAGTAGAAGTAGTTTTTCCAAGATTTTCAGTTCGGCCGCATTTTTGGCCGTGGAAATACCGATATGTATGCAGTTAGCACACGCGTTTTCAAGCATAAGTGTCATGTGGTGTTATTCGAAGTTTTGAGAAACCACAAGAAACAAGCACAACAATTTGCTGATATCAGTCCGTACGCTAACTAATTCCAATGTATTCTTTTTTTATTCCATTCTTTGCTGAATTTTGCATTATTTGTAAGATGTGAAAGAAACGAAACCAAAATTTAATTTCTTCATTACATGGCTAATTTTTCAATTAAACAAAGACAACAACAACAACGAATTAAATGCTTTAGATGTAATGTTATTAGATAAAATAACAAAGAAATACAAAAAATAAACAACAAAAAGTAAAGAAAAGAATAACAGTAACAGCTGCATGTGCACTTAAGTGCACATGCATGCACGCACACACATATATAAAGAAGCGAATAATATTAAAATGGTTTAATAACACAGCCAACAAAACTAATCAAAATGAAAAAAGCCAATTTTCAAAATTAAGTTTTTACATCTAATAGAGGATACGTAAGTTGGAAACACATAGAAAAAGAATAAGAAATACATAAATATATATATTATACATATATATATATATATATATATATATATATAATGTAGATTTTTTATGAAAATACCTCTTTGAGTATTCGCTTAATAGCATTATGATGTTGCGATTATATCTTAGAAGAAGACCGCAGTTTATGCCCTTATTATCCTTATACATTATTTTCTTGAATGTGATGAACGGCGCAGAACTCAATATCTCGCCCATCTTGTTCGCGTAGAAGGTGGTTGTAAGACATCATAAAAATGTAATTTCTTGAGAGACTCAGTGTTTAATTTCTTGCATAAAGTTTTCGAGGACAAATTTCGTTTGCGGATGGTTTTCTTCTGGTATGTAGAAGAACAAGGAGAAGAAGTAACGAAAATTTGGCTTGGAAAAGGCCACGTTAATCAGACGAATCGTGCAATTCGGTAATTTTGGATGATATTTTGTCTATGAAAATATCATAGCATAGCTTGATATTTCACTAGCTTGAAGTCTTACTGTTACGTCTTACAGTCGTCTCAGTGACGCTAGTTTTTTTATATTCAACACAATAGAAAAATCTGAATCTTATGCACTGATTAATCGTTGAGACTTTCGAAGAGGACAGAACAACGTTCGAACTCAGGATTGGATCGAAAAATTTTCCATCAATGCAGCTGAAGTATGGATTGCTGCTCAACCGAAGTGTGGTTCCAAGGACCCACAGCGGCTATTATCCATCTGTAAACTCCAAAAGTCTGCACCGGTGGAAGTGTTTTGAGTCCACTGGCCAGATCATGGAGCAAATCGACACGTATTTTGAGGGGATTGACAAGTCGTTCTAAATAAGAGGTGTCGAAAAGTTAGACAAAATTTGGTACGATTGTATAATTCTTGACAGAGATTTGGTTGATGGATAAATTCGAGTTTTGCAAAATACGCCGCAGGACTTATTGATCGTTTATGGGGCGGTGAAACAGCGTGATTTTGGTGATCGTGAATCCTGGTTTTAGTTTTTTGAACGTACGGCTAGATAGACATCATTGATTTTTTTTATAATTTTATTTGATTTTTGCAATTGCTTTGTTGATTTCTCTACTTCGTGATGAAAACCAACTTAATTGCATTTTTGACAATAACACAAAACTCCAAAAACGTACACTATCTTCGCTTGGATGATAATTCGAGGTTTTTGTATATCTTTAGCGCCAATCGGTCATTACAATTATCTTAACTTCTTCTTATAATAGTACCTGTAGGATGGAAAATGTTTATGTACATAATTTTAAAATGAACAGATATAAACACTATAGTGGGCCACGACCCTCCATTAAATACCCGGCATCACCCCACAGTCACGCATATAACGACTGTTCAAAATAAGGCATTATATGGAAAGTGATTGGAAAAGTGGTTCAGTACAAACCATTTTCAAAGCGTTCGTTCTTCGGCCAGAACACACGGGCGTATCAAATTTCGTCAAAATATACTACTCAAAAAGTGCAAGATGTAAGTTGAACATCAGAATACAAAACGGGAAGGTGGACGGACAGATGGACAAGCCGAACGGACACATAGAATAATGTGAAATTTCAGAACCATTTTCTAAATCGATCGGTACAATAACAAGTACATCTGTCTCAAGTCCTTCTAGCTGTTTAATACATCCGCACAAACTTGATATGCTTTTGTAGCGCAAGCAGCGTAGCGTAAAAAAATTGGGCTTTCATGTCCCCAATATCTTGTGACCAGGTGATACAAGTCAATGTCAGATGTCAACAAAGGAGACCAGTCGGACTATTGTGAAAACGATTGCGGGTAAGCAATTTTTCTTTAACTTTAAAATATTTTACGTTAAAATATTTTTACTCACTTAAGGATTTGCTCTTTTTGTAAAGGAAAACTGCAATAAATATGAGCATTAAAAGCAATTAGGAAATAGGAAAAGAAGTGATTTAAAATAACAATAGATACGCAACTGTTATTTTTGGAAAATACTCTGTCGTCATAAACTTAAGCGAAAAATCCTTAAGAATTAACTTAAGGAAATCCATAAAGTTTAATTAAAACACTTCCCAACTTCCTTAGTACGAGATAGCAATTTTCGTCCTCTACTAGCATGATGATGTCCAATATCAACAACGAAATATGCAGAAAGCGATGGAAAACGATAGAATCAAAAAAAAATGAAAAAAAAAGAAAAAAAAAAAAGAAAGGAAAAACGAAAAAAAATATAAAAAAAGGAAAATATGAAGTAAACCGAAGTATTTTGTATGAAAGTTTATGGAGCTAAGAAAGTAAATCCTAATAAATAAATATACTCAGACTTGTAGAGGGATAATAATTTCGATACCACAAATTGTCGACTTGCAGCGCTGCGTAGAGGCCTGAAGAAAATGAAAACGAACCACAAGCAACAAACCGTATCCTATTTATTCCGTTATCATCTCTTTCGTTCCTTAACGGTTTCTTTTTGTTATTTTTCTCTATTTTTTTTTTTGTGCTTTAAGGCGATTTTTTTTTAGTCTTTCAGATATATTTTGTTTGTTTGTATAGTCTTCGCCGTGAACTTGGTAGCCTAACTGTTGCGGTTGTAAACAATTCGAATCGTTTTAGTTGAATGTTTTTTTTTTTTACGAACATAAAGCCTAAGCAATAATTCTTACATCCGTTATGTGTACCAAGGTGTCGAATAGCAGCCACCTTCTCTCTTCTTTTGCATATCTCCTTACAGCCAGTCAAATGATATCAGTTCATGACTTTGTCGGTCTTGCCTTCTTTACGGCGTTTAAGTTCAGTGAAAAAAGTTTAAAAAAAATTTTCTAAGGTTACTTAATATCAATAAAATGTATAAATGCCAGTACGGGTCACTACTGGTACGATGCCGCTGTGCGAGACGAACGCTTTGCTTAGAACCTTTATATTATAAAAAGTTTAAAATCTTGCGGTTACGGTCGTTGGGAAATCAGTGGAAAATGACGTTGTATGTTTTGCTAATTGTTACACATTGCAAGTATATTACATTTAAAATTGAAACGCTACCAACATATTTTCCACATGCAAATAAATTGCAGAATAATGCATAGAAAAAGTTGCGAGCAAGTTGCGTGAGAAACTTTTGTGTTTAAAAATAATAAAAAAAAGTTTTCATAAATTTTTCTCATCTCGGCCACCACTGCATAGTACAAAAATACTACATGAGAGACTTGACAAAAATTATTCGCAAATTGTTAGACCATTCAGACCTCTCCTAAAGCAAACACAAATCATTTGTTAAACATTTGTTATACTTGAGCACCTCCACAAAGAAATACAAATTAGCGAATAACTTTAGCCCAAAAGCTCAAAAGATGCGAAAAAAATGCGGCAAATATTTGAAAAGTTTATAAACATTTTTCTTATTTCCACACCAAACCATTTGAACTAATTATGAAGCATCTTTGACTCAATTTTACATTTTTCGATGAGCCAGAATTCTGCCGTCGTGTCGTGTGATATGCACAATAGAACAACACAGCGTATGATTGTTTTCATTTAATCTTTAAATTAAACTTCATACACATCTACACATCTACATATATATATATGTACATATACATATTATTACTAGTAATTTCGTGGTATCTAACAGTCAGCTGATACATATGTCATACATATGTGACTAATAGGTACGATGAGAGTAATCCAGTTTATCTCTCTTCTGTTTAGACATAAAAAACCTTACAGCTGAGTTAATGTCGTAATTAATCGACATTTATACGTGCAACCAGCTTGTGCAAATTCCTTGACTTTCATTGCTTCCATTACAGAAAAACATATCTTATCTTAATCCACAGGTTTTCTTATGAATATCAGAACACAAAGATTAAAATTCATTCGGAATGACGCTTAACATTACAGTTATTTTTTCTAACGCGATTCATTCTGTACATTTTCAGCTTTACTCCGATTAAGGCTATCGGCTGAAATGACCTGCACAATGAATAGAAGTCGAGGGATAACGTTGTGTTTATTGAACCGAATATATTGTCGTAACCATAAGAAAAGATCTGTAGACATCCGGCCTGGAAAGACAACCAATGTAGAATTTTTGCGCACTCGGTAATGCTTAGAATTTAATATTTTCACGCGTCATGGTAATGCTGCACATACCAGAGAAACGAAGTCATTAGTCAGATGTTAAATCGGTAGAAGATACTGTGCTAATGTACGGCATAGACGGCAATTCACTGCCTAACTCTAACACTAAACAAATCATCATAGTCACAAGCCGTCATATCTTTTGAAAATCATTGTAGAAAAAGATAATGCCTTTTATCATACATAGGTAAAAATAATTTGGGCCAATTTAGGAGAGTAGATTATCGACATTGAAACGTCAAAGCATGAAAGAGTTGACACAGAGATGAGCAGTTCAGATGAGTACTGAGAACATACTGTTGAAGAGAGAGAGAAAATAGTGTTTCGAAGATCCGAAAAAATTTGCGTGCCTATCAAAACAATTCTTTCAATTCTTATGCAAAAAAAGAACGCTTTAGGGCAATTAAAGTCTCCTTAGAAATCGAATTTAGCTAAGATTCTCACCCTCATAAAGTTTTTATAAAACAACAAAATTATGTAAACGATAAGCTAAGGCGTTGTAGGATGGAAAGTTATAAAGCTATTGATACTTCAATGAAATTTGGTGGATGAAGAATTCACGGAGTCGTGTCCATGTCCGTTCAAACAAAAAGTTGACTTTTTATTTTCTTCGAAAAATATCTATTTTGTCTACTTCGAAGTTTCTTTAGTCCTCGAAGCTCTTACGTTTTTCGATATGGCCATCAGTCTCTTTTAGCGATGCGGTCTTTATCTCCTTCGCCGCAAAACTCCGTTTTATAGATCTCTTCAGTTTTGGCAAGAAGTATAAGTCGTAGAAGGTCAGGTCCGATAAATATAGTCGCTGAGACATAAATACCGCGGTGTTGCTAACTAAAACAAAATTACGAGCAAGCAACGATCTGTGAGTCGGCACCTTATCATGCCACAGTTTTCGTGCCCAAAACCCCCGAAAAATTGCATGGCATGAACCAACGGATATGCTGGCATCCTCCCAAGAAGTGATTCGACAGTTCTGCATAACAATTTTCTTCTGTGCTTCAACGATTTCATCGGTTGTTGACGTGCTGTGCCGTGCAGGGCGGCCATCGTCATTAACATCTTCTCGGCTTTCTGTGAGGAGTTTGTACCTCTTATCAACATTCTGCTTTCCTAAAGTAATCATAATATGTCTGTAAATCTGTCAAAAGTAAACTAAAAATGCAAAATGGCTGGCAACGTCAACGTATGTTGGAGACATGCGGGCTAACATAGCAAAAAAAAAAAAAAAATTCAAAAATCGAATATCCGTAGCCCACGAAATTTCAAAAAGGTCTTTTTTTTTGAACACACGTTGTGTACATCCGGAAGCACACGGATTTTGAGCAAAAACAACGCGACTCCGCCTCTAATAGAATGCGACTCTTCTTATTACAGTTTGTGCTTTGTATTTAAAGCTGGCAAGAATATCAAAATGTTGCAACTACAGCTTTTGAATTCACAATTGTGTGAGGGAGATCTACGGGCACGCACCCTCAGCATTACACACATTCACGTAATTGGGGCAGAAAAACGTACAGTACGACTTCATTCATTCACTGTACGTAAAACCATTGATTACTAAACTCGTCATGTAACGATGTAAAACGTCTATTAGTACATTACAGACAAAGGCAAAAATTCGTAGCGTTCTTCCCCAAATTTCCAGCATATTTTCCTTGTTTTGTTTAGTTGCTCTATTAAGCCATATATGTGCCATTTTCATTGATAATCTTTTATTGTCTTTGTTTTATTACGGCTTCACTGCAGAACTTCTGGGATTTCTGAACAAAAAAGGAAAGTTAATAATTTACATAGACATCTCTTGATCTCAGGCTTATATCATTAAAGAGAAGCTCTGCAGAGAGCAAAACAAATGGTAAGTTTGGTGGATGACGCTTTACTTATTGCTCAATTCTAGAGGCCTTGCCTCAACTGCCCGTTTAAATCGCATTTGTTGTCGACAGAAGAGAGCGGCCAGATTTGGAGCAGCTCATGAGGTAGGATGCCTTTCCAGCTACAATAAACACAAAGTATTACCCTTTATAGCGTCAATGTTTGCCTCGTCACCATTTGCTCAGCATGATCAATCACATTGCATGATTACTGCACGTAGTCCACTTTCCACCGCCCGTTATAAGGTCTTGAAAATTAGCTCGACTCAAATTCTGTTCAGCAGCTACTCGCAGACGGAAAGTCGATCTATTAAATTTGTCCCGGTTAATCCGTGCGGCATTAGAATAACGAAACTCTTGTGTTATATTTAGCAATGCTTCTGAACGAAAGAAGCATTGGCTATCCTGCTACATTATTAGATACAAGCTTGCCTACTCATCTTACTCGGTAAAAAGTAGCAAAAAACGTATTGTAACTGAATCTGTAATGCGTTGGCATTTCACTGAAGTGTGGATAAAGTCCATAAACACTATGCTTTGTATCCGTATGGCTTATAACTGTAGTTTAGTCAATGCTCTGTTTCAGAGTGAAGAACCCTTAAGACATGTGTTAGACCTCTTAAAGTTTTGGAAAAATTTCATCGACTTTGTAAACGGTTGGTTGACAAGAGCGTGGGATGTCTTCAATATCGAAGTTTTCAGAATTCGAGCCAGCAAAATTTTTGTGCTGATCTCCTGATCTTCTGATCTTCTGAAGTTTTTTCTTGCACAACCGACGATTTGACACCGTTAGTACCAAAGCTGCATCACTTTAAAGTTTGCAATTCGGTAACCGCCACGAAATTTTTCCTTCAACCTATATTTCAAAACTCAAATCTCTTAGATTTTATCGGCCAAACACAATATACAATCTGCAGTAACTTTATATGCATTCCTAAGTAATGGATTTATAACGACCGTAGCCTATTTACTAACGCAAAAGTTTGATGAGTACTTTTGACACTTTGGATGAGTAAAGGCGCAAAGCATACGTTGCAAGTGTAACGTGGCTTTAAAAACTTATGAAAGGATTAAAATTTCTGATTAAGACTAAAAGCACATCAACTCACTAACCTTACAATTACGTATACAAGTAATGGCTTTTGCATTCAAAGAAATTTACTTTATAAACCCTTCTTATGTTGTGTATCGGCGTGAGTGCGAAGTGAAGGAAAAAAGTGTGACACACATGTAAAACCATTTAAATAATATAGATGCATGTATACAAACCCATACGGACGCACATATACACACGAACACTACACTTTTACAGCTCTTAACCGAATGACAGAAAAGTTTTGCGGTATCTGTGGAGTGGAAAGAGACTTAGGAGATGAGAGAAAGAGAATATTTACGCCATTAAAGGAAATCACTTTAGACATCCTGTTAGTTAAGAAACATTGGAAGAAGCAAATATATATGTATATATAAAAAGCAAGCTCTTGAGTTTTTGGACTAAACGTTGTTGCTTCGGCTCTTGTTTTTGTTGTTTATAAAGATGATGTCTATAAAAGTTTTGGGAACAACTTTAGTTAAAAGTAAATCAAAACCGGAAACGTTTGTGGTATTTATGTGAATATAAACATGGCTGCAGCAAAGGCAGAAAAAGAAAAATTAATGTTATATAGAATCTTTTAATAGTAAAATCAAATAAAAACAAGGAAGGGCTAGCTCACAAATACTTTCCTTCAAATGTCTACACATGTAGATAGTTCAGTTTTTTTCCCTTAAATCTCTTAAGAGATAATACTATGACATGACAAACATGAGCAATGAAAGCAATTTTAGCGGATTTGATATGCATTTTGTTTTGATAATCGTTTTCGTCTGGCGACGATTTATATAGCCACTGATACAGAGCAAAACTTGATCGCAGTTTGAATATGTTAGTGAACAGATATTTGATGGCCCACAGATTCGATAGTATTCGCTATCAATTTTGCTCGAAGGAGTTTATTCGATATCGATAACTCAAAGCCGGCCTCTGCTCTTTTTCTTTATTTTTAAACACTTTCTTCGCTATAAATTGTCACTAAGTCATAACATAAGTGAAAGTGTGAGATATCTATGCTTATATATATACTTCTACATATTTAAAGAATGATAAACATATACACATCTAGTAACTTAACTTACTTAATACTCCTGCACATACACTCGAGAGTAAAGAAATCGCATACCACTTACATTTTCGGTGCAAACACAACTAAAATTAAACTAAACTACACTCTGTTAGCTTTTGAAAAATCCATAATGCTTACCTTTGACCTTCAAAACCACTATAGTAGCAATAAAACAATAGAAGCGCTGAAAACCGCTGTTTCCGCGGTTTTAACCAGCTATAAAAGGACAATAAAATAAGAAAGTTGCTAAAAACAATACTTATTAATACGAGGTATTAACTCGCTTAGCCTGCTTGAGAACTTCTAGCCGATTTTTCGTCGAATAGATACGTTTTTTACAAAATTCTCCGGTATCCTACCCCATTCTTCCTCAATTGCTCCGTAGGCGCCGTGTGTCTGCTTCGTAACTGTTTTTCCAGCTCCTCTCATAGGTGCCTAATGGGATTGAGATCTGGGCTCCGAGCAGGCCACGTCATCAACGGCACCTCAATCTCCTCCTGGTACTGGCGTGCTATGCACCGGTATGTGGTCTTGCGATGCGATACATGAAAATGAAATAAATGATAAATCTCGAAAAACGCACTATGGGTTCCTCCAGGATTTCATTGAAGTAGCGTTGGGTAGTTAATCCTCGTATTCAGTAAAGAACCTTTTAAACTGCAAGTTGGTATGCAAATGATGTCATGTCTACCAATCCTTATCTTCTTGTATGTACTCAAAGTCGCATGAATCACCGCTACCTGAAACGAGCGACTATGGGTACTTCTTTTGTTTGATTGTTACTTTAGTGATTTTGAAGATCAAAGGTAAGTAAGTATAAAAGGTTTTTCAAAAGCTAGCAGAGTGTACTTTATCGTTACTGCACGGAAATAATGAAGATATAGAATTTAGTAGAAGGTTTTATTTTCCAGACAATATCTTTATACAAATAAATATCATTATACAAATAAAAAGACAGACGGACGGACAGCTAAAATTGTAAACTAAACGTGTAAGTCGAACTCGCACGCTCGTGCACATATGCTGTAAGCACCTTACCTAAGATGCCATTTGATGGGAATAAAAAGACCTTTAAACGTCCTATTTAGGTCTCCTTTAATTTTTCGGAATCTTGCGATTGCCTCTTTTTCGATTATAGAGAGTTTATATCTCGTATTTGGAATCGTTCACTCATTACTGTTTTCTATACGGCTACCTATGTACGCGTGTGTGCGGTTGCTTAAGTCTACACACTTTTGTATACATGTGAAGGGTTTGGAAAACGTTGTCATAAATTAAAACTTAAACTTTTGGAAATGTCAAGTATAAAGCGGTAAATCTCTGTTCAAACACATATAAGTATACAACGACTTACAACATTTTGTGCGAGTATGTATGCACACACATGCGCACACATGCACACACATTCACAACTACAATTACAATTATATACACAGTTAGTGAACAAAACCTGTTCTTATTTTTCTCTAAATATATGTATGTGTGTGTGTGTGTTTGCTGTTATACTCATATACATACAGCTGCAACTTGCACATTTCCAACTTTTGTATATATTTTATAATTCATTTTATTTTCTTTAGTTCAGTCCCGCTTAACTATTATGGCTGTATACCTCGTCTATATTTTCTATCTGCTCATACAGTTAAAATCCTCTAAATCAAATGAATTGAAGCACCCACAAGAATTACAACTAGAATTTTGTGTACACACACGTTATTGCATATACATATTCGCACACATACATGTACATACATGTACATCTCCAAATATACAAGCATTTATATTTTAACTTTGGAAAGATGTTGTTGAATGAAATACCTTTAAAAAAAAGGAAAAAGGAAAAAAAACAGTATTCTTTATATGCACATACCACCTACACATGTAAGAGCAAGTGCATACCCATGTGTGCTTCCTCCTTCTTCGGCCTTTCCTACCGTACTTTGTATTTTCATCATAAATTTTATGTAAGCAAACTCACAGATTATCCGTATTTAGTTGTAAAGGTCCCTTTTAAATGTTGTATATCATTTTGTTTGGCTTGTTGGATTTGTTGCTTTTTCTTGTTCACATTTTATCCTTTTTTTCTTTTTTTGCTCGTTTATTTGGTGTTCTATGCTAAATATTTTTACTAATAACTAAAAAGTTTGATTTGTGGACGAGAGAATAAATTAAATGTACTTTAGTGAAATTGATTGTTCCATAATTGTACCTTGAGGGAGAAGAAATGGGACAACAGAGAATGTTAGCCAAGATTGAATAATAAAAAAAAAGAAAATATGTATTTGTAATT
Source organism: Glossina pallidipes (assembly GCA_000688715.1). Taxonomy (NCBI): domain Eukaryota; kingdom Metazoa; phylum Arthropoda; class Insecta; order Diptera; family Glossinidae; genus Glossina; species Glossina pallidipes. The sequence goes on along the minus strand of JMRQ01002108.1, from coordinate 570,964 downwards.
CTCAATTAGTTTGCAAACAGTCTGTCAGCATTGTCTCGCGCAAAGAATTCATGGCTAATTGCCACGACCAGAGTTAACAACTAGCTTCGGTTCTGAATGCGACTATTTTCCAGGCGAGTACAGCTCTGTTAGTTGGTCTTTTTTACAAGTAATGTAATTATGGTGTGACGATTGTGGATACATTTAGCCTGAGTTGGCCATATCTCTAAAGCAGACAACGTTCGCGATAGATCAAGCAACGCGTACTTTATGGAATAAAGTTGTAAACTCGTTCTTGTTCCATACTCCGCTTTAAGTCATTTTTAGGTATTCCCAGTTTGTTAAGACACTATTAAGGTATGACATGGAATCGGGAGGATTTCCATTTAAGTCCGTATAAGTACGTAAGTTTTTAGGTTACGAGTAATACGAGATAATAGTCTGAAGTGACAACTTCGACTTTTTAGAGTATCATCCCACGATCTTGGCTTAATAGTCATTATAATTGTGATTTGGTGAGAGGTTAGGATAGCGGCAACCGCTATTCCCTATAGAAATTGGATTATAACAACATGGCAGCATTATGATTAAGGAAACCGTGCAACTATTGACAACATTGCGGCGTTAGCTTCTTGTAAGCGACGATTATCCTGCCTTAGAAGAGCAGCTCGTAGAATATGCCGCACCCAATTTCTGGTCCTTATAGTGTAATTGTTGAAAGTTTACGATCATAGCTTTTTACTGTTTTCTTATGCTTTACTTTTACAATTGCGAAACTCCCAATACGAATCCCACAATTGTGAAATCGCGAAGTCACGAAGTGTTTTTTGCTTTGTATGTCTGGGTCAGCGTTACGAAATATTCCCTGCTTAATATATGCAAACACCGTTGAATGTGCCCTGAGGCTGCCGGATTTGTTTTCAACCGAAGCTATGGGGCAAACTCAATTAACTGATTAGCTTCGTTTCTAGAGGATACTTGGTTCAGTCTACATATGATGATACACCGTTTGGCCAATAACTTGTGTGCTCAAGGCATTGGGCAAAATTGCTCTCGCTGTGACATGATTGCTCGTTTGCTCTGCATAGGATAGTGGCATCAGCGTTTGGCCAATAACAGAGGTCGTTTGCATTCCAACAGAGCTTTCTGTCTTCCTGTATATGTTCCGCGTGTGTTGTCGTAACTGCTAAACATCAACTATGGTTAACAATTAGGTAAAGCACGTACACAGTAAAGAAAAATCGTTCACCCTTTTCCTCAATACTTGGATAATTAAGCCAAATTAGCGGGAGCATTCGTTAAGTTGCAAGGCGATTTTGTAGATTGATTTCTAGCGTCTGAAGGGGGCGACCGCATCAGAACATTGAATAAGCTCAGATAAATCGTCTAGTATGAATTTTGCTTGCGGGAACACTGACCCTGAACAATTTCCCATTCGGAATTGCATTCAAACAAAATCTCGGCAATTAAGCTGCACGGAGACACTAGGTTTCAGCACTACTTACCATAATTACAATGTTCAGCAATAATAGGTGATATTTCCATCGCAACTCTGCTAAATAGACGTTGCGTTTCGTAATGAGCATATACAGACAATGGTTTTGCTGATTACGCTAGAATCCCGTAATACGATATCTATCAACAGTAGATTTATTTTTTATTTTTAAATCCAATCTATGTCACAGGGCGGTAAGGGGTGTTCTTCAATCGTGAACGCGTTTAATTCGAAGAAGAGTTATATCCACTCAATAAATCTTTGAAGTCCACGCTATTCTCTTAGATAAGTACTAATTGACAGACAGCCTCTATCCCATAAGCCTAGATAGGGAAGTCTCGCCTTTCTAATAAAAGGTGTTTTGCTTAACCGATCGACGCCGCTCATTTCCGCCGTTAATAATAATATTATTAACGTTGCCCAGGTGTCACCAAACGAGGAGGGTCGCCATCTTATGCTGACGACTTGAAGCAATTTTTCATGTGAAAAATTGGCTCCTTGACCCGCTAACGTGTTATCGATGACGTTAGCTGATTGTGTGATGAGAGTGGCCTTTTAAAGTTAATCGATTAGGACTTTTAGCTGGCTGCATCAGTTGTTCATAATGCGCCCGTTTTGCTTTACGTCGGTTCACGTTAACGCGAAGGATTTCAACTCAATATCTGACCGACAAACAACAGGCAGGACAAAATATACTAGAATTACAACGAATGAGTCCAGCGATACGAATGCTTGGTTGTCACAAACGGGACAACAAATATAGCACATGTTCGTCCGTTGGTGATGCATATAAAACTTCGGTGAACAAAAATAAGAATTTTACAAAAAAGGTCAGAGAAATCACGATTCCAACAACTAACAATGATAAAGGGAAGAAGATAACGATTGGGATAAGAGTTCTAAATTCGTTCAGAGCTTTCTCATTGAAAGGCATAGCGCAAGCGCCTTGAGCTATAGTAATGAGACTCAACCCGAACTTCCACTGTTTCCGAAGCTCTAGAAGAAGGAAAAGAAAACCGCCAAAAGAAACGCTAAAGACCATATTCGAGAATGTATAGAGGGCTTGGCAACGTGCTAGTTGCTTATATTGCTTGATTTATTCAACTTGTGAAACATGTTAAATTTGAAGGGCTATGCGTAGAAGTCTTATACAATAAATAGTTTTGTATGTGATTAGCAAACACTTCAGTGAATATATCCAATCTCCGTTCACAAAAGTCCACTTCTTGCTAACCCTAATCCACTCACGATGAGTCTTTAACGCTTTTTTGAAATGTATCCTTAAATTTTGTTATTGTTTCATCTTGCATCGCTAAAAAATATATAGACTGTGTATAATACGTATATATACGTAGTCGTTTGGATAAATAAATGAATTTACCCTACAAACATTTCATGATTCTTATAAGTGTCCGAGAGGCATGTTCGGGATGATTCATTATAAATGCATACGGGCGAACTTTTGGTAAGTTAGTTTCAATCCCTACTTGCCGCGATAGAGAGTGTTATTCCAAAGGTGCCTTAGAGAGTTTAAATGCAAGCATCGAAATTTGTGGAGACTTTTTTGTGGCCTATTTTTAGAATGTATTCAAAATTTTGAAATGTGTTATAGACATGTCTTCTCTTTTAGCAAGTTTTGTATTATTTTTAGCCATTATTCTGCAACAGCAGCACAATAAAAGTGCCACTTCATGTTTAAATATTCTTGCTTTTTCTGTTTCCTCGAAGATTTTTGGCTAGAGGAGGCCCCCTTTGCTGAAGTTGTCAAAGGCGCAATTCCACGTTTTACATTTTCTGTACTGCAATGATACAAAAAATGATAAGAAAGCATGCAATTCTACAGCCGAGTTCATAATCGATAGCAAAAACTGCACCTCAAGCTTGTAATTTCTTGGTAGGCTTGCGAATCAATTTCAGCCTTAAGCTTCTAGACGACCCTAATCGCTTTGTGGAGACATTAGAGGAGTTACAAATCAATAAGCAAGGAATTAGGCCGCAGTTTCCCAGCAGAAATTCATTTAACACATACACGTGAGAACCACGATATTTCAACGAGAAAGCTTGTGTCAAGCAATGGACGGTTTTGCTCACGTTCTACCCGCTTGAAAGCGTCTACTAAGTAAAGAAAAAAAGAATTTTTTTCGGAAATTCTGATTTTTCGAATATTTTGTAAACAACACGAGTAGCATCACTGAAATCACTTGAAGTCGTAAACAAATAAAAAAAGTAACGCGAAATTTCGACAGGTGCCGTTCAATAGCAGACATATTCTGAAAATAATACGGATTTCTTATTGCAGAAAACGTGCATATGTTCGTCCTGAGAATTATTGATCAATTTGCTATTTTGCATTTCATTTACCCATAGGTGAAGGATGTTTTTATTCGAAAGCTTAAAATTAAGTAAATAATTTTTTCCGTACTCTCCAGACAAGTAGGAAGTGCCTTTTTTTTGTACTTTACTGCATTCCCTACAAAAATCGTGACTCTTAACCTTCTGCAGCTAAATATCAGTTAGTACAATTTGTTCTTTTGTTTTGGTGCCCATGGTTACGTTATTTTTACTAAGTGGTTAATTGACGTTGTGTCGTTCGCGTATTTTTAGTAACACCCAGTCTACAGTATTTTCTCAGATAAAGTCGCTGCTGTGCATGTAGTTAAATTTAGCAATGTATGAGCGTGTATGTTCTTTCCTATATAATGGAACCTCTTTGTCCACTTTAAAGTGCCAACGGAAAAGGAAACGGTAACGGATGCGGAAGTGCTTTCAACGCAAGTGTCGCAGCCTATAACATATAAGCGGTAAAAATAACGGGGGTACCTTTTTATAAAACAATATCTTAAATGTACACATAAAACACAAATATGCGAACATCTAAGCACTTACGGACACATGAACCTCTTTGCTTCGGTTGCAACTCTTAATACTTTTAGGTTCTTTACGTTATTGCTTTTTTTTTCTATTTTACTAACTTATCTTCCTTACTTTTACGTAGGGTTGGTTTTATAGCTGCATCTCACTATAACAATCTTTGGTCAAGAGGTCCAAATATGAAGTACACTCTTTTTTAATGCGATGTCAAACGTGAAATAAGGGAAGATATGGAAGAGTATTTTGCCGCCGTTTGTATCACAGTGGATTTTGAAGTGTGTTTTATTAAAGAATTTCTTGCGAGTAACCAAGAAATCTTAATTAATAGTAAGCGTGCATGAATGCAGCAATCAATACTCATTTTTGGCCAATAGATAAATTTGGCGGATGTCTGTGCTTATCGCCAATCAATCAAGTAGTAGTCTGTCAACACGAGTGTTTTGCTAGCGAAAATTCACATTTGAACGCGCCTTAATGCTTCTAAATTCATATAGGAATTAAGCAGAATGCAAGTCTTCCAGAAAAAGAGGCTCCCTTTGCATAAGAGCTAACTCGTTTTTAACTAATAGACTCTAAAATGTACGAGCAAGGGTCGCATGCACGCTCTCAGTTTAGTTTATTATAAAGCCCACTGTACTCTGTTGTTAGTTAAATTATAACCCTTTTACTTATTTTGTAACTCATCAGCGACATCTACATGCGTGTTTATGGCCGCTTGCCGTGTTGGCACACATATGCACTGATCCTGCTATACAGCTTTTGCATGCATATGTGTGTATGAACAATGCAAGCAGGTATCCTTCTAATTTTGAATATAAGCGGCCTTCCATTATACTATGCTGAAGTCACACATAATTACACATTTATTTTCCCAGTAGAACTTTACACACATTCTCCTTTACAGCACTGAAGTTCACCGCCGTCGTCGTTCATTGGTTCCGTTTAGTTTTTTTTTAATGCATTTTTTAGCATGTCTATAATCATTTGGACGATTAGATGGTGCCTGCTCGGGCACTACACTACGCGTAGCTGGCTGACCAATACTACAATAGTTTTGCTCCATGACTGCTAGTATACTCGGTGCTGTATAATTTAGTGCGAAATATTTACAAGTATTTGTTTTTTCACCTTATCCTTTACTTTTGAGTATGTGCGTTCCAAGTTTGCACATTTACATATATGTGTGTACGTACACTCATGTGCATAATATAGTTTTTTATGTTCTTTTTTACTTGTCTAAAGGAAGCACATTCTGTTTCCACAAATGTGTATATGTATGTGCATAAATTTCTGTTTTTCTTTTTTTTTTTTTTGTTTCGGAGAACTAATAAATGCAATTTTTAATGGCTTTTTACTATATTTCTAAATGAACACGAAACCATCGTCTTTATGAAAGAGTTGTTTGGGGTAACAGTTATTGTTGATTACGCCTGTCTTTTAACAAAACGTTAAAATGCTTAAAGCTGCTGGGTGAAAGACGGGAAATTTACAATCATTAGAGATCCAATATTTGCATTTACAGTTTGTAAGATCGTGCGAATGAATACTCATAAAATAGACCAAGATTGTCGATTCAAAATGTGAAAGGATAGTCGGAACGGGCAAGCGATGTATGCATCAAAGCGTATCAGTCGAGCTCTCTACATTTTTGGCGGGCTTGTGCACCTCCATCCATCTTGGATCACGATCTCTATCCCGAATGGTGTAACACATTTTTTATCTCCCATCGTCAACCCCCCGAAAACGAGTAGCATTCACTTCCTTACAGTAACGGTTCGCAAATGGATATTCGAGAATATTTTTTACTCTCTGCTCATGTGGTACTCGAATATCAAACTCCTTTTTGTATCTCTTTGCCACAGCGGGAGCATAAGGTAAAAAGCGCAGGGCTTACTCAACTTTTTGAAAAATTTTATTGAGTTGATCAGTGATTGATCGGGTGAAGTGTGGGGCGTTTTTAAAAATGTTTCCAAAGCGAAAACCACCAAACCATTTGCGTGCTGCTGATTATTTATCCTGGCGATTACAACTATTTGTATTCTTATTATGTCACGTATGCAAAATGTTTGATAAGTCCCAGGATTGCCGGTAAGAGAAAACAGAGCGCATAAGTGGCACTAGATTATAATAAACGGTTATGTAGACACTTTTGTTTTTACGGAGAAGTTGTATTTCAACACTCATCAAAGGGAAATAAAACCACATTAGTTGATAGTGGGAACTAGTCATATATGTTACGTATTAGTGTAACTTCTTTTACATTTCATGACTGTTTCCCTTTTCTTTTGCAACTAACACTGTTGTAAACCATATTTCTCGCCGGATAAATTATATCGCTGCTTTATGCATTTTCCACACTGTGTTGTATTATGCAAGTTTCGCAACATTTTTATGAAAATGCCAAGAGAGGGAGCTCTCACTTTACCTCATATGTAAGACAAAAGGGTAGTATGTGACTTGAAAATCGACGGTAAATATATATATAATAGTCACGCTGCTCTCAGACCAGTTGGAATCCCACGAAATAGTGTTATACAGTTATATAGTTATATAGTTAATAGTGTTACAAATATTGTTATACTTTAAAGCGCAAGGCCTTGAGTAAGTCAAGTAATGTGTTTTTACCGAGGTCATGTATATCCACACAAATAACTTGTCTGATTTGTCGCTCCTTATGAATTCTGATAAGATCGTCCTCACTGCTCTCATTTTCCTTTTCCAACGTTCCTTCAATCGATAACGATTGAATACGACAAGCGGGTTAAAGAAATACTCGAAATGTTTTATTAATGGCTCCTGTTCTGAAGATGCCTACAGGTAAGCATATGCTGGCAGAGGTAAAGTATGAAAAAAGTTCACAGTCGTGAAAGCGTTACGTTGAAGATAACCATTCTTTTCGAAAAGACTCGTTCATATTATCGATCTAAACTCCTCTGTCCGTCTGTTCATCTTATATTCGTTTGTCCAAAGCAAAGGCGGGAATTTTTGAAATATTTTGATGAAATTTGGTAAACAGAGACGGTTTGCCTCAAGAAGGAACAATATTGTGGTGAAAGTGGTTCGGATCATTTTTTGGCCCACTTCACATAGAACGCCTTGTTTCGAAAAATCGTTACATGAATAGCTGCATTAAATGCAGTGGGGTACAAGATTTAATGGTGAAACCTATAGATGCTTACTTTTACACTCGAAATACGTTGTCTGTCTTTCTTTGTTTTCTTATCATTAAAAGACCTTTAAAACGTATATGCAATTCTAATACAATTCTAATTCAGTCAAAACACTTCAAGGATTTATTAATGTGACCTATGACCAGGTGCATTTACTCTATAGGTCAAGATAATTTTTCAGGGGGGGGAGAGATTTTTCATAAAACCTCAGTTTAATAAAAGTAAGAAGAAAGAAGAAAAGTTCCTGATTTAGTTTGTGGTTATTATTTGCGACGAAAAACGAGCGAACAAGCAATCGTAATGCGATGTATGTATACATGATTTGTTTGGTGTTCGAAAAGTGGAATTTAACGAGCGAGAGTGAAGGCGAAATGGGCAATAAATTGCCATTAACTGCAGCAACAAAACCACTTGCTTGTTGGCTAAAAACATTTAAATGAAACACAAATACATTTTAACTAATAATGTTAAATAGCCAAAAATACCGCTAAACACTAACGTTTCCAATACGAACACCAGCACCAACATCACTATCATCATCAGCAATAATAATAATAATAATAACAACAATAGCAAGAATATTATGCATTCGTATACGGACATGAGTAAGTGAGTATCTACGGCATCATATGTTCAAATAAGTATACAATCGAACAATACACGCATACACGTTTTCACAAATAAATGCTAATACGTTTGTGCGCAGAATAAAGTTTAGTTACATTCGTAACTCAATAATAATGTATGCGCTTTAGGTATCCATGTATGTCTATATGTGTTCTGCTAGTGAATACGTTTCGATATGTGTATGTATGTATATATGTATTGCATGTATGCATGCATGCATGTACAGTTCTAATCATGTTTGAAAATTATAAATTGTTGCGTACTTAATTTCAACCCAAATAATAACACAAGTAATTAATTTAATATGCCAGAGACATAAAATCAGAGGCAAGCACATATAAGCAAGCGCACGCACAAACCCGTACACATATACATATTTACATTCGTAAATATAACTACATACAATATATTCATATCGTATGGAGAGCGAGATAGATAGTCAAGCCAACACTACACACAGTGGCAGAAACCTGACAAACTGCACACTTAGCCATTAAAGTATAGTAAGTTTGCAAGTAAACAGACATGAGTGTACGTTAGCGAGTGCTAGCCAGCATATGCACATATAAATGTTATGCATAGAGTGCAAGTGCATTATCTCCTATTAGCTACAAATAAACTAATATACACGTTGCAATTGCCCACATAACCAAAGAGTACTAGAGATTATATTACATTTGGGCGCTGTATGCCTGCTATGTATGTCTGTTTACGTTTACATATAAATTTTACTGGATGGAAATGACTGGATGTGCGATGTTATGCTTTATTATTAACTACCGAGCAATAAACGATTGCAATAAGTTGCTATTGTTGCTCACACTGATCACACTTGAAAAGTCCAAGAATTTCAAGTTTTTCTAAACAATAAACAATAATGTTATCGCTAAGAATAGAAAAATATTTTACTTTTATTTATGATGTTTTCCACTTGAAACTTCTACTCATCTTTCGCTGCTCGTTTCTTCCTTTGCGCATTTCATACGAGCTCTCTCCGTTGACTAAAAGATTTCAAAAACTTTCCTTGAAGTATTTCGTGGAACACCATCATAACTTATGTGCACACATATAGCGAGTATTTCAAAAGTGTTGAAGATCTCCCTCACTCACTTGCTACAATAGTCTTTGCCAAAAGTTTTTCGAAAACTATTTTCCTCATATTATTGGTTAAGCCTTTTGCTTGTAGATCCTGAAAGCTTGAAATGGGATAAAAAAATAAAAAAGAACAATCAAGCAAACTAAATGACATTCTTTTTCGAGTATCGAAATTTCATTGTTTTTTTTTTTTTTTTGAGCAAAGGTGGTGAGTGTAAAAGCTTCGGCCACAGCTGAATATAATTTCTGTGCTTGTAATATTTGCAAATTTTTCTAATGCGAGTTATATCGGATTTATCTTGCAGTGGAAAATGACATGACGTGATTGATTAAAATACGACTGTGCGTATGAGAAAGTCATTTGTACAACTTACAAGTAGCAAATTGTTTCTGCCAGGATTTCTGGGTAAAACCGATCTTGTTGTTTTTTTCAGAGCATTTTGGTGTTCGGACGTTTAAGCATTTTGTGCTCTACTCTCGAGCTGGTCACTGAGTATTCTTATTGAAATAACAGACTATACTGTAACAGTATAAAAGCATAGTTTTTGAAAATGGAAGAACAACATAAAAGAAAAGTTTATAAAAAATGGGAAAATAATATTTACAATATCTTTATGTAATTTTGTGCAAAATAAGCCTATAAAGACATTTTATTTTTTTTACTAATTTTTTTATTAATGAGATTAGATTGCAGCCTTAAAGATTGCTGACACTAATTATTGTATTAAAATAATATATTAATAATTTACCTTCAATTTGCTTCATTTTGTATCGTCGCGTTTTTTTCTTATGCTACAGTCATAAGCTAATAACTCCCCCTTGAAGATTTTTGTTGTCAGTTTTGCCTTGTGTAACGCCCAATTTGACACAAAAGCGCAGAAATGGTGATAAGCAAACACAAGCGCTAATATTGTGACCATTGAACGGTGGCAAGGACCGAAGACGCCTGTTAGTTTAGAGTTTCTTCTTTTTAATGGATGTAGAATTTCGGTGGCAATGCTGTAGTTATTCTTGGCCAACTGTATGTGACTACGGAAAGCCTACTTTTTGATACCCATCACCCAAGGATGGGGAGTATATTCACTCTGTCAAAACGGGTGCAACACACAGACGAAAGCTTTAGAGAACCCATAACGTCTATACATTCTTGATCATTTTCAAAGACTAAACCGGTTGAAAACGGTCTGTCTGTCTGTGTAATGTCTGTGGTAAACATTAGTCTGGCTCCAAAATTGAAGCCATCGAGTTTCAATTTGGCAGAAACATTGGAAATTGTACGCAGGTTTGTATTGAAAATGGGACAAATAGGCCACAGCACTCGTCTAAAGTAAAGCGCAAACTAAACGGAACTCCGTTTATCTAAGCATAAGTTTGTGGGTTTTTGCACATTACTCATAAATTATGCATGACAGAAGGCTGAGAGTGTCTGTATTTACTTTTCGATGGACAGAAATGGCACGCCCACAACAAGTTATAAGTGGCCAAATTCTTACTTATTTACCTTCTTTTCTCACAGGGAGACATAATATATGTCCAAAGAAGCTTTAAATCGAACGTAAATATGGTCGACCCCATCAGGTGGAGGATTCGGTTGTTTCTTAGCAGTGTAATCAATTGGTTATCAAATAAAAAGAGTTCAACAATCGAATACGACAAGCTAAGTAAACTTCGCCACGTTGTGGATTAATTTTCTCGTCGCAATCCCGTCGACATGGATGTAAAATAAGGGGACTTGGAGAGTAAATGTAGATAGAAGATGGATTTTTCCCATAAACTAAAAAAGACACCCAACATAAATTTCCGGTTTTATACAACAATCTAGTTTTTTACTTTTTTTTGGGGTAACGGCCATGGACATAAAAGACTCGGTCGCGGCCGAATATAATTTTCTTGCTTTCTTCATACACGATTTCTAAATATTTAGGATAAGTAGAAAAAGGCTTCTTTTCCGAGTGAAAAAATGGCTTGCGTGTTATTTGGGTTTAGCTTAATTTTCTGCTAATCTTGGAAACTAAATATTTTACTGCTTGTAAAGCAACCATGCTTATGGGGTAGCATATAATGGTAATGGAATATATGGTAATAGATAGAAATGGAAAGTCTGAATAAAAAATCGGATTCAAATTAACCCCAGTACAGATTAATTAAATAAGAACTTCTTGGTAAAAGGGAAAAGAGAAAACCCAAAAGTAATCGTTTTAAAAATTTGAAGAATTTCCTGAAAAATTTCCGATTTTAAAAAGAGAATAAGAATTTTTTGCTTTAAATTTTCTTTCATTGTTTTTTATTTTGTATTTCCATACTTCGAATATTTCCTTGCAAAGAGCATTAGAAAGAGAGTCGATGACTTCGCGATTAAAAGCACATCTCTACCCAACGACATCTTCTTTGAGCTTAAGAGCCAACAACAAGACGCTTGATGCCAGATGTGATGAGAAAGGCTTGATACCAGATGTGGTAAGTAAGTAATCAAGTTCTTACATGGTTTGCCTATCTGTAGTCCGTAAAGCCACTCAAGCTTCAAATGAGAGATAGCATTTAAACCAAACATTTTAACAGCCAAAGATAGTAACTTTGGAAATGTGCAGAGCATCAAAACCCTTGTTAAGCTCAATGGAAACCACGTAAATTGGGTGTTGATTTTAGCAGCCTTTAAAGATGTAACAAGTAAGTTGTAATAGATTTGTTATTGTCGTTCTAATGGTGGCAAAGTCACGCTGATATGGGTAAGTAATGGAATTAGTTGAAGGTAATCAACGTTTTGTGACCAGCACTCACAAAGGCTAACCTTCTCTTCATTCAAGTTATTAAAAATGGACAGCCACGAAACTTTAAATGTCCAGCCAATTTGAATAAACACACGATCCTGTCTCATTTGTAATCATGGAGAATACCTTTTATTACTGTAAAATCGGTTCACAAGTACTGTGACAAGGTGACTTTGTGTCTAGGTAAGGTGAATATTTGTCGGGATTCTTTCATATCATGTTCAAAATAAAAATCGAACGAAAGTGTAGTCTATAATTGTTGAATATTATGAAATTGTGGCCTTATACGAATGCTCTCTTGTCGTGAGAACCGCTGCTGTGGAAGGGTCAATAGCCTGGGCCTATGTAGTTCAACTCCTATCATAAATCTGTAAGCGAAGTCACTCTTTTGTTTCTGCCGTAATATGTCATCTAAAGCGCTATTTTTTGTATGAACAGTTACCGTCTTCGTTTAGCACGATATTTTTCATGAGTTTTTGTTAAGAAATTCGAAAAAGGGAAACTTTTCATAATATATAACTTTATGTGAAAAGTAGTTGTAAATATGGTCCGACCCAATTTAATTTCATAAACGGTCGTTCTTGGACTAGAATATATCAAGGAAAACATCTAAAAAATATTTAGAAAATTTGCGAGTTATGGGTTGAGCATAAGCACAGAAGGAGTAACATCAGACAAACTGGCGGGCAGACAAGCTAAGGGGATTCAGAAAGTGATCACAAATCGCTTAATGTAATGAAAGTTGGACCTACTTGAAGCCCTTTTGGATGTTGTACATCCGTATAAATTTAATATACTTTTACCACAAACGGGGGGCGGGGGGTGTACATAAAAAAAAAGTTTATAAACATTGTTATCAAAGAGGAGCTGCTGCAGAAAGCGAATCTATGGGTTAGTGCTAACACATAATGATACCGAACGATCTTGACCGTGCATACACGCACCAGTACATATTTGCCATAAGATGATTCTTTTGATCGCAGACTTCGCACCATCATAAATTGTATATCGACTATTTTGATGTGAATGTTTAAGAGAAGATGTGTAGGGACTTATTTAATTAAATAAGTCGATCTCTTTCCGGCTAAGCATCTGTTTGTCCGATTTCAACAGATAAAGCGAATAAAATAAAATTTTCTGTTTTTTGATATACATGAACGTTAATTTCGTTTCGTTCCATATAATCCAACTCAATATTAAACTCAAATGCGGCAAATAAACCACATACGTGAGTTGATTACGTTAGATGGTTTATATCGTGCGAGGCGAAGCTTTTTTTTTAGAATTTGCTGCGTAGCTCTTTAAGAAGAAAGCGTCACACTTCCATGAGTTTTATACTTCAATAACGTGTGTTTGAGTAAACCTTACCAGCATTTTTTTCTTGGCTTTATTCCTAAAATACGGTGAAAATGATTTTGCATATTTTGTTGGTAATATTCCACTTGATTGTGTGTGGTTTCAAGTGTAACACGGTGGCATTAGTCGGTCAAACGACCATAATAATAAATTAAATTCAGTGCACATTTGATTTTATTATATGTCTCTCTGTAGGGCGACTCCAATTGTTTATTCATTGAATAGTGACGTAGATGAACAGAGTAAACAAACAAGAACAGCCGAAGTGAAAACGGAAAAGAATTTGTTGCCTCATTTTTCGCTTTATTGGCAGATTAATTATACTAACAAAATATATTTCTACTGACCAAGTAATACTTTCGCAACACGGCCTTGGCCAAAAGTATTAGGCGCCCCTACCAAACAAGTGCAACTCAAAAAGTACAAGAAAACAAAAGCATCCGTTCATCAATTGAAAACAGTAGATAATGTATTCTGACGCGTGGCCATTTCGCCAGGAAAGAACCTAAATCGAGAGTCTCTCAAGAACCCCAAAAAGGCTTCTTCTAAACTCACTGCAGCTCTATTGGAAAGCCGATTAGCTGCCTTACGACAAGAAGACGACCCGCCGAAACAGGCTTAAAAGACTGTAAACCCAGGAGAAAGTCTGTAACAAAACGAACCGCTCAGAATGTCCTCGACGGCACCAACATTATATCGAAGAAGATTGATCTAATGTTGTATGGTCCGACAAATCGTACCTTGAAGTAAATTTTTTATATCGTCGGTATAAAACAACGACAGATATAACTGGTTGTTTAATTTACTTTTACATGACACACAACCAATTTAACATTGAACACTTTTTAAATATTCTTGGATATTCAAAAAGCCGCATCTAACGTTTGCGAGGCGACGTTCGTTGCCGAAAGAGGCATGAACGGTTAAAAGTGTACCTATATCTCAGAAACTGTTTTGATGTCACCGTTGACGTATTTTTGGCGACTCCAACATAAGCAACGTTAAACCCAAGCAAAACTAATGCGCCATAGCTTAGAGATAAATACATCGTCCTCCTGGACTGGCTGGCGCAATCTCCAGATCTGAATCCTATCAAGCATCTTTGAAGTGTCTTGACGCGCAAGATGTGGGGATACAACATTATAGCGGCGTTAAAAATCACTTTAACGAATGTGTGGGATGCAATGCAACTGAGTGCACATAACTCGTACACACCCACACCCAAAAGATGGATCCACTAAATATTAATTGAAATTTTATTTTCTAGTCAATGTGTGAACATGGACAACAAATCTAGTTTTATTTTTCATCCCGAACGTGTGAAAGGCAGTAAATTTCACTTCTGGCTAAGGCTGTAGGTTTTCCCATCGAAATTCACCCTTACGAAAGTTGAGTGAGTGGATTACGCTGGATTCAGAAGTTTTTTCTTTTAAAAAAATCCGATTACTATCAGTCTCAGTCTGAGCATTTTATCAAAAATAATGAAACGAAATATTGTTTAAATTCTTCTACAATATGTAAGAGAAAAGATTTTTTCTATTTCAAGAGATAGTTTATTTTCACAATTGCACCTCGTCTTTCAGTTGCCGTCAAGTTGCTATTCTTTAGATAAACCTGCTGGACGTGGACAGTCCACGTGTAGGGGACGTTCGGGTCTTAAAAGAATTTTTTTTATAGCTTTAACATGGAGCTTCACTAAGCAATCGCAATACCAACACATATCGCCGTGCAAAAATAAATTTTAAAACGACGAACACATCGGGTTTGAGCCAAAAAAGCCCGAACGATATAAAAGAACGTTTTTTTTCATCGTATTCTAACTGTGGACGACAGGTGAATATATGTTGAGAATCCCACACATAGACTCGCGATACAATTCATTAAAAGAAATAGGTCGAAGCCTATTTCGCCTCAGAAGAGCAACAGTTTCTTGGCATGGCATCTACAGATTTTCAGGTAGCTGGAACAAGTGCATAGCTAACGATGGGAAATAATATGAATGAGGTATTTTTTATCACTTTCATATAATGTACGTGCATTTTCTTTATAGAAGTTTCGTTTTCAAAAATGTACATACTTGGTACTAGCTACTGATCATAGTAGTGAATTGAAATATTTTTCCTGAAGCGGTTTGTCACCTCGCTTTTAAAAAAAATTGAAAAAAAATACGGGCCATCATTTAGTTGTATAGCATTGTAGCCTAATGGTATAAGTGGGAAGATTCACTGTTCAATCCCGAGAGAGTCTTTATTCAGGATGTGTACACGCTAATGGCGCATTCTCGACGTAAATGTAAAGCATGTTGTCTCTTCACGTCTTCAGTCTTCCAAGTATTTCAAAAAAAAAATATCCTGCGCTATTGCTTATAGACGAGTAACCAAAGGTTCCTGAGAATGTTTTATTCTTTGTATATATTTCACAACATTCTTCGTTATTAACATCCTAAGGTATTATAAAAATGTATGTGTGGTCGTATTTCAACAAATCTCAAATATGATGTCGAAAACAAGATATGGTGTGGCATATGAAATCTCTAATTTCCGTTGTGCGGATCTCTTTTATCATGTTAATGTGTGCTGGGGTTAGCTCGCCGGGTTATCCAGTCATTCAAAATTTGCTTTAAATTCACAAATCCTAATGACCTATGCGATCCTAATGGCGGCTCTAATGTTCACCACACAATTAGTGAAGCTTTCTAGGGATAAGCGAGGTGTTCCACTAAATTTTATTCTGTCCGTAGCAAGGTCGTATGCCTTTCAATCCAACGTCTCACTTCCACAGTTCATATATTTATCATTCTTGATTAGTCTCTACCTTAAATGGCTCATCACGTTCATTCTTTACGCGGATACTTTCGGATTACCAAGCTTACGTCAGTCCGACACGACCGCTTCAATCAGAGAGAAAGAAGAAATACGCTTGAAATTTTCTCTAACCTTATCTGCCATAAACGGCGTTGGCCATCTGACAGACTGACAATCACATTCGAAACCAACTGATATGCTTTTCGGATGTGTTAACCTTCCTGGCTTCCGGTGGATTTACAATTCATCTGGTAATGCAAATCAATATTTATAAAAAGCTATATATAAAAAATAGAGCAATATATATGTGTGAAATAATATTATATAAAATAAGCTCCTATGTCTACGGGACTAATACTAATAATAAGGGATATTTATATACAAAGAGGTAGGATAATGTTACATAAAAGTAACGTAATATTAATCATAATAAAGATAAGTATATTAAGAAAACAAAATAAATCTTTTTGTAGGACCAAAACGACTCTGACACCATACACTTACCACCATTTTCAAACATCTATATGTGAAAGTATAATTTCAATATCCAAAGTGCACAGGAATGGTTTTTGCCGATCTATCTTAGTCAAGTTTTCCGACTACTTTTGAAACCAATAGAGCCCAGGCTTTAATCTGAAAGTCGATGGAATGCCTACATTTCCGTATCGGCGAATTGTTGTATGTTAGAAAAACACGCCATCGAATCAGATTGAGACTAAGAGGTTACTATACTTGTGTTCTGATCCTTCGCTCAGTCTTACGAGGCGCTTTAGAGGTTGATATTTAAATTACAAAAAAACTTTAAAGATTAATAAGACGTCTCTGATGGCGTATTTCTCACATGTGACACATGTACAATTGCTATTTTTATGGCCCTTTCTCTCTTTCTACTTTTCGCATTACTTAATCGTTATTTATGTATATGTGTACGCTTATGTAATTGCAATTGCAATCCTTTTGAATCCAATTACAATATTTGACAATTTCTTCCGTAACCATTACTTGTCATTTACATAAATTTTTATATGCATTTGCTGTGAGGCGGGAATTATCAGAAGAGATTAAAATATACAGAGACAAGTAATGAAGTGAAATTTAAATAAGAAATTATATTCATTACTTCTCAGCAGTGTATATACGGTATTGTACTGAAATGTTCATATATTCGAATGTGATTTCATAAAACAATATTTCTCGATTATTCAGAGCGATAGGCACGACAATTCACTCTGTCCTTCATACAACAAGAGCAGGTTCACTACAGATAGAAGCAATAGCAGCAGCAAGCAGACAGCGAACAATCGTACTCACAGTACTTTCAATGTAATTGTGCATTTTATTGTTATTTAATATGATCCAGTCAAAAGTAAACGGCAGACGCCTTGTTTAAACCATTCATATACATTGAGATATACACACGCTTATGTATCGGCATATATGCAAGAATGATATGATTTTGATTGGGTTATATGTGTAGTTAAGGAGTGAAAATTATACTTTATGAAGCTGCAAACTGTTAAGTTTATACCTTAAACCTAGGGACATACACATGTATATTAATGTTATATATATATATACGTTAATATATATATGTATATATAGAAATTGTTAAAATAAATATATAAACCAGCAATTGCTACGAAATGGGTGAGCATTTAGGCACTGAGTGAGGGCTGAATGCGAAGTAAATTTCGTCTTACCATTTGTCGGATTATATAACCTGCCCATGCCAATTAGCATATTAAGCGCACAGCCATACAGGATACACACAGGCAGAGCTATTAAATGTTTTTGCACATCTTACCGTACAACATTTTATCTTATTGTATATGTTATGTATTATTATATGTATTGTATTTCCGATGTAAATGAATCCTCATATTTGTGTGCATGTCCTGGATGGCAGTAAACAATATACAATCTGTAGCATCTGTTACTTATGCTTACTGTCTGTCGGTCTCTTCGCTTTGTCGCATTATTGACGAGGCGTTAATATTTTGTGATAGGGTTAGTATGCAAAGTATAGCTCACACATACATTCTCTTCCTTTAAATTATGGGCGTATGTAAATTTGTTCGACAATCATGTAAAATTTTAAATGGATTTCTGATTGTTTATATGATATATCAATATGTTGTCATCGGGCATGTTTAAACAACAGCGATGACGACGATGATGTTGCTTTTAGAGAAGACATTAGTACATTAGGCAAACGATACTGAATTATTAACACTAGTAATTATAGGATAAACACGCGAGAGTGCTGAAAATAGTCTGAAGATTACCACCAAATTTCAACACAAAGTTTACGTAAAGACTATTGGGGTTGGTGCTACAAACAATGCGTAAGTGTGAAATATTCCTTGAGATATCGTAATGAAGACGAAAAGAAAAGTATCTAAAGCCAAGAATAAGCGTAATTTTCTATTTTCTTAGTGTTCAACAATATGTTGGTCATTAATCTCGTAGTTTTTATTTGGATATTGAGGCGGTGGGAACTTTCCAGAAGGCGTTTATAGCTTTAAAGACGTAATGGAAAGCATGGTAGTGGTTTTGCTTGAATAGTTCCCCTTTCTTGGTATTTGGTATTTTGGTTCCAGCTTAGATGAATACAACGGCCAACAATTTCAGAAACCAAGTAAGAAGGATTTAACGTTTTTCGACATAGTATAAAAGAGATACAATCAGTCGCCACCAACGCTTCTCTAACATTGCGATGTTCTTTTTACACGGTCGCTCTCCTTAACGCACGTTTTATTTTCCGCAATGCCTCTGTCGTTTCCAATCTTTAGCCAAGGCTTTACCCTTGAACCTTTCTTTGGGATTTACAAACAAATAGCAATGGCTGAAAGCTACAAATGGAGAATGGGGCGGCTGAGTAGCAACCCGACGTCTAATTGCCTCTAGTTCAGCTTTCTCATCTCCAAATTGCCATTTCAAGTGCACAAAGCACATATCTTTAGGAGGTATCTTTTGCGACCTCACTTTGCGACCTCACTTGGAAACTATTCTCAAAAGATCTCTTATAACCGCATTTTGGAGGGCCACTGCGTCTAGTATTACCTTTACAAGCTTGTTTAAAATCAATTCTTTTCGACAGGGTCCAAGTGTTTTAAATTTAGTCCGCTTAATTTTTATGTCAAGGTGCTATGAACCAATTTCGTCATAAAACGTTAACAACTACGTCTTTTCTGGCTTATAAAGGTTCACATGTTCTGGCGATGCAAATTCGGTTAGGTTGATTTTTTTGCCTTTGGTGTTTTCACCATGAGATATTGCAGACTGGACCTTTTTATGATATAAAGATTCATTTTTCGTAGGAACAGTTCTACGGAAGGTAGCTCACAAAATTGTTCCAGCCAATCGAAAATTTTCGCAAACGCAAAAAAAGTTATAGTTGGCATTGGACGAGTTTCTTATAACCCGCCAAACGAAATCGAAACGTTATAATTGCGAAAATATTTGAAAGCATAATTTGGTCGCTCGAGATGCTTCTTACACTGCTCTATTAGCTACCAAACCCCAATTTTTTTATTAGTGTGTCAAATTATTCGAAGCGAAAAGAGCCTTCTCCTTACAAGTTTGCTATTTCCAAGTATGCCCGATGATACGAAAATATTAACAATAGGTTGAATAAACATATTTTACGTCCTATTTTCATAATAGGATGAAACCACCGAGTTTAGTGATTAATTCTCTCAAACTGACTTAAGACCGGTTGCGCTATAAACGAAGCAAAACATTTCTAACAAACCAATGTTGATCGGGAGGAAGTAGTTACTCATGCGACATTAAAAATTCTTCGGATAGTTTTAAGTTGCAAGAACTTGGCAAAGCCATTAAGTTAATCATAATTAATATTCTTTCTTTTTCTTACAAATATTGAGAATTTGCCATTGTGTAAATATGAAAATTTTAAGGGCTTCAATCCCTAAAATACTTCACATCTGATAGTTCTAACTGTGGACATCAATTAGGACAATTTTGAACAGCAACTAAAATGTATTAATATAACATTGACCGAAATATGTAGCAAATGTATTCGTATTCGAAGGTAGTAGACAGTTAAGAAACTCATTACTTTCCTCTTGTTACCTACAAGTAGAAATGCCTAGGATATCTATAGTAAATAAATCACAGTTTATTTGAATTTCTTATGCACTTGTACTTGTACATTGCATGAACGAAGGCAATCATTCAACTCTTTTCCAAACCAAATTTCCAAAAAATTCGTTGCAGATATCATAGACGGGGAGTTTTGCGAAATACGCATTCGAGGTCAGTTGTTTTACACGAAAAGCTTTTACGGCCGTGCTCGGTCCAATCGAGACAGGACTAAAAAAATTGTGTTTCTCAAAAGTACAAATAAATCCACGGAAATTTTCGAATAAAAAGTAGTATAAACTGCTACCAAAAAAAAAAAAAAAAGAAAAAGCTCTCCACACATGACTTAATTAAAATGATCAATAACTTGAGCGATTTAATTCACTGCTAACCGCAGGGGTAGATAATGTAAAATATTAAGCGATTTTTGTCATTGCCAGCTTATCACTGACATAAAAGATGCAGGGAAAACGAACCCTTCATCTGTTTTGTTGAGGGCATGTAAACATTTACGAGCGCATGAAAGGGGTTAAATTGAACTTGTAATTCCAATTAATCAGGCTAAGATATGACTTTTTAAATATTTGAGTGCATGACTCATCAATATCACATACATATTGCATTGTAAGGTAGACAAGTTCTGTTATGAAACAAAAAGGTTATTGGCTTTGAGAAGAGGAAATATACGGAACATAAAGAAATAATTATCGATAGGTAACACATCAGGAGTGACATTCGTATTTTCCTTTTTATTGTTATTGATGCAACATATATACGAGCGTAGTATTATTGCGTATAATTTTGATTTTTTATGACTGATGTTGAGGCCAAACCAATCCCACCTGGATTAGGACATAACAACAGAAAAATTGGAAAGCAATATCTGTACAAACATATATTAAAAGGAAAACAAGAAGCTATTTATAATTTCGTATATTTCGATTTTCATGCCTTCACACATATGCACACGCACACACATACGCGCGCGCATACACAACCGCACAAACACAAACGCATTCACAGTATTGGTTATGTAAAGACTTATAAGTATTGAAGAGAAAAAACGAACGTCACTCGATAATCATATATTTTGGTCGTATCTGTTGACCATAAAACCAGTGTGCTTATGTGCCTGTCAATGAGTTTCTTCATGACATTTGATTCTAGGATTTCTTTCTTTAACAGACTTAAGAGTCACTCACACATGTACAGGGTGCCCCATCTGTTAATATTCTATTTTTTCTTGGAGTTAGTCATAAAGATTTCATTTCTAAATTGATTCTATAGCATTTGTATGTGAAAACCAATATCCCATTAATATGTCCGCCAAGACCCCTTTTCTAACTCTGCGTTCAAAGATCAAACGTTTTAATAATGATTCTAATAGCTATAGCCCCTTGGCTTTTAAATCTCAATTTGCTTCTTCGGGTTATTCTTTTACTTTGCTTCACAAGTTATCCCAACGGATTTAGGTCAAAGACTGTACATCGTTTGACTTTGGCAGTCAATTGTCATCGCAAGTTCGTGAAATTATTCATTCGCCAAACATGATGATAATGTTTCAAGATTTGTGCGATATTTTGCACTATGTTGTTGAAACCGATGCTCACCTAATTTGCGGTATGAAAACCTATTCTTCATATTTCAAAAAGCTGCTATGCGTTTTAATTTCGCTTTCGCGATCATTTTCAAAGAAAAGTGGCCGAATGTGGCTGACTTTTCGGGGATGAAGTAGTTCTTGCTGAATAACATGAGGATATTGTTTTCCGCAAGTACGGCAACATTGTTCACCAACAGGTTTTGATTACCTATTCATTGATTAGGAAACGAGTTGTATCTGAGGAAACGATCTTTCAGGAAAAACCAGCATTTCGTGTGGGTTTCATTCGCATAACCATCCTTATAAGCATCCTTGTCCCTGGTACGAATAGGTGGTGTTACCGTCAATGAATCTTTTGTACGAATAAGAGATTGAACACCCTGTGTGTCGTATATGTATGTGTACCATATGTAACAAACATTTACATGCTCTTATCATTGCTGGTCATTTATGCCATGTAATGTTTTCGTTTTTCAGAAGATTTCTTGTACCACTGCTGCTTATATTTTCTTTTATTACACTCCGTTTATGCGTGATGTTCATATACGAATATTGTTTTGTTTGTATTGCATGTGTATCAGTAATATTTTAGTGTCCATTTAATGTCCAATCTAAGATGAGCATATAATTTTTGATCGAACGTATTGCAGGGAAAGCATTAGCAAGCGGCATCGTCACCATCTTACAGCCAACATTACGAAAAAAAAAAAAAAACGAGAAGGTCAATTGCATGTACGCTACGGAATGTGGATTCGAATGTCTTTAACTGCAACCCTTCTCAACCAATTGCTTCGTAAATATCCCATGATAAGGGAATTTTCTTTTCATTAACTTTTGGCTTGTTTATGCTTTCTCTACTGCATGCTTGTGTGCGTAATGATATGAGGTGAAAGCTTGGGACAACACCATCGTCGTCTCCATCTCCATATCGTCTTTGCTTACGAAAGTGAAGTGTGTTGTGTGTTGCCTAGCAGTTAAACCAAAGCGAAGTTATTATTTTTGGTAATTTTATTGGCGATTTAATGGGAGTTAGGAAAAATTATTGCAGAACAAACTCCTGTGACGTGTTCACCGTCCTTTTTTTAAATTTTCATAAATCTCACATTTATCCATAAGATAATATATCGATTTTATTACTTCAGCGCTGAGAGCGAGGCGAAATCGTTCGAGCGCTGGCATGAATCAGTGAAAAGGGTTAGACAAACAAACACTGTGAGGACAGGGGAATCGTTAGTGCTGTCGCACTCAAAGCAAGTCAGCTGACGTAGTTCGTATGCAATTATGTTGATGGTTGGCAAGTCCAATTTTTCGAAGGTGGAATTAGCTGAAAATGGCCATTGTTATCTCACTTCTTTCCGATCCAACCGTAAACAGGTAGGCGTTGTAGTAATATAGACTAAAAAAACTACAAGATCGTTTGGGCAAATAGATTCCATGTAGAGCTAAAACTATGGTATGGTATTGATGCCCATTACTTTATAAGGAAGATTAAGGTTCTAGAAAGAATCAGGGATGAGACCTAACTGTGGAATGTGCTTAAATGATAACCTCATCCTCATTTTGATAAGAAAGGCTAAATAGGAACTCCTGGACCAAGCTGATGAACTATCTCAGCAGCTAGCTCGGTGTCTTCGCAGTCTGGATTTCCTCTGGCTTATGCGTGGAATGAATGCGGATAAGTTCACTGCAGATGGAAACATTCACCTCAGCTTTCAAACTATTTCTATGCTGACCTCGCACTTCTCGGATTTTCTAGAATTTTCTTTGTAGGAAAATTTATATATATAATGACCTTGACATATTCGCTAGAAGTTATGCGCTCATACCTTTCTTTGTAAGCAGTGATCTTTTACAATTTTTTCCACACTAAGCAAATCTATGCTTAACTGTTGAAAACATTTACATTCTAGTCCGTCTATATTAACCTTCACTTTCTTAAGCTTGCATAACTCTAGTTTATCATTGGAAAAGAAAATTACGCGAAGCTTATGTTTAATGACTTTTTTAATATTTTATGTTTTGTAAGCATATAATACATGAACACAACAGATACGGATTTCGTTGTCCCTTTTGCAGTATGTTTTTTCAATCCTATTTCACTTTGATGCTTCAACAGGGAAAGACATGTTTTGGTTAAGGTAAAATATTATATACAATGCAGTTTAAACAATATTAACGATGTGATATGTTGCATGAACATATGAGAACAAAGAAAATAAATTGCAAATAAGTGAAAAGATTAGCTTAGGTACGTCTCAGGTCAGAAAGATTTCTTGTTGTTTGAATTGACAGATCGGAAACATCTGTATGTTTCAGTACCCCGCGCTATTCCCTGTACCGGGGTATCGAACTCTTTATGAGGCTTTATTTTGAAAGTCGTTACTTAAAAGAATTCTCAATGTTAATGTTTTTCAACAAGGATCGGTGAACGATAGTGTTCCGGCCATAAGTGTTCTCATGGGAAGTAAGCCTTGATATTGCAAAGAAGAGCAATTTTTGATACTTTATGGCAATCAAAGGTGCGACATAATAAGTATTTTGACAGAAATGATAAAAAATGAATTTTGCTAAGCTCCAACCACGCCAGCTCGTGTTGTGTTGTCGGTTCCTACTACATAGGAGTTCTCATCAAAAGCAAACCCTTAGCTGGCAAAATTGTTGGTATTCTACACTAAAACGAGATAAAATATAATACGTTTTTAGACAAAGAAACTGTTGACTTTACTGAACTTAAAACGCGTCGGTGGGTGTGCTTGTCCCCTTCCTATATTTTGATTCTCAGGAAAAATAAGCATTTGCATGATAAAAACTTGTAATTTTTGATATTTTGTGCCAAAGCCAGGGGAAAAGTGTCCCAAGCAAAGTGACGTAGGGCATTTATTAGTCGGCCTTGCCGAAACAAGACGTGTTTTCACTCATTTTATCCTAAACATATTACAATCGGCTACGTTTTTACATCAACCATCAAGCAGAAGAGCTGAATTGAATGACACAAATTAGTCAACTGATATTTTTGCCCATAAATGCCAAGAATGCCTAGGCAATGGTGTCACTAAAACAAATATAGTTCGTAAGGTAGTGGTCGAAATTTCACGAACACAGAAATTATATACATCTGCTAACAGTGTGACCATATATGCATCGGACCGAACACTTATTTAACGAATGTTATCTGTCTAGGTCTCTCCGTCCATCCACCAGCCTATATTTTGTTTACAATCTCCTTAAAGCAAAACAAAAGCAAAAAAATTTAGCCTGCGATCTTTAAAAAGTATTGTCCAAGATTCATACCAGCAAAGTGAAAAAGGCTCCGAACTATTAACGAAATATGTTAATATTACGCATTGGCTTAACGTGTTAGGTATCAGAGGTTCCATAACCCAATATGAATTGATAAGCTGGAGATTCTGCATTCACTTAACCTTGTTCATACGACCGTCAAAGTGTTCGAATACTAACGATTTTAGAATAACGAAACGCAAAATATTTTCAAGTAAATGACTTCGAGTCTTTTTCCGATCGTAGTACGGAAACACATGGCTACATTTAAATGAATAAAATTTACATTTTTACTGCTAAATACAAAAAAAAACAAAAATCGTTTTTCATAAATTGAAACAATTTCCAACTGATGCTGCATATCCGGCAAACCGTTTACACACAAATATTGTAAAATAGCAGCAAGACTCTATTCGGGTATTGGCAGTGTATGTGCATACATGTCCTGAAGTATATAATACTATTATGAATGTGCACAAAGCACGGAACAAAAAAAAGAAATCCAAACATTTTGTTAGATACGAATTTTCAGAGACTAAGGAATAATTTTGTAGACACTGAGCAAAACGCCTGAATATTTATCGAATTTTCATAAACAGGTAAAACAATAGCAGCAACCATCGTACGTATTATGGAGGTGACATTTGTTAGATATGGATTTTTAAATATAATCAAAGTTAGAAAATTTCTTAATAAAGAAAATCCTTAGGAAGGATACGTAAATGCCTATGAAAGTGTTGTCACAGAGTAGGAGGAAATAATAATAATTTTTGCTGTCGGGTATCAGCAATAATTTTTCGTCGCTTATAGATTTTTATCAGTTTTTATTTTTTATACTCTAATCAAAAGCCGACGCAATTATTAGATGAAACCTTCTTTGCGAAAGAGAAAAAGGATCCTTTATGAGGTGAACTATGTACAATTCAATGTAGTTATAGCACAAAAGTGTTACATTCTAAATAGCCTCCGGAAAATTATGTCTAAGACCATAAATAAATTGTTGCAAAGCAAACCTAAGCCCCAATCAAGGAGTAAGGAAACGTTATGCTCTCACCTCACTACAACTACGCATTAGTGAAACCCTTTTACATTTCATTTGACAGGGCGCGCATGTGTGTGTGTGTTTGTGTATGTGTGTTTGTACGTGTAAGTATTTCTAATGGTTAATTTACGTTAAGGATTACAATAAACAAACTAATCTTCTGTAATAAACACTATCGAAAAAATCGTCGACTTTGCAAAGAAATCCACAAGCAGATGAAAAAACGCGCATTGCAAGATTTCGTAAATGGAATGAAATTTCTGAGAATATGTTGCCTGTGGTGTTAGATAAAATATCAAAATATGTACCTTTTCACACCGCGCCCTCCCTTTCCCCTTTACCTGCAATTCTTTTACAATAAAAATTTTCAATCTGAAATACAAGAGTGTTTTTATACACATTGTACGACTTTTTTATTTGTATTGGACGTTGCGAATGTAAGCTAAGGAAAATTTTGTTGCTATCCTATAGCACAGAATCTAACGAAATAAACAAGAGAAAAAACTGTAGATAATCCCTTTTACTCATAAACTACAAACCAATTGCAATCCTTTCATCTCAAATTGTTGCTCTCACCTAACAATTTCCCGTTGAAGTTATCTGCGGTGTACGCACTCTACACATATAAATTGTTTGTCCGTTTTGCTTCAATGGCAGCTTAAGCAACGGGAAGGATAAACATTGTTTTCTGTCTTATTTACGATCTAAGCATACGTTAAATGTATATCATTAGAAAGTATCCGTTAGATAGAACGTAGCCGAATGCATTTCGACGTTGAGAGCTGAAAAAAAGCATTTGTAACCTAAGGATATTGAAATGGGGTATAAGGGCTCAATTTATTCTCTTTCTTAATCGCGCAGTAAATAGGACTTCATTTGGGTTCGAAATCGATCAAAGGCATTAATTGCAGAGAAACTCCTTTCCATTCTCTCCATAACTAATATCGGTAAACTCTAGCATGAATTTTTCAACAACGATTGCTTAAATAAGACACTGTGTCTGTTGGCAAAGTTTTTCATATTCCTTTTCGGAGAATGTTATGCTCTCTACAACGTTCACTGAGAGAGTGTGAAAAGAATATATTCTTTGCATCAATGGTTTTCTCGAACACGTGATATATTAACGTAAGTGGACGAGATCTATAAAATGTCTCTTCTAGGCCGCCATCATTTCTAGGTGAAAGATGTGCATGAAAAACGCATAAAAAAGTTGAAAGTTGTGTGATCTGTACGCTTTTATCTTTTGTGCCGTTCATAACTTAGTAGTGGAGCAACATAATTTAACGCTCAACATATAGTTGTGCTTCGCCATATTGCGTCTTAGTTCTTATTAATTTTTTGAGGCGATTTTCAAAACCATTCATCCTCGCTCTGCAACGATTTTTCTGTAGAAATGGGAAATGTTCGTTTATTGCGTAAGAATTTTTGAAGGTTTAGGGAACGACTGTAAATTATGGGCGACCAGATTTGGTTCATGTGGTGACAATGTAATAGGTTGGAGCGTCGTATTTTAAAAAGGCAGGTAATTTTTCTTGTAAATAAAAAAAAAACCATCTGGCGAGTGAATCATTCGGATTTTTCTTGTTCTTTTTCCCTGCTGTATAATATAAAAGGAGTCTTTTTTGCCGTTCATCATTTACTTGTGATTTAAAGTGAAAAACATGTCAGTAGATAAAGTGCATTTACGACACTGCATTTTGTATGAATTTCAAAAAGGAAGCAGCGCATCGGTTGCATGTAAAAATTTATGTGCGGTATTTGGAAAAGATATTGTAAACAATGCATATATAATTGATTAATAAAGCCGTACTTTTACAAATGAATTAAAATATTTTCTTTAAAATACGGCACAACTTTCCCTCCAACCTATTAATTAACTCCAATGCCGCCTTTGCAACATTAATTTTGCAGAGCTGTCTTCTTATGCTGAAAGATTTTTTTCTGTGCAAAATGTTTTGTAGCGAAACTGCTCTCTTTTAATTATTTTCCTGATTGAAGGAATTAAATAAATTCTATTTTGATTCTAAAAAATTGTTTTTGTACCGATTTTTCAGCATCAAAGTTTTTTGCTTTCGCAAGACGCGTGTTAGCGTGGAAATCACTAGAATTTTAGCCTTCAAGCTTTGCAAAGATGATAAGGATGGACAAAAACGGCTGCCATAGAGCCGAGCAGGTAGTACTCGCGAGTCCATGTTCATGGGCTCAAATTTCAGTGCGGGAGATCATATTTAGTCGTAGATGTAATGAGCGCTTAGTCGGTAAAGGCATAACATTTATCGATTGGGCACACACCAAGTAGACTGGGTCCAGTCCCTATATCTTTCCCTCTTTCCTCACTTCGTTCTAACCTGCTACAAGTTTACTATACAGTAAAACTACGCAGAGCGGCTCTTCGGGATTAAAAATATCAATGCCTCTTAACTCATTCACAATCAAGAAAAACACGTTTGATGGGGAGACGAATTTTTCACACTTTTTGATTTTGAAACGTACCAGTTTTGTTTTAAAAATGGTTATTTGACAGACTGAAGCGTATCGGTAGCGTAAAGCTTTTAAAACATATCACGGCGATTTCGCTATTACACAATTATTTCCGTATATGAGTTTCGATCACTTTACTGATAAATTCATCAGTGCAACAGCTTTGTGGTCTAGAAGTTGAGTTACTTAATGCTCTTCCTCGGCCGAAGATTAGAGGTGAATTTTAAAGCTCTTGTGCTTATTTTTATCTTTCCATGACAACAAAAACAAATCATAATGTAAAGCAAATAATAATACACACCGGGAGGGTTTGCTGCGTTCAAGACGAAAGCTGCTGATGTAGTCATAGGGTTGGGGTACTTCAATTTGCCACAAGTCACTTGATGTGATAATTTTGGCTGTGTGGTCCCTACTTCAACATTTGATAGAGCTATTGTGTGTTTCAATGAATTATTTGATTGTAATTTACTTGAAAACAGCTGTACTCCTAACTCTAATGGCAGTCGGCTTAATTTTTGCTTTGCTAATTTCCCGGAGATAAATTGCTGTTCACCTTTCAGCTTATCTGAGGATCTGTATCATCCAGCAATTTTCATTTCCTTTCATTACACACAGGATGGTCCGTTGAACCATTCTAATGTGGCAAACCCAACTTCCTCAAATACACATTATGACTATAATAAAACCAATAACTTACTGCTCAAATCTCATCTTTCGCACATTACGCTCGATTTATCTCCTGTGAATATTGAAACCCTACTGTCATCGATCTGTAATTTATTAAACCTAGCTATTTCTACATCCGTTTCGATCACGCAACTTCGCCCTCATAGCAAGTGCCCGCCATAGTTCAACAAGAGCGTTAAACATTAGAAAAATAGAAAAAGCAAACTTTGAAACTGGAAGACATAGCGTTATTGCAGATACCTCCAGCTCATAAAATGCTCACTGCTCGTTAATTTTAAATATTTCTGTAAGATTGTCAACTTCGAAAGAAAAATGTCTTTATATCCTTCGCAGGTTCCTTTCGATGGCTGCAAGTCCTCCTGTGATATTCAAATCTCAAAACTCTTTGCTGAGTACTTACGTCGATATTTTACAACTGCAGACTCCGATTCAACTATTAACTACTCGTATCTTATAACTAACTTGGTTTCGACTTTTAACTTGAGGTCTCACAAATATAGTTGCGTGCCTGGGCCTGATGGCATTTCATCATGTATCCTCAAATCATACTCTAACGAGCTATGTAGTGTTATTTCAAAGATTTTTAATCAGTCCTTGAAATCAGGCGCTGGCCTGCCTTCATTCGCGGTTAATGTAAATTAGCCTCCGAGCTTTAATTTGTTTGTCTTTATTATTATTACTCGATGATTGCGCGACTAAAAGATTCCAGTGACTTATGTAAGATACGCACCTAATATACTGCTTCGATGTATATAAAGAAGAGTTTGTTTAAGCGAAAGTAGCGAAATCGAAAAGGAAGAGTTCATCAAGAGAAAGATCATCCTCCGTCCAACTCATTCCTAAGCAACACCTCCGATGTATACTTTTATAAAAAGCACGAATGCAGTTGATTTCTTAACATGTGCCCTAATAAAAAAAGTCATTTTCCTTAATACCACATAAAATAAAGAAGTTGGTTGTAATATCTTCTCTACAGGAACGCATAGTGTGACAAGTATAAGTAGGCGTGTGTTAAAGTGAAGCATCGCATTTTGCTACGTTTCTGAATTTAATTGAGCATCGATTTCATTACACTTAACCTTTTAATTATTTATTAATAAGTTTTTCTTTTTATTCTAATATATACCGTTTTTTTTTTGTTACAGAATATTTATCAAGGTTTAATTTCCTGTTGTTAAGAAAACTTTAAATATATCACGATTTCCATTTTGTATTTAGTACAATGAACAATACGCCTGAAGAAGACGATGTTTCGGTTAGCGGAAAGGTCATCATTTACAACCGCTACATAGCCGTAATGATCTTAACAATTGATTGCATAAAAGAAATTTTATTACAACAATCGCCATTAGTTGTGTTCCTAAATTGAAAACGCAACAAAGACCACAATTGTTTCGGAAAACATTAAAACCCTCAAGTGGTAATAATTTTTGTTTGACATCGCTACAAAACCTTGAGACGACATGTCCATCTTTTATTAATATGTGATTGCAACGAATTACAAACGAATGTTCGCTGCTGTCTCCCCCAATGGATGTACAGCACGTGAGCGATATAGTAGAGGAAAGAACACAAGGAAAAGATAAACAAAAAGCAAATATTAAAAATATAAGCGACTAATACACGAACTTTGATAAGATTTGAACCCCAAACGAATCACAAGGCACTGAATGTAAGTCACAATGCCATTTAAGAAACTGAAAAAGGATATGAAACAATTATTTGCTATAAAATTGTGTAGTAAGAGAATTTAGGCACACACTTCATGTCAGTAATTTGGCACATATGCGCAACAAACCTTAAAAGGTGAGGGGGAATAAAACAAAAAAAAACTAAATACATTTATATCCACAAAAACCAATTTTTATTTTATGAAACTATAATCTCTTAATAATCTTTTTTATATATTTTCTATATCTTGAAAACGACGCTTTATTCATTTTAATAGGGTTAACTAGAGTTTTATGCGATAAATATTACTATACACTGTATCACTCGTGGTGTAAGAGCATGTTAGGTTTGTGAGGACGTATGCAACAGCCAGAAGGAATTCATTCAGGACTAACCTCTCAATATATCGATTGATTCAGAATCACTTTCCGAATCGATTTAAGCATGTCTGTCCGGGTGTCCGTCTTCTTATCTTGTGTCCAAATTTTAGGCTGCAATTTTTGAGATATTTTGATGAATTATGTTATTGGGCACAAGCACGGTCACTATTGAAAATGAACCACTTTTGGAGCCCATATGATGCTTATCCCGTCAGTGGCCCACGCACTTCGCCACTCGAAGAAGAGTGTTCTAGAAAATGTGTGTCCGAATCTAAGTTTCCCTAATAAAATCGTTCTTTTATCATGCGCAAATTCGAGATTGGTTTGAGTAGGGAGGTCGCTTTGAAAATTTCTTCCCCCTTCTTGCCGAAATATATTTACTTTAAAGAAGTCTGCTGTGTTGATCATGGGGAATCCGGATATGACTGTAGGCTTTTATTGTAATTTTATTGCAATGCATTGGATCTATTTATTTATTCATTCATTTATTTAATTAAGTTCCGCTACCTATAGTGTCATTAGCCGCATATGAACTAAAATGTAACTGAAAATTGCTAATAATACACAAAGACATCAAATTAAACAATAATTTGCATTACAAGCACTTATGCTAATGTGTAATAATGTGCAATCTTACAAGTGATTATAATAAATGAAAGATAAGCTGGAGTATTTAAAATCTTCGCACACAGTACAAGTGCCTATGCACATGCAACAAAACTTAAGTTTATAACGTATGCAGATACACATTGTTCAGTGCTAACAGAAACCAGAAGTTAATTGTGGGCGTACATATCCCCGGCAGAACAAATTTGGAAAAATTGTTAGGCCCATGTCAGTTTGAATTCGAACTAAAATAAGCAAAATAATTAATACTTTCTAGGCATACCAGTGGACATAACCGAGAAATTGAGTAAGTGGTAAAACTGATTGAACATTTTACATATTACCCGAGACGGATTGAACAATTCCTAATTAGTTGGGAATTGCGGTATCGTCAAAAAAGCAAAATGTCTTGGCACCCTGCTAGGAATACTAATATCATTTTGTTCTAATAACGCAGGCGAAGTAACGTGAACCTTTATTAGTTTGCATAAGAACTTTACACCCAACATTTCCCGTCTTTTCTCTTAATTAGGCAAAACCTACGAGTTTGAATCGGTTATCAGCAACATCAATATAGATATCAACCCTGAGGTTAGAGTTGCAAACAACACCGAAGTCTTTAACATTTGACATATCTTTCAGAAAGCGGTTTGCAATGCTTTAGGAGAAGGGCAACTTACTAATCCAAGAAGCTTAAGACCACACAGTGAATCATAGGAGCGAGAAAGTTTAACGTTATCCGCAAACATAAAACCACTGGAGCGTTGAATGCACACGGACAAGTCATTCACAAATAATATAAATAAAAACTGCGGAACACCAAAAGTGACTGAAATTGCCTTAGGAGCTATCTATGTCTTCATAAGCTAAATGGCAGGTAATGTCTGAAAAAACATTTTTCTAAGTTGATAATAATTTGTTTTAGAAAATGGTTTTAGATCATTTTTAATTTCACGCATTCCATTGTCTCACCGACAATTTCATAGCCTTACAATTTAGTTAATTAACACAGATAATTATAGTAAAAGCACTGGGAACTTCAAACAACTTCATTACAAATTAGACGCTCTGTCACCCCTTCGTTTTGGTCGTCTTTTAACCCAAGGTCGACTTGCATTTGGCACAAATTACGCTTGTTTTAGTTTTAGTTAGATAGCCCGGCCACACGTGGCAAAAGTTGCTAAGGATGCAATAAAGCCGCTCGAAAGGAAATTTGTGTGGCACCCGGCATACTCACCAGATATAGCGCCTTTTGATTGTCACTTGTTCAGATCGATGTAGCCTGACTTGGCTGATACGAAATTTCAAAATGTTGAAGAAGTGCGAAAATGGGTTGATGCCAAACCTATATCGTTCTTTCGACACGGTATCGCCATGTTGTCAGAAAAGTGGGAAAAACCTATTGAAAGGAATGGAAAATATCATAAATACTGTGATGACCATTGCGGCCCTTTTCCATAGGCTGGGGCAGCTCAGCGGCCCAGGGAAGGAAAACACAAGAAATTTCTATCTTTACAGGGACTTGCTCTTTCTCTTTGCTGTTGAAAATTATTACCGTTATGTTTAGCGAATTGTTAACAATATAATCGATATCTGAACGTTATGCCGTTATACTGCTGCCAGAATACGTCCGAGTTGCGAACGAAATGACTTTATGAAGAGGATAGAAAGAAGGCCGAAATGTTCTGTGGGAATAAAATTTTGTGAAATGATAGGCCCATCGAATGGTGTTTGTTTACATTTGTAAGTTTAGCTTCTTGGGGACAAGAGAGGCAACTTTATCCGAGAATTGCTGATACCGAAGTGTTTCGTAACTAAGCAGTAAACAAGCAGTGCTTGCCAAGTCAAAAAAAAGAAATTTTCCTGTGAAGCAAGCTTGCGTCAGCAGTTTTGCACATCGCATAGGCATATGAATACAAGCACGTAATTTTTCAAGTTAGGCACTTAGCCTTGAAGCGTGTCCCGATCTGGGTATCGGCCAGCACTCAATTTTTCCGTGTCCTTTTTTTTCATTAGACATGTAGATGACTTTAAGTATTTAAAAGTGATTGCAATATAGAATTTATTCGCAGATCTAGCTTAGCTCATCCCGATTCGATGTATCGACTGGAAAAAAAAGAACTGAACAATGAAATAAATATAACGATAACACAACGAAAGCGACAATGGCACGATAATAAGTTAGGTATGAAGCGCGAGGATAACGATCTAAATAAAACCAATATAAAGCAACAATAATAAAATATGGTTAAAGCAGTGGATATGTGCCTTTTGGAGAGTATATATAACCCCAATTGGACAACTCTCGGCTGTAGCAAAATCCACTCTCCACCTCGAACTCATAAAATGTCAAGTGAACGCGTTAGCAATTGCATAACAACCACAATTTGGATTTTGATTGGATTAAAACAAGTATTTGGCGTCAACGATGTTCGTATAGGTGTATGTGCACATACGTGTAGAGCTACATGCATAACCAGCAATGAGCAGGAGACATGCTTGCAATTGAGATGAGTAACCGAAAATAAAACGCAAATCTAACTTAAACATAAAAGCATACAAATATAAGCTCAAACCGAAATATGTATTTTATGTTAGTGGTTGTAAGCTCGTATGTTTTCATTTTGTAGCGACTAAAATCACTCCGTATCATATCAAATGCAATAGTTTAAGCAAAGGGAGAGCGAAGCTGTTGTTATAGTAATACCTACCAGCATCGGATGTGCGGCGGTAATCATATCAAACACTGTGCTAGCCACCACCCACCCCTCCGTTAAATACCACACATTAGAACAAAACAAAGAAAAAAAACAAAAACATAAAATGTGTTGACAATTCATGGCTGGCAGGAATATTTGCATGTCCATATCCGGATAAAAACAATACCTCCGTACATACGTACGTACTTGCAGAAGTTATGGTGAGGTATTCATTCATGTGCTAGTGTGTGTTCGCATTTGATTAGAGAGCGATATTGGAGCGATTGTGTACATTTTTAGGCAATTAAAATTCCCAAATTCCAACGATATCAATTCTAATTTTTATGATTGTTCTGTGATTTGGTTACATATGCGATGTGCATACATAAAACATATCCACCCAAATTTATCTCGAAACAGCCAAAACAGGCTAACGTATCGGTGCATGTATTTTTCACATACGGCGAACTTTTGGTTTGATTTCATTCGTTCATTTATGCATTCACTTAGTTAGTCAATGAGTAAGATTTAAATTTTCATTTGCATTCAGACAACTACTACGGTGGCAGCAGCAGCTTAACGTTGGCAACATCAATATTTTGTGCATTCGAAAAATCCATTTTGCACCATTCAAATAGTGATTAAGTTCAACTAGCACTTGATTAGATCTTAAATTTTACATCTATCCACTAGTTATACCCTTTCGGTCAGGTTTCGTTGTGATGAAATTGCACGCGGATGTATGTGTCGGACAGCTCTCTGTTTAATTGCAAATACATGTATGTATATGCGAGTATACGACTGTTTGGTGTTATTGGCTGTTCGCCTCTAATTGTTTGCATATATATGCATATATATATATATGCATATATATATATATATACATATGTATATTTTTTTTGGTGAAAATTGCTTTTCTAATGTTTTATTCCCTCAACGGGGAGTTATGCATAACAACCTACGTGCACAGCCCTCTTACTGCTTTTGTTATTGTGTACTTAACGGTATGAGAATGGCAGCAAGTACAGGTTGGGATTGCAGTTAAAAATAACGTTTCTATTAGAGTGCTTTGTGCAGACATCTTAACATCTGATGTACGAGGTGATTTAGAAATACTTTTTCCAGCCAAGCCGATGTAGGAATAATTTAGTCGAGTCTACGTTTAGATAATTGAAAGTAAAACATTCAGTTATTTCACTCACGTGACTCAATGCCGTGTACATCAATTTGACTCATTCCAACAATCTGAATTTTTCTGAATTTTTACAGCATCCCTATGAAAATACCTTTACAAGCATGCAATCAATTCTTTTCTACTTAACCGAGGTTTGGAGATACCGATGTTGTATGCCTGTCCCAAGTTGGCCTATCGTTTTTGTCTAATTGTCATAACACAAAAATTGAAACGGGGAGCTTTAAATTGATTAAAAAACATGATTAAACAGTGAATGTGACCTATCGAACACATACGCTTTATAAACAAGAAACTTATGAGAAAGAAAGCAAATTTTTTTTTTCATTTCCTCAATAACTTTCTACCTGGCAGAGAAGTTTCCTCAAAATCATCGGCAAATTCAATCCAAAAATGTTTGCATGGGCTTACTAACACTCTCACAATTATCCAATTTTCCATATGTATTTTATTTACTATATATTATATATTGTACTACACATTGTGTGTTATATTGTTGTTGGGCATCAAAGTTTTTTCTGAGATAAGAGTTCGTACCACTGGATTGCGATTTTTACGATTCAGCGTAGACTTTATTTGCAATTCTTGGAAAACCCATACACTAAGAAATTATTTGCAGAAATTTATGTTTAGAACGATTCAATGCTTCGTGTGGACTGTTCTCTTTAAATGCTTTGCACATGAACCTTTCCATTAGTAGTCATCAATACCATCTACAATTCGTGTTTTCTTAAAACTTTTAATTTTTTTTTTTGCTGAATGTCTTTTCGTCCAGCGCCAGTGGCATAAAGATTTTTTATTTTATGCCGGCGACAGGTGGAACTTTGTAACCCCTGTATTCGTTTTCAACATTTCAAGGAACTTCAATTCGTGTAAGATAATAAAGATTTCATTGGGAGTTACTTGAACAGATCTGTGATCTTCGCAACAATAAATTATATGTTGTATATTATATATTGTTACAAATTACTACTTTTCCAAGATATGGTCCGTATCACTAGATCGTGGATATTATTTTCAAGAGAAATGCACTTCAGCATTCTTCTGCAACTTTCTTTATTTACAATCTATTTTTTTGATAAGTAGCATTATTTGCATTTTACGTAGGCAATACTCTCGACTTCTCAACTTTAGTATTCTTTTTCGACTCAAATGTTCTCGTATACACATTTTTACAAGCATGTTACTATTGTCTAACTTCATGGCTTCATTTTTAATCCGTTAACCTGCTTTTCTGCTAATCGTTTTCGTCGGCCGACAGCGGTATGATGCGCCGCGCATGTCCACCCTGTCTGTTTTTCTGCTAATCTTTTTCGTCCGCCGGCAGCTGAATGACGCGCCGTGAATATGCACAAGGGAATTTGGTGCTCGGGATCAGTTACTTAGCATTAACTGGATTTGGGATTTTCGTAACAATATTATATAATAATTGTATTATGTGCTGTACTTCTTCCCTTCACTTTGGATTGCGGTAGTTAGAATAGCGTAGAGTCCTTAGCGCCGGCCTTGCTCGATGGTTTTTAATTCGCTTCAGATGGAAGTTGTCGAGATTTTTTAATAAATACTTTTACACTAACATTTTTGATCCAAGTCCGCTTTCAAAAATTGATGGAAAATTGCTCGTTTGTGATATTTTACGACATAATCGGCGAAATGGTGTGCTTTGGCGTATCGTATGAATATAGTAAATAGTTTGGATGGATTGGAACCAAGTTTTGAAGTCCTTCTCATATAAACGTACCTACTAAAGTTAAGCCTTTTGTATTACAACAAGGTCAAGCTTTTAGTGTTTCATTTTGAAGTTTAGTCCACAATGGGGATTTCACATATTTCACTTCTTCTCATGAAGAGCGACCCTTCATATGGGAACAAGATACAACTTTTGGCATTTTATGACAAAAATGAACGGATAATTATATTGGGCGAACTGCTGTAAAGTATTTAATGTTCTTTAATGTTAAATTTTACTTAACTCAGTTGGCTGCGAGACTTTATTAAAGAAAAATTTCGCACACTATCCAGAGCTACAGACTGAAAATACTTCAATTTTGATACAATAATTTTGGAAGAAGAAATGTCTTGTAACATGTGGTCTTGCTTCACAAATTCTGTCAAGAATGCAACCTTGCATTATATACGGATAGTTGAGTTCGCGCACGTAAAAGAGTCTGACAGTGAGAAGATGTTTTGACGTAGCTTTTGGCTGTTTTTTATTTTGCAAGGTTTTTGGAAGGGGCGATGGCAGAGAGGAGATTGAAAGAGTTTTGGAAAGAAGAAAGACGTGTAAATTGGACGTCGAGAAAATTATTGAAAATTCGACTGTTAACACGGAAAGTTGAATGAACTCCGTAGAGAAAGTGCGATGCCGAGTTGTTTGCGCAAAGACTGGGAACAATTCATGAAACATTGTAAAGCCGTGAAATAAATTGCGAACAAGAAATTATTAGTGAAGAAGAAGAAATATGTAATTTTGAAAAGCTATTAAGCAGGAGAGTCAGTAACAAAACTTGTTTAATATAAAAACGTCACAGCAACAGTGTAAAAATAGTCAACTATTGTTTATCTAATCTTTGCTCTCCTCGCCAACACATTTGTCGATTATTGCAGTAAAATAAACTAATATGAAAATCTCTACTCATAAAAAAAAGTGCTGGCAATGGAAGGTGCGCTAATAAAACGCTCACACGTAACATGTAGAAAATTATATTTTATAAAACGAAAACTTCAAGGTTAAAGCGGTCAAGTTAATCGTGTGAACGAGATATGAAGAAGATATGAATATAGAATAGAGAAGAAGAAGAGGGAGAACAATAATGAAAGAGGACGAAAGGATTAATTGATTTGTGAGCGAATTAATGGTTAATTTAGAACAAATATAAAAATTGATTGACTTCTTGTTGAATTTCTAGGCAAAGAAAAAAAAAAATGAGAGTCATTTGTTTAGGTGTGTTATCGTTAAGGCTCTAATAGTTTATAACAAACATTAAATTAGTTGTGATATCGTGCATATATGCAAAGCAGTGGGCAATGGTAAGAAATATGTTTGTGAAAACTCGACGCAGTGGAGCAAAAGACGGGCAATAACTTTAAAAATTGTGATGAGAAAACGTTTAATCACACAACACGAATTTCTAAAATAGACAGAAACTCAATATGAAATCAATAGAAAAACAAAAATTTCCCAGTCGCTTGCATAAAAAATGCAAAAAATTTTTCTTTAACTAAAGAAATTTATGCTAAAATAAAGACAATTTTTGGTTTGTGGTAAATTTTTATTGAAACTGTTAGAAAATACCAAAGATAACCTGGGAGAAAGAGACAGCAAAAATTTTATGCTACCCACAGTAGCTGCACAACACCAACACCTAATAAATTAATCTTTAGTGGCAAACATTTCGGGCGGAGTCATTTCCTCATTAATTTTGCAACCTCTGGGATTGATTTAAAATCTTATTTGCTCGAGATAACGCTATATAATCGAATTTGATGAGTTGTGTTGCTGAATGTATGCTTCTTTAATTGGATCGACCGTCCGTGCCCTCGTTAAAGGGTAAGCACGTGCTATTGCTTTAGAGGTAAACGTCTGAGGAGTGTCGGAGGGACCTTCCAAACTTGCTAACTCAGCAACGGTACGTACATTGGTCCCATCAGCTCCCGATCCTAATTAAGTGGCAATGCCCAATTGCGCTGAACAAACTGTTGAAGTCTGTCTCCGATTATTCGTTTGATCAGAAAGACAATTAATATTTACAGACATCGCGTTTTTAACATATTACACGTGTCTTAGGACATAAAAATTGCGATAATCTTGAATGGACAGGAACGGTAAGAAAAAATAAAAGTCTAGTCAATGCTAACCACTGTGCATGTGCATGTGTGTTAAATTTGTTTCCTTTGGTTAGGAACGGTTGAAAACTTCATCCATCATTCGTTGCGTTCGACCAAAGCCGGTTTTGCGGCGGCTTTTATAACTAAAGCTTTGACCTGACTGAAGAACGTGCGCTGAATATAAACAAACTCATCGACGATGAGTCGAAATCTTTGATCTTGTGTGATTATTTTTTTGTAATATTTTTCAACGAGCGCTAAAGAACGTTTAAAGCATTTTTTCAAAAATTGTTAGCACCAACAATAGATAAACCGATTAGGAAAATGGATTCGTTCGTTCAGAACTGTTTTAAAATTATAGAAACTGTTTACCATTTCTCATCGAATCTTTTTGAGAGTAATATACTCGAAGCTGTTTTCGTGCGGTGAATAGGAACCGCATGAACGCACAAAAAAGGACCGCACAAATACGGATATGCATGTTTATAAATTCAGTTCAAGACATTAATACTTGTTGGGGGTAAAAATACTAACACATATTAAAAAACCAGTTGTATTTCCTTGGTATGAGATCAACGTTTATTAATAAAGAAACCAAGTTTAACGGAAAGGTATAAAAAGTAAGCTAAGAATCATTTATAAAGATTTTTTTATATTTCGATTAGTTTTAGCAACAATTAATGTTGCAACTTTTCAATTCAATATTTTTAGTGCCGAAGATATTACGGTGAGCAACCCTTTCAAAATTACGGTATTGCTTGTTGTTCCAATACTTACACATACATAATAATGTATTCTTTTAGAAATTATTCTCGTAGCTATGCACAATTCATCCTAAGAATGTTCCAGCTGGACTATGTTCAACTTTGAAAAACGCTACAAGGATTTAAAGCAAAAATATGCCTCAGCTTATTTGTCACTCCTATTATTTGTCTAATCGATTGTCAGATTTTCCTTTTTATCCAGCGCTTATATTCCACTTGCGTTCGCTTTCTTAACTCTTTCGAAACTTTAGTGTATCCTTCTAATCAAAACTAACCTCGAGAACACCTCTGCAAAATATTTATCTTATTTAAAACTTATTCTGCTGTGTATGGAAGCCATGATTTGATGTAACTTAGCTACAAAATATCGTTACACATAAACAGTATCAACTTGAAGTGTATAGACTCACATACACACACATACATAAGGTATAAATAAGAAATTCTATTGGTCTTGACGCAACATCCTGGAGAGCGAGTAATGTTACCTCGTCATCAACATCACTATCTTACAACTTCAGACAAGACACGGTTTGTTCACTCAGTTGCAGGTTTACTTGTCGTCCAGCATACTTGAGACGCATGAGCAAAAATTTTGCCTTTTCTTTTCTAATTCCTTATATAAAATATATATATAAACGTGTATATAAAAGAATATTTTATGTGTATAGTTCAGTATCCCGGTTAGCTTGACTCATAAACATAAAATACTGATGTTAAGCATTCGCAACATAAGCTTTTGGGGTTATTTTATTCTTTTCTTTCAGTTGTGTTCTCATCACTTTCTAATGCCTTTCACAAGGCATCATTACCGCTCCGTTTAAAATATGATGGTCTGCCTGGTTACGGGTTTGTTTTCTATCAAAGTAAATGTCAACTTTTGCTGTCTTCCACCATACATATCTTTTATCGTTTATTATTTCCTTTATTCACTCATTCGGCCATTCATTGCTATTCGAATACGGAGGAGAAGCCGGACTCTCTCTGTAAAAGTTATGATTCACATTAACATTAATGTTTCGTGCATACTTTGCGCATTTATTTATGCATTTTTTTTATTTTTTTTTTTATTTTGTCTGATAAAAACATTTACATAGCCATAAACGTACTCATACGTATAGATGATACTCTGTGTACGTTTTTGATTTTATGTTTCACACTTTTAAAATTTTAATATAACTACATCTGCGATCTGCATAAGCACGCATGGAAATGCGTTAAAATGCAGTAGTATTCCGTGCTGGAATTCGGTATTGTATTGCATTTCGCTATTTGCATCATAAAATTCATATTTCGATTATTTTTTCGGGGGAGGCTTGTACCACTCAAATGTACGGACGGCTTTACGGATATCTCTGTTTATAAAATTTTTATGGACTCATAATGAGTTTCATGCTTGTAAAAGTATTTTGCTCCCATATTGTAATGTTATCAAATATGTAGAAAAACGCAACTAATTGCATTTTAACATTTCCGCCACACATTTGCGCACACTTGCATAAATACATCCGCACAGATATACGCTTTCAAGTCCAAACATCTAAAAATGTGCTTGCATTTTAAATAATTACAACGATTTCAACGTTCCACTTACGCATTTGTAGATAATTGTAGATTAGAACGCTATGCTTGAGAGAGTATGCGATTTCCTGAGTGTTTCCTATATGTTTTGCTCCCTTTATCGAGATAATCCTGGTCAACTAACAATCTATTAATCTACTCTATATCCGTTAATCTACTGCAACTATTAAACGTGGTCAAGTAACACTCACGTCTATTAAATATGCATAAAAGTAAATATAAAGTCATTCGATGAAAATACATAAAATAATTGTTTGCGTATATAAAAATATGTTCCTTATTCTTTTATAAATATTGCCTTGAATGAAAACTTGCTGCAACAGACATGGAATGTGCTGTGAAGGATTTTCTAAACGCGTATTGCATGCATGAAGTCGCTCGTTGCTTTAACGCAGTCAAACTAACCGCTTAACATTTGCTTGACGAATAAACCGCATTGAAGAGTAGATTGAGTGGTCTCTTATTCTAACTGAACTGGTGATATGCTCCGAGAGGACACCATGAACATTATTCTTTTAAAATATTCATAAACGTGTTGGTAATTATTCCATTTCTCACTGGATTCAGGTTCGCATGCAATTCCGACTTTCATTCGATTGTTAGTGTAATATTTATTAACATTTATTAGTTAAAGGAATTGTTGTTGCGCCTCATTTTTGAACAGAAATTTGAATATCTTCAATATGCCGCAAAGCTTTTAAGCTAAATTCTTCGCTAAAATTCTTCTGCCAGAAAAATTCAAAAATCAGCGTTTCAATCTCATACCCTACAAAAAGACCATACGTGAGATCGAAATGT
The DNA here is from genome assembly GCA_000688715.1 of Glossina pallidipes. Lineage (NCBI taxonomy): Eukaryota > Metazoa > Arthropoda > Insecta > Diptera > Glossinidae > Glossina > Glossina pallidipes. The sequence goes on along the minus strand of JMRQ01002108.1, from coordinate 528,087 downwards.
GCCTCTTTCTTCCACCCCCGCCTTCTTGAAACAAACGAATCTGCTTAGAAACAGTATTTGCTTTTGGCTTCCGGGAATATGTGTTGGGAATCGTTAGTCTCCTTGCCACCACAATGAGAAGTAAATGAAGGCTTAAGCTTTAGTTTCAGCGAACGCTTATCTCACGTATTCCCTGCTCCCTAAAGATTAAAAAAGTGTTTGAAATTCGCCGACGTGAGTAAACGAGATAAACTTCAATATTTGTAACCGTGATTGCAGACGCTTCCTTCTCGTAAAAGTTAGCTTACATGAACTTAGTTGTACACTATTTGATCCATTTGCGACATTACTTCCAGAAGGAATCAATCTGACACGGTAGACAAAATAGCTCTTAACCGCACTTTTTGATTGCGTCTGCGTTATTTCTGGATGCCAATCGAGCTTGAAATAATTCGTTTCGGTTAATGGATGTGTGAAGAGGAGCATAAACCATCATACGGCATTTACCAAAAATATGGTCGCCTTTCTTGTCTTCATTAGTGAAAAGCTGATGTAAATTCGGCAAAATCTCCATTGTGTTTATTTTCAGAAACAGTTATGCAGGGATCACAAGCAACCGATACATGTGACTGATAGAAAATTGCACTCTTTTCCTCTGCTTTCGATCCAACTCCCACCGGCATTTTTTGACGCCTCCTTTCTCGCAGGAATGAATTAAACTACAGGTGTAATTAAACTGTACTTTCCATATTTTCGTAACTTTCTATATTTTCCATGATTATGAACTGTTTCCCCTTCATTGAAAGTGAACGTTTAAGTGTTTAATCAATATGCGATGTAGATGTAGAAATTTCAACATCACCACTTTCGGCTGACCATCACCCGATTTCATCATTTCTTGCAGAGTCTCCTCAGTTGGTCGATTACTTCAATGCTCTTCTTCGCCTAAACTCGTACAGGAAGAAGCTAATTTCTTCCAAATAGAATCCAGTTCGTCTCTGATATTGGTGGAATTGAGAAACCTCTTGGCTTTTATGGCTCGCAAACAAATGTGAAACATGGTAGGGTCGTCACGCTTCCAAGCATGACGCTTTGTAAGGCTGATAAGAATCGTAAAATCTTTTCAAAGATACCTGAGAAACGTCATCTTAACGTTTGCTCAGGTGTTGCTATGACTATTCTCGACCATGCCTGCCAAATAGTCTAAAGAAGAGATAGTGGTAAAGATTTATCCACAGCCATATAGTTCACCTACATTCGCGGATTTCCATATAGGTTTTTAATAGCGTATAGATCTCTATGTTCACCTACTGATTTCATATATACATTCGTTCTTAAAATGGACCTTTATGTGGGGAAATGTCCGCGAAAATAATATTTTCCTCAGGGTCAACTATCAAAAAGTCGTCAAAACTTGTGACGATCGAACGCACATGTATGTGAGCACGCATCACACAGACAGACGGCCAGATAGTGTTGCGTGCATTTTCCATATAAATATGTGTAACATACGAAAGCAGGCAAATTTGAAGTTAGCGCAATATCAAAATTACGGAAGCGAAAATATTCGTCTTCCATTAGGCGAATAAAACGGATCAAATATTTACACAGAATATCCACCATTGTCTAATCCGCATCTTTTAGATTATTTTACATATATAAAGTAGTAAAATCCTCATATAGGTAATAGTTCACCGACGGTTAATCAGAACGAGATAACAGCAAGGAGGATGAAGTACTGCTAAGGTTTCCTGGAGGAATTTACTCATATTGAGCCCAATTTCGTCATCATATCATAATTTTCAGCATATCGCACTCATTTTTCGTTACATGGTATTAGCGTTCTCATGTACTACTTTTATTTGGTTAGAAAGACCGCAACACGTCACACAGATTTGTACAAATGATATAATATTTAAGTAGTTGCAATACAAATCTTGAAACAATATCTCTTATTTATTAACTTAGTTCTAATGGACTGCCCACCAGCTAACATTTTCATAGATGAAGACTTACGATTTTGTTGGAGCATGTCACGAACTTATAAGCATATCATCCCTTATTCAACGGTTGACAAGCAGCGAACTCTCCAATATAATCGAAGATCGTGATTACTCGACATATAGGGCCTTCGATTGCGGCGACTACCAAGGGAGTATGTACTATCAATTACCTTCTACAAGCAACAGTTTTGCTAACATATATTGAGCTGGAATGGGAAGGAAACCTTCAAACTAAAAATTGATTATGTCAAAGCCAACACATGGCCATGCTCAGCTTTCACATAAGAAGAGCTGTAGAGATGTATGCGATTTATATATAGGAAAAGAGAGTATACTTTGAACTATTGTAGCTTTCTCATAAACAAAGACAGAAGATATGGAATCACGAAAAATTGAACGACAGCAATCGCTTCGACTGCAAAGTCTTTCATGAGTTCCAGTCGCGTTAATCCACCGATGACAATAATTTTTGCACCAAACGCTTAAGTCGATATTCATTCATTAAATGTCTTCATTCATTCATTCATTCATTAAATTTCTTCATTCATTCATTTATAAAATTTCTTCTGATTTTCTTGAAATGTGAACTTTGTAAAAAGAGGTGTACTATGATTTAGTCGTCCATTTGAAGTTTTGCAAACTTGAGGAAATCAATAACGAACGCTGCATCGGGAGAGATATGTGCCTAAATTGGCTCTGGCGCTAGCCAAGAATACATGCAGATAATGTTGTTCCTACACGGATTACACTTTATGTTAACAAATATATAACAAAATTGTCGAAGAGAACGTAAGTTTCTACTTCGTTCAGAATCTAAAAGAAGAATCATCGCAATATTTGATTATGTATGTACGTACGTACGTAACCTGTGCTTCTCCTGTGAGCGTATTTCATGAAGTAGCTAAATAGCTACATAAAAGACAACGTTTTAGAAAACTTTGCAATAAGTTCTACTTCATAGCCTTTTTTTTTTAGAAGATTTACAGTTTAAATTCCAATTTTCTTAATAAATATTAGCGTTAAACTTTTTAAAAAACATTTGGCAGCAAGTTTACGAAAACATTAACGTTCTAAATTAACATAATGGCCAAACACGCCCATAAGCAATGCTAAAACCCGTCTTATGATCTCACATATAAAGCAAAAAAAAAAGAAAAAAGAAAAACAACTTAAATAAATGTCAACTTAACAACGACAACAAACAAGAATAACGTCACCTCATCACACTCTACGAGCAGAAAGGTAAGAAGATAAACACAAACGTGCCGCGCTTTATTTAGAGAGGTGTACGGTAGGATGAAGGGTATGATGCAGAGCAGAAGAAAGACGAGTAGATGTTAATATTTAGGCAAACACAACAGCGCAATGCGGAAAATAAAATGGGCATCATACCGCTTGAATTGTCTAGAAACTGAAATGTGCACGAGAGCACTAGATGTGGAATTACACGTACATAGCATATATACGTATAATCTAACCATTTTCGTATACACAAAATTAGTGACATTGTTTGTAAATTAAAGCTAACAGAGTCACCGTGAATGAAGATGAGGAACTTGCTGCGCATATACATACGCAATATATACACCTCATGCTCTTAACACCTTGCTGAAAACAAGACGAGAATAGAAAAGAAAAAAAGGCAGATATCAAAGGAGGAAAAGATGTTCGCATTGTCCCAAAGGACTTGTAAATACTAAACAAACAACTTGAAAAAGTTTTGTTTCTTTCTATTATTCCGCTAGCGCGTACATTGCACACACACACCGTGCTAGCGACATAACCGTTTCTCATCAGAATGACTTCTTCTTATTTTTCGTTCCTTTTTTAAATACTTTATATATGTCTGGCTTGGGGTAACCGTTTCGCATTTCGAGTGTTATGCTAGTTTGCTTTTTTCTGCCGTACATAAGTTCTTTTAATGGTTTTGAGCAAGAGATAAAACTCTGCGGATAAACCGCCGAGCAAATAAACAAGAAAACAAAAAAAAGAAACTTAAAATGCAACTTTTTTTCTTCGAAAATTTCGGGTAAGTGAAATCCAAATCCTCAAGAATTGTCATTGAGAAGCAGCTCGTAAAAGCGTAATATTTGATTGCGAAGGCAACAAAAGCGTTTTGAAATTTCCATTCCAGTTAGCACAATAGTCTAATTATACGAAACAACACTTTAATTTGTTCAACCATATGTTAGCCGCATGCATGGGCGCAAACAAGAGTTATCTAGCGCCGTCCCTTCGCATTGTTTGCAGTAACAACTTAATTTTATTTGCTACATTGCATACAAGTCACGCATTTACTCTTTCTTTCCGCTGGCAGCAGGCAATAACGTCTTTTCTTAATATCTTTTGACTTTTTCATTTCTCAACTTTTAACCTTTCGTTGCCATTACAATGCTGTACAATTTTTTATTTAAAATCTGACTTGCGTCCCACGTGCGATACGGTTTTATTTCAAGACGGTTTATATCACACTTTTATTAGTTTTCGATGTGAGTGGTTTCACTACTTTTTGATCTGGTGACTTTTCCTAAAACTAATCGTCTACTTGTGTTACTTGTCGACAAAATATGATTGAGAATTCGTTAGAGATAATATTCACGCAATTTATTGGTTCTCTTATTGTTAAAATTTATTTATTTTTCTTTTTTCAAGAAAAAATTTTACCACAAAATTTTACTATGTCGAAATAGGCTCCCAAGATAAGGTATCATCTTCCCTGGAAAGAAACTTAATTAAATTCTGTGAAGCATGAGGACAATGGAGGAATTTTTTTTTCTTTTAAATAAGATCAGTAATGCAGGCAATACTCGTGCGGTGCTAAAGTATGGTCAGAAAAAAGGTGGCAGCGACCAATCATAATTAAAGTATGGTCTTCGGCATTGAGGATTGAGCGTGGGTATACTGATTTGATAGCCCCCCTACTTAAGGCCTCAACCATGCGGAAGCCTTGGTATGTCCGAAAAAGTAGTTTCATATTTCCACAACAGTGCCTGGTTGAACCTACTAGAAAGAAAAATATATCGTCTGGGAAAAAATTTTTCGTGAAATTTCCAGCTCTTTCCCAAGCGCTTCGAAAACATTGCTTGTGTCAAATGAATGACTGCTGCAATATTGATTTCTGACCGGTGTAATCCACCATAAATGTTTTTAGAAGGAATTCGTTTTCACTTTGGATATAAGGCTGGGTATGATTCGAAACAGATCAATGCTTCTGCAAAAATTGAGATGAAGCTTTTGGTGTTAACCACCAATATGGCCCTTTTCTTCGTCACTTCGCAACATGTAAAGGCTAAAACGGGCTATTCTGCCTATTCTGGCACACGCGTCAAAAACGACACCATCGAGAAATAAAACCGTCAACAACGTAGAATGAAGCAGAATACTTCAGGGTATTCAGACCCTTATTATAATGAGAAAACTTTTCTATAACACTTTGAAAATTGTAGCTCGTTTTGCCCGAAACAAAGTTTTTCAACATGGCGCGCAAGATAAACGCAATCATTTTCACTCTGTTTATTCGAATTTTTACAATATCTCCAAAATAATATTTTAAAGGGACGTGCGTGGGAGATTTTCAATAAGTTAATTTAAAGCTTATCTGTTAACAACAAAATTTTACTACACAACAGTTGCAATTTTATTCGAAAATAGAACGCCTCCATTCAGATACTTCTCAAGCGCACAAAAATCAATATTTTTGAAATCTCCTTCATATCTTTCTAGCCACAGGCGTGCAGATTAAGTCACATGTCACATGTTATAGTATTTTATTCAAATTTGCATTAGTTACACGTCATGTCGCAGAGTGCAGTAAATTAAAGATGCATAGGAAGAAAGCACCCGGTATTGTGACATTTTTCAAAAATAATTTTTTTTCGTATCTAAAAACATGCTCAGTAACTTCCTCGAACATGATGACTTAATCATCTTTTGCCTCATCCAAAATAAAGTGTAAAATCTGTCCAAGCGAACCCTTTTACTCTGTTATTGTTTTACTATTACTCTTAATGGAGTTGACCGGGAATTGACTGCAATAAGCTAAAGAAAAGCTTTTATGATAAATGTTATAATTTTCTTTTGGATGGAAGGGAAGGTAATACAGTAATAATGTTCGAAAAACTGATTAACATACGTTTATTTATCTAGGTATGTAAAACGGAATTATTTTTTGCAACACCGCATGGCCTGACTGTCGTTTTAAAGGTATTGCGGGAAGTTCGAATAAAAAAATTAAAGTTTTTGGCATTATGATGAGTGTCGTTTTTGAAAACTGTGTTTCGATATAAATATATTTAAAGTTTCAAGCGCCCATATAGCTTGTTGTATGTTTGTAACGCAAAAACTTATACGTAATAAATTTAGAGTGATAAGCGATCAGCATTAAGTGACGTCTTTCTAAAATAAACATTAGGTGAGGTCTTTGAAAACAACGTATTCTAATGGTATCAACTATTTATAGCTGGAGAGACATATCCTTCATTACTGTACCGTCAAACGAGCATGGCAGTCGGGGATCCTCAAGTCGACTTAGAATATTATAAACGGTGTCCAGTTTCCTGCATAGGTGTGAAAAACATACATCGAAACACGCAAAATCATTATAGTCGGAAAAGATAGTTCATTACATAGCCTACGCCACTTCGTCTAATAAAATCTTGATTTGCTTGTTCGATAAAATACAAAAGGAATACACAGGAACATTTTTCACCGAAGACCTTATATGGAAGAGTGCCCAATATGTAAACTAATGTGATTCAAATTTAGCAAAAATAATTTTCTTTTTAAAGATCTCATTATTCGTCAACAATTTTCGTGATAAAGCATTAAAAATATACTTTGTTTACATATTAGGACCTAGTTCGGAACATGTTTCAAAAATTAGCCAACGAGCCAAATATTTCATATAAACTTAGAATCTCGAATTGCTATTACTTAACAGCGCATGGAAAGTGGCACCCGACCGAACGACATGGTCCAACCTAGTCTAGGCCGAAAAACGTCATTGCATCAAATTTCTCTAAAATATCTTGAAAATTTCGATGTATAGAATGAACAAAAGATTACTTGGGCGGACGGACAGACAGACAAAAAATAAGCTTTGCTTCAAGGTCATTTTCCATAAAGGTTTTCGGTATAATAAAATGCGCGTCTATCCTCACTATTTCTAAGTGTGCACCTATCTGCACAAGCTTTCTTGCTCATCTCTACCACTACTACATCCCGTACACTAAGGAAAATAACATCTCAGAAGAAAGCCGCTCAATTAAGCCATTTCGTCTTCGCTTGTTCGCTATAAATGAAAGCAACGCTTCCCAATGTGGCAAATACTGAAGAGGAATAAATTAGAAATGAAGTTTCTATTAATTGCTTTTTTAAACTGACTTATCTGTATGTCATTGTATTTATAGAGCGCCAGCAGATCCCCTCTGTTCTACAAACAATATGAAACACAAATCGCATTAACATATTCAAACTGAAGCGATTTATGACAACTGATGTCAAACCAGAAAATCTGTCAAACGAAATTAACTCGTTAAAAACTAAAACAAAGCAAACAAAAGCAAAAAGGAAAAAACACTTGAGGAAAACAAACGCTAAATACATAAATGTGTGCATGTATATGCGCTACATTGTCGAGAGTAATTATGTTAATATTATGTAAAAAAATGTGTAATAAGAAAAGCCGGTATAAGAGAGCTGGAGATGATGTTTCATAAATATTCACACAGTTACTGGGGATATTGTACAAGTAGCGAGCAATGATACGAAGCATTCGGAAGACGGTCGAACGCTATGAGAAGAAATAGTAAATCCATCATTTGTGTTTTTAAAAGGAGGAAGTTGAACGCATACACATGCACGTGTATAGCGCTCAACCGTTGGTTACGATGATGCGTTGAAAAGCGTTTAGTGATGATGATGCTGATGGTTGCTGGTGTTGGTGGCTTTTACCTTGTTTTCATGAGGGTTGATTTATTTATGTTGTCGCCTTGTCAGCAATTAGAAAAGTTAACTCATTCAATGTTGTTGGCAGAGCAGCAGAACAATGCACATACGCACAATATTTTGCTTATTCGCGTACACATACACACATACACGTGTTTATATAAATTTTACTTTTTCACCAGAGTGTTAGAATTCGCATCGCTTTCAGGCGTTCGTTTTTTTTTTCTTTTTTTTTTTTTTTGTTTGTATAAATACCTTAAGTATTTATACGCGTAAGTATATTGTTTGTTATGTAGGTTTGGGTATTGTGCGGTTGTTGTGCGGTAAATGTGTCGTGAAACGCTTTAATTTGATGAAAGAGTGATGACGTCTCATTAATATTCATTGTGGTTCATGTTGTGTTTTGTGTGTTTCCTTTAGTTAAACGGATTTAATGTTCATCTATCTTGCATTTCTCCATGTATAGAATTATTTATGTGTGATATCACATTTAAGTTACAACGGGAATAGTTTTAGTTGAAAATTTTAAGCTTAACGGAGGCATTTACATGTTAATGAAGCGTATGATGTGTACGAACATTTATCAAGAAAGTGTTCAAGCATGTATTGAGTTACGTTGGTGTTCGCATTCATATATATGTGTATATATGTAAGTATGTATGTAAGCAATTGTGCAAGAAGTGTTTACACAGTCTTTAAAATATACATCACATTAACAATTGCATTTCCAATTCCACTCCGACATATACGAAATCATTTGGTACACAAATTTCAAAGCAATAACGGAGAGGAAAAAATACAATCGGACTTGAATTGAGTGCTTAGTTAACATTTCAGATTCCTGGTGTTAGGCTTGTGAGAGACTTCTGGGATTTGGGTTCCAATATATTAAGGTTTTTCAACTGAGACTTCAGGTGTTTTACGCGTTTTCACAAAAGATACGATAAGGGTTTTGCGTTTAAATAACTGTACCTACCTCCATAAGGCCTAATAGCAAATTATTAAAATAAAAACATAGATAGCATTGGTTTACTGGTCCTGATCCAACATTCGAAATCCTTACAATCTGCAGACCAGTTAGATAATTAATAATAAATGCCAACAATAACATTAAATGTGTAATTGTCGGTCTGTTCAGAAGTATTTGGTTCTCACTCTCGCTTAGTTAACAATCATTTAGATTCAAAATACTTTTCAGATGAATTCAATATTTTTAATAAATAAGTGCAAGTGCATCTGTGACAGGCAATGTAGATGAGAAACTCTATTTTAACAAAAACATGGAACAAATCATTTAGACACGTAAAGGATTATCTTGGGAAAGAAGAAATAATGCTTGAGATAAGTGAAGCCGTACAATGAATCGCTTAGGAATGTGGATGTGTGTATCTCCTCTGGATAGAGTAAATAGTGAGAACCGCACAAATACCCTGCACTGATTGGATGTGGACGAATTCAAGGACGGACTCATAGTTGCACAGGATGTGCTAGTGTCAGCATCATTTCCTGATGTTAAATGCCAACAAATAAGCACACAAACGTATACGAATAGCTATGGTCAGCAAAACAAGAATGAGTTAAATAAATGAGGCCACCAAAGGCGGTACGTAAAGCTGTAGGGCCGGCAAAAGCGGGGAGAGGAATAAGAGAAGCACATATAAAAGCAATTTGAGGTTGCTTGTGTGTGTATGTGTGTGTACGGGTATGTTTTTAGGAAAAATTATGCGACGCGATACGAGAAAGAAATGGCAATTTAACTGAGCTCACACACACCTGTTTTAGGGTAATTTATCTCGAAGAATTATTATTTCAAAATTTTTCGGACGCCACATTACGGGTGCAATAGTAAAACGTCAGGGTTAATGCGATGTTGACTGAGGCTAAATATATGAACGAATCTGTAAGTGTGCACGTGTAACTACTATAAATGTATATGCAGTAGGTTGTTTACTTACTGTTTGAAAATCGAGCTAAATGCAGGGCATGGTGGTATGAGTGGCGTTAGCTAGGGATAGTGGTATGGTGCGCGCACTCTGAGTAAAAATATAAAAGGATTTCAAAAATGGTCATTTGATATGAATTATGCGCGCGTTTTTGTGTGCAACTACATGATGCCACAGTTTGCCTTAGTACGTATATATAGCTTTAATGCTGTCTGTCTGAGTGCCGGCTCTAATGGATGGATGCAGTTTGCCTATTATGAACGGCTACCATTAGCATTGTTTGCTACTGCTGATGCTGTTAGTGCTGATGGAGCTCTTTTGAACTACTGCCACCAATTCATTTCCTCGTACGTGCTTGTACGCGTACGTGTGTGAGTAGCGTAACCAACTAGTATGGTGTTGTTGCAAACAGCTTATGGATAAATATGTTTTGTTTATGACTGTTTATATTCCTCATTCATTCATATTTCACATGAATGTGTTTTCTTTTTCCATATTTTTTTTTTTTTTTTTTGCTTTTTCTCTCTGCTCTGAGCTCATTTATACTTTCCGGGGACTAGTTAAGTTTTCAATGTTTACTCACATATATCGAATTAGTCTGAGTCTCACCTACCTCCCTTCTTGCTTGCTGTCTTCTTCACTCTTTCGCTCTTTTGCTGGCTACCTCCTTTCTCCATTCTCGTTCCCATTCGCATTCTCTTGTGCCAGGCATTGTTAAATAATTAAATCAGAGTTGCGAGACTAATATATTTCATTTAATTGCATAAAGAGCAACTCATGATCGTATTCGTGTGTGTGTGTTCTACAGTACACATAAATATAATTCAGTCTATGGTTCCATTCCATTCCATCTAACCAGCGGCCGACACCATGAAGAATTATTATTCAACAATGCGCATTAATGCAGAAAATTCAACTGCAGTTTACGGAATTAATTTTAAATATTCATTTTGACGCAACTTTTCTCTGACGGTAAATCATTAGTTTTTTTTTTTATATTTTCTAGTTTGGAATTTATTGGGTAAAGTAGAAGAGATTTGACCAACGTTTTTGAAAAGAAACTCAAAACACTCGCAAACGGCTTAATATCAGCATTCCTTCAAATAATCGAATATATATAATAAGAATCCTGCACTAATTGCTGTAATGATACATTAAGTTTCTAGAGATGTTTGTAACACCATCGAATAAATGAGATAGCGAGCCCTTTTATTATATTGCACGTGGCAAAATCATTTTCTAAATCGATGCAAGCCTGTCTGTCGGTCTATTCGTCCGATGTCTGTTCATGAATTTTTGCGTTTATTCTGCATGTCGATAATTTGGTGAATTTTCAAATCACACATTTGAAAAAAAATGTTTTAATTTTGCTCAGCAACAGGAGTATTTTTACATCTGTTTAATTAAACAAATGCTCAACATTTAGCTGTGACTCTGTTTTCAAAACACTGCTGGACAAACGTACTCACGAAAAACATACACTTATATGAGAACAAAGTGTCAGTTAGAATGTTGGTCCAAAATAGTGATGTGACCTCTTAATGTGTTAGGTGGTATTTAGTTTTTGCCATGTAGATGCCTTTTCTGGCCGCTTTCCAAATAACGGTTCCGATGAAAACCAAGTGTTTATATAGTAACAACGTCTGGTGTTTAATATTTATAGAGTTGGTGAAGAATAATAAGTTCTTGAAGACATCCGATATAGGGACTCTTATGAAAAGTAAACCTTGACCGGGCAACAATGCACAATTTGTGGTATTTTATTACACGAATAGGTTAAGAATTGTATTAACGAAAGGTGGTGCAAGGTGTATTAGCCCTTGTGCAATCATAATATTTGAAGGAGTTATGCCCAACAATAAGGAATGGAAATAAGTTACATTTTTTTTTTATATTCATTTACAACACCAAGGATAAAATAGCTCTGTCAAGGATATATTCTTGAATAGTGCCAACTTACGAATCCATGTAACTGTTCCTCATGACAAGTCGTGCAGTGGGGAACATTTCTCGCACGCCCTGTTTTGTTTATACAAACGTATTTATAAAAGTGAATAAAATCATCCTCCCAATGCAAGCTCATGGAGCATCGAAATATACATTTTTTTTTCTCTTTTTTAAATTTTTTATCTTAAAGGTAACGCATTTTTCTTTCGAAAAGTCTCGATCACAGCCGAATACAATTTGTATACCCCTCTTAAAATTGTGTTCGCCGCTGTCGTACCACTGCGCTCAAAAAGAAGACTAATTTCATTTTTTCTTTTTTAAATCTACTTTGGCCACTTGTTTGGAATATCTTCACGTAAACGGCACATAACACTCAAATAGCATTCGTTATTTGGGCCGGCGAAAGGAATTCATAGTTCACACAACCACGATAATCGAAGAAAGCTATTAACGTCATCTTGATTTTACAGCAACTTTGGCGCGGTTTTTCAGCTCGTGTCACACCTTTTGCATAATATTCGCTCGATGGATCGGTTGTTTTCGGGTCGTAGGAGCAGTTTGATAGTCAGAAATCGTCTCCTCACACACGTTGTAAAAAACGGACGAAATACTTTTTGTGTCATATAAAATCAACCCCAGGTAAAACCCTAATGACATTTATGATGTGAAATTTGCCACAGATGTGTGCCACAGTGCTGCCGAATTGAAAAAACACGTTCTTTTGATATTCGTAACCCGCACAATTTAACGGGAATATTTGTCTTACTTCGCGGTCACAGTTTTACAATATACTTAAGGACTGCGAGTAAACACTACATTGGCGGTGGCTCTTACTACTGGCTAGCTGTTATTACCTTTATATAATATGAATACAGATCCCTGCGCAATATTACCGTTGTAATTATAAATTATTGGGTGGCTTTAACTTTGCATCTTCATTTACATAACCCAGTGATTAACACAACACGATTTCTTAATTATTATTCATTTCAACAAACCGTACAATAGTTCTTTGCTGCTTAGCACTTCGAATCATCTCTTGTCGATTTGCTGATCTTTAGAAGAAGAAAGAAAATTATTTCGCAATAGGTTTTATGGGGCATTTATTGTACGTCTTACGATACTTTCTTCATGCTTCCATTTACTGGTTGAACCATTTCCCAAACTATTGATAGCACAATACGAAAAAGTACTAAATGATTGAAAAGCTCGATTTTCTGGATGTACATTAGGTATCTTGAGTATGCCGAATAACTTTCGCATAAAATGCTATTGGAGGTAAAAAAAATGTTAAGCATAACATGAATGGATTCGGCCAAATAAAGTAAATCCATACCGAAATGCAGATATGGCAGATATGAGATGAAAAAGAAAAATTTCGCACCCGTTTAGTTTCTCAAAGCAAAGCTTCAACTTCACCAATTTTTATCCGACTGCCTAAGCGAAGTCGTTTAGTGAATATCGTAAGATTTTTTTAGGACTTTTTGTTGAAGTCAGTTTCGGAAAATTCATTATTTTTTTTGCGTGAGAAAATCTTCTTTCTAATTGGGTAGCGCGTTTACTTACAGGGGAACAAATGCACCGATACCGACTCAACCGATATCGTACGTAAAGGATCGATATTCATAGAAGCCATCGCGATAAGACTTGGGTAAAGTCACATATGTAGCGCGCAGAAAAATCCAGATCAAGTCGATTTGTCTGCATATTTCCAATATGAAAGGGAAAAGCTAACAAGGGTAGTCTCTAAAATTCCATTGGTGAATGTGTTAGAATGAATGTCTGCACTTCTTATTAAACATACAAAAAATATTGAAAAAAGTTTTAAACTGCTTCAAAACATGGTCACCTATCAAATGTTATCATCACGTCCAGATGTCGTTCCCCTTACGATTGCCTTGATAAGCATTCCGTTGGTGGACTTGATTAACTCTTGTGCCAGATTTTATAGTCTTTAAATTCGTCTATTTTACATATTCCCAAGAGAAACGCAAACACAACTGTTCGTTCAACTTAAATTTCAATATTTATTATAATCACTGTTATGACATGATAACAAAGCCTATCGGACAGTGCATGCTTTACGTTTGACTCTGTCCCTCGAGTTTTCTCAGTACGTAAACAATGAGGAATACGAAAAGGAAAACTCGCGCAGTAAAGTGATATATATGACAGCAAGGCGAGTAACGAAAAAACCATTCGCGATACATGTAATGTTTGGCTATAAAAGAAAAAACGAGACCAGCTTACATTAAATGCAACTCTTGAAGTGTATGTTGCTCGGTTAAGGTAAAGCATTGTAAATCTATTATCATACGCTAGCATTGCACACCCGCTCAGCAGCCAAGTTCTGCATACATGCATACATGCATACAAGACATGCGTCAGCATTGTAAAGGATGTGGTATGTACGCCAATACGTAACAACGTTTTTGTTCTTATTTAGTTTTTTGGTGTCACCAAAAAAATGGTAGAGAAACTCGAAAGAAAAAAAAAGAAAAACAAAACAAGTAGCGGACAATTATGAAGCGCGGTGACAATTTTTTGAAGTGCAAGAGGATGCACCTATTTGGTTGGAGTTGTGGCGTGCCTGTAACTTCATGTATGTAACGATGTGTATTGTGATGACGAGAATACCTGAATCGCTTCGCGGCTTTGTGTGGCCTTGTGTATGTGGGTGTGTAGGTGTGTCCTTTTTTAGGAATAAAAAGATGTTTCATATTTACGAGAGATTTTGAGCTTTAGTTGAGCCGTGCGCCGTGCGCTGTTGCATATTTATGGCTTTAAACTAAATACTATAACTGGCTATTGTTGATGTTTCTTTGCTGACAATGGCTTGTGCGGAATATTGCGAGCCAGAGTTTTGGATGGAGGATGCGACTATTGAAAAATTATGATGCATTTTTATGGATTTTCGATGTTTTTGCCGCGTTTTGCTAACGAGTTGTAGTGCAAAAGAATTATCATCGATGCCACCATTTTTTCTTTTTTGCTTTTAGGCCTTCTTTCGTCCTTCGTTGACAATGCGCCCATTAATGCCATTTTTTTGGCAATACATTTCATACGTGCATGATGATGATAGGCTTACAATGGTACGCACCAATACATGCACGCACCCACACACATTCGGACAACGATTGCAATTTATAACAAAAAGCGGACATCCGGTGTACTGTGACTTTTTTTTCAAACAGTTTTTTCTCTGACTTTAACTGATTTATGAGTTTGATGGACTCATGCACACATGCAGGATTGTAACGGGTTGTTCTACAGGCGTGCATTTGTATTGCATTTGCGGACGTTTAGGGGTGGGCCCGATTTTACATGTGTTGTATCGTTCAACTACTTTGATAGTGAGTTGTTGCTTTTGTTGTTGCACTATTGCAAAAACGCATTAATACCTAGAGCTTGGCAGCCTGGCAGTCCGGCCGTATACTTCGTACGTATATAACGGTTGGATTTATTACCAATAAAATAACGCGCAAAAAATCGCCTGCGTGAGAACTTTTATGAATTTATGCATTTTTATGTTCAGTAACCACCATTGATAGGTTAAGTTCTTGTTTTACGAGTTTTACAGCTATGGCATGAGATGGAAAAGTTGAAGAATTGTTGAATGAGCAAAAAATAAAACGCACGAAAAAAAAAGTCGAAATAAGAAAAAGCGTTGCCTGAGTAAGGCAAACTTATGCAATAACGTTAACATCCGTTTCCGTACAAATAACTGCTACCCAGGAATGGCACGCTGACTGCATAGCTGCCTGGATGACGTTACTGCCGAGTGTATTCAAGTCTTGCAAAATAATATACAATACGATGTTGTACTGTTAACGATGTAGTCGTCGTCGTCATCACCATCATCATTGAATTGCATAAGAAATGCAGTTTTTTTTTTACCTCCATCAACAGCAGCGTCAGCTCTAGAAAAACTGCGACAATTTACAACATGAGACAGATCGATTTATTATTTGACAATTGTTCAACGAAAGCAGCATTGACATCACCGTCGACCAATAGCGGCCGTAAACCATCAGGTTGTAAATAAAAATAAAAAAGGGAGAAAAAATGAAAATTGCGAAGCCCTACAAGTGAATTATATTGCAGTTTTATGTCACCGAACGATGTCCTGGATTTCATCATCGTTGCTGTTGTTGCATTTAAATTCCATTCCCCATTACGGTGGCATTGCAGTTTGTCCCGCTCATTTCAATTTATGCAATTTTTTGGCGTCATTTGTAATTCAGCCTGCCTGACTGCCTGCACGCTTGCCCGCCTGTCTGTCTGTCTATCTGTGCACTTGATTGTGTATTTCTCTCTCTATCTGTTTGTCCGTCCATTTATTCATCTGTCTGTTTCGTTTGTTATGTCCTTGTTGCAGCGTGTGAAAAATAATGTTTTAAATATTGACAACATGAAATATGTGAAAACAATAATCATAAATTTTTATTAACAACACAATAACAAAAACACATGCCCACCCTGCGTGCACTTACATTTTATGTATACATTTTTTTTTTGTTTTTATTATTTCGGCCTTTTTTGTAAAATTGCCAAAATGTCCAACAGACATAAAAAAATGTTGATGCTTTTTGTTTCGTTGCATCCATAAATTCACCGAAAGCATCTCTGCTATTGTGCTTACTCTTCTCTCATTTTTTGCGATATCTAGTAATTGATTGAAGCTGTGTTTGCAAAAGTAATCCTTTTTATATCGCTATAAAAAGATATTTTTTAGATTTTTACATAAATACTGTAAATATTAGTATTAAAATGCTATCCACAAGATAGGAAGAGTTAATCACATTACTTACGCTTCGCAAATTTACAACGGCCACGAAAACTGACAATAAGAAAATGAAAACATGAAAATTTGTTGCTCTTCATAACTAAATAATTAAATTAAATGAAAGTTTCTCGGCTATAGCAACAACACTTAAACGTAGACGTAGGGGCAAGGAGTTATTGCGGAATTTTTTAACAAAGTCCCGTCGCTTCAACTGGGATGCGTATAAGTATGTTTTTTCGTATTTCCTTTCGATCTGCTGTCTCATTTTATTCCGTTGGATTGGATTGGATTTCTTCTTTCTTTCTTTCTTTCTTTCTTGCTTCCAATAACAATATTGGGCGTTTCTCTTCCGCGTTCATGATCTTACATGAGGCACGTGCAAGACATTCTAAATTTCCGGGCCTAGGTAAATATGATCAATCGCTCGGCCAATGTCTCTTATAAGTGCACAATTGTGGTGGTCAGAAAGGCATGGTAGCGCTTTGACTGAGCGAGCACTCACGCTATAGCTATGACTGCACGTCTAACATTAATTAAAGTATGGTCCACCGACTTGAAGGTCACATTTCTTATCTATTTGGCTTTACTAAATCCCAGTATAATACTGGGCTACAAATCTTGTAAACAATAATTCCTTTGTCTTTACCTCTACATTTTATACCCTACACCAATTCTGACACCGGGGTGTATTAGGTTTGTGCGGGTCTACGCAACATCCAGAACGACATGTGATAGACACATTTTTCCTTATGTCGATCGAGTCAAAATCACTTTTCTGATTTGATTAAAACTTTCTGTTTTGCTGTCTGTCCATCTTGTTTTCTTATGTTAAAATTCCAGGCCACAATTTTTGCAATAATTTTCAGATATTTTCATGAAATTTGGCACAATGACGTATTTTGGACCAAAAAGGCACGGAATTTAATATGGTTCGGACCAGACCACCCTTAGGCATAATATTTGTACGAGTTTTATATTCTAATATATTACGTTTCATATCCAAGATACCCGCGTAGTGTATGAATGTCTATGTGTGATGTACGTACGCGATCTGCAAATGTTATAGGAATAATTATAAACTTATATAAAGCACAACAGCTTGAGTAGGTATTAGTATTGTACGTAGTTTCCACCAAACCGTGTTGTCTTAGCCAAATTGAAGTTAGATCCGCGAGCAATATCGGGCCAGGATAAAACACCAACAGTTGTTTATCCGGAAGCACACTCGTCAACCTATTGTGCCGGCGTACAACAATCGAGCTAAGCTAGCTTAGGAAGGAAAGTGAAAGAGAAAAAGCCACTGCATGACAGCGGGTTGATTGACAGAAACTACAAGATATGACATTTTTCCGTTGTCCAGAGAGAGGGCAACCGTCTCTTGGTGATTCTGTGTTAGTTACAGCTTGCTTTGGAAACGCTATAGCATAGAACCATAGCAGAATTGTGTTCTTAGCTCTAGCTCTTAGCTCTTGTTTAATTAAAAAAATGTACGCACTTTTTTTCGTGGACCTAATTAAATAATAAACTTAAATTTTAAAGGCTTCAGTAGATCGCCAGACAACATTTTTAAATCAGTACAGAATAAAAGATTGGATTTCCCCAATACGACCTATTAACGAAATCTAAAGGGTTACTGCTTACTGAATTCTTTCTCTTTGCTTGTAGCATCTAGCAAGCTAGAAACCACGAACGCTGAGATGGAGCATTGAGATCTGCACTAGCACTCCTAGTTCATCGTTATAGCACAGATTTTAAAATGCGCACAATCATAGCAAATATTGGTTGAAAATCGACGCTTATGTTAACTTGGTTTATATAAAACTGTAATGAAAAATAAGCATGATCCGGTAACAAACTCGTCTATAATGGGCGACAAACTGCGATCAGTGAGAAGTATTTTTATCTAAAATGCGGTATGAAATATTTCTTGAGGCCGTTCAAAAGACAAATATAAAAAAAGTGTCTGTCTATATCGCTTGGCAAGAAGAGATAGAAGTCAAAGAAGAACTTTCTTCCCATTGATTCATTCTTCATTTTCACTTTCTATTGAATTATTTTTTTTGTATGTCTATGAATTGGAAAATTTTGATGTTCCGGATTGGAGAACTTTCCGATTAAAGCGCAAGTGATTTGTTAGGTATTAGTTTTATCTTTGATTGTTCAATTGTTAACTGCTTGCCTGTTTTCCAAAAATTATTCAGAGTTTTTCTCGTGCGAGAACATGAATGCCTTAAATGTGAGCTCATTTGCTCCGATCACACTTCATTTGCCAGCTGAAGCTTAAGACTGATGGTAAAAAAAACATAAGAATTGCTATGCAGCGAACGTTTCATAAAATTGAGTGATTCATATGTTCGTTCAAAATTTGTGCAGCCTCGCAGATGATACGTTAACGCTCTCGAGAAACTTTAATGTTAAAAATGAATTGTATCTGACGAGATGCTCTAACGTTCGTGATACAGCTCCAGCCGGCGATCATGTGTGCGAAGGACGCAATGTATAGAGAGAGTGGTACCATTGTTCCTCATCTAGATTAAGTGGTAATATTCGGAACCTACTCACGGATAAAATATTGTAAATAAAGCCTATAACGCTGGATGTAGATTTCAGTAAACTGTGAAGACTTGAAAGCATCTACCGAACAGAACACCGGCCTTCAGAATGCAGTTGCCTCCATTTTCTGCTTACCATTTGTTTCTTTCGCTACACAGCTGCCAGTATGGCGTCAAGGCGGTTTGGCATCATCTGGATAAGCAAGGATATTGCATATCTGCGCTTGTAATGCCGTATTTAAATATATTCTCACTATGTTGTCGTAATTTTTCTCCGAAAATCGTTTATACATTTTGCTCTTTCCCTTGACTTGTTGTAAATTAATCTTGGGAAAATTTCTTGTCATATATTAATTAATTTTTCATATGATGAAAAATGTCCTGCGTAAGTTTTGTGCTTTAGCAATTTTGTGTGGACGAAATTCTTTTGACAATATTTGATTTTGACATTTTATTGATATTCAGTTCGTGCTCTCCTTCGTTTCCTCTATTGTTACTCTAATTAAAGATTAATGATTAGGAAAATGTGAAATGTCAATAAAATAAATTATTTTAGAGAACTTCCTACATAAATCCATACAAGTCACCGTTCGAATTGTTTTGCACAGTTCTGATTAGAAGCGAACGAAAAGAGGGTTGTTTAGGTGTCCCCTTACCTATCGGCCTTCGTCGATAACTCAAGGTAAACATGAATTTAAACAAAAACCAGATGTTATTTGCAAACTGAAAATTGATTTAATGGGCAAGACAGGAAAACTCGTTTGAGCCAAAAGTATAGAGAAACTTTTTAGATCAGAGGGTGATCGGGGAAGTTCTCAAACCCAATTGTTTTAGATTTTCCTCAAAATGTCTTTGTGGGGAGATCGAGATTATTATTTTTTTTTTTTTGCTAAAAAAAGTGAAAAGGAGTTGAAATGGAGAAAAAGACATTTTTTTCTTCGTAATAAAAATTTCCGCAACATTATTGAATTTATGAGTATTTGTACAATAACATTATATTGTGTAACAACACACTTTTATACAACAATAGTAACGAAATATAATAACATATAAAAATGAAAAAGAAAAGGATAAAAAAAGAATGCATAAAAGAATCAGCAGCCAGTGAAAAGAGAAGAACATCAAAAAAGGATCACAATAAATATTAAAGGTTCTCTTTTTTCTTTGTGTTATTTGGCGGAAACCAGTTGGCCAACATAAAACTTGTAGGTCTTGCTGGCGCACAAAACAAACGCAGAAACAATTGTTCTGTGGAATTTTCACAACCACCTCGCAAGTGGTATATTAATTTTGTTATACATCTGTGGCATATTTGTCTTTTTAAAACGCCTTCTGAACAAAATTAGTTTACTTTAGCTTAGCTTCTTAGTATGAATCAAAAGCAGCTAAAAATCTTAAAGTGATCTTGAATTATTCGCTATATCCTTAGGCGGAGCTGTGTCTAGTTATCCGATTTGGTTCATTTCTGAAAGTCTTTATAGAATTCGTAGGTATTGCAAATTCGTTTCTGTTCGGTGTTCAGTTTTGTTTTGCATTGTTAGGTTTTAACCTTTGTTTTGTTGTACATTCTACGGCTTGAGCAGAGTGGGTCTAGTGAAATATTTTAATGTTTATTTATATAAATTTTCATTTAAAAAAAAAGGTGTTTTTTAAAGCCAATGTAAGGAAAAAATTACAACGGTAAAAATATACGAACGGATATATATGCGTAATTTTAGATTCTTTTGTATATGTTTATATATATATATATATATATATATATATATATAAACATATATATATAAACATATACATGTATATATATATATATAAATGTATTTAAGTATATGCATATATATATATGTCCAGGTCATATTTTATATGCAGAAGGATTAAATAAGTATACACTCGGCAAATACACCGAAAAAAAGAGTGGATAGAAACGTGAAAAGGAATTCGCTATGCACGAAATAAAAAAGAAATAAATAAATAAATAAACATAAAAATAATAAATTGTTGAATGACCAACAAATGTTTGATCAACAGGGACACCTTTAGTGTAATATACAGATACATTATATGTTTATATGCATTGTATATATATATATATATATATGGGCAGAGAAAGATATAAATGTAAACTTGAAGAAAGTTGTTAATACAGTAGATTATAATGAAGTCATAAACTGACCTCTTTTGTAACATGAAAGATTTATTTCCACTTATTAGCCAAGATCGGCTGTTTTTGTTGCTAGCATTATTATTACTATTATTATTACTATTCCAATCTTTTTAGGTCAAAGAAAGAAATTAAAGGACTAACGTGGAATCAGCACTAACAACTGACATCCTTGCCTCAATTGTTAGAAGAAGGTAGACTATTGGTTATCTTAAAGCAAGCACACAACACAATGCAAATCATCACAGTTTGTCGTTATTCGTGACGATATTTTTTATAAAAGTATAATCATACTACGTGCGCTTGTATCAAATCACCGGTGATCAAATGTAACTTGCAGCCACTCATTAGCATCGCGGAAATAGTTTGTGTTGTGAAATTTTCGTTTCTTTTTGTACTTTAAATTCATTTACGTATCCATCTAATACAGCGTCCAAAAGGTACGATCAATTTTTTTTTTTTTTTAAATCTATTTATTATTCCAACCATACTTCGCCTACGACGCCTTCAAACTAATCCTCAAACTCCAATAATCTTCGTTATTAGTAGTTCGACTCGGCAGGAGGAACTCACAGTGCACAATACAACGACAATCGAAAAAATCGATTTTTGGCTCGTCTTTTACACGATATTCGCTCAATTGATCGGTTGTTTTCGGGTGCGTAAACCCAAGACCCCTTCCCCCGTAGTATCGCGTTTGATAGTCGGCAATCATTTCCTCACTTACATTGTAAACTATACTTTTTCGTCAAACAAAACTAATCGCAGCCGAAACCCTCATAATGTTTATAATGTGAAATTTGTGACAGACATCTGTCACAGTGCCGCCAATTAAGAAAAAAAAAATTTTTGATATCTGCACACCCGCGCAATTTAATTTGAATATTGGTTTTCCGTTTTGATCACAGTACTATATGATTAGGCTTAGCATTTCAATAAAGTTCAATATTTTATTGATAATATGTTGCACGTGTCTTCCAAGATGTCTCCGTATATGAATATTCGAATTCGTTGGAAAGATTTTGGTCTTCGCAATACTTCTGTTTATTATTGTTATTACATAAATTTAGCCAAAGAATAAATTGTAAGACTAAAGTCTTAAAGCACTAACATCTGAAGCTTTCGACTTTATTTTTATTAATATTATTATTATTATTATTATTATTATTATTATTATTATTTCTGTTTAATCGTAAGCTTTTGCCTATAATTGTAAATTGAAGGAATAGAGCTTGATAAGGATTAACATACGCGTACGGTGGACGGTAGTGCCGCACGAAGTGCCAGTGGTATTCGTTATTTAACTTGTTTCGTGATAGTAAGAGGTTCACCGATGAAGATCAACACTTCAAACTCTCATCCTGTAAGTCGTTCAATTGCCCACGCAATTAAGCATCTTTGTGAGCGTTTCTTTTATCAATTCCCATTTTGTTAATAACGCTCTTCCTTTCCTAATAGGTAGCGAAATCCCGTGGCCTCTAAGAAAATTAATGGCATTATCTTTTTGCTCTCTTAGTTCTTGTAGGTTTGATTGCTTTAGAGACAAAGAACTGGTCCTCTGCAATTTGTAGTCACCACCCAGAACATCCATATGCTCACCATCCATTGCATTATTTACAAAAAGTACTGAAAAATGTAAAAGTTTCGGACAAATGCAACAGCAGGTATCCACTTAGCTTTTAAACCCCAATTCCGACCATTGTCCATATTTTGCTCAAAATCAATGCTTTTCCATAATTATATTACGTATAGAAAAAAGGACTTTTACGATAAGCCGGTTGTGGGACAATGTTGGAGAACATCTACCATATAAAGCCATCGCTTTTGAAAGGATAAATTTATCAGTGCTATGCAAACTTCCATGGAGAGTAAATTTTACTTCTTAATAGAAATAGCAAGGTGGGACGAAAGAGAATGACAACGTAGGATAAGACGACACTATTCTCTCATAATGGGCAAAGATGGAGAGTAGAATCCCGATTTTTTATTTGGCTTATGTGCGAATGTTAAACTTTCCCATTAATAAAATGCACATTAGAAAAGACCAATATTTTCATTACCTTTTACAGATATTTTTCTTCAGAGTTTTTATGTGTAAAGTATGCGAGCTTTTCAAAAATAACGGCAATTGTAGTAAAGTAAACCAAAATAACAAACCACAGGAAGTCATTTAGTACACAAAAGAAGCAAAACAGACGAAAAAGAAGTACAGACAGACCAAGCAACCCAATATGATGACAAAAAAAAAAAAAAAACAGTAAATTTACATTAAATGTTACAGAACTTATTATAAACATTGTTCGAAGGTATCAAAAACGAAATGAAAAACGCAACAGACTTTTCGACCATAATTATTGACAAGATTTATATTCAATTACAAGACAGATCGACAAGTAAGAGCATATGAATAACCTCATCCACGCACACAGTGCATAAAAAAATGATTGAAATCTTGTAACTTCAAAATAAAATTACCTGAGTAGTGTGAGCGAAAGGGAGGCAGACGCGGTAAATTTTATTGGTTTTAATCTGCAATAAATCATTAAACAGACTGAGGTGCGCTTTGAAGATATTGCAATACCCTGAGGAAACCAACCCCCTTCCTTTAGTTGACGCTACAGTTCGCCGTCTTCGTAGTATGTTACGTTACAAAGCATACACACGCATCTATTTTACTGTTATAATGGGTGAAGTTTGTCCAAAAAAGTGTTGAATACTCTCAGGAATTGTACCCATTTTTGTTAGCGCATAATATTATTTCCACTTTCAATCCGATCTGGCGAGAACTCGTAGCTTTTTTCCCATTTTGCCTTCTAAGAGCTATTTTCAATTGATTACAGTTTATATAAAGCAACACCCTGTCGAGTATATAGGATTCGTATCAAGTTGCTTGTTATTTATTTCTGTCTTTCACACAGTTTGTTCGCTTTTATTAGTTTCATAGTGATTTGTAGTTAAGACATGCAACAACATTGCAAATGCATAACATTTGCAGAGAATACACGAAAAAAATAACTGTCAGAAACTTCCAAAGAGAGGGAAAGAAAGAGAAAGAGATAAAAAAGAAATTTATATAAAATGCTAACATAAGGAGGAAGAATACTGAAATCATGGGAGTGTGTATGTTTGCGTATTTATCTATTTTCATTGTTGTCTCAGTAATTTATAGCCCATTAAAACTGACACTATTTCTATCTAATTCGACAAAAAAAGCTTCTTAGAATGCAGAGCTAACGGAACGGTTGCAGATGTTGAATGTATACGTTCTATGTCTGTATCTGTTTGCTTTTCGTGGTAAATATTATAAGCGAATCATAAATTTGTGTGTTGTACATGCTTGCAAATGATTTCTTAGACATCCGCTTCCGTTTCATAAGCGAAGGGATGTTAACGTGGGCAGCAAGTCGTACCACCTCGAACAGTGCCGTTGTCTTAACGCCTTAAGTTTTTAATTGTTTTTCTCTCTCTCTCTCTCCTTCACTCTCTCTGTGAATGTAAAACATAAATATATATCAACAAATCATTTACACAAATGTTAATTATTGTCTTATGAAGCGAACATACACACTTACGTGTGCGTACACGTACATTTAATTATATTGTAATGTCATCTTCTTTTGTTAAACTCCGATTTTTCTCCGTCTTTCTGTATAGCTCACGTATGTGTATGTTCTGCGTATTCCTCCACATTCTCATAATGAATATAATAATAGTAATAATAATAATAATACGATATAATTCATCAGAATGTGTTTCCTTTTTGAATTTATGCTGCCGTTGTATGGGCATTTAAATGCCTACTTCAATATATCTTCATACGTTTGTTCAAGTTTATATGTTCTTTCTAATCTTTTTATGTGTTGTTTTTATTTTACTCGTTTCATAATTTTGCAATATCAACAAATGCTTACTTGTTCACTGTTAGTAATATTTTTTGCTCCAACCACTTTGCCTGGTCAATTATATTTGATTTTCTCGACTAAGCATGTGTGCGGTAGTCGGTGACTGTTACAGTCGTGTGTGCAATTTTGAATTGTAAGTTTCTTTTTTAATTGCTTTTCGCTCTGTTCGTGTTGCTGATTAGAGCTTTCTGGAATGGAGACATTAGAAAAATCTGTCGCTCTTCTAACTGCCTTCTATTTCGTCTATTAGCTTAACATATAGGTTTTCTTTCTTCTTAACAAAATATTGTGTGTGTGTGTGTGTGTGTGTGAAATGGAGTGGTTGTTATTTAACTCTGCTTTAATATTTTTTTTTCGATTCGTTCTCGTCTTGAGACGTTCAGGCCAAGCTCTCAACGTGACTCTCAGGTCCTACACCTTTACTTGCACAACAATGCTTGCTAATAATTAATTTTTCGACTACAAAAACCAATTGTTAATAGTGCAATAAAAACACTCTGAAAGAGAAAATTATTGGAGCCACAACCAATCTGGCTATAAAGCTGCATTAGTCAATTTATAATAGAAGAACAAAAAAAAACAAAAAGTTGCATTAACGGAAAAAAGCTACGGTCTTGTCAGGAAATATTTTTCAGTTTTAGCCCCCTTCTTAGTATAAGACCCTTTTTGAGTCCTCTGTTTGTCTCTGTCTATATGGAATTCTTAGTACGAATACAGGTCTACACACAACTGAACCAATTCGATTAAGCCATATAAAAAACCGTTGCTGTTTTTTCCGCGATATGGTGTTAACGCCTACATATCAGGCAACGCTGATTGTCTTAGACGAACATGTGCTTAAAAGGTAATATTCCAGATTACATTCTTCGTGAAAATAGTTTTCTCATTCTTTGGCCATGTAAAAAATTATATTAACTTGAGAACGGCGAAAATATCTGAAGAAACGCGCTATTTGATGCTTTTGACTATAAAAAAGATAAAACATGCCGAAGCATGGCCAAGAATTTGTGAAATGTACGGTAAGAATGCTGTGAGTGAACGAAGGACAACTGGTAGAGGGAGATCGTCACGTACGCTGTTAGGAATAGGGGAAAATCAACTACATAACACTTTGGAACCAGTGGAAAACAGCAGACTGCGAAAAGCAGCCCGAAACCGCGGACAGAACTCCCAAGACTTTTTATATGACCGATTATATTGACTTAATTCTATAGCTGTATAAATGGGTCCAAGTGTTTGCTTTATGGATAAAAGCAATCATGCCAAATGTGAACAGAACACATGTGTTTTTTTGTGTACTTTACGGAAGTGAAGCCAAGTGAAAATTTCCTTACCGTTTTTGTCGAATTCTTTCTCCGAATGCTGTATAGTGTGTGACAAAAACCCCGCTTACATCGGCAAGCTGCTGATATCAAAGTTATATACTAAGATTTTTGATTTGAAACACAGGGAAAATCAAGCTCGAACATTGAGACTAAAGTAAAGATTTTATTTAGGTTTAAAAAGATTAATATATAATCGATATACAGAATAAGTATTTTATGCATATAATAAAATCATCTAAATAACATGATATAACAACTGCGTGTCCCTTTGGAATTTTTTTATATGCTAAACGTTCCGTTCAAGTCGCTTATTTTAAGAATAATCGAACTGTTGTTGTTATTCAAGGACAGTTAACTTAGTTTAACACAAGCGGGGTGTGAAGCAGGAAAACGCAACGAAATTAGGAAGCACTAGTCTAATGTTGTCTAAACTGGAAAAAAATATTACTTTGATTTATCCGTCTGTGTTCACATGCGATTCCTTTACTTTTGCCACTTTGTACCTTTGTAATGAGCATAAAGTCGTTTAAACAATATGTGTTTACGTGGTTACAAAAATAGTTAACTAATTCAAGCATATTTCAATTATTCGTTTATGCGAACATTTTTATACCCATGATAGGAATTTCTGACGTTTTGGTTATATTATAATATTAAGAAGCATCTGAGGCTCTAGAAAGATTTGATCAGAGAAAACTTTTCAAGTGATCTCAGACAACAGACCGTAACAGTGATGTTAGGACGTCGACAATAACACAAGGTGTCCAGAAGAATTCGACAATTTTAAGATGTTCCTGTAGGAAGCTGGATGATAAGCAGACAATAACATAAAATAAGTTTAGTTTTATCCGCCTGAATGGCCGAGCAGGCTAAGGATCTCGACTAACAATTCAATGGTCGTGGGTTCACATGTCAAGTGCGGTACAGTGTTCAGTAAAGTCGACAGGCTAAGACGCCAGTGCTTTAAGACTTTAGTTTTTGAATTTAATTCTCTGGCTAAATGAATTAGAACAACAATAAGTTCGGGTTAGGCGCCGCCATGAACAAGAACGGATGCATAAAACAACAACAAAAATCTGTACAACATCAGAAAATGGATCCGAACGCTCGCCCACATTTTATTATTGTCACTTATTTCATCCATTCATTACGACTCTCACGGCTCAATTTACGACCCGAAAGTGTCAATAAGGTGATCGTCATGTGAAGGTTTTGTTGGGTAGCAAAGCAACGATTGCGGACGACGATGCGGAAATAGTAGAATATCTCTTTGGAGCTAGCTAAACATATATATTTTGGAACCGTGCATGCAGATAAAAGATTTTGAAAATAAAGATACAACCATTAGAGGCATTTCATGACGTCAAAGTACCAAAAGGTAAGCAAGGCCGCCAAGTGAATGACGATGACTCTCCCGGAGTCAAGAGCTAAAATGCTATAACTGCAAGCAAACTGAACACATAGCTAGCGAATGCCGTAGATTGAGTAGGGGAGAGTAATTGATTTTCCAAAGCAGGGATTAGAGCTTCTAAATGGCTTAGAGATCGAAAGAGTCTGGTGGACGTATGAGAAACCATCGCGGAGAAGAAGATGACATAGCAAGAATATAATCAGGAATAGAAAGACCGCAATCATGCTTACAATATTGGCCATTGTATTATAGTCAAGAATTTCTTAAGTGGACCTACGTCTTATAGAAAGAGCGTTCGAAGACTTAAAGGTCCCTATAAGACTGTCCAGTCTTCAGCGAACGATACATTCCCAATGAAGAAATATAGGAAGAATGTGGGAAGCGGCTGATAGTACCATGGACTATGGTTGGCCGCTTCACCTGCGATTAATGGTAAAAACGGAACGATTTTAAGTCAGTATGTCTGAGTTGTGGTAGCCCTACATACCTATAGGTAATTATTAATTATAAGTATGAGTAACTATAAGTATAACTAACAATAACTTTGGTTTCAGCGACGATGACAATGAACGGCGACAGACGAATAAAAGAGGAAAAAATACTTAAATTCCTTTATTAAGGCTGTTTGTGGAAGACACCGATCCGTAAAGGAGTGTTGTTGAAGTTTCTAATCTTCACCGGAGATATCTGATGGAGAGATCTGATGGAGAAATGTTTAGAAACCGAGCCATTTTCAACCTCTCATCTTACAAACAGTGATATTAAAATTCGTGACCTGCAACATTCTCGAAATACTCTTGATTAACGTCTATTGCAATGTGGAGAAATCAGAGCAGAGACTTATGATACTTTCTTATAACAACAGGTAAAAAGTTTTAAAGATCGTATTGGATTTCTATCAACAAAATCAAGTGTAAGCTAAAAATAATTTCAAATCTTCAGAAATCAGAATTTCTGTTGAAAATGCCTTTAAATCGGTCACTAAAACTTTGACATGATTTTTTTTTTTTTTTAAATTAACTTTGAGATTCTAATCTACGCCACATACGGAATTCAGCTGCCTCAGTTAATATTCTTCTTCCTTTTTATAGCATAAAATGAAGCGTCGGAAAAGACAGGACTTTGAAATGCATTTTCAGAACAAAAGTTGTTTTTTGTTCCTGTTCTTGTTCGAAGGAACATGCATTCGCACGTAACGCCGTAGAAATGAGTTTGACAGCTAACAACATACATCGATGTCATTGACAAATTTCTAAGGATCAACTATGAAAGAAATAAAATAAAGAATTGAATAAGCAGGCATAAAACATATAAATGCACTTTATCGCTTATTCACACAACAACGTATAGATTTGTACATTCGTATGTACAGTAACATATATACATACGCATCACAGTGACATTCAGCTGAAAATGACTAACTGTGCGGTTAGCATAGGATTGTATTCATTTGGCATCGGATGATAGAAAAAACGAGGCACGTGTTTGTTTTATATGGATTTTTGATTTATTATCACATGCAATTTTTCGTTATTCGTCAGGATACTCTTTTATAACGAACCAATACATTCGTGCATAGAGAAACAGCAGTGCATGCACTAAGATTTATAAGAACGAATGCGTTGCTGGATTTACTGCATTTATGGCATAAAAACTTTACTAGAATTTGCGAGTTTGTGTGTACGTGTTCGGTATATTGTTGAATTTGGCGACACAATCACTAATACCTACGTATTGTATATACATAGTAACAATGAATTATGGCATTTCAAATAAATGCAAAAGGAAAATTCAGAAACCCATAAAAATTTATGCCATTGAGTGAAAATGAAATATATGAACATATCGTAAATCATTAATTTTATAGAAAAATGTTTGCATGTGTATTCTTTATTTTTTTCTTTTTCGCATGTGCGAGCAATGCTCGGATTGCAATTTGTCAATGTGATGTGCAATCATAGGTTGTTCTTTTTCTCCTATTGTCAATAATTTTTCATTAGCAAATTGAGAATTTTTTTCTTTTTTTTCTTATATATCTATAGATTACACAATAATTTATCTGTAAACTGAAAAAGGCAAATAATAAAGTTATGCCCAGCCTGAAGAGTAGCTTGTATATCCAGCCTCCCGATCCATAGTGTATACGGCATGCTAGTATTTTGATAATTGTGGGCACGTTCGCTGGGATGGAGGGAATATGTTTTCGCATATATCTGCACCAAAATTTAGATATAAATCTACTAAAGAGTCTGAAAGAGTAAGTTTTTTTCAAACGGCGGGTGTGTCTTTTGAGCGGACTTTCACAGACTCCATGTGTACATGTTGGATGGATGGACTGAGCCCGACTAAACACTGCATAGGATCTCCCTGCAAACGAAAGGTTGCAAACTATTTGGTGAATGTGGCGTGCCTTTGCCCCCTTGCCTGTAAGTGTAACAATTTCGTAAACAATTTTGACGATGACGAGTTCTTTAATTAATTCCGCGTTGTTACCGTAGCTAAATACAGTTTTGTGATAGTAGTTATCAATTCGTTGGGAGAAAAGTGATTGTTCCATGTATTTATTTGATCGGAGACGACGAGCTGATCGCGGCGTTGAATGGTACAGCGTTAGCTATAATTTAACATTCTGTTCTTATTCAAATTTGAAATATGCGCGAAGGGATTAAATAAACCGACTATCTTTCATTCGCGGGCTTATGTTAAACACGTTAAGTAATATCTATGAAAAATCACCCGCCATTTGCATTCTTAATATATAAAAGAATGAATCGGATGTGGGTGTAAGGTTATGTGAAATCGGGGAAGTATTTTGTTTAAATGCTGCATATAGTTTTCGTTATTTTGCGTACGGATTATTTTAACTAAAGTTTTTTATCATTCCACAAGCACTACACCTCAGTTAACTTACAATTCCAGAATTAGTCTCATCTTACAATCGATACATGTGCATAGGCGTTACTCCGACTGATACCATAACCTAATTGACAACTTGGATAATATTTATTTTTGGAGATTCTACAGTGTATAACTGTTGAGTAGATATCCTCTGCAAGATTATGTAAAGAAATAACTTAACGGCTTTAACTTAAATTAAAATAAATTTTTCTTGGATTGGATTTAATCTGTTGGGTTACTATTATTAGAAGGACTATTATTATTATACCCGTCACAAACAACAGTGAAGAGGGAGTCAGTTTATCAACAGATTTGCATGGCCAAGAAAACAGCGTCTGAGCGTCCATAAGATTTACATTATTTTGATCAGCATCAAATTGTCAATCGATTTAAGAATGTCCCTCTGTGAGTTTATTTTTCTCCGAGTAATGCCTGTTATAAACGTACGTCTGTCCACAAAAACGAACAATCGATCTCAAGTTTGGCAAAAATATTCGCAGTTCTTACGCGAAGGTTGGCATTGAAAAAGGGCCAAATCGACCAAAGGACACGGTTACAGCACCACGTAAACTAACAACATCCCTGTTTTCCAAAGAAAAAACTATTTGCTCATTACTCATAAACTACGCAAAAATAAACTTACAAACACACACACATTCGCACATTCTACGGACGGTGCTATGGTCCTACTGTGGTACAGAATATGAAAATTACGGCACCGCTTTCTCATTATTATAATGAATCAAAATTTCTTTTTTTTGTCATAACCTTTTAAAGGGTCAGGACAAATCTTCAAAAATATCGCAAAGTATGCATACTATTGCCAGTTCGTCTGTCCATCTGTCCGTTTGTCCAACTGCGTAATATGTGAGATAAAAATGATCACGTTCCCAAAGATAAAGACCTCCTCTTCGTATTTGCAAAAGAGCTTGAAAATGTCCGCAACCAGCCCAGACACACGTCTACAATGGAACGTAAGGTGAGAGCATAAATTTCCACATTCACTCCAAAAAACCACCACCTCCACCCAATACGATACTCCATATAAGTTTAGCTATTCCCTTTTTTCTTAGTCCTTTTTACTATACCGGCCTTGGGCGTAACAGATTCGGTCAAAGCCGAATACAATTTTCTTTCTCTTTTTGTTATTATTATAATTTATTTTGACCAAAGAAGTAAATTCTTGGACGAACGCACGAAGAACTAAGACTATCGGGTCTTTTTTTTAAGGAGCTAACTATAATAATATTAAGACTCCGTACTAAATGGAAATATTGTCTGCTTGCGCTTGCTGTTCTAGGTAGGAAGAAAAATCACATTTTGGCTAGTTTTTAATTAATTGTATTTACTTCGTAAGAAACACGCTAATTTAATTGATCAAGGCTTTGCATGGTGTAGCAGACAACATAATTCATTTGATAGCAGTCTATACGTATTCTTGAAAGCTACGATCCTATGAATAGCAGAAACCAAGAACAAATACATGCATAAGTAAAATTTATGGAATGACAAGATCAAAAACGCCTTCAACTTTTAAAAGCGAAAGATCTGCAGGCAGACACACATTCAAAGCAATATGAACGAGATTGAAAAGCTAAAATACCTGTTTTCAGCATTTTGGATATAAATTAAAATAATCTCACAAGAAATTAAAAAAACAAAAAAAAAAAACAAGGAAAAAGCAAAAAAAAAAGAAGTGATAGGCCGACCATTTCGCAAACGTTGCAAAAATTCCATTGTAGATGGATAAGAGAAGGTTGCACGGAGCAACACATTGCTTAAATATTCAGACAACCCATATGTCAAAATGCTTCAATGACATACTCACTCGCTTACGGTGATATATGTCTGCCTGTACTTGTATATGTGTACGAGGTATAGACGGCTGTTCGGAAGAAGACGGTGCGTTTAATTTTTTTCTCTATGTGGCATAGTTGAAAACATTGTGTGCGCATTCAATATCCACAATATTGGGTTTGGCTGCCATAAATCGTAGTTGAAATATCATCTCATGAATGAAATCGATTTCTCGATCGACACACCGTGAATTTCTGTTTTCGTGTAGATATTGGCGAATAATTATAAATGCATTCTACCCACAAACAGCAATCTTTCCTTCTTACACTCTTTACTAACCCACCATAACAACCACCACCACCACCGTCGGCGTCAACATCGTCGTCATCATCGTCATCATCACCATCATCATCATCATCATCATCGTCATTCTCATGATCATCGGTAATTGACTTGATCTGCGATTGTAAAAATTTTAAAATTGGGAAAAAAACGATCACCGAGAAAAGCAGACAAGCTCTGAAAAAGAAGAGGAAGAAGACGAAATTGATGTGTCGATGGTATGTGGTCATTGTAGCACACAAATCAATTTTCCCATCCTATCTGATATTATTGTTGTTATTATTGTTATTAATGTGTTATATAAAATTTCTTGAGTTGTATACAAGCTTCACTTTATTTATTTATTTACTTTTTTTTCAACATTTTTCTCGGTATGCTTGTCTAACATACAAAATTTATGTGTTTAATCTAACAATGAAAATCGATTGTGGGAACTTATTCTTTCAGATGAAGTCCACATTTGTTTCTCTTCCTTTTTCTTTTAATTTAAAGCGTTGCTGATAGAACTAATTTGTTGTTGTGCTGTAACCTACATGGCGATAAAGGAACTTCAAATTTTTATCTGCATGATTAATATCAGTAATGACTTATAACGTCTTAATTACAAACTGACGCATTCCACATAATTCAACATATACATATATTTTTATTAAATGGTGACGACCAATCACTTAGGGGACACGTCGCCTATATGTGTAACACGCCGTGGCTGCAGCTCACGTCCACTGGTGTGCTCAACCGATGAACTGTTACCGACTAAGCGATTACCACAATGACGACTAAACTAATCTCTCTCGCATTTAACATTTAAACCCGCGAACAGTGATGTGGTAATGGCGAGTCCCATTCATGCGACTATTCATGCGGACATTTGAAGCATCCAAAGCAGACACCATGAGAGTTGCTTTGATAACGCTAGCCGTACGAAGCCATATTGTAGCGATTGTGAAAGGCGATAGATGGACAGGTAGACACACAGATAGATAGACTAAAAAAAATAGAAAAAACTATCACGAGATCCTTGATATAATCGAAAGCTATTGCGTTTGCACATAATCAAAAATTCTGAAAAAACTGTATTATATTTCACAAACAATTTGTGAAGGAGCCCTTTCCCCTTATTTTGGTGGAAATGCTTTATTAAAAGTCTCCAGTATGCAAATGTTCCTCTCAATAAGCCGACCTTAAAGACTTAATGTTCCCTGATCGATAAATTGTCGATAAAGTCGATCAAAAACTTAATGAATTCTCTTATTTTGCGAAATCACTGCAGAACTAAACATCGGTAAATAAAGACTATATGTGGAAAGGGAAACGAAGGTCAATATTTGTGTACCACATATATTTAGAGTAGAAAATTTAATAGACTGAGTTTTTCTGTAGGAATCGCTGCTTAAACACAACAAAATTGCGAAATTTAAAATAAAAATAACGGGCGGCGAAAAGTGGATCATATGCGACAATAATGTGCGAAAAAATAAAACGGTAGTCCACGAAGAATGAAGGATGAAAAGACAGCATTGCCCACATTGGCGTCGTGTAAAGCAATGCTTTGTGTGTAATGCGACAAGAGTCACTTGTTTTATTTTTTCACCGCCATATCACAGGCGTTCTCACTAGCACCTAAACCAATTCGCTTAATACATTTTATTATTGATGCAGTTATTCGTATAACGATTTTCAAAATGATGTATTATATGGGACGTGATCGAAAAAGTGGTCCGATCGGAACCATTTTCATCAGCGTTCGTCCATAGACCAAAATATCCCAGTGCACCAAATTTCATTAAAATGCACTACTTTGTAGTGCTCTACAATCTGCAGATTGAGCACAAGAATACAGTCCGGGCAGACGGACGGACAGACAGACAAGCTGATTTCATATTTTATCAAAATGTTTCAAAACTTGCGCCTGTAGGTTGTACACAAGAAGACAATATAGACAGACGGACAAATGGACAACCAAGCTGAAATCGATTCAGAAATTAATTCTGTAGTATAATAAAAGTGTTGAGTACAAATTGGCAAACGTTTGTCGATCCTAATGACATATAAGTTCATTTCAAATAAAAACATAATTTACTTGAATTTTGGTGAAAAGGTGCCACAAACTTTTGGCTTTATGTGTTATTTTCGAAAATAGGAGCCCAAGACATTGACTGTATAAGTTGACTGTAGTGTTGTCAGACTGATTAGTGTCACCTTTATATAGGTTATATATAAGGTTCGTGCTAACGTTTTCTGTTAGCATTTTCCCGAAAATAATCCGCCAGCTTTTGAGCCACATTTTGTCCAATTCTTAATCTCAAGCTGATCTTGTTCGTAGTAAAAAGATACAATCTAAATAATTTTGTCAAACTTTTGGTAACATCTAGAATCCTAGAACAAGGAAAGCGTAGAAGAAGAAATTTAGTTCTGCTCATATAGACTCAATCGAAGATTTCTATAACATAATCATGGTATTCTCCATATGCTCAACGTTTGTCATTCTACTCGGGTTGCAGAATGTCGATGGCGGAAAGGCTTCAATGTGCTAACGATTATGAAAATACGAAGAAGTGTTTTAAGAATCCATTCATATTTTGTAAACAGTGCCGGGAATCTTAACTCACATCCTGGTCTTCTAATAGATACGAGTGCATGTAACTTTGTAAAGCGTAATTTAATTGCGAGTACGAATGATCGTTTCTTACATAAAAAATTTCCATCCTTAATAGAGAAAAAGGAAAAAAAGAGAGAAGAGGACAACGAACATTCACGTCTTCTGCGTGAGTTTCAAGTTGAATCGAACCAGACAAACAAGAAAGGTCATCACTAGAAGTCTGTATGAAGGCATGGTAGGTTTCACGTGCACATGCACGCAGAGATGAATGCTTGCAATAGATTATTCTCGGCTGCCGTTAAACTTGACCCTTCTTGGCGACTGCGAAGTTTTCGATAATAAAACCAACTTCATCAAATATTTACTTAAAGTGGTAGAAAGGTATACAAAAAAAAAAAAACAAAAAAACAAAAACAAGCTTTTGAAATTACAACAAAAACAACAATAAAAAACATCAAATCGAGCAATTATACACGAAGGAATGGACATTTATTACAGTTCCTCCGGTTTCGGTTTTCGGGAGCTTAAGATTCTGTCTCACTGTTAGTTTCTTTCTTTAATTTTTTTTTTTTTTTGTAATTTCTTTAACACAGAATCGTAAGATGAGATCACTAAATATTGTTGTTGTTGTAATTGGTTTAATTCAATGCTGCACCAGGTATATTTTCACAGTTTTGCAGTTTGTGACAATCGTGGCTAGAGTTAACTATAAAGTAGCTAAAGATATTTTGTAACCGATACACAAATTAAATGTTATTTGCTGTGCACGATCATCATTAAGGATGCCAAAGTACCTACATACGCAAACACAAACACACACATACACACACACACACACACATATATATAAACACATTTATATATATACACTTATACACACATCCAAACTCGCATATATCTATATACTTCTATTCAAACATTACGATTATTTGTATGCATTGCAAGCTCATGAAAATGTTTTCAACAATTTCATGGCAGCGCTTCTTCCAATCCGCGCAATGCACAATTAAGAGAAAAAAAATAAAAAAGAAACAAGACAAAAAAGATCTATGTAAGTGTGCTCGTTCCATTTTCACAAATCTAGATACATTCATGTCGTACTCTTTGTTTTTACAAAATTTATAAGATTACGCGTGTACTTCGGTTTACAAATGCAATGCAATTCAATTTTAATCGTGTTTTCCCTCTTTTTTTTTTTGCTTTCTGTTTTCTTTAAACGATTTGTCCTTTTTGGCTTCCTGTGATGCTTGAATTTTCTCTACAAGCCAGCCAATGTTGCTTGTTTTATTGCCTTAAAGAAACAACAACATGTACGTACTTGTAGCTGTGAGATTTATTGTCATCGATAATAATTAAGCGTGAACTTGAAAATCAATTTTTTATATATTCCTAGATCGCTTTACATGTGTGCCGTACGTAATGAGACTTCTTCGAGGTAATGAGAAAGCTTCGAATCTGCTAAAGTGCAAAGGAAATAATTCAAATGAAGAATGACAATAATAGGCAGACGCGTTCGGGTAACTACTTTTTGGGGCTATTTTACGTTTGAATGAATAAATTTGATTTAATTTTTCAATATCGACCTGATGTGTAAATCAATAAATCGGTCAATATGTTGCTATGTTTTAAGTGCTTTCGCAATACTTCTCGATTTTACTTGAGCTTACTTGAGTCAGGAGTAATTTGGAAATATTAAGCTTCGTCCCCATTACTTAATATAAGAGAACTCTGCGTAGGGAGTGATTCGATTGTGTCATATAAGAGTAATGGCAAGTGATCCATCCCACAGTGTACATACATTACGAATTTCCAGTAAAATTCAAAGTTTGCAAAACGTTTTATTTTCTCAACACCTTTCTGAAGTATTCACCTTCGCAGCTGCAGCAGTCGTCTGGAATTGTTTCCCTTGGAAAAGGTCTTATACGCCAAGGGAATAATTGTATGGTTGATGCCCAGCGCTTTACATTGTTATATATGAATGAACACATCCTAGATATAGGTGCATGTTGTTTGTCAAACATATTTTGTTGTAATAGAGTTATTATTATTATTATTATTATTATTATAAATTTAGCCAGAGAATAAATTCTAAGACTAATATGTTAAAGCACTAGCATCTAAGGCTTTCGGCTTTTATTTTTTTATTAATATGTAATAGAGTTGTAATAGATAAATATATTGAAATCATTTTTTTGCCCCAGGTATGTAACTACGAAAACGAAATTTGCCTGTACATGCCCATATAGCCCTGTGCAGGGAAGATGGATATCTGTGCGTTTTTGATAAGCAGTTGTAATACCAACACATTTCGCAGCGCAAAAATAATTTTTCAGACAACGCGGCAAATAAATAGTAATCGCTGACAACATTACTTCTTCCCAAATGATAAACAAGGAGGTAGTTTTGCATAGTACACTTATTGGAGTTGAAAAGGGGACCTATTTTGAGAGCTCAAGGCGTAAAAATTCATTGGCCTATCGTTCACATTGTCCGCGAGACTGAATCGCTTTGCTAGAAGAAGGTATTCTGTGTTTGGTGGGATCAGACGGGTGTGGTCACTTATTATGGATGTTGAAGCCCAGCGAAACAGTTAATACCAAGAAGCGATCGATTTGAATCGTTATCTGTCCAAAAAACGAGTGAAATAGCAAAAAAAGGGAACACAAGGTCATTTTTTGACATGACATTCGTCCAACCATCCAAACACCAAAATTAGTTAAGACGGAAATGTTAGATTCCACTTGTTTATTCCGATTATCCCTTGTTTGCCCTGGTGGGACCCGCACTCGCTGAGCAGCGCTTTACTTCCTATGAAAAGCGCTCGATGAATAGTTTTTTTCTCAAACGAGCAATGGTTTCTTTGGCGTGGCACCTATAAATTATCAGGCAATTGGGAAAAACATGTAGCCAGTGATTTCAAATCAAACAATTTTCATCACTTTCATACCATAAACGTATATTTTCTGTAAAAAATCGCACTTTCACATATTTGTAATCATTTTTTTCCAGTGAAGCTGCATTGGCGAAGTCGTACAAACATGGTTTCTCACAATTTCTTTGAGCATTTGATACAATATATGAATGTGAGTGTTCGTTTGTTATTTTCAATGTGTGAATTTTTTTATTTGAATATTGAATTATTCTTCTTGTAGGTGCCTTAAGCGGAGGTTCTGGTATTTGCCTTATAAGTCGTACATGACGCGTTCACTTTTTCCGAAATATTCCGTATAGACAATCCTGAACTGGGAACTTATAAGTTATAATTTATGTCAGTTGTTGGCAAGACGTCGTTGAGCGTACATCGCAGCGTAAAGAGATGGACGTCAGCGTGAAGCATTTTCGCCATTGCAAGTGATTCTCCTGGAAAACTGGAAAAAATGGGGATGAAATTATGGAAATGGTAACGTTGGCCCGGTGTGAAAGTGCACTACCCTATGAAACAATCGAAAAACAGATTGCGAGACTTTGCGCAAAAATTTTTGCCTTTGTGGCAATGAAAGCTCACGAACGGGAGGTGTTGGGTGAAGAAATTCAAGGTGTAGTGAAAGAAAACCCAGCAAAAGCTCCAAAAGAGCTTACTGCACAATTAAGAATAAGTCAACAAGTAACTTGAAGTGGATTGCAAATGCAAAAATCCTAGAGTTGACCTTCCTTCCTGATCGTTGTGTGACTATAAAAGGAACGAATGGACTCGTAAAATTACTTTGGGCGATGGAAAATAGATTCTGTAGAGCAGTTCTAAACGAAGAAAGACATCGGTTGCTCCAGGATAATTATATGTATCTCCGTCCATGTTTTCACTGAAATTTATACCGTGTAAACCCCAGCATCCAGGTTATCTATACTCAGAATTTTGCAAAGCATAAACACGTCATGTATTCATGAAGCACCCAATGTCAATTTACAGAATTTATTTGTACACCTAACTATTACGCGCGCAAGCAACAATACGCGTACCATAGTCCGATACTTTATCGTGTTTGTCAAACGCGTTGCTCATGTATTGCGCAGCAAATATCAGAACGACTATGCCTTCGAAGCAATTTGTGTTAGAGTCAAATGAAGTAAGACCTACATTGGATGTGCAAAGTTTCTTACACTGATAGAATCGTTTGACACTCTCCCAAATGTTGTTATTCACATTCTTAGAGAAATGGGTGATAACGTATCCAGTAATTGATTTTTGCTTAGATTTACCACTAGAATGACGATCAGATTAATTTAGAAATAAGCCGTAAGGTCACCGTTAGTTTCCAGTAGCAAGAGCATAAAATGTAATCATCGTTTAAAGTTGAATGAACAACTCTACCTCTTCTCGATGGTAATCGTCAAAAAAATGCATGGCAATTTAAATTTCTTTTAATTAATAGAAACTGATTGGTTAAAAACTTACCGGAAAAGCGGCTTAAGTTAATAATAAAATACAATTCAAAAGAAATCAAACTTTCGCTTAATACTGCGTACTTTGAAATGATTGTAAACGATTCCTTCCAGAAATGCCATTGATATCAAGAGGTAATGATGAGCTCATTTTTCTTTAAAGATGTTTGTTCCTCTTGCTTCCTATTAGAGTTCTTCTCAGGTCACTGCTATAGACAAAAGAACTTTAACGAAAATTTATTTTATATCATTTGTTTACGGCAGCATCTGAAGAGACGAGAAAAGTGACTTGCGTAAAATCGCTTTAATTAAATGATTCCTATCGCTCAACCAAAAAAACCAACGAAAAAGAAAAAACGACGGCATACAGAAGAACGCTGCTTTAAGACTCTCTGTACTTAAGGTCTTAAATTTTTTTCTTCTTCTTATTTTTCGGTTTATCATCATTTACTATGTAGTCATTGAAGTTTGGCTTTTCGTAGGGAACAACAATAACAGAGGTCCGTCTCGGTTGTGAACTTTTGACGCAATTAATTGCAGTATCGACACTTGTTATGCGCGCGCGTGAATCTTAAAATGTTGCATTGCGTATAAAAGACATTCAAACAAATGTACGCGCAGAGAGAGTAAGCAACAGACAGACAGACGACTAGGTATGTTTTTTTTCATTTTTTCACAAACTCGAACGTATTGCGTTGACAATACTCCTTATGGCTTCTTTTTTCAAGTCTCATTTTTCTTAGGATTTCTGCTTTTCTTTTGTGTAATGAATGTTCAATTCATCCATACGACTTGTCTGCATGATATCTTAGTCCCAGCATCGATTTGCTAAGCTTTGTATTCATTTTAAGTTTTCTTTTTTCAATTTTTTCGCAACAACTGTTGCTGTGATCTTCATGTCTTATTATATTGAGCGTTGTGTGTGCTGGGACTTTTGTTTTCTTATTTTGTTATCTGTCTGTCCCCACATGTTTTGTGTCGCGCAAAACTCCCTTGAAAATTAAGCATCATTGTGGAGTACATAAATCAGGA
Source organism: Glossina pallidipes (assembly GCA_000688715.1). Lineage (NCBI taxonomy): Eukaryota > Metazoa > Arthropoda > Insecta > Diptera > Glossinidae > Glossina > Glossina pallidipes. The sequence goes on along the minus strand of JMRQ01002108.1, from coordinate 487,084 downwards.
GCCTCTTCTTCATTGAGATGTTTATCGGTGGTCATTTAGTTGTGAAATTTAATGTCCTCGTCTTCTCTTCGCATTCTATTGCCAGCAGAGCGCAGAAGACAATGAACGAATAACATTCACATATCTGCATGTTTAAGTACCTCATGTGCGTTGCTGCTATTGTGTTACTGCTATTATTGCTGTTTATTTTAACATAAGCTCAATTTATTGCCGTGAAATTTAGAATAATTTAGTAATGGCTAAAGGAAGAAGGATTTCCACATGAAAAATTAAACTGAACGCATGTCACAATGGCACCATAACAAGGCGAACAAGAAATGAATACACAAAGTATTTGATGCTCAAGATCAAAATAAGGGAATCCATGAAAATCTGCTGCATTTTTCTTACTTACTTACTTACTTACTTACATGAAGCTTCAAATGGAAATTAAGAACTAACAAGAGCCCGGTAAAATAGCACAGCTAAATAATACTTTGAAGGACACTGATTATGTTTTCATATGCAACACGACATATTATTAATGATATTAATGACGAATCTTATCGGGTTAATATCTAAATAATTCTAATGATATTAACATTAGTTTTAATAATAATTTTCTGCAATTACATACCGCTACATATAGAAATATATTTCCAAATCTATATTATCGATAAATGCTCCAGCCTACCACTTATTAGTTAATGTTCCCAAAATAAATCAGTAAGTAAATTATACTCAGCTTGGACAGAGTCTTTTATACTAAGAAAAGATTAAGAAAAAAAAAGCAAGAAAACTAAATTTCCCTAATTTACGGGCAATTGGCAAGCCAATCAGAGAGAAGATATAATGTGAATCTACGTTCTACTGTAGACATATGCTTCAAACTATTTTCAAATCGTTTGTTTTCATCTAATTTCATTTTTGCGGCCAGGAGAACTTTACCGCAGACATTATACAGACGCATAGACATACAAATGAGAAGACATAGGCAGACAGTCACACGGACGGTCGGACAACAACATGGACGGACAGACCAGTATGCTTAGATCGATTCAGAATTTGATCCTGATAAAGAATATGCACGCTTCACTTACTGGGTGTTAAATATACCCCCTGTTTCGATAATAGATGTAGTTATGAACATACGAATTTATAATTTTTTTTATCTATATATATACGCATGTATGTAGCTTTGCATATCTGGTTGCTGCATCTGCTGGCTATAAGATTTTTATCCAAGATGAATGCAGTTCTTAGCTTCGATATTAGGAAAGTCACCAATTTGTGAAAAAAACAATTTAAAAACAAGTAATAGCATTATAGCCGTCCACAGCCAGCCCACCTTTAAATACTCTACACCCCACTCACTTCACGTTATTACTCATATAGTGACTTTTGAAAAGAAGCCGTTTAAGGGAAATGGTCGAAAAGCTGTCCCGATCTGAACCATTTCGGTGTACCGTTCCGGTGTACCAAATTTCATTAAAATATCTCAGCAATTGCCACTTGAACTATACGAGATGAATAAAAGGACAGAGCGACAGATAAGCTAAATCGGTTCAATGGGTCTATTTCAAGTCTTTCTGGGTGTTGCAAACATTCGCACAAAGTGAACGCATAGAAACAAGAAAGGAATTATGGACGTGTGCACATGTGTTTTTTTTCTTTTTCTATTCTTATGGATACAAAAAAGATATATTTAGTTAAAAAGATGAAAAAATATGCACAAAAGCATAAGTTTAATCCATTTTGTAAGCGTAAGAATGCGGTATGCATATGCCAAGTTTAAAGTCTGAGCATCGCTAACAGAAATAAAGTATAATTTTAAGACTAGTTTTAGGTTAGTCGTAAGTTACGTCTACATTTAATTTAAATCCTGAATAAACTTTGCATGTTTTTGTTTTTCTATTTTTACGAAAGTTCAACTAAAACCTTCATCATTGGTAAAGTCTTATATATAGTTTCAAAAAAAGTGTTTAAAGCGTTTTCAGTCAAGCAATTTCAGCACATAGTTAGATGGACATGACCTAATCGATGTAGCTGTTCGTTAAGCTGATCATATGTTGATATATCATATATCATATATCAACTAAACGTATATTGAGGACCTAGGATATGATGAGATAGCAGCAGTTTACAGCAAGTATGAAACGGAATGGGAAGAAATTGAAAAAGAAATTATTCCAAGATATAGGAAAAAGGTTAAAGTAGGAAAATGCCACCTGATAATGGAAGTTTTATAAGCGAATGACTGCATCAGTGCAATCCTGGAAGTCGCTAAGGATACCACTGCTTTCATGTAGAGTAAAGAATTTAGCGTCAAATTTACTGAACTAAAAGACTTGTATATGTGTAAACAATTAGATAGAAAATCAATGCACAATACGGGCACAAATGCAACTTCATCTTAATAACATAAGAGATTTTAGCTTTATATTGAAGTAACTGTTGAAATGTAAATTCAACGTTAGCTAATTTATGTTGTGTCCCGTAAACTTTTGTAAGTAACACCAATTGGTTACTTTTCAAAGCTTAGTAAACATTGTTTATTACGCTCTTCTGTGCCGTTTTCCTTAACTTATGCATACGTGTGTGTGGATGTACACTTACATCTAAACTGCATTTAGTAGCAGTAAACAACAAGTATTCGCTAAAGATGACAGGTGCTGCTGCAAAAATATCTCATGGTCTAATACGATCATCATAAGGTAGGATATGCTTAAGAAAAAATTCGAAGCATATCTACTGCAACATTTGTCTTAAAGGTATAGTTAAATATTCGAAACAATTGTAACGCACATATTGCGATATTTATGGATTATGGGGTGGGAGAGACAGGGGAAAGTGGGGATGTGGGGGAGTGTTGGTGATGGAATTAGACGTTAATCTTGTGCTTATGGTTCGTATATAAACCTTTGCTGTAGAGCATATTCGTTGATGTTTGTAAGCATCTTGTATCTCGTTCTCTCCCTTTTTATCGCCCGCCCATTTGTTTATTTGTTTGTCAGATAGTCTACTCGTTCATCGTCCTACAGGAACAATTACATGGTTTTGCGTAATGAATTTATCTGCTCATCTCGACCACTAAAACTAAATATTCACCCATACATCTATCTATATAAATCTATGTGTGCATATGTGGAAGCAGTACATTCTAACACTTTAACCATAATAAATGCATGGCTATATAAGTAGACGTACACGCACACATGTAGTCTTCACGTTCACACAACACAAGTCATATTGCACGTAGGCACTAAGTTTGATGCCAAGAGAGAAGCAGTAAATTTTCTGTAGATTTGCTAACGCACACGCAATGTGCTTAGTTGCTGTTGCATGTGTATGATCCGTTGATGTAGTTATGGGTTCGGTTACATCTGTGCTACTGTTTGTGTAAAAACGCACTCATTTGCATATGCTATTCTTTGGAGATACATGCACACATTTACTATAATACTTATCTTCTATTGGAATTATTTGTTATTCCAGCTGAAGTTCTTATATTGTCAATTTCCCTGCAGAATATACAAATTATTCAAATTGTCCGATCGACCGCATTGTATTGCGCAAGGAAGTGATGAAATCTTGATTGTCGAATATTTTGGAAATTGAAGATAACGTCCGTTAGAATCTTGCCGTCAAAATAATTTCAACTGCTTCAAGAAAAAGTGGAGTTTAAGAACATGCTAGAAGGAAATATTGGTTAACTAGGATTCTCGACATCGAAAACGAATATCTTAACGCTGATACTGCTGCGCGTTCCCCAACAACCCTCCTTAATAGTGGACTGGTATCGAAATTCTCAAAACAACAGAGAGCCAAGAAAACTATCTGTTTGAGTAGTCATTACGTCGCTAATTTCCGTTTTCTTTTAAACTTTAGTTAGTAAACTTTATTACTATAATTCGATAGATGTATCGTGTCTCGTAACAAAGATGTTAATAAAATTCTTGCGATATACCTTTCAATCGGCAACTAATTTTCTTTTGGTTCTTTTCTCTCTTACCACATCACATATTCAGATATATATACCTACAAGCGTTGTGTATTCTTAAGCACAGGTTATATGCTTTTAAAATAAGTTTTCCTAAAACAAGTCATCGTCATCCTTATTTATTAAAATCTGATATAAGATATATTTTGAAATTTTGGGCTACTAGCGAATGCGTACGACACTCCAGCTTTGCCAGACCAAAAAAACTCATTTAAATCTTGGTTGATACCACGTTGATAATACTATTTATTCGCTAGGGATATTTTTTAAACAAAATTTTAAAAAATTTTAAATTTTGAAATGGTCGTCTTTTTAAATCATATTCGCAATCTTTCTATTCAAACCATGTATTCTTTTCACCAATCAGCAAAAAAAAAAAAAATAAAAATCGAATAATAATATCGACAAAGATATTTTTAGAGCAAGTGCATCCATGTTGAGAAGTGAATGTGCCTGCGTGCGTTTGTATGAAAACTAATATATACCAGTATCCAATAACCGTAAATTGCAATTGAAACAATAAAAAACATTCATACAATTACAAGCACGCATCTGTATATGCGTGTAAACATAAGATCCATCCAGAGCGAATCGAAATGGACGAGGAGCTCAAAATCAACTCATCTTGTCGGATAGAATAGAAAGCCCCAACCACATCGCATACAGACCAGAAATTCCCAACTATTGTATTCAATGACATAAACATGTATGTGCGAGTGTATGTGCTGCTATATGGCCTGGGAAAAAAATTTGATTGTAAAAGCAACAAATTGCAACAGGAAAAAATGAAAAGGAAAACAAACGAGCTGAACAGAAAAAAAAAAAAAAACAGAAAAAAAGTAGAAGATAAGATGCAAACACATGAATAGTGAGCAGACGAATGGAATGATGAACACCATGATGCTTTTGTTGGCATGCGATGTTGTCGATGTATTTGTGCTATATGTGCTTTGTTTCATCAGTTGATTCCATACGATTGTTTGCTATCATCCAAAGTCATCCACAAATATCATCATCATTCTCTTATTCGTTCTTAACTATGTTGAAAATATTTTTATTTGTTGCGAAGGGTGCGAGAAGGACCTCAATACAACTGATTCTCCCAAGTTTTAATAGTAGTTCCGTGCAAACAATGTACGTCTGCTGTTGATGCGCATCATGAAAATGCTTGACATGTTACTGACGAATAAACTTCAGCTTTCAGATGATACAAAAGCAAACAAGAGAAAAAGAGTTAAGGATTAGGAGGAGGGAAGCTTACGTAAGTTATGTGTATGCATGCACATGTATGTATAAATATTTGTGCTTAATGCGACTCTGACCAGAGCTGCGCATACATGCAAAAAGACCGCGCATCACTTTACGACTTGGAATGTATTGCATTCTCGTTGGTTGTTGGGGTAGTCACTGCTCAATGTCATTTGTCTTTCTTTTCTTTTTTTTTCTGCTGTGTGTGTATCGCTTTACTAGTGAGCGTATTATTTCTAAGTCGTTGTGTTTGTTGCATGCTTGCCATTATCAGAATCTGTAGTGTGTCTACGTATCTCTTTGCGCTTCATGTGTCACATTCCCATTTTATCGGTTTGTACATACAGTCTACACATATTTGTTTTTGTTTTCTGCTCACTACTAGTTGCTTTTTTTCATTCTTTTCGTCCCATTGCCCCGTTGCTGTTGTTGTTGCTTTCAGTTTTAAGGAAACGATTTCTGTTAGTATTCGGTCATAATGCGAACGTGTATAGTTTACTGTGACTTTCCAGTCAACGGCTTGAAAAAAACATCAGCTTACTGCTACATTTGTTGTACTCGTTGCTTTTAGCTTATTATGTGACTCTTGGCTCCACCGTTAGAGGGCATGTCTAAAACAGCGCATACATTCATACACACACACACACACACTCACATCGTCTCCACCGATTCGGTGTAGAAGAATGGCATCAACCAAGTGGTAGATGGTTGTTATTTTTCCATCATTTCAGTATCGTTCATATTGTTGTTGCTACCGTTGCCATTGCCGTTGATTGTCTTCATTCACTTGTGTCTATCAGTACTAACAGAATACCATTTTTTACCGTTTTTTTTCATTGTTCTCTTTTGGGGTCTTTCTTGCCTCAGGAGTTGATGATGAGTTTTCTTGATATTCGTGTTTCAACATCTTCTTATGTCAAAAAACATTTTTTTGCTGCTCTTTATTGTTGTTCAGTTAGAATTTTTATATATCCTTCGAACAAAGACGGCTTATTAAGTTCATTATTTTATGTGCAACATTCGTAAGTGCGTTCTAGAGATATATTTTTATATCAGAGTATCATTCGGCTTGGATTTATTATAGTTGTGCAACGGTTGCTTGGGCTCGCAGTCGCTGATTTTTTTTTCATTTACAATCGTCACTAATGCCCATCAATTATTTTTATTCCATACCTGTTGTTTAAATGACAATAAGCAGCCGCCTAATATAATAAAGCGATCTGCAAATACCGAAACCAAGTAATCGTTTAGATGTAACATCGTTCACTCTTCTTCAAGGGCGATGCAAAAAGCTCGAAGCTTCCTATGTTCCTAATATTTCGATGCTTTCTCTATAGAACAATTGGTCAAGTCACTTGAATGCTGTTCGGTCTGCGCAATGACCTCGTTATTTGATTATTGGCAGCAACCTTTCAGATTGTAAAAGAGATAGTAATTACTAGGGCCAGATTTATAGAATAGGGCGGATGTAGCTGAAACCCAATTTCTACTCACAAAACTTTACCATTGTCGTTAGCGTTCACATTCCTGTGAATAAACGCCGTACGCATTTGGAAAAAGCCGTTCGCATCCAATATAGCGAAAACAGTGCCTTTTTATAACTGTAAAATATCAGCTATGTCTTGTAACTTTACCTTTCAATTATCAAGAATAGAGTTCACGATTTTGTTTGATATTTTCTGGTGTAGCTGGTCGCCTTTCCTGGGTGCTCATTCCTTTCAGCATCATCGCTGTTCGAAATTAAAAAAAAACGTCGCTAAAACCGCAACAACTTAACCAAAAGGCCGAAATCACAATAAATTTTGACAGGCATCGTCCGAAAGTTGCAGCTTTCTAAAAATAATATGAGCCTTTTGCTGGAGTCTTGATAGCCTTATTGATAAGGTATCTGCAATCTATGGGTCATAACAGTCACCCCCAGATGCTGTCCATACGATGCTAATCTAAGTTGTTCGCTTAATGTGGAAACACTCGTTATATTTTAATGACCTACATGCACACCTATGTGCATAATTGCTGTAAGACATGGAAGAAGAAGCATTTCCCACCATTAGAATCTGCTCACGTTAATCGCCAATTCGTTGTAAGTAAAACTAGCTATTAAGTAAAAGGCAAAGTTAAATCCAAATCATATTTATAGGCACCGCCGAAAGATGGCGGCTCTTTCGTTTCGACGAAACTATTGCAGCACGCAGAAGCAAGTCTCAGACATCCTATAGCGTACATATGTTTTTGATTAGTGTTCTATTGTGAATCTATTTAAAGCTTCTCGTTTGCGCCTGTGTAATGACTGCGGTAAACGTTGTTCTGGTCGTAAAGATTAGGACATCGACTTCAAATCGAAAATCGTTGCAGGTAGATTGATATTGAAAATGGACCAAATCGATCGACGGGCACGCCAACAGCACTACAGTTTGCAAGCGCAAAGAAAGGGGTTACTACAACGGGTATGACAAAAAAACTGTTCACGAGCATTCTATCGACCCTACTACTACATGCAAAACAATTAAGGAGATCAGCTACGCCCACCCAAAATTATGGAACATGAAAAACTAATTGTTTTCGAGATTTCTTTAGGTTAAAAGTGCGGGGTGTGGAAGTTTCGGACATAGCTGGATATAGTATTTTTGCTTGCTCTCTTTGAAACGCTTATGCTTGTGAAAACATATCTGATTGTACTCAGTTTGCGAATACGAATATTAATCTATGATGTCGACGCATTAAAAAAGTAAAATGCTTAGGTTTTAGTTTTAGTTGTTAAAGTAAAGGACAGCAAATTGGAAATTGTTTATCAACTCGCAAAAATAGAACGTGGTTTTAAAACCACCATGCTCCACCGCATTGTCCTTGTCTGGATCATCATCACTAAATCCGAAAGCAATTTCTCAACGACCTCCATCTGAATGAGTGACAACAGAAAATGTCTAATCAGGTACTCGTAGTGAAGTATTCAATCGTTTGTGACGCATCTGGCTGTTGTGAATTGTGGCTCTTTTTCCTCGTTTCATGTTTTTAGCTAAATTTCATCACCTAAACATGATCAACAAAGTCTATGAATCACACACAAAAATGAAATGCACTTAAACTTGCAACATGCAATGTTACCTTAACAAGTAACTCGCTGACAAGGGTTTGTTCATCAGTTCATCAGTTTCCTTTAAAATAATCTGTTCAGTGGAACAAACAAATTGTGTGATTCTCTTTCAGTTGACGGAATTCAGCTAATCTACTAATCTTCCCAAATCGCAAAGGACCCTGTTTGGAAAAGCTCTTGAGCTCTCAGCTCAAGTTACATCATCATCTTATACGCTCGCAGCAAGAGACCAAATAAGAGAATGACATCTAGAAACTATTTCGAAAGAGTGGGAGCCTTGGGGTCTCCCACCCAATTGGACTAAAGTGTAAGAGGAATACACCGAAACACCATTTAGAGTTGCTGTAAAGCTGCCATTAACGGAAAACGTTTACATTCTAGGTTTCTAGGTTTAATGTAACGCAGTATTAAGCAGATTAGTTACTCAACTCAAGTCTTAAATATTTTTGAAATGAAAAAACTCTCGAAAGGAAGAAGAAACTGCTTTGAAAATTGCTGATAGAATAAATGCCAAGATTTGCTTCGGTTTATTTCTTTGCAAAGCTCAACAGAACAAGACTTTTCAATATACGACCTCACAACCAGTTGCACGTGGCGGTTTGGACTGTCCTGCTGCACACTCTTAGCTTGGACCCGTGTAGACAGCAAGTTTATTTATTTATTTCAAATGTATATAACAAGTAAAAATAGCAATATAGTGGGCCACGATTTTTCATAGTAAAACGTTACATGAGAAGCGGTCAAGAAAATGGTCCGATCCAAAGCATTTTCGATACCGTCCATTCTTGGGCCAAGACACGTCAGTATACCAAATTTCATCAAAATCTCTTCCAAATCCCGGTGTTTAGGTTGAACACAGAAACAAGAGAGAGGGACAAGGTTTAAACGAAAATGAAGTAAATTACAAAAGAGTTAAAAAGTGGTTTGTGAGATTTCGCACAAAACATTTTAGTCTTAAAGACGATAGACGTTCTTGGGCTCAGCCAAATGCGCAATTAGGGGCAAATCAAAGAGCAATTTCAGTTCCAGTCGATATGGTGGGAAGGGTATAGAAGAAGGAAAATGAGTTGTTCGTGACATAACCGAAGGCAAGAAAAATCGTAGAGTTGAGATTTGTAGCAAGAGCGACCAAAGATATGTGCAACTTGGGCTAGAAACTTTGCCTGATTGCGACTTGTTTTCCATACCTGCTTGCTTCTGATTACCGCGATGCAGTATTTAGCACATCAACGGTTCACGAGAGTTGAAAAGGTGCAAAAGTGGAAACCGTGGAACGGCGAAGGTGTGGAGTTTGTAGCAACCCGACAAGAGACAAGAAGCCATAGACAATAATGATAAGTGTTTTAGTTGTTAAATTCTGCAACAACCATGTTTTAAATAAACTTGAATTGCATCAAATAGCGCACAGAATTCATTTGCACACCTAATAAATAAATAGGTAAATAAATAATCAGTTAGTAAATAAATAACAGCAACTTGTCACATAAGCAAACAAGAGAGAATTTTAATTACCTTACCATACATCAAGACGCCATCGATAGAGGGATTAAAAAGTTCACGGCACTCGCACACAAAGACTCTTAATAAAAGTTTAGCAAATTATAATAGCGACGGAAACGCAAATTTAGAAAAATATTGAAATAAACTTTCTTCTACTCGATAATTTACACTGTATGCAAACAATTGATATAACTCTAAGCGTTTTCTTCCACATGAAAATTGATGCATAAACGCTAATTGTAGTCCATTTAAGCTGTCATTCCTTACTTATTATTCCTTACTTAAGAAGGCACTAACTAGAAAGAGAATTCCAATCTTCTATCGTAGTTTTGCGAGAGTCGTAATATATTACAGTCCATATCCGAGATGCATATAAAAATTAGTGATGGACAGAAGTACGAAAAGGTGTAGTTTTTCTTATCTTTAGACAGCTGTTAATTAATCACAGAGCAAAGTATTCTGCTCTTGATAGGTTTTTCTTGAAACAATAGGGTTTCGTCTCTCCTCATCTCAAGTTGGTAACAAGTTTCCTCCTTCTGTACTGTTGAAAACCAGAAGATATTACAATCATACAAATAGCACGAGAAAGCTCGATTAAACTATGTATGACAGAATTATTATTAGGAGCTGGTTGTTAACATAGTAAAAGTTATATTTACGATAATAATGATAAACATCATCTAATCTTATTATCGTTATTCTTACGGCCACAACCAATTTCTCGTAATAGTCCCACCATAGCACCTATAAGAATATTTAAGCAAATATAACAGCAGCTAGGAAGAATATTCGAAGAAGAAGACAAAGGTTCGTTGGTTTTATGATCAGTCAGTTCATCAAGTTTTTAAATAAAACGATATAAGGCAACATTGACCAAGAATCAGATAACACGAAGTTGGCAAACCATGAACTGCAAGCGAGTGAGAAAACATTTAGTACAATGTCTGCTAATTTGAGAGAGGAAAGCTCAGATGTAATATTGCGCCTGGAAGAAAATAATCTACCACTCGTTTTAAATAAAGCTTTAACTGATACTTTCAGCGTGGACTTTCAGTGGACTTTCAGATGTTAATATCAAACGTGAAGACGTGCAAAGCAGCGACAAATTAAAAAAGAGCAATTCCTTTTATAACATGCTAGTTAGTCCCTCGTATACCCGATAATGCGCCCAATATAATACTGGCTAACATAAAGCTGGCAATAAAAAACTGGCCGGTATTGTAACTGGCTAACTCTTCTCACTGCCATTTCCTCACCGTGTTAAACCATGACAAGTTTGCCAAGTGGAACTGATAGCACAACTCTGATTCGATTTGAACGCACACATACACACAACATCCCATATTGAATTAAAAATAGTACAAGTAAAAAGAAAGTGGTTTTACTCGATATTACGAGCACAGTAGACGCACATCAATAGCCTGCAATATTCGCGGAATTACATCCCGGTTTCTATCATTTATTAACCAATATTCTTTTCGAAATACAATGCCAGAGTATTTACGCCATACTGCTCCATTATGTCCACCACTCTCTTCTTCAAGATCTTCATTTGGGATGTGCGCCTCTCAAAAAAACAATATGCAAGCATTAGCCTGAGGACAACAATTGAAGAAAAATGTAGTGTTAGAGAATCCAAAAAATCTTACAAAATCTGGAAATTCAAAATAAAATTTTATTCAGACATACAAATAAGAGAATATCTCCCCATTAGTTACAATCTCACAACAGCAGTAAACCTTGCAGAAAATATTGTAAAAATCTCAACAGAGATCCTTTTTGCAAAGATCATGCAGTAGGGACGTCAAAAGAGCCTGTATATACCCGAAACTGTGCTAGGGAATAATGAAGCTTGGACTAGATCTGAAGCTTGTTATTATGTATGCATGTTTTTGTCGTACAGGCTGAGAGAGTGCGAAATTTTTCTTTAAAATGTTGCCAAGTTACATATAAAAACTTTAAAATATAAACATAAACTTATGGGCGAATTTTCACGAGATTTTAAAGGTAAATATTCTCACGGTCGGCAAGAAACACTTAATTTTTGTAAAAGAGCTGTAAGACAAGGAAGGCTTTGCCGTTCTGGAAAGTGCTGATTGTTTTTGTTAAGAATAGATCTCATCTACAAAATTAATCCCCCTATAATTCGATTAGTACTTTACTCGGGAGCTTGCTCGTTAGGCCAAGTTCATGTGCATGTAGTAGTTTTGGTCTTTTATTAAGAAAGTTTTGTCATCTATCACCTGGAGTTACATTGAAAAATTTTTAAATAAGGACAAGTGAATGTGTGTTGTTCGATAGTTGGCTGAATCCTTTAACGCTCATTTCAGTTATATTGATTTAGCAAAGAAATATTTCAGGCTTAATTGGGTACTTAGGACCTTTGTACTCTTCTGTTTTCTTATTTTGTTGTTGTTGTTTATTCCTTTATTAGTGTTGCACAATGCACAAGATGTGTAATTGTCGCGTATCAGAGACGTTTTTTAAATATAAGCACATGCATAATTCGACTGAAGGCGCTACCGATGTAATCACATTGCTCCTTAATATCTCCAGTGCTCATTTCCTGCCAGGAACAAGTGAAATTTGCGTGTTTAAGTAGGCGGTTAATTTTTGTCTGAACGTGTTCAAAGTCAGCTGTAACGACTTCCATTATCGAGCTGCACGGACAATAGATGATCATTTAGACAAATAGGTGGAAGTACGTGATGTTAACATAAAAGCGATTCCGTTTGATTTTGAAAACTGTAATCGCTCTATTAAAACGTTCGGCCATTGAAATTGAAGCAATTGGCGATTGAGGTGATTAGCAATTTTATCTTTAGGTAGTCGGGGAAGGAGGAGTTTAAAAGGCTATGAATGGAGACGAAAATGTAACCTCTGAGCCTTACAAATAAAGGTGTAATACGATTGAAAACTTCTGACTTCTTTAGCAAATGGCGAATATCCACTAGCTACGATGAATCTTGAATACCTTATGCCTCTAACAAACGTAATTGATGCTTGTAGTCTTCTTCTCCTTGCGTTGCATTTTTACCATTTCGATCCATAACTACTATTGACTATATCGCATTACGATAACGGGTAATATAATCCCGCGATTTCTTTTTGGCTTGAAGCTCGCAAACTTTCAAAAGATTTTCGATGGTCCAAAAGGCTCACCACACTTTCCACACTTTCCTTGAGCTTCACATTTTTCTTCTTGTGAAATTCAGCAAATCAACAACAGATGGCTTCCTATGCTGAATAGAAAAGGTTCAACGTGAACACGGACATACCGTGTTAGCAGCTACTTAAATTTTTATCGGATTGCCATGACATTTTTATTACAGCACAAGTGGTGAACGTCGGGGTATATTTTTGATAAATTAAGTTTTACCGATTCTAAGGACGATTTTCAAGCGATTTTATCAAAGAAGAGAGAGGATTGGATTGCTAGAGCGCCCTTGTTTCTACGCTCCACAGCACTCATCGTAAGAAGTAAATTTAGTTTATGCAGATGTATATAAAACCCAGAAGGACTTAACATAGACTACTCATGCTTTATTATACAAATCGATTCTGAATCATTTCTGATTTTGGTTTTATATAACAAAATGTTGCAAATTTTTAAAATTTTTCCGCAAAAATTGCTGATAAGTAATAAATACTTCGGCCTAATAGATTGTTGTAAAAAATTTGGATCTGAAGGGCACTGACGAACTTTCATGTGCAAAAAACCGAATGTTGATAAACTTTCACTGAAGGCAGGCTTCTAATGTCCTTTACTTTAATATTTTGAAATGTACATTTTTCAATTTCATTTTGGAATTCTAACTGGTTGTGAATATACTTACGGGTTATGTCCACAATAAATCGTTAGCAATCATCAAAATCCTATTATCAAAATTGTACTAGTATGTGCATTGTGAACATTGCAGCTGTGAATGACGCACACCTATAGCAAAAAAGGCAGCATCACTAGCCGTTCAATGACCAAAAGAAGAATAAATGAAGCAGGCTCGTCAAAACAAGATGTATGACTAACCGGTTAATAGAAATAATAAGGTGAGCGCTTCTATTTACGTTCCTTAATTCAAATGAAGTAATGAAGGGGGTAGTTTGAAAGCAACACTGAACTACTAACATATTAAGAAAAACGAAAACATTTGCCTAATTTGTCTAATCTAAGCTTATATAAAACTTTTAATGGCTGCTATCAATACAAACAATCATTCTTTTGAATATCTCGCCTATTGAATTGTAAGACATCAAAGTTTATGGCTTAAGATGGTGTTTTACGTGTCGTGTAATTCATTAATACCTTTGAGAATAATTAACCGCCTTACAAAACAAAAGCAACATGCAGAAGAAAAAAACAACACAAACGCCAAAATATGTTGTGATAAAGAGAACGAACTGACAGTCAAATATTTACCAAGAGTTTAATTTTTCAGACAACCAAAACTCAACATCAGCCAAAACACCAGCAAACTAACTAACAAAAGCGGCCGCCTAATAAAGTGTACTAATGTTAGCTCAGCTGATTACTGTCTATTGGTGGTGGTGGTGGTCGCGGTGGCAACACATTCAATAATGTAAAAAAACAGAAAATGAAAAAAAAAAGATAGAAAAAAAAAATGAGAAAAGAGCCGATGAAGCAAGATACGAGAAATAAGGAAAAATCAAGTATAACACCGTAAAATTTTATATTATAAAAGTAAGGCCGACACAAAACATTTAATGCCAGCAAAATCAACAGGTTTCGTAATGAACAGCAAAAACAACACACCGTACCACAGAAAGAAAGAGATTTCGCAAAAAAAAAAAAAAGGCCTAAAACAGCAGCAATAATGAAGTAAAACAAATTAAGCGAAATGTTTGCACACCAAAAATGGAGCAACATCACGAGGCATGGAAAACGAAATGGAAACAGAAATGAGCAACAGATGTAAACCGCGTCCATAGATAGACAAGCAAGCGGATCCGAGACAGATAGGGAGACGAGTACCCGCAACTATACCAATAAAAAGCCGACATGTCCACGAAAATCGTACAAAATGTGCCTGCACTGTGAATTATATAGCGCGGCAAAAGCAGGGTATAGCGCATATCTATGCGTACGTACACGCTTGAGAGAACCAGCATAAGAGGTATTTGCATCTGAATCTTAATTAATTAACTCAACGCATTTTCATGTTAAAGCAAAAATTTACAGATATTTGTGCAATGCTTGCATAAACATGCACACAAGAAAGATAGCTACTGCATACGAAAGGAGTGCGTGGCCTGGAATCACTTACTACTACTACACAATGTGATGTGCTGCGATTTTCAATGCATTCCTTTGCGCACATATAGCCTGACAAGGTAGCATCGTTCTTTGCAACATGCCCGTAGAGTAAATCGAAATAAACCTTATTGCTAGGACAACAGAAAACAAAGTAAATAAAACAAACAATGAACGAACGGGCAAACAACAACAACAACAACAGCAAGAAATAATCACACAAATCCACACTCACTAAGAAAGAATCAAAAACAAAAGCAAATCAAATCGCATACACACACACATACACACACACACACGCACATACACATTAACGGTTGGTGTTGACGAAAGAACAAACAAATGTATTCAGCGTCAGGTAATGCAATAACGTGGCAGGCACCCTCACCTTTAATTTATCTGTTTGCACATACATTCACATATGAACGTATTCCTGTTTAATATTTGATGTTGACAGCGTTTGTCAACCAAAGATAACAGCATTTACTTCGTTACAAATATATGCCGACATCTGGTATAAAGCGTAAACGTTTTGTTGTGTAGCGACTTCACTGCAGTGCATTACACCTTTTTGCGTTTTACTATGTCTGTCTACACAGTTACTGCGTGCATTGCATTGCATTATAGTGTAGTGCAGGTGCTGTTGGCTTAAAGCTTTTTTCCGTTTCTCTTTTCTTTTCGTTTATTTTCATTTTCATTTTTTTAATTACAGCTTCTTATAACCCATTGCCGCCTGCCTCTCTTATTATAAACGTAATTACACATAGTTGTGGGCGGCTGTACGCTCTGCTCGCTCAGTCGGCAGCTGTCTATCTTTTTATTTTTCAATGCGCTTGTGTTTGCTTGTGTTGTCAACAACATACATGAGTACACCATAAAATTATCACTAATTAGTCTCAGTTTACCGCCTTTATAAAGGAGAACCGTATGCAAATATTTGTAATTGTTGAGGGACGTTTAAAAAAAAAAGACAACAAGGCGGTTAAACTGAAAGAGTTTCTTAAGAAGCTTCACATGTTCACGTTTTGGAAATGAGAATAAAACACAAAAAAAAAAAATGTAAACATAAGTTAAAATTTAATTATGACTACAGTGAAAGCAGGTCATATGTGTACAGAATTTCTATGCGATATCTTATCTACAAGTCCTCGATAACAGGTTTTCCTTTACCGACAAAAGAACATTCTAATAACAATCTATTTGATTTCAGCTTTCGGTGTTCTGTAAATAGTAACGATCGCAGGCGCAAGTATTTTAATTAAAGAATTTTTCAAATTAATGAGATTAGAAAGGCTGATAAGGGTATGAATTTGGGTCTTTATTACTACTGTGATCATTTCTTCGAGAACACGATTTACATTTCATGCAAATAATGGGATCAACTGGATACTAGTGCAGGCGTCCTTTGATTCCTACAAAACTTGCGCAATCTTAGCTGAAAACAAGGAAAAACATCCTAGTCGGGCAAGGCTCCCTTACCGTTTCGCAATCCTTCATTTACTTTCATCATTGAATGCCAGAAATTACACCTTTTGTCCAGGTAAAAGCAACCTGTTATGGGGGCCCCATACTTCTATGTACAAGAGGACTTAAAACGTGGACTGACGTGCTCCATGTTCAGCATAATTAATTCCATGAATAAAAAAAATAAAATCATGCAGCCAAGGAAATAAGAATTGCGGCAACCAACTCAGCGTCTGCGTGTTCAAATCTCAGGTAGAGTTTACTTTAGTGAACTCTATAGTGAGTGCTTGGTCAGTAAAGGCATAAAACTTTCCCTATTCCTATCTCTTTGCTCACTTCTTGCTGAGAAACTTTACACAGTGTGGGGTCCGGAAAATAGACCTACGTAGCCTAAATGTGATACAGTCCGTTCCTATGCAAAACTACCACTAGCGACCAGCTTTTATCAAGCTATTAAAAAAAAGATCATATATAAATTTACTTTTCATGAGAATCCTTATAGGCGGTGGAATAGTGCAATAAATAGACCTACATGGTCCAAAACTGATTACAGTTAAATTTTGGTTCAAACTGCCGTTGTGGATCAATCCCCGCTGAAATATTAAAAACTAAACCGTTTTGACAGATAAAGAGCTAAACTTTTAGGTGAGATTATATAGGAGAGGATTCCAAACGTCGGCCGGAAAAAACATTATCTCTGTCGAGAAATGTTGAAAATGCAAATTCTTTCCTGGGGAGCGATCGTGGAGAGGATCCGATCCAGTCAATTTTTAAGAAGATTCGTTCCAGAACAAATCCGTGTAGCAAATCTCGTCAAAATGTCTCAAAAATTTCGAGCTGTACAACAAACTACAATATGACATGAACAACCAGACGGACAGACATGCTTAAAACGGTTCAGAAAATGATTTGGTGTATTGAAAGGTGGGCTGTATCGTATTTTAGACAAATCAATATTTGTAGAAAACGTGTTGACTTGCGGATTTGCGAGGAAACCCGCACAAAACAAACAACTGAAGCTTAGTCAAAAGAAAAGTTTGAAAATTTGCAAAGTAAACCAAGAGTACACATTGCAGTAAGATGCTGCTTTTATACATACCGTCTGGTTCTTGATCAACCGCAGAGTTCAAAGAGTCCGCTATTATAATAGGATGTAGATATAGATAGATTTAGATATTATTTTTAGAATTTTCTTCTTCAGATAACCGAAAGGTTTGGTGGCCGAAACAAATATTAAATAGGATCGACAGACGTTGAGTACTACTAACTTCAAGTATTGGAACAATACACTCAAACCTGATTAGAATAGCGTAGCATAGCATAAGCACTGTGAACTGAATACTTCAAACCTCAATGTTTCCCTTTTACGCGTCCGCGCATTCGATAAAGATGAAATTTTGAAGCGACCATTAGATCGATAACAATACTATTGTATTGAAGCAGTCACTTTTTCCGTACATTCAATATAGCGGCTACCGTCAAACGATTATTATCGTCTGCTTTACAAGCCCCGTGTGTCAAATAAAATGACTCCGCAAGAAGAAGGAGTCAGGCTAAGCGTCGTCATTCTACATTGAATATGACGGGTGCCGCGAAGAACCGGATTACATCTTTCGCAGTAATTGCCTCGATATCCGCATCAAATAAAAGGCCTTAGAAGGCAGATTGCAAAAAGTAAGAAATAATGTACATATGTCAAGAAGGATTTTTGAAACAATCTTTTATTTGCATGTGCAATAAACTTTATTCCAGTGCCTTTCATTTGACTCTACACAAAGACTTGAGAAGCTTAGAAAAATTCCGATTGCCTATGAAAAATCCTAAATTTTCAAGCGTAACTAAGAATATAGATGTGCAGTTGCTGGTTTCTTTACAAGAGTACTCTAACATCCTGATGATGACAGACGGACGAATATGTCTCAATCGGTACAGAATGTTATGCTTATAACCAGTATATATACTTAATGTGATGCCTTATGCGTGTTTGACGGAGGACGGAAGAAGAAGTCAAGTGGGGACCTGCCACAACCTCCCCCATCTTCTGCAAAACCTCTGCAGAGAGAGCAAAAGATACAATACAATGTACAAAAAAAGAAAAAAGGAAAACAAAAAACTGGCGTTTTATAAATCATAAGAAATTTCTTCCTATTTCAAAGAAATCTATTGTCTGTCTGTATCTATATAAAATAATATATAATGATATAATTTTAGTTTATTTTTTGGATTTTCATTTACTGAAGTGAAGATGATTTTATATCCAGTTCAGCTGCAAACGAAAAGTGTTAACTCCCATTTATCCTCAACAGCGCTGGTGTCCTTATGTCATCTTAAATCTTTGTCTATCTGTGTCTATTGTTGAAAAGCTGCTTTTTATGTTTCCAGCAGAATGTGTCGCTTACAGTAAAGTTAACCACATTTTCACCAACCAATGTTCGGCAATAAAGTACAAAAGTTTGCGAAATAAATCAAACCCTTTTTGGACATTTATGATCGTAAAGTTGAAATAAAATAATAAAATAAAATATTTTATATATACTTACACAGATCCATTTAAAGAGATTTATAACACATACATGTATATACATATATATATAGATACTTATATACTAGTAAACACGTATATATACTTTACTTACTGTAAGGACAATGACGTTGTATAAAACGACAACATTCATTCATTCATTTATTCATTCATTCACTGACACACACATACTTACATTTACGCATACCGATATACACGGACACACACATACATCTAAAAGCACTAAAGTCGAAAAAATTATAGTCATCATAAAAATATCAACCTTTGCTTGAAGATATATGCGTCTGTTGTCCCATAACGGCCTGAAGTATATACTTTGTCGTTGTTGTTGTCATTCTTGCTTCCTTCCCCGTTCCGTAATGAATTTTCACCAGTAGCAGCAGCAGAAGCAGCAAAACATAAATATATTTAACTATCTGTTCGTTTATACATTTATGTTTCTCTCGCTGTCCGTCCGTCTGTCTATATATTCGCTTAATGGAACTAGATCCATAAGTGTATGCGCGTGTAATTGTGTGTACATCGTACATATATATACATATATATATACAAGGTGTCTGTATGTTTGTGTTCGTTCGTAAAAATGATTTACACTTGAATTATGCTTTTGTAGCAAATGCATCATCATTTCACTGACAAAAGCTTTAAATGCAACAACAACAATCTTCCCTTCACCCTTAATACTCAGTCAGCCAAAAAAAGGCAAAACAAAAATTTTTATGTGCCAAATAACAAGAAAACGAAAAAAAATTGTTATAAATAAACCGATATGTACGCATACATTTTGTATGAGCTTCAAATGTATATAAAAATTATAACAACATTATTGCATGTGCCTGTGTGTCTGTGTGTGTGTGTGTGCATATGCGCCTGTATGTATGTTAATGTAGATATGTATGAGTCTTTATGTATTATGCTTACGCAAGAAGTTGTAAATCACACGATTAATTACTCCCCCTCGTGTTGCCTGAAACATTTACTTCAGAATATAAAAACATGAACGCATATGCTCATATGTTGGCATACTTGCCTCCGTGGGATGTAGCATTGAAAATAATTCTTTCTATAATCACATGAATGGAAGATGTATTAGACATATCTTCCAGTTTGTAACGCAAGCACACAGCGAAGCATTCTTTAATAACACCCGTGCGCTTCGATGAATCAAATAACAAGCATTAAAAAGCACGCGTCGGATTATCTTGAGTAAGGTACGGAAAAAAGTTTGACTTTCAAATATAAAGTGAAGTCTAAAGTTTACAAAATAGGTATCTAGGCTTCGTCTTAAGGTGCGCGCAATTCACTTGTTATGCTTCATATATGTTCGACATTACGTTACAGGGTGTGAAAGCTTTACTTTCATGGATAAAAATGTTAGGCACTTATAATAAGCAAAAGTTGACGCCTAACTAATTAAATGTGCTTAGGCTTAAGCCATTGTTAAGAAAATGGAAATCAAATTCACATTGACACAAATTTAATTTAATTTGCTCGAGTTCACGCTTCTCTAAGTAAATACACTGTACACCGCAATGAATTGAAAACGTGAAAGCAAGAAACGTGACAAAGTTGAGTTCATATGCTATTGTGTCGAAGTAGGGAAGTATTCTGCATTATCCACAAAGGGAAGGGGTTTGCTTCGACTTATCTTTGTTTAGTAATATGCTCGAAAAACAGAAAAAGGAACCGACGGCTACTTCAGGTCATTTTGATATCTATTTGTCGTCGATTGTAGAAATAGCTGCAAAGTTACACACACTAAACAGCAGATGTAAAGTAATTCCCAGTTGAGCACTTCCAACGCTCCGAGCACGCTTTGTATTGCTATATGGACGAATGAAGTAATGCTGTTTAAACAACTAACTTTGTGTTGCTCTTTTTGAATAGTGTATTAACCATTTCACTAGATCTTAACAGCTAATAAGAAGTCGCGCCTATGGTCGCACCAATTACAGAATATCGTCCTCTAGCCAAAGCGCAGTGGATGTGAGTTTATACGCCTGCATCTACATTCCTGGGATCCCAAAAGTAGATTCAGTTTTTATCCACAGTTGGGATACAGAGCAAACAGACTTTCTGTTCGGGCAAAGAAAACATCCTGTCGGCAAATGATCGTTATTTGCCACAAAAGTATCTCTGCGTCGCGATATATGTTACTTTGCGTCTGCTTATTCTCGTCAGACGTCTAAGCTATAAGAAAACACAACTTCAAACTTGTATGTACACGACACGTGGTGCTAAGGACATCTATGGGAAAATTCCGATTTCATATTTACACATTTGGTCATTTATTGGAAACATTTTACCAAGATTTTTGGAAATGCGTCCATACGCAAATCGCAGTAAGAACATGGATGTGATCAACTGGGAAATTTCTTTGTCATATTCAAAAAAATATAACTAATAACCTGCAACAGATACTAATTTAAAGATTAATACAGTCTTTACTCATAACTTGGTCATAAACTCGGTCCTGATGGTGAATAGTCCGGTGTTGGTCGTTGTCGTCTAAATGACACATCACGACAAAAATTAAATAAAAATATCTTAAAGTTTTTATATATTTATATTGGCGTCCTGCTGAAAGCTTAGGTCTACACCAACAGGATCAACTTTAAGGCAAAAAAAGGTCAGCCAACTTAGTTCGGCAACGGTACATTAATTCATTGTAATAATCGAGCCAACTGCACTTTTGAAAAAGTAAGGCCCACTTACCCCGCAATCTCACAAACCGCATGTTGCTATTGTTATAAGTTGGTTCAAATCTTGCCTTAGGGTTTTCGGAGCAGGAGATGTGCCAGTTTCCAGACTCGGAATTATTTTTATTGTTTTTGCAATCATGACTTTGCTTACGCATTTGCAGAACGCAATCAATTAATCAGCATCGCAATGGCGTTTGTGTGTTGACAGTTCAAAAATGGACCAAAGTTTTAGATGACTTTTCTGATTAAAAGTCTGTGTATTAGTTTGTACGGAGTACATTTTTTGTTGATTTTTTTTCAGAGGAGAACTTAATTATATTTTTTCAGGGCCATTTTTTACACTATGACAGGTGGCTTGGGAAGTATTGTTCGTAAAGGGTTTGTTCGCTCTTGCGCAATAGTTTTTAGCTGTTGCTTTTTCCGCATATCTTCCTTTTTTACAAACGAAATTAAACGGAAAACAGTACATATTTGTGCTGCACGCTTGCGCAGATTACCAGGCTTTTGTATTATAATAATAGATTACAGAGGAACGGATTAAAGAGAACATTTTTAAAAATTCGTAAAAAGAACATAAAAAAAAACAGGGTATAAAAATTGGAAGAAAATATAATTGCAATATTTTTACGCAATTTTGTGAGATATAAGCGGAGGTGAGCCCAAAAAAAAGGTTTATTTTCATTTTATTTACAGATCAACTTCATTAGATTGCAATGTGAAAAGATTGCTACAACATTTAAAGGGCAAGAATTGTTATATTGAAATAATATAGCAGTAATTTACCTCCAATTTGTAATGCTGTGTGTTTTCTTTCTTTGCACTCTAATTTGTGATTTCCATAAACCACTCTGTTTTAGCTCAAAATTGATATAAGAGAGATTTGTTGTCACTTTTGCTTGGAAATACGAGATTTGAGACAAAAGGACACGAATGCTGACCAGAAAACGCAATAACTAGTTTAATGACCGCTGACAAGGTCAAGTTGTAGACTTATTCTATTCTAATAATCATTATTTTATTATTACTATTGTTTCCAGTTATTCTTATTACTGTGATTACTTGTTGTTACTATCATTATTGATTATTACTACTTATTATTATTATTCAATAATTGTTTGTACACTACAAGACAATCGCATTTTAAAAAAAGAAAAAAGCCTTCGACCTGTAAAGTCTCAAAAAACTACTTTAATTTTAATTTTTCAATATTTATTAGCGTATGTTATAGACAAGATATAATTTTTAAGTAATCGATTGTTAACACACCCAATTCTCTTTTTACACCAATTTTTTTTACACGTATCTGATTTAACAGGAGTTCAAAAGAAAAAAATTTCTTTTTTTACACGAATTATTTTGCTTTAACACGATTTTTGATTTATGAATTTCAGATATAATTCTCTTTTTCCAAAGTAGAAGTTATTTTTTATAAAATATTTAATGCATTAAAATGTGTAAGCACGAAATAAATTAAGTGAACTATAACAAGAAGTTTTTAATATTGTTCACACCTAATTCTCTTTTTACACGAATTTTTTTACAGGTATTTTTTTGGAATGTATCTATCGTGTAAAAAGAGAATTAGGTGGTAGGTAATTTACTATAAGCCCCTTATTCTTAAGACAAGCTATAAGTTAAAAAAATGTCCTACATTTTCGTTCATTTTCCTACACCACTTTTCCCCACCTTTCAGGCGGCATGTCGATACCGTGTCGAAAGGACGATATTGGTTTCAACAATTTTCGCACTTCTTCAACTTTGTGGAGTTGCGTGCCGGCCAAGCCATGCTGCATCGGTTTGAACAAGTAGTAATAAAGAAGGCGTCATGTCTGTTGAGTACGCTGGGCGTGATAGGACTTCGCATTTGACCTGCAACAGTATATCGTTGACATGTGTCGCAACAACTGGCCAAACAATGGCATTTCCGGTCAACTCGTGTCGCCAGTTTTAAACCGTTGAAACCACAATGGATATGAAGAAGCAGCATCATCATGAGCCTCTGAACGTGTTCGATGTGCTTTGCTAGCAGATTCCTCCAAATAAACAACAAAGTGGTGAATGTCGAAAATTCAATTTTGAACGCTCCATGCGACTAGCGTCGGCACACGTTGAATAACCCAATAATATTAAATGGAAAATTGTTATTTTATGCAGGGTAACACATTTGCACACATTAGGAACAATTCTTTATGTAATTGTCAAAACTAGAACCATATTTAGCCCATATTATTGCTGTACAACCGTTGATCGATGATAAACAAAATCTCAATCCGACAAACTGATCGTTCTTATAGAAAAATTTAAGGCCCCACTTAGAATTTTAAATTCAATATTTTTAGTCCTTTTTTTGGAAAAAGATTCATGTTAGCAAAATCAGCTTAAAAGACGAAGGGACATGGCTAAGTATTGCCGGAATCTTAGGCATCTTAATAATAATTTCAAGTACTTGCGCCAATCCGATTGACTGCTAAAGCCTTAGAAAAATTTCAGTTTTGAAACTTTTTTTTATCGACACCCTGTACTAAGGACTAATTCATATTACCAATGCGTTTACAACAAGTGTACGAAGGTAAATGAGCTGTGTATGTTCACTCATACAAAGCAACGCCAACTTTCGAATGTTTTTATGTATCCATGTGTTAGTAAGCAGCTATTTACTACCCGTATGCACGCACAGACAACCAAGTTGATAACTTTATATATGTAATTATTTTAATTTATAGAGACACATTTACATACACATCATACTCGCTTCTACATGTACGTCTTCATGTAATGAAAATATAAATTGTGATAAAACAGCGGCGATAATTTTGAATGAAAGATATACAGAATATGAAGTCAGTCTAGAAAATTGTTTCCATCTCCCTCTTTCTCCCTCTGCGACTTACTAATCTGGGATAGATAATGACCCCAAAGGAGAGTAAAGACTGGCAGTTTATACGGTTAATAACATCTACGTATGAAAAACTACAAATCGAACATAAAGAAGCCGAAAGCAATAACTGATGAAAAAAAAAGGAGAACGAGGACAATAATGAAAAAGAAAAAAATTTCAAGAATTTCTGTTTATACGCTCTAAGGGTTTAAATTCAAGCTCCTCATGATGATAAGAATGACACGCTGATGCTGTATGTACAAAGAAAACCATCAACGAGGGTATAATTATTACTACGTCCGTTAGTTTTGCATTCCACTCAGGTAACAACAAAAATATAATAACAACAGCTTTAATGTAGCTTCATGTCTAATTACAAATTCACCACAACTTTTTAGTCATGTTTACACATAGCATTCATCGCACACCCCCGTGCAGAATAAACAATCACTAGCTTTAGTAAAGTGCGAGTGGGGCAAGACACTTTTGACACAAAGTTTTATGTTTTGTACTAAAGAGCAACAATCTTCTATAAAAACGTGTTTGTTGGCCAAACAGAAGAACACGAGTTGCCAGCATCAGCAATATACTCTGAGTATTTGAATCAACCGAAGCAACAGCAGAATTGCTATGCAATAGTAAACAATAAAAGTACTCCGCAACGAAACATATAAAAAGGACAAACCTCAAAATTCCAGTAAAAGGAAAATAAAAGCAAGAAAGCAAAAAACTATACACAAAATAAGGTACACAAAATAAAGCAGTGGCAATAGCCCGGGGTGGCAGCGGTGCGATGACTAAAGGAAAAAAGCTCAGCTTGTAACATTTTATGCTGATCCCTGTCAGGATACACAAAACACACATAATCTTCAAAAAAATAACAAACAAAAATAAATTTCCATTCTTTGCTTACACATGCACGCGCATGTACACACATATACGTAATGTACAGTGATGGTGGAACCGATGATGCTGGTAAGCTTCCACTTTTACAAAACACAGCAGCAATGCCAGTATGGTCAGACTTAACAATAAAAAGGTGCGCATTATATATACAAACACATCAGTGCCAACAAACATCAACCAATAATGCAGGCGCGATTATGTCCAACAGGACAGCAAAATAAAATAAACAAAAAAAAAAAAGGAAAACGAAGAGGCCACCAACACCATCACAACTAATACGTACACAACCGCAAGCCTTATTGCTATCCCAAATGCCAACGCTTACTACAATTTTTTGTCATATTTTTCTATGTTTACATATAAAAAATTACCTACACTAACAACAAAAACAATAAGAAGAAAGAATAACAATATCTTTTTGAAAGGACATTTGCGCAAAGGACATCACAACGACTTAGAAAAGGAAAAAAGAAAATAGTTAACAAAATAAAACAAGAAAGCTTAAGCAACACAAGGAAATCATGACATAAATAAACACAAGACCGCAACATTTTATTAAACGTGCGGCATGAGATGAGAAGTGCTCTAGTCGTTGTCTGCCATATTATCACTATCGTATATAAAACTGCTTGACGTTTATAATCTCGGTTGGGTTTCATCAAAGCGTTGCTTTCATGTAATTACGCAGATACTTACAAACATATGTAAAATACAAGTAAGATGCATTTCAATTTATGTGTGCATATGTATGTGCAGCCCTCTTTTTTCATGGAATATGGAAAACAGTAAACTTTGGTGATAAGTGAAAAAGATTCTTTTCCTTATATTATATCAAAATCAAGGAGTACAGTCATGTTAACAGATGTGTTAGATCGCACTGCTGAATATGTTCCGAGTTAACTTAGCCAGATTCGCTTACTAGTGCAGCTTCTCTTAATAGAGTCCTTTCAAAGAAACAAGCGTTGAAAAAGAAAATTGGATCTCAATCTGGAAAAAATAAAAAACAAAAGTTGGAAAAAATAAAAAACGAGTCATCGTTCGTAAACGTTTTCGTTACACAGAGATGCGTTCGTTGTAGGCGCTTTCTTTAAAAAGTTTGGCTTATTTTTCAATTCTTTTGCAACTTTGTGGACCATATCTTCATTTTCGCGAAGGAGAGAATTTTTACAATAGATATCGCACAGTGCATAGTGCACGGACGGGTGGACAAATGAACGGACGGACATACTTTGGTGCATTCTGACTTTGAAAGCTTGCGTGCTTGCTTTATATATAAAGTTTTGAAAAAAAAAATGAAATTATGACACATAATAAAATTTAGTAGGCGGGACTGTTTTTTCCCATTTTTGTAGAGCATCACCCATAGAATATATATTCAAATTTTTATAGATTCATCCGCTGTAGTTTATCGTTAATAAGCAAAAAACAAATTTTTTTCTCCTTTTGGTAAAGAGAAGTGTTTTACGTGTTACTGTAGACGGGTCATTCGACCGATGTGACCCATTTTCAATGCGAATCTATGTTTAAGAGTTTGCAATGTCTTCGCCGAATTTCAAGCTTCGCTTTTGAGGTCGGGAGAATGCTCACAGTAGATATTACACAGACGGACAGAGGGACACACTTAAATCGATTCAGAATTTAATGGTGGTTAAGATGACATACACTTTGAGGGGTCTCTGAAGTTACTCCTCATCCTTCGGTGATGGGTATAAAAATAAATAAATAAACAAAAACCAATACATCGGAAACTTTTAGCTCAATAAACATTCAAACAAGTAAAAACACGAAACGGTGGTTGGGAAAAAGTGGTTCTTTTCTGTACGCTTGATAGGCGGAACGAATTTGGAGAGAGGAAAAAAATTCGAAATGTAATACAATACGTAACGCTTTTGCATATGTCTCGTTTAGTTGTTGTAACGTATATTGTTTTCAATAACTCATGCAGTAAAAAGCAAAGGAGAAGCTCGTGCCGTTTTGATACCGTTGTACTTGAGATGGACACACCTTTCATTACACTGATCGTTTGAGAATCACTTTCTTAATCGATCTAAGCTTTTCTGTCGGTCTTGTTTTCTTCTGTTCGCTGACGTGTTTTGACGTTGTATGAACGCTAGCGTGCCATTTTGAACAAAACTTTTGCGTAATTTGCTGGGAAAACTATTATGTCATCATTACAAAACTTCCGAAGCAAAGAACTGAGCCAAGTAATTTTCGCTGACTTCTTTTGCCCTCAACGTTGCTTCATGAAGGTAGATCTCCAGAGCGAGGAGCAAATGATGATCAGATTGTTTTGCCGAGTCATTAAAACGGTGCCTGGTTTAGCGTTGTCGTGATAACCAACGATAACCAATCATATTAAACAATTGGCCTTTACTTCATTAGCACGCTATTACTTATCGACGATGGAGGGTGGAATCGTTTGTCTGTTTAGGTTAAAGCAGCTCATGATGCGCGAGATCTGCCCAATTCTAATAAGGAAGCGCATGACCTGACGTGGCTTTGCATTGTGGGCGTTGTCGCCCCATTCATTTATAGGGGAATCATGACCTTTTTCTTACGCTATTGCCGTATATGCCTCACTTTTCATTATCCTTTGTCATCCACTTTCGTTTCATTTCACCAGCGATTCCTAGATGAAAATCAGGTTCATTAAATTCTTCGATCTTAGTTCATATGGTAGTCAAATGGGGAGCACACTTTTGCATCCACTGTACTCGGATGAACTGTGCGCGTTTTTCTAAATTTTGTAGAAACCGGCCAACGGTTTCCAGAACGGAAACGAATAAATCATTTGGCTGCTTCTGATTTCAAGCAGCATGATTTTTTTTCACAAGCCTACTAAGCAGGATCGTTTTGGTCGAAGCGATATTATGAAATAAAGTGATTTTTTTGGAATTTTGGCTCGTTTTCAAACCGCAATTACCTTCGTTTGATCACAAAAAAAGAGTCAAATATTAGAACTATTTGACGATTGTCACCTATCGCGATAGCTGGAACATGGCTGGCTAAGCTTAGCGCCCGCGAAACTAAGCGACCTTTAAAAGGTCTGCTGGGAAGAATGCCATAAACCATTTTGTGCAATTTATTTGTGCGATATATTTGAAGTCTTGGAAAGCTTGTAGTGTTGTTGTTACGTTTCTGTAAGCATTCTGAGTAAAAAAAGTCAAATATAACGAAATGAAAAATCTAATTGACGTCAGTGAGGTAGTTTAGGTTCCTTTAGTGAAGTTGATTTTCCTAACGATTTGTTTATTACATTTTGCTTAAAAACTCAACTTCAAAATACAACAACAAGGTATAATATATAAAACAAACACTAATATTCTCCAACCTTACTCCCCGAGCGCGTCGTCATACAATTCATGTAAAAAACAAGTAAAAAACTCACATTCGAATTCTCGACGCCTAGTTTTGGTCTCAAGGAGAATAAGCGAAAAGATCAATAGGATGAGAGATGCAGGGGCCTAAGTTAGGTCGGCTTTTAACCATTCACAGAGAGTGTTGTTCTATGTAAGTGTTGTAATTGCAATTTAGAAGCAGATAGTTCCGTAGCCTGAAAGGTTTTGCCGAAAACAGAAAGGGAGTATGACTTTTGTAATAACAAGGTTTGCAGGAAAGGTGAAGAAACTTTTGGAAAGCTATTCAAGATCTTTTAATAATACTCAGTTATTTATTTATTCATGCATTTTTATTTGATTTCATATTTAAAGTTATTTTGACAAGAACTGCATCTACTTACCCCTAAAAAAAAAAAGAAAAAAATTGGTTAATAAACTATCGCACTATGATACAGCAATGCAGTGGTGTATTGTTAGGAGATGCTTGGACACGCATACATTCGTACATTGCACAAACATACCTAAAAAACTTATCTCGAATGAATTCGCTCACAAATTACAATTGTGTTAGAAACAGGATCTCTTGACTGGACAAACTCTAGCAGCGCCACAATATATTTTATTGCCCAACAAAGACATGCACTCATACACATGCGTACATATCCTTATATATGCCCGTGAATGTTTGCAATATCGTGGCAGTCTCCAAAGTTTTGTATTATATGCACACAAATACATATGTGTATGTGTATACAGATATACATGGGTGTACAAGCATGTAATACCGGTTCCTTTCGCAAAAAAGTACGCCAAATTTGGAAAAGTGATGGAATGCTTTGCTCAAAGTATACTCCATCGCTGCCTACAACTAGTTCTTGCCTTTTTAGAAAATTTATGGATAATACCCAAGCAAAACTTCTTTCTCCATTTTTCTCACATCGTCGTATGAGCCAAAAACAGTGCTTAAGATGTTCTTGACCAATCAATGCGAACAAGTGATAATCGCAAGGGGCCGAGTCTGGTGAGTAAGCCAACGACCTTGTGTTGCCTTCTTAACCCTTCTGATCTTCTTTTTAGTAGCAAACGGTTCACACCTATCGATTTTTGTTGATAGCTATCGCTATTAGTAATTTCGATTGGCCTTAAGCGTTCAAAATAGGCCACACCCCCTGGTTCCACCGAAGATATCGTCTGGCTGCCAAAGCGCTTTGATCTGCCAGTGAATGTGAATTGTGCATCTGGGTCTACCCACCATTGGCTCTTAAGGTCGAGCAAAAAAAAAGATCCAAATTAGTATTGCCGATGTATGTTCAGTAGATAAGTAAACTTCGGCCTTTTTGTATGATCGGACGTAACTGTTACTTCAAAAGTCGGGGCCTTTTTGGCGCACCACGATAAACCAAAGTGCAAAAAAATCACCGTGCAGCTTAGACAGAATAACAACATTTATGTCGCTCCAATATGAGGAGATCAGGAAGGGAGGAAGAGTGATCAACAACAGCTAATGAAGTTCACTCGGGAAATTCTAACAGTCGTTGCTCGTTCCTATGCTTCGTTATAGCGATAGTGAGTGCTCTATCTGTAGAGGCCCAATACTTATCAATTGGGCACATGCCCACGAACCTACGAAAGCCCTCTCCCTACCTCTTGCTCTTTCTTCACTTCTATCTCACCGTTAACGTGTTGCGTGTATAGGGACCATCCTTTCAGTGGTTGATCGTATCAAAAAAAAAAAAAGTATGACACCTACGATCAGCCCTCTTTTTCCAAATCTGCGCAAGAATTTGCTACCATTCACAGTCTGTTCGATACGTATTGGGTCTTAGGATCAACAACTGTTTCAATCAATCAACGGCCTTAAGCCCTGTCTGGGTAACGCATCCATGGCTGCAGCGATGTGGAAATACATAACATCAGCCTTTGGCACGAGTGGTTTCATTATGGACTCTACTTTGAAAGACATATTGTGTGCATTTTTTTTTTAAGTTAACGGCACAAATTTTCTAAAAAATGGCACGAGCCTTATTTGTACACCTAATAAATATATACAAACTTCTAAAATTTAACTGTGTTGTTGGCTTTTGCTTGCTTAAAGAAATGCAAGAAGAGCAAAATTTATGTCGTGACATTTTAAATTGCGCAATTTTTATGAAATCCTCTTCTTCTTCTTCTCGTACTTTTTCTTATTTATGTATATACATATACATATATATATATACATACACATATTTATTTTATTATTTTATTTTACATTTTTTGTTTTAATTCTTTCTGTTTGTTTGTTTATATTATATATTTTTCGCCATTTTTTTTTTTCGCTTTGCATTGTTCTCTTTGGTGGGTCACTCCGTTAGCCATGAGTGCCATGTCGGGAGTTGAATGTTTGCCGGTTCGTGTATCTGAGTGAATCCTTAGAAAATTTATAACAATTTTTCTGAGAGCATACATCTCAAAATATGTCCAAATATTCATGCAAACACACGCGCACATAAACACGCAAACGAAGCCATAGACAACTAATGTAAAGCAAAACGCAAAAAAATAGGAAAAAAAATAAATATTTGAGGGCAAAGAATGTATTTTAGTACTGTGCACTGTCAAGTCATTTATTTATTTTAATGTTTACTTTACTTCACCGACCAACTAACCAAACAACTGACCGACCAACCTCTTGTGTTCGCCGAATCAGGAACGAGTGAGATGATGATTTACCGCGTAAAACTAAATGCACTTGTTACCTAATATACCTCACCACCCTTTTTACATACATATACATATAAGTGTGCATTGTAGTGCCTTTAGTATCGTACAAGGGTATATGGGGGAATAAAGCAGCTTGCTTGCCAATCTATGCCTGCAAGTGTAAGAACGTTTTCATTTGGCATTGGCGTTTGGATAATATTTTATTAAAAGTCAAGGATATATATGAAGATTCTCTTTTCTCGTACAACTGTGTTTCTTTGGTTCTTCCATACAGTCATAATAATATTCTTGTACTTTAAAAATGTTTCAATTAGTTTTCAAACGATCGCATATACTTTGCTGTCCGCGAAAAAATCAAATTTGTCAACAAACTGCTGTTCTCTCTCCCCCTCTCTCTCCCTCACCCTATCTTTCGTGCTCTCCTTTGTTAGCGAGCTCCTGAAGACGACAAATAGACGTTCACACCTCAAGGATGTCATTCAAATGTGATACATGGCATCGTAAAAGATGTAAAGACTGTCCACCATGGCATGTATTCTTAGACGATATTACCGTAAAGGTACTCATAAGTAATCAATTATTTGCAAAGAACTGGTTTTTGCCCTCAGTTCTCCACCGATCGTTAAAGAGAAAATACGCATTCTTTTGCAGTTTTCGGCAGCCTGTGTAAAAAATATCCGAAAAAATGGAATTTTCTCTACAACGCTGTGATAAAATGGTGATCCCCGCACGTTCCGAGGATCACACTTGTCATTGCATGCTTTTTCCTTTTCATACGGGACTTCATGACACAGCAATTTGCAATGTTTATGGAGATCTACTGAAGGTTGGTTCAGAAGGTTTCTTCCTGGTGGTAATGATCACTCTGACAGGCGTCGAAGTGGATGACAAATTGAAGTTGATAATGGTAGCCTAAAATCTCTAGTGGGCCGAAAGTTGAGTATACATGAATTATCAAGAAGACTTAAGTCCACACGGTTAACTATACAAGGATCCAGAAAATGGGAAACGAGGATTTTTATCGACCTGTTTGCACTTCAGTGTTATCCAGATTTCGTAAAGATCCCTTTCTTAATAGAATTGGTAAAGGAGGTGACACGCGGACTCTTTATGAGACCATGAAGCTTTCCAAGCAACGGCTTTCTGTAAATAAAAGCGCAATATCATCCTCCCAACCTAGCTTATTAAGACGACATCGTAAGTCATAGCTTGCTTCAGAAAGAGTGTATGTCTATAAGGGGAAATTTGGTGAACTGTTCTTAACAGTGATGGATAATAAAATAATAAATTAAGAAATAGAAATTTGAACATACTATAGAGTTTGCTTGTTTGATTTCATATCACAATTGATCATTCATAGGTCCCCCTAATACATACTGACTTTGTCAAAAACATAGAACTAAAACTAACCTTGGGAGCTCTGTGAGCTGCTATACACGTAATACAGTGAAAGGTCAGAAAGAAGCCTAAAGAAAGATAGAGAGTGACCGCAGCCTTGAAGATGTGCGTCGCATCGGTAAGTGTTTTGCGTTTATTGACCGACCACACATTGGTCGACTCACCCTGAACCCAGGTGTGCCGGCTTGATAGCCAAGCCGCTTAATTACTTGCTTCTGCAATGACCTCTTGTCCGCTAATGTCAGATAAACTATAAACAGATTATGCGCAGTGGGATTTCCACTTATAGCACTATACTTACCCAAATTAGTATATAATTGTCCCGGATTGTACATAGGTATCAGCAGTTCTTACCATACTTTGTACGTTGCCGCACGGGTCAGGTCGTACGTTCATAGATTTGCAATACTCTTGAAAACCCTGCATTTACACGCAAACAGTGCGCAACTGGAAGTAGATGATGACGACAACAATGGTATCTCTGCTCGAAAGAGAAAAAAACAATCTGCTTGTCATACAATAACATAAAGACAAGCACTTTAGGTTATACATAAAAGCTCCCATTCACTGTTTCATAATTTCTTAACTACAAGTTGATCTTCCGTAGCAGTGCAAAATGCCGCAGTATCTGTGTGACATTGAATTGCAATAGTATTTCTTAATGTTGTTAGCGCGAACCTGGAGTTAAGTTCTGCTTTCAAGGCAGACGCAACAAAAAGAATTTCAAAAGGAAAAAAAAACAACAAAAATTCACTTGCGTCGATTATGGTCTCGATGATGAGAAAACTCAACATTATCATTAGTTTTTCAAATGTTTGTTTTAATATCTTTATCAAGTTTTTTCTATTCTTCGGGGTTTTCCTTTCTTCATTCATTCTCTCTTCTCAAATCGTTTTTTCAAGACAAAATTTATGGTTGATTTTTTGTTCTTTAACTAAAGGAAAAAAAATAATTTACTTTTTTTGTTTTCGTTAATTTATTTCGTTATTTATGTATTCGAATTTGATACGGTTCACCTAGACTAACGAAAAACCACCAGATATTTCAGGTGGTTATAGAGACCTGGTGATGGTGATGGTGATGGAGAGCGCTGGAACTGCAACGGTGTTGTGTCAGAAGATAAAATGATTTATTGAACTGACATCAGTGAATTTTGTCGAGTTAACTGTTCTTCTCTCTAAGTTTGCAAGCAACCAGCTATGTGTGGAATGGCAGTACCATTATTAAACCTTTCTCTCTCTTCTTCGACCCAGTTCGCCATATATGACACCCAACTCAAACTCAAAGATAATTTTCTCTACTTTATAGTTTGACTTTACCCTGATTTCCTATTTATTGCTGTTGTTGTCAATGATATTGATACTCTAAGGGTACAGTGAAATCTCTCTTAAAACAACATCGGCAGACAAGACACCAAAAAATATTAGTAAATAAATCAAATTTAGGCTTACCTTTACCGTCCTAAACAAATCAAGTTAAGAAAAAAAATGTGGAGATAGGAAAACCTTTATTCGGTCCGGACTTCAAATGCTTTGAAAAATGAAAGTCCAGTATACATTGTTTGATCGGAGTGTGATCATGAGAACTAAACCGCTTACAAACACAAAATTGTTTCTAGACTTATTGCTGAAGGCGGGCAAATCATAACTGCACCTTCCTTTTGCATGCAACGCAAAACCTCCACTTTAGAAATGAACGGGACTAATTGAATCAAGAACTGTTGCTGAAGCTTTTATTAAAAGAATTTCCTTACCAATGTTATGTCATTAGTAAGTGAACGAACAACCCTTATGGAGTAAAAGGAAAATGTAATGATTGCCTTTTAAAAAAGGTTTCACTGCCGCATAGCAGCTATAGTGTGCATGAATGTGTGTATGTGTATGTGTGAATGTTTAGTTGAGACTATTTATGTTGCTTCGTTATTTTTTGTACATTTTTTTATTGTTGTCGTCATTTCTTCTTCTTACACATTTGTTGCAACTGTCTCTCTAGGTTATTTCATGCCATATATTATAAACATTGCAAAACAGAGGCAGAAGAGAGTGGCAGAGCGTTCAAAGTTGCAGAATGGCAGTGTGGCACTGGCATCAGCAAGCAGCAATGGTAGCATAGTTGGCGCAAAAAATGGCACCGATGTGAAATGAAGTTTTGATTTAGTTCAAAAATTTTATCAAAGAAACATTGCAAAATATTTTTTATGTTGTTGTGTTGCTTTCATTGTTGTTGCTGTTCGTTCATCTTTCGTTCGTTTCTTCTGGTTATTCTTGTGATGTTTCTACTTTTCTACTCTCTTCAATAAATCACGACATGGGATGTCTTTGATACACAACGACTACGACGACGACGACGACGATGACGACGACGATGAACATTCCTCGAGTAAGCAAAATATATTGTATTGCAGTGTTGGTGATAGTTTAGTGTGCATATAATGGTGAATGGGAAGCTTCTCGGCAGCACCTCAACCATCAAACCAACTAAATATCAGCCGCCCTACCCTATAGTTCATATATTTGTTAACATATATATTCAGTTATGTTCAGTTCAGTTCAGTTCAGTTCAGTCCATTTTATATATATCTCTCTCGCCCTATCTCCTTCCACCGTCCTTCTTTTGTTGTAATGGAAATTTTGATTTATGCTTTTTTACTATAATGCAAAAGTTCACACCATACAAATACATACGTATAGAAAATAATCGTATATAACGTACATACATCATGAAATATATCGAGTTCGCCATTTTGTTATATATCTCTGTATATATGTATGCATATATGCACTGAAATATTTTAATGCTTTTTATTGCTTTTCTTACTTTTTTCGTTTTTTTTTTTTGTCGAACTTATGTAAAGTTTTAAATAACTGAACTATTGAAGGGTAAACTTGATATGTTTTCATTTTTCTCTTTCTGTTTTTTTTGTACTGAACTAGATGTGTGAAATTATGTTAAGGAATGGGAAAATCCGCGCGCGTCGAAACTTTCAGTTTAAGTAAAGCAAATGAAATTTTATGATAGCTGACACTGCCTTTATGGGGAATAATAGTCTCAGCAAACCTGGATCCGTCACAAATAACCAGATGTTGTATTATATATATAATCGTCTTTAAAGAAAATCCTACAACTGCAGTGGCGTTCAGATGCAGTTACTAAGATGCATATTTACAAACATTTATGCACACATATACGTACATATAACAATATATATATACACATATGAATAATGTACATCCATACAGATATGTAAGGCTATCCGAATGGGATGGCATTTTCGGTTTTCTATGTCAATTTTCTTCTTTTTTTTTATCTATTTGTCAATGGTATCCTGCCTTTACACGTAAAAGAAATCACATACAATGCGAAGCTTTTGAGAAGCAATTTTTGTACGCTTTAAGATGCTGCAGCAGATCATTCGACTTGAAAGTTGTGGAATATCAGTAATTATTAGGACATTTTATGTAACACATTCAAGATTACGAAGAAAGGTTTGTCGCATATTACCCTCACCACTTGGGCTGTAACATTCAAGCCATGTATTATGGGGTGTTTTATGTTTTCTTCACTATAGTGTACAATCGTTACACTTAACGATAACAATGGCGTTAGGAATTGTTTTCCAAAAACAATTTTTAGAGGTTTCCTTGCTTAATAAATTTGGTACTCGAATTAGCTGAAAATTAGGTCAATTAAATTAGATCTATTAAACGATCTTAAACATATTGTATTGTACATGTATTCCTGATAAAACTTTGCTCCTGTCTCTCGTGGCTCTCACTGGTGGATAAATGAAAGATAAGAAATTGCAAGGTTGCAAGTATTTTGTGTTGCTGTTAACCGCAGATTAAGTACGAAAATGAGGGAAAAAACTAACGAAAGCAAAGCCTGTAAATGTTGCGAAAATGTGTGTATATATTTATGATCCACTGTTATATATAAGACCTAAAGACATGTAAACATGTTACATATATAGATGCAAATGCACATGAATATTACATTATTATATATTACATATATACTAGATAGTACATAGCAATATTCAGAGAAGATCTGAAAAAATTCATCAAATATATGCTGAAAGCGATGTCTATACAATGAAATTGTCTTACTTTCTTTACTCTCATGATGTTGTGCACCCAAGTGTGTTCTGTTAAAGTAATGAAGTCAAGCTTCTTCTCAGGTCTTCGGTCTCTTCCTTGTTGTTTTTCGAAAGCATACATCGTTTTATTTGGTCTTTTATTGTCGGTAGAATTGAATCTTAACAATCTCGCTGCAAAATACTAAGCATTGCCTTTTTGCAAAGATATTTCATTAGCTGCTAACGTTCATGGTTTGCTGGAACTAACCCGCGCTTGTGGCCGTATGATAGTAAAATGACTTTTGTTCATATCATTGCAACAGCGTCTTACTTGTAAGCGTTCATTCATCTATCTATCTTTCATTCAGATCATGCGCCTTTTGCTTTCCTGACAGTTGCATAGTGCCAATGGTATAGAAAAAAATACGTAAATACTTTACGGGAATACATTTAGCTCTTCTATCGTCATCCGTTACGTTTATATATCGTTTTCATCCGGTATTGCTTACACTGTAGGGGAAACGCAAACTCTTCTAAGGCGTCTCAGTCCTTCACATCGAAGTCGCAACTTTTAAATCGTCAAAAGCAGGTTTTGCAAGTCTTAGCATTCGTACTTTTTCCTTTTGATTAAAATCGCAAAGCAATGCACGCCGCAAATGCTCGTTATTAGGCATGAATTCGGCCGTTTTTAATGCCAAGAATACAGTCACTCCCAAGAATACAGTATATCCCTCAAGCGGCTATTTCATCAATCTTTTGCCCGATTAGGTGAAATGCATTGCGCTGAACGCTTCCGTTGATCGCTTGTACTAATTCAAGCGGTTCTGATTTTAGTTTCTACACGCCCTGCACTGCGTGTATTAGATAAATTTGAAGCCAATCCTTCGTTAGATGAAGACATCGGATGAATAAATTTTTTTGGAGGAAAAAATTGAAGTAGCTTTGGAAAGTCCACTATTCTACTATTCATTATGTGAATTGACCGAAACGATTTTTGAAAGTCATAGATGTGCCTAACAAACATTTTCATCACCTTCTTGCGGAATATTGTCGCGGGATCGTAAGCTGGAAGCGGGAATAACAAAATAGTCGGTTTTATTTGTGGCGGGTCAGGCTTACTTCCTAACATTGTCTACTGACTCGAACAAAATATATGTCTGTCAACTATGACACAATTTTTGAGTGAGAAGCGAATTACATAAATCGTCAGTAGCTGAAATGTTACAACTTTTATGAAAGGATACTCGCAGCAGGGCTACAACATGCAGACCAAATTTATATCGTGGCTTGTCATGGGCGATTCCTTACCATGCATGTAGCAATAAAGGTTTTGTTCTTTATTCGATTTTTCGATTTTTCAAAACATTACCTTAAACTACCCGAGCAGTGATTGTTGTGATTTGTTCAACGTACGCATATATAACTAACTGCATATCGTTATTCATATGCACTAGCATGAATATGTACATAATTCACATAAACTATAGATTAATCGTACTGGTAGAACGTATTCAATCGTTAAATGGTGATGTTATTATGACCAATAAACACGAACAAACGTTGTAATGCAGTCGATAATAATGATACATAATCACTGCAATGATCATAAAATATGTACACACAAATATATATTTATATGTGTATATGTACGCAGACACATACAAACGAATAAATAATACGTAGAAGTAAAGGGTGGTTTCATGAAGTGTGTGTATATATGTGCTTTATACTCTATCCGCACACAGCCACCTATCATACATAAGAACATAAGATACGAACATAATCTTGAATAAATATATAAACGTGAACGTAAATTCTCCCATCTTTGAATTTACATTTGTTTGTGCGTATATGTTAAATGTTTTGCTTGATTTGCGTAACATGCACATCATCTTGTTAACTAATATTTGCTAATAAACGAGTTAATTAAACCTGAATTATGGCTATGTATGTGTAATCTTACATACGAGCGTAGCGGTACAATAGTAACAGCAGCAGCCGAGAGTAGAGGTAGTGTTAATCTTATGCTTTATAGCGTTATAAATGTTTAAATGCGTTCACAGAAAGACTAACATGGCTGATTTATGGCCGTCGAAGGATTAAGATTACGGAATATATATACCGAATATATATACATATACATATATAAATATATATGTACGTATATGTCAGAAATATAAATAGGTTGGAATAACAAACACGAGAAACATGATTGTAAATTTTATGCCTTTACATAGGACGAATAGTTCTACTCGATTATTAAATGAAAACACTTTTTAAATTCAATGTTTGCGGCGAAGAAAGACATGCAACCCTTTTGTGCAAAAAAAACAACTCTTCCCTGTCAATGTCTTTAAAAATTTGTCGTGCACAGCTTTTAAATTTCTTCAATCATAAAAATGACATTAGATGTCCCATTTTAGTATGCGTGGGCCGATAGGGTAATGCGCTGTTAGTAATCATAAAAAAATGTTTATTTGATTTGTTATTAAAAAGACAAGAATATCCTTTTGAAGGAGAAGTGCTCAACCTACGATGTACATGGGTTCCAATCGGCTTTTAGCTTCTTCTGGTGACGGAAGTCGTTGTCTATGCAACTTACTCTTCACCTTCGGTTGCAAGAAGAAGTCATTGCTACCGTAATTAGGTACCAGATTGGGATTGTGCGATGAGTGATGAGGAAGTGTTTAAATCATCAAAGTTAAATTATCAAAGTCTTCCGGCAAACAGCTTAGTGTGCATCATTTCACGTTCATCTAACGGCGTTTTCATGTCAAACTGCGTCACAAGCAACCGGCTCTCGTTGAATTTGATTTAAATTGAACGCTCATCGATCGATGATTCCCCACCTGTTGTGATCTTATTGAGATCTTTGGAAGCAGAAGCCATCTATTTCTTAAGTATTTGTTTGTGTCAACTGAAAGGAGCCTCTTTTTGGGATTGCCTGAAATTCGCACGGCTAAGCGACAATGCAATATTTTATATATTTCGGTGAAACTAATGCCTAAGGTTGTCTTAATTTCATAGTAAATCGCATGTCGAGCTTCCATTATCGTTTTTTACACAGCGTTAATGACTCTTTGCCAAATGTGGAACTAAGTGGATCGATGCATTCTTGTCTTGCTTTATAATGCATATCGAAGGACGTAAAAAATTGTCGCGAGTCAATTAAATTAGTCCCTGTAAGCACATCCCTGTAAATAATTCAAATCGTTCTAAATTGACAAAATTTTCGAACGAAGGTTATGATCAACGCCGTTAAATTCTTCACTGGAGTCTTCAAAAGGTACATAACAACGCTTAGTGTTGTCAAGGCGCACAAGAGGTCAAGCACTGGCAAATGCTATAGTTCGTCAGATACTTGAAGAGTTATTAAGCAATGAATGTCCTTTGACGAACACTACTCAAAAATGTCATTCGGTCCTTATGATATGCCGTTGCATAATACCCTCCTATACTTTAAGCTTATCACGGGCTGCCTTCAATTCGTTTAAATGTGTGATAACATCGATCAGGCAATGTTACATTGCCATGAGAAAAACACGACCCAGACTTGTTAACAAACTCTATTTCCTGCCTAAAGGATTCTCGCTATGCTTACGCATTGCTGCTTCGTTTGTTGTCATTGCTACATTAGCGGGCTTACCTTAACATCGACATGAAAGCGTCTTTGGGCGAAACCTTGCTTGCATTATTTGTTCAACTCTGTCTATTATTACTATTGTTATTATTACAACACGTTTCTACGACTTAAGTAATATGAGCACTAGCAACTAAGAATCGCGACTCGGCTTTTTAATAAAGTAATTTTTGTAGAACAACTGTTTGCGTTAAAGATCGCTTGTCACTCATCCAAAGTGCGTAAGTTGCCTCGGAGCTCGCCACCGGGCAGCGTTCGCATGAACAGATATCTTACCAACGTTCTTTGTAGTTCTGATGACTCAAAGCTCTGGGGTAAGGGGATCAAGGACTTTAGTATTTAGTATTCAATTTCTATTTCATTTCACAGAATATCTCATGCCGTCGCCTTTGTGGGTGCTTTTCTTTTCACCTAACTTTCTCAATCGGGAATACAAATCAGATAATTTTTTGTTTTTTTTCCTTTTTATTGTTTTTTCTCCTGAAAATACTAAATCAAGTGGACACCTTATGTGTTGGAAGTGGTAGCATATCAAATGATTATTTTTCTAAACTAACATGAGCAGCACTCACACGCGTACAAATGTACAACACATGATGACTTTTACTAACTTGAACAAAGTGAAAAATCCCAAAGCATCCCATTATTAGTGAATTTTATATCTACACATGTACTCACACTTAGGCACACACACATTCCCTCAGTCTATTATATACATATAGTACGTATTTTGTCTTTAGCAGTAAAACTTTTTACAACTTAATGTTTTATTTTACACAGAGTAACTAACTGTATGTGCTGCATATGTGTATACACGTATCCTTGAACTGGTTTACGGTGGGCGGATAAAGTGTTAGTAAGACATACGACCGCACACCAAGATGGATGATATGCAGACGTATGATGCATGGCGCGCGCATAAACTTGAATAGCAACACAACAGTTGTGCAGGGATGGATGTTAGTTAGATACTACTATTATTGCAAAAAGTAAAACAGTGTACAATAGGACCAGGAAAGAATCGCAAAACACCGTTTCATTCGTTGGTTTTGAATTTCAGACAATTTTTT
Organism: Glossina pallidipes; assembly: GCA_000688715.1. Taxonomy (NCBI): domain Eukaryota; kingdom Metazoa; phylum Arthropoda; class Insecta; order Diptera; family Glossinidae; genus Glossina; species Glossina pallidipes. Next base: position 445,278 of record JMRQ01002108.1, on the reverse strand, counting down.
CTTTTTTTTTTGTTGTTTTGTTTTTTTTTTACTTTTATTTTCTTCTTAATACTTTTGCTTAGTTCGTGTGCATTTCTGTGCATATTACTCATACGCCCGTCATTGCCATATGAAATATGCTACTGCCTGAGACGTTAAAAGAAGTTTATTATACAACAAATAAACAAACGTTGAATAATATGTTACACTAGCAAGCAGCAGCGGCAGCAGCAGCAACAAGGCAATGAGTATGAGAAGCGTAAAGATAGTAAAGACAGAACACAGGGAAAAAAGTAGTGCCGAACAACAAATATATATATATGTGTGTACCTTATTTATAAATATGTATAACATCCTGCTCGAATCTTGTCTACAATAAATCAAATTTTATTACATTTTTCTTTATTCATGCCATTGGATATGAAACATGAACATTTATACATATATTTATACACACATTTATATATATATATATATATATATTTACAGTTTAATATATATAACACATATGTATATATAAATCACACCTACATATATAAACGTATATTGCCTTTTGTTTACTTCGCGTAATTATTGTTAAGACCCAAAGTTATTGTAAATTAGTGTTTTTTTTCTTTACCTAAAGAAATCGTATGACAAATATTTTTTTTGTAAACTCTCTTTATGGTGAAATACTGTTAACTTGCATATGCAAATCACACCCATTTATCCTACACCAACTGTCTATGTAAAACATGCAAACAGATAAGCCATGGTAGGAAACAGGCAGAGGTCCCTAATTCAATTTCGACTTTAAATTTGTTCCCAACACCTGTGAATCGATCACTGACACTGGGAGTAAATGATCGATGATAAGATAAGGATGACAATGAAAATAGTGCTGCCCTTTGATAGTAACTATTACGTTAATCGAAGATATCACAAAAACTCACGGTGTGTTTCTACAAAACCGATACATCATAATCGACTCATAAGAGATGAGAAGAAGATTCCACAAATACAAAACAAAGGGCAGCAAAGAAAGAAAAGAGAAGCGTTGAGAAGAAAAGAAACCAAGCCAAAGCATTATAGAGGGACACAGTCCTCCGTTAAATGCCCTACACCACTCTCCAATTGTCCATATATCGATTTTTCAAAATAAGACGTTCTATGAGAAGTTGGCGAAAAAATGGTTCGACCAACAGCTTTCGTTCTTTCATCAAATGTCTCACAATGTGGTGACCTGTTTGTTGAGCACAAAAATACATGAAGAGACAAGCTTAGATCGATTCCGAAATAGATCACTAGATCACTATCGATCGGTATAATAAAAGTTGGATCCATCGCAGGTCTTCTGGTAGTTTCATAATACACTTAACTTAATACATCCTTATACTACAAGTGGTGTTGGGAACAGAAGGAAAAAAGGAAAACTAAAGAACAGAAAAGAACAGAAAAAAGAAAAGGAAGTTCCCTTAAAAAGGAAACGCTTTGGAAGAAGAAAGAAAAGAGAAACAAGAAATGAACACAAACGGAAAGAAAAGAACGCAAAACCATGCAAATCAAAGTAAAAGGAAAGAAAAGGAAAGGAAGGCAAAAGAAAAGAAGAACAAAGAAAGGCAAAGCAAAAAAAGGAAATTGAATTTTTAATTTTCATACTCGTTGCAATCCTCTCCTATGAATTCTAAGGCGAAAATTAAATTTCCAGAGCCTAGTATTCGAAGACTTTTCGAACCCTTCCATTGTTCATTTTTTTTTCCTTAAGCTATTAGCGTTTGCACCATCGAAATAGCCACGTTAATAAATTATTCCGGGAAGGTGTTAGGAAACAACGGAGTCTATGGCCTGCATATAATTGTATATAACTATTATATGTATATATATATATAATCATCCAATATATTGATGCCAACCAACTGACTTACATCAAGCTAAAGAGTTAGTATATTAAAGAGGATTAAAAAAAAACCTGTCCATTTGTATATCTATTTGTGTTCACATGCAACCTCACTAAACTTCTGCAAACTCTAATTGAAGGAAGATTCAATCCTCCGATAACCCCTTAAAATGTTGAAATAAGATATTGCAAAGTGAAACTAAAAGTGATTGAATTTCTCGGTGATTAAATTGCAGTATTTGGTTGATATTCTAGACGTGAAAGGCATTGTAACGCGATTTATAATAAAAAATAATTAAAGTTCAAGAGATGATGTGAAATGTATCTAAGGATCATTGCCCGCAGCATAGTTGATGACAAAAAAAAATGAGTCTCTAAGTAACACCTCCAGGTGCCGTATGGAAAACAATGCGAGACAACATCCAATAATCACATCAACCGACCATAAAATAAGGCCAGATTTAGATTTTTAATAAGAAGACGAGATCAAAGATTCACGCAACCAGCTATTGTTACTTGCGAAGTTTTGGCCGAACGTAGGAAGTAGTTGTTGTTTAACCATTACCTGTATATGCTCCGGTGATAACTTTTTCCTTTTCCGTGGTTTAAATTGTCGCTATAAGCAAACTGTTCGAAAAACACACCTGCTGTTATATGAAGTGAAACGAAAATGAGACGAAACTCAAAAGAGAGAATTTGGTATCCTATGGGTCGACCGACTATGGGTCGACAATATATTCCTCGCACTAACTCTTATGTCGACATAGATTCAACTCTATATTACTTGAAATTCTTATTTAAGGGGTTAGCGGTAGATAAAAAAAAAATTAGGGGTGCAAAGGGTTAATGTACTGTCATTTCGAATAAAGGTTCATTTCATTGCAATCATAATTCCTTCTACTTTTCAACAATAATGGTGCCTTCTCGCTTCAATTAAAGACAAAAAATCACTTTGACAGCAGTTAACTTTACTGGTAAGCCTCTATGCTCGGCTGACCTTCCAACTTCCAAAGTCTGTGTTAACAAATAATCAAAGTCTTTTCATTGCTCAGCGTGTCTGAAATATTATCAATGGCAAGATGTTTGACTTATAAATAAGAGCAAAAAATGTATATAGATGTAGGTAACTGAATAATTCAGTATATAAACTTTTTCTCACGTTACTTACTGTGCGTGTTTAAGTTTGTTTAAGATCGCAATAATAAAATGAAGAAATAAAACTGAATTTTCTTATAATGTTTTTATTTTAAGGTTTATTTGAGCTTCATGTGGATTTGAATGCATTTCTTTGAAAATCTTATTTTTTCTTCTTCTTCGTGTTACTTTATAATAAAGTGATTTATTTAAACAAAATGTTTAAAACTACGTATATATATATTTTTATATTTATATCTACATATGCAGGTTAAATTAATTTATACATACATGTGTGTGCGTGTGTGGGTGTGTCTTACATAAAACACATTTATACTTGGATATATGTATAGATGGCTGTTTTTCTTTTCTTTTTTTTACTTTTCATATTTATTTGAAGAAAAGAGAACTTATGCTTACGTAGTTAATGAAATCATTTAAGAGTTGCTTGGATCGATTAAAATTTTTTAGAGTGAGGAAAAGAGAGCGACAAAGGAAAAGAGGAAGAGACAGAAAGACAGAGAAAAAGAGAAAGAGAGAGAGAGAGAGAGAGAGAGAAAGTGACTTGCAGCAGAATGTAACTAAAAATTAATATCACAAAGAAAAAAGGAATTTTGTATACATATGCGACAAGATGTTGTAAATGCATACATACATGCATATGCTTATGCCAAGAATTATGTTTGTTGTTCTTGTTGTATGCCAAACAACAAATCAATTAATTATTAATCACTTTGTATGAATGTTAAACATTTCATTACTAAACTAAATCATTATATGTAGTTTCCTTTATTTTTTATTTTTCTTTACTTTTAAGGGAAATTTTAAAATGTTACTATGTTTTCGTTTCTGCGTTTTTTTTTTCATTTTTTATTATTATTATTAAGAAATACAAATTTATAGTTTACGTCTATAATAATTAAATATGTAGAAATATTATTTAGCACGAGTTAAAATTTATATATATATGTATATATATATATATATATATATATAAACGTATATCGGTCATTAATAGTAAATTGTTATAAATTAAATATATTCGTAGTTGATTTTGTAGGTAGTTGGAGTGTCATCGTATACTTTGTGTTTTCTACAATTACTCACATCTTTAAAATGTTCTTCTTCTTCTTCCTTTTTTGATTTCTCTATTTTATGATAAACTTATCGACATATTTTATACTTTATGAATATTTCTTTTTTTTTGTGTTGACTTTTTTTTGGTATCTTTCTTGTTTTCTACACTCCTCCACAGTCAAATATTTTTGAAAATTTTATCTAGAAATTTCAATTTAGTTCAAAATTTATTCCTTTCCACTGTGTCGTTAGGTTATCTTCAAGAAAATGTAAATCAACACACATTTATATATAAATTCGTATACAATCATTAAAAGTTTGAAAATTTTACAACGAATTTGTGATCTTTATATATATCAGTGCATCCGTTGCTGATTGGCAAACGTTTATTGTACAAAACATATCCATCAAGCACCTCGCAAACTCGCGCATTCGTTTCTGCTCACTACGAAGGTTGTTGTTTGCCTTTGCTTCTCTCGCCTTTCCCCGCAGTCACTTATCACATATACATATTAAAATTTATTTGTCAGAGTTCTTAGGAAAAGTAAGCCTTTACATGGCAACAAATTTCAGCATTTGGCATTTTATGACGCAAGTAGTTGGACAATAGTAAGTTTTCAAAATTTCCAATCCCTCGGTGTATGCTATTGAGTGCACAATTGTCTTAGGCGAAATCGTGTAAAGTTGCTTTAATTTTTTTTGTTTTTTATACCCTACACCACTTGTGGTATATTAAGTTTTTATTATAAACTTGCCTGTCTGTCTGTCCGTCTGGTATCTGTCCATATAACCTTATGGTCAACAACTTTTGATATATTTTAATCAAATTTGGCATACCGACTTGCTTTGGTCCAAGGATGAACCCTATTGAAAATAGTTCGGAATGAGTCAATTTTTCGACTCCATCCCCTATGGTGGCTTATTTCGAAAAATTGTTATATGAATAATGGTGTTAAGCGAAGCGGTGTAGGGTATTTAATGGATGTCATGACACAGTGCTCTTACCTGTTTTTTTATCTACAAGGCCCAGTAATGTGTCTAAGAGGTGTTGTAGAGTACATATATCTGTAATCAGCGTAAAGCTTTGAAAAAATTTATTCACTTATTCGTTTTTCAATCCCTTCTCTTGTCTTCAGTACAGCCCTCTGTTCGTTCGAAATTGAGATAAAAACTTGATTGACAAGAGGAAGTTTAGCGCAATTTTCGCTAGAACTTTCGAAGCTTTTAGTAACAGATAAGTGTATCAAAATTGCCGATCAGCTAACTGACACGCCATATTTATCCAGAGACTGTAAATATTTCTTATGCAAAGAACAAACAATAATAGATAGGGGGAATCTTAGAGGAATCCTCTGCTCTGTTCTACAGAGGTAAGGCATTGTTTGAGACGAAAGAACAGTCAAAGCCATGGACTGAAAGCAAAGAATCGGCTCCAAAGCAAACGGGAAGGATTCCCTTGGGATAATTTTCATTGACAAAATGTTGTTTCGTCAACGTAACACAACACAAGCCGACTATTTCCAAATTTGTTGCATTGTATATTGCGGCACACCATACTTAGGAAAATCACTTAGGCTATCTATTGATTGCGGACGTTTGAGCGCAGAGAATACCAATGTATATAATGTGGCAATAATTATTGATCTTATTAAAGAATTCGTAGATCTGTATTTGCTGCGGATTGCGTGTGATGGGCGAAAGCACGATTCTTCATGCTTTTAATGCTGTTTGTGGCTTTCAGCTTCATAAGTAATCGTTTAGCAAGCCTTCGGTGTAGAAATCAAGCAAGAATACCTTTTAAAAACTTTGGCTTTCAATTTTAATTCGGGAAATTTGCGAAATTCGAACAGATGTGAAGATGGGTGGAGGGAGCAGTGCTAAGACGATTCATAAACTTGGCCCGAATAAGATTTTAAACAAGAATAGAACAACGTTGAGGCAAAAATTCAGAAGGATCTTAACTTAAATTTTCTTAAACTTTAGAACGTGGAGAAAATCGAAAATCTGGATAAATTTTTAAATAGTGATCTGTGGAATATTTTAGTTCTATATAGATATTTATGCTTGTATTCGTATAAATATTATGTTTATTTTTTATATACACTTAAATTAATTTGCTCTTCCAAATTATTTTCTTCCCAAAATTTTAATTTCTCTTTCATTTACTGCAAAGGACTGATTGGCTGATTTTTGCTTCAAACAACTTTTGTTATGCACACGCTTCTTTACTATGATTCATTTTTACTTTTATTTTCATTAGTTTTATTTTGTGCTTTTTATGTTTTTTACAATTAATAATAACGGCTTTTTGCTTTATTTTTTCTTAAAATGAGGTTTCTTCACAGTTGAATTTTTTACGTATACATGTTATTTCGTACTTTATGTTATATTTAAATTGTTTCACAAAAAAAATAAGGAAAGAATTATGGTATAGAATTCTGGTTCGAATGTATTTGCTTTTTAGAAATTTTGGCACAATTAATAACTTTTTGGAACTTAAAATACTTTCTTTTTGATCGTTTTTCTCTTTCTTTTCTTAAATTAAAAACTTATATAAACATAAATATTTCTTTTGTCAGATGCCTTATAAAAGGACAATTGGTTTTATGCTTTGCAAAGTTTGACTTTCTCAACGACCGATGTCTCATTGATCGCCCTCTCAGCGATTGTTGTCGAGGCCCTTAAGCATGAATTTCTTCAACAATCTGTTAAATTTTGCTATTTTATAGTAGCGAGTGGACCTGAGTAAAAAGTACGGAATAATTTTTAATATTCCATCTTTTTTATCTTATTATTAAAATAATTAGAAAAATTCAAAACCAAAATGAACATTTCATCACCTATTATTTTGTGTGGGCGTAGGAGATTTTTCCCGTTTTTAACCTTGAATGGCAGGGTCCTTCACAAAATAAATTGAGAAATTCAACTCTTATGATTTATGAACATTAAGCTAACATCCACAACAATTTTTTTTTTTAGAGAAATACATTCAGTGTACGCCTTACTGAAGGCGTGTCCGCCGATCGATTTGGCCCATTTTCAATACCAAGCTATTTGTCAGAACCTTGATTCCAGACAGGCGCACGGACTGACAGATGGACATGTTTAACTCGTTTCGAAACCTGACGCTGATCAAAAATTCGTCGTAATTCCATAGTTTTTTAAAAATTTTATTTTTACGCTAGAATTTACAGAGAGGAGCACGGTTTAAATTCATATATATATTTTCATGGTATGAAAGGCGATTAACACTAAAATGCGTAATAAAATTACTTAAAACAAAGTTTGGTATTATATTTTAAAGTCATGTAAACTTTAATGGAACGGTAAACAACGTATCTTTTGTAAAGGCTTCATTTTGGACAGGATTACAATCTTCAACGGGCTGATATTTGAAACCGATATGTCACTGTACCCTCCTCATTCATCCCTTTCACATAACTCCACTAGAAAATTCTAATAATGAAATTAAGCGGTCGTGCTTCACTATTCCAGTGACGAACGGAAGCGCGGTCCTTGTCACTTGTCACTTGTTGAATTTCACGTCCAATCGATTAGAGAAAATCACAATCTTTCTTCTATATATATAATTTCAGAGAAAGTGACCTAAATGGCGTATAGCTTCGGTTTGGATAAATTCCTCTCCTGCTTTATTTATATATTTTTTTGATACAAAACGCGTACTTAATGTGAATCATGGTTGTTGGGCGCTTATTTTTATTTTTCAGTTTTTCTACTACTACTACGACTTCAAAGCTTCATCAAAGCCCTTTATTTGTTTGCATACTCAAATTTCATACATGTATTTTTAAATGATTGTATCAACCGTGAGCTGTGCTCAACTTTTAACTGGAAAAACATGATCCTTTCATTTGAGGTATGGGCATCATTAGCTATCTGCCCTATCCTACCCGAGCCTACTCTTTCGCAAGAATATTTTCTTTTAATAGATTTCCGAAAACTATGCCGCGACCCCTGAATTTTCAAACCTTTTAAACTAATCTTTCACAGGATCTTGCTTATATGTTTCTTTTAATGCTCAGTTTAAGTAATTCTTCTATTATATTAAAGAAAGCGAACTAATTTACATATATATAGAATATAGGCTGATTTTTCTCTTCGAAACCAACGAAACCCCTTAACATGAAATAAACAGAAAATGTACGTAGCAGGACCTTGGAAAAATATCGGTTGATAATAAGAACACTGGCGAGCAATTTGCGCGAGATGTTCCGAAATTCTAATCCGCAATTGTAATCAATTTCGTGATTAGGATGGGACCGGTGTAATTAAGTGCTAGATTGTTAGACATATACATACATACATTAAATAAATATAATCGGTTTAATTGCCAACAACTTACACGACTTCACCGGCCGCAGTTAATTGAATACCATACAAATCGAACAAAAAAAATGTTCGAAAAGTGCCGCAATAGAAGTACGAATGCGAATAAATTGCCAAAAGATATGTCCAATATTTCTTCTTATGTGCTGTTTACACTTTCTTTAACGAAATCATAATTATATTGTCACTTGAGCAATCAGTCTACTTAGCCAGATAAACAAACATTACACACACGTACACGTCTATCAGACTGCACATTGAAAAGCAGGGAAAGGAAAAAAAACAAAACACCAAACCAATTATGCTGCATTAGAGCGCAGCTAACCAACAGCTCCACACTCATATTCAATGAGAAGGAAAAAGAGACAAATAAAACATTAACAAAAATAAAGCAAAAAGAAGAAAAACAAAATAATACTGGTTTTTGCCAATGCATACAAAGGTCTTGCGTTGTTTATAAAAACCCACACCCCTTTTCGGTTTTTTGTTGTTATTTTTATAATTATTTTGGCATTCAAGTGATGTGTATGGTGCTTTGTGTCTGCTTTTTTTGCTTTGTTAAAGCCATAATAAAACGTGTGCATTGGTGGTGGTATTGCTTGATTTGTCATTTCATCATAGCTCGATTTATACAGGTGTCTCTTTCTAGCTTTATACTACCAACACTAAAGCAGTACAAGTGCATGATGGACAGCAGTTCATCAAAAAGTTTATATCGACGAAACTGCAAGCAGAATATACACACACGTATGCATATCCAAGCAGAGAAAGAAAGCAACAACGAAACATAAACAAGTCGTTGACGACAGTGACGAGAAGAGTTAGGCCAATTCATGCGCACTTGTTCAAGAGTTCAAAGAGGATGAGAAGATTGGCTTTTTTAGCGGTAAACACGAGAAAAAGAGACGAAGCTAGATATTTGTTTAAGTAAAAGAGATTTTCTATCGAAAGTTTTATACTATATAAAAGCTTTATTAAAAGGAAGAACGAAGTGGAAATGAAATTTGGCAAAAATTGAAAAGAGAAAAATATTAAAAAACTGGATTAGTTTCCTGCTTTGATTTCTTTTTTTTGGAAAAAAGGAGAATTTCAAGTTTGTTGCTTATAAGAGGCATTTGAGCGTTTGCTTTATTTCCCCTTCTAAGAGAGCAAAGCTTTTTCTCTTTGAGAAGATCGGGAGAGAAAGCATTTGCTTCGTTTTAAATATTATTTAAACGTTATTACAAAACTCAAATTGATTATAGTTGTTTTTGGTAAAAGTGATGGATTGTTGGTGAGTTGATTTTTTCAAAAAAATTCTTATATTATTTACCTTTTTGTTTTTTAGAGTCTTGAACACTTGAACCTAATCTAACAGAACGATGTAATAACATTTTTCACTTACTCTGATAACTTTCTCTTATGTGTGTGTGCAGTTTGTTATGTTTATAATTGTTGCTAAGAAAAGAGGAAACCACTTGCATATGCTTGCATGCTCGATTCGTATTCTCGGTTACTCACTATTCAGAGAATACATGTATGAGTGAGTATATGCTGTAAATTGAAAATGAATTTCAATTAATTTGCCTTCGTCCCTGATACTTTTGCGACTTTGCCATAGTGGCGGCGGTAGTAGTAGCTATTCATGCTGCAATCGTATGGGTTATTTTATGCTAACCGGACTGATTGCCTTGTCTGTTTGCTTTTTTCTTTTTTTTTTCGTTTTTCAGTGTTTACATGGTGAAGCCGTTGTTAGCGGCTACATACGTCACACATGCACACACCCATGTATATGCAGTAAAAGATATGATTGTTTTTTGTATTTTACTTGTTTTGTTTTCTTTCATTTTTGTTGAATAAGCGAGGAGGAGCCTGCCTGCCAGCCTGTTAGCCAGTCAGCCAGCCATCGGGTACCTGTTTTATATATACGTCCATTCATATGCATGCATGTTGTAACTTTATATGAGGTCGAGTGTATGTATATATAATTTTTAGCTGGTGTTGTTATTATTGTAGTAATTCTTTCTAAAGGTGAATAAGAGTAAGTGTGGCAATTAATTGTGTGTACGTTTATAAATTTTTCGTGTTGATTATGTGAACATTAATATCTCTCTTAGTTAAGCGCTATATATTCCTTGTTTTGCTTCTTTCTCCCACATCTCTTGCCTTGTCGTGTGGGTGTGTTTAACATTTTCCAGTATTTATTAATTTAGTGTAAATAAATTATAGCCGCGATCGATTGTTGGTTTAAAAAATTATGATTTACTTCGATACAAAAAAAGATTTTTTACCGACGGCTAAAATTTTTGATTAAATTTTTTTTTTTTTTTTTTTTTTTTGATATATAACTAATCCACGATATTATTTTTCTGGAAAATCTTTGTTCTGTTTACAGTTGGCATAAAGTAAATATGAAAGCAGCTGAAGCAGCTAAGACATAATACTAACCATAAATAAATCAGTTGCTTCTATTTGCGATAAGTCCACGCGAAACATGCTTACTAAACCCTTATATTTCATTTGAAGATATTCACAATTCCGCATTGTACGCTTGTGTATGTATATATGTCCGATGGACATCGACTTGGTAACTGAAGTGTGATTTCGAAATATTTTGCATTCCTGCAAAAGAAAGGGACTCTACAGGGGTGGGCAACACACGTTTTTAGCAATCCTTGTTTCCCACAAAAGATCGATTTAGGTTTATCGAATGACTTTATTATGTACGCTGACCAAGACTATATATACTTCGTATTATCCCTGGTGCATATATCTATGAGCTAAACATATTTGGAAAGTCTGTATTTTTCAGGTGCGAAGAGCATGACAAACGTAATCTTAGCCCCACGTCTTACTCTAACATAAATCTCAGTCCACGCCAGTTAAGATTTCAAATCCTTAAAAGAAACTTTAAAAAAGGGACGTACGGTAAAGTATGATGGTTTTACGCCTTCGCGTAAAGCTTAATAATCAGAGTTTTGGGTCGTTTTTAAGACGAATTTTGGCACAGCTTCGGTAAATACTCGGTTCACTTTGCAATTATAGAGGAACGTTTAGTAAAAACGCTTTAAACGATTTCACTTTCTTTCTTGAAGATTCGTCCTTAAGCCCAAGCTAAAGAGTTGATTTAAAATTACATGTAATAAGTAGCAGTCTTTTATCTCAGTTCGTGCAATTTCAAGAATTTAGTTCGTCTCTTTGGAAGACGACAACGGCAAGAATAAAATTTCTTAATGAATTTTCATTTGCTTCAAATGAAAGCTTTTTCTTTAAGGTTCTTCTTAAGCCCTGGTTATGTATTTTCTGAAAACTTCGGATAAGGCATCTGACAAACAAAACTTACTTAAAATATAAGACCAAAACATTCCGACAATTACCTCTAAGGTTCCTGTCGCCTTTTTTAATATTTTCAAGCATTTTTGCTCGAGAGTTGTTTCGCCAACTCGGTGTATTTCAGAAACTTGGACTGTGGACTCTCGTCATATGGATTTATAGTTGGCGTTGACGTTGAACTGGATGGCGGTGTTGCCTCTAAACGTTGAGTTGCTGGACTTTTTGCTGATGAGGATGCCACGCTTTTTGGCGAGGTCATTGATTTTGGGGAAGCAGCCGTTAAAGTGCCAGGTGATTTTAGTCCTCCTCCTCCCATTCCCACTCCGACACCACTTATATCCATATCTTCTTTGACAAAATGCACTTTGGAGAGATGATGACGGTAAGCTCCCTTCGAGCTGAACGGTGTATCACAGAAGGAACATTTAATAATCGCATCAGCTGTCACAATGGCATCATTGCAAGCCCAACTAAATGCTAACATGCCAGTACTGCCTCCGCTACTTCCGCTACCGCCACCACTAGCGCCACCACTAGCTTGTACGCCAGATGGCGGAACATTTGAATTAGTTAGCAAATGATTTGACGTACTACGCGTGTTGGCTGCAGGCGGGTCTGCAGTTTCGCATAACTTTTGCAAAGCAGCTAATGGATTAGCATTGACTTTCTTACCATTACTACTGTTATTCCTGTGGCCATTATTATTATTATTGTGGTGGCTGGTCATGTTACTTTCCAGTGCAGTGCAATTCAGATTGGAGTTCGTGTTATTGAGACTATTGAACATTGAAGACAAAGCAATTAAGCTGCTGCTGCTTTCATGAGGTGGCAGCAAGGAAGGTTTCTTTTCATTTACCGAAGATGTGGACTTTGGTGTTACAGATCTCTCACTAACGCTTGGACTCATAGCTCGCGAGCCTGGCGTATGCGTATATGGCCTTAACTCGGCCTCGTTGAATTTCTCCAAGTTATTCTCAATCATGGTGAATTCTTTTTTCACGGATATCTTTTTTGGTATTTCGTTAACGGGTATCTCGTCAGGTTGTTCCGATTCTAGGTCATTGGTCTCAACTGGCTCGGATTTTATTTGTACGTTGTCCAATGATTCCGTTCTATTATCTTTGACATGCGTCGCGTTTTTATCGGGTGTTAATCGCGGCGTCGGTTGTCGTGATAGTTCACTATTACGTTCCGGGGTAAACGATTCCAGACGACTGCTGCAACGTTCTGATATGGAGCTCGATTCGCTTGCACTACGATCTCTAATTACTGGGTAACTAGAGTAAGATCGTAGGAATTGTATCGTTTGAGGATCTATAAGGGGTTTGGTGTAATCTACATTATCGTCGATACCTAAGCGTTTCAAAATACTTGAACCCAATGAAGTAGTATTTGATGACGAAGACTCGGCACATGCACCGCTATGTCGTGGCCTGGTGTCGAAGCTCTTCTCAATTAATTGTTCTAATGCATTAAGAACAGACGAGCCTTCCGTGTGCTTTTCATTATCCGTTGGCAGAGGGCATAAGATCTCTGACCGCGTTGTGGTCAAAGGAGAAATACGACCATCTGATGTTTTTCGACCGCTGACGGTTTGAGGACTAGTTAAGTTTTCCGCTCTCCCGCTACCATACGAAGTTTTTAAATTATGATTTGTTTTGTTGCTATGGTTGTTATGATGATTATTTCGAGGTGACATGACTACACTGCCTCCAATGCATTGCCTAATATGATCTACGAAAAGCGCTGTTTCAATCTTTTCCCCGCACTTTTCGCAAGTAATTTTCGTGGAAGCAGCGAAATCTCGCAAAGGTTTTAAGGCCTGATCAAGACTTGACGATTTAAAATCTTGCTGAGCTCTTTCCATTTCCAAGAGTTTGCGTACAGGCAAAGACTTTTTGCGTTTCTCTTTGGTTTGCCTGCCACGACCACGTACCATAGTAGGCATGGGTTCATTAGCCGCCGCCGTTGTACGCATCATATGCTCTTTGTAATGATTATTCTTTACCATATGGTTGCTCAGTTCTTTAAGTGTTGGAAAAGCTTGGTCACACACCTTGCAGGTTAATACTGCGCTTACTGTAGAATTTGAAGCAGCAGTAGCTGCTGCTGCCACACTAGGTGACGCGTTCGAATGTCCTCTGCTACCGGAGCTATTATCTCTGGAGCCCTTTTCATCGGAAGACTTCCATGAAATGATTTGTTCTTGTGATATTATGTTCGTGTAATGTTGAGTTTCTTGCATGTGACTTGTCATCTCAGCCAATGAACGAAAGCTTTGCCCGCACCACATACATTTCAATATTTGACGAGTCTGTTCCGCTCCCTTGCCTAGCCATACATCTTGTCCACGCACCAGCTTGCGTGGCAACGGCATAGTCTCTTTGATTAGCATGTTTAGATCAGATTTGTTGCCTGATGTCATTGCATTGCTGTTTCCATTTAGCGCATTACCTTGCGAGGCTGAGAGTCGCGAATGATGGGAGGAAGGTTGTGAGACGGTCTGATTGTTAACACTACCACTGCTTGTTGGACAATTGTTGGCGCTGCCGCTGCCGCTACCGCTGCTGCTGTTGCTGTTGTTTGTCGCGACGTTCGGAGGGATATTAACACCGCAATGTTGCGTTTCCTTCATGTGCGTGGTTAGCGAAGCTAATGTGGCAAAACTTTGTTTGCACCAAACACATTTGAAAACATCTCTCACAGCGTCTGCCCCCTTATTTAACCAATGAGATTGCCAAGCACTATGACGTCCATTTGTTGTTGTGGATGTATTTGCTGTGGTTGTGCTTGTGGCTATGGAGGAACCAGCAGTTGAATGTCGTGATTGCATTTCATTTTCATTCGATGCTGCACCAATTCTTGTCATTTCAGTCATTTTTTCTAAAGCTTTGGTTGCTTCATTTGGCGATATTTTCGGTTTGTTATTCCAATCTAATGTAAGCGGCGTTTTCGGAGACATGCTAGCTGCTGCAACAGCTGCCAAGTACGGATTAATTGGTGGCACCCAAGTACTAGAGGAGGGTAACGTTTTATAATCGCTTGATCTTTGTATTTTATTTGTTGGCATGATCGGTGACTCGTCTTCATCAGATTGACGTTTACGTCTTGCATTTAATGATAAATCTAATGGACTATTCGCGTCATCTGCATCGACATCGTTGGTGTCGTTATCGCGTTCATTATCGTTTCTTTCTTCGTTACCGTCGTCATCGCTACCATTTGCGCCATCGGAATGTCGTCGTGATCTTTTTGTGCTAAAATCTAAAGCTGAGGCATCCGCTAAATCACCAGATGATGGCGGCGATGTAGTTTGTCGTGAGCTTGGTGAATGTGCTTGTGAGACTTGTGTAGCTTGCTGCACTAATGTGGCAGCAGCTGCTAATGGGTTGGTAAGCAACAAATGATTCTGCTGTGCGGCCGCAGCAGCTGCATTTAGATAAGCGGCCATTGCAGCTGATTGTGGTGGTAGGAGTGCGGCAGCAGCTGCGGGTGCCAATGTTGCTGGCAACGGAAGACCCACTGGTGGTGTATTTGGTGTTGGTGTTTGCGCCGACGTACTACTACTTTCATTGCCTGAACAATGCGATTCATTGGATGGACATCGACCTTCAGGTGCATTTAAAACGGAATTATTAGATTCACGTGACTGGCAACGAGGACTAGCGAGTTCACTGCAATGAAATGAGAATAACACATTTAAAGTTAAAATGCAATGGCCACTAAGTCAATCGAAAGAGAAAAAATTCATTTGCATAAAAGGCTACAAGACGTACTGTTAATGCATGCATTGCTTGCGGAAGGCGTATGTTGTTTGTATTCTGCATAAGAGTAAGAGTAAGGCAAAGTATGCTAAAGTTAATTAATTTTAAATGCTTAATAAAAGTACAGATTTAAGAGTGGGTTACGCTCTCAGAAAACGAATCTCGCGAATGTGCGTAATTGCGATCGGTAGTAGAACTTAAAAACAATTGGTTTACACGAGAAGATACTACCAGCAATCCCAGCAATAAGTTTACGTCTTTCGCAAAATCAGTTATTTTTGCATTTTTACCCTTTTCCACCGTACGCTAGTATACTACATTTTCTATTCCGATTGCAACATTCAAAACGAAGTAGGAAAATCTTCATGAAGTGAAAACATTTTTGGTTAGGTTAGCATTTCAAACTTATTCGGACCGGAGTTGTCAAATCAAATTTGAACACAGGAAAGAGAAAATGTGCCGTAATGTTAGGTACTCAACTCAGTAAATCATCAGTTGTGAATTTGCTGAACCGCGGAAGAAAAACATAAGAAATCAAATTCAAATTTGTTATGCGATTTTGGGAGAACTGCGTAAAGATTTGTCATGGAAAAACCTAAAATCGGATAAATGCGGTGTATGGTGGTTATAAACGTTACTAACGTCAGAGGTAGTGTTTTTTCGGAGAGAGAACAGTACGATGTAAATAACAATACGTTAAGTTAAGTTAGCGAAATACGACGACGTGGTGAATCTATATTTTGGCCTTTCATTAATAGAAAGATTAATATTACTACAATAGGACTCTACGTTAGGGCATGGTCCACTATTACAAACTTACCCTACCCTTTCGCTTAATACGGTTATTCATGTACCGAATTTCACTAAAATATCTCCAAAAATTAGGAGCAGTAGAGTGAACACTAAGAAACAAGATATGGACGGACGGGAGGAAAAGCTTAGTCCGATTCAGAACGTGATTCTGACACGATCGGCTTAGTAAAAGGTGGGTCTATCTCAAGTTCTTATGGACGTTGCATACATGGTCAAGCTTAATATACCCTCCTACGAAAAGTACAAAAGGGGGCATAGCACAGAGTAACAAAGAAAGAAGAAAGGGAGCTTCAGACATCTTACAAACTATCTATCTATATCTGGCCAATATATTTTGGTGACTCGATCTAAAGATGTCCGTCGTTCCATCAATCCGTGTGCCTGTATGTCTGGCTGTGGTAAGAATAAATATATCGTCTTCGAATTTGCCGAGCTCATTAGAAGTTGCTGAAGACAGTTTGCCTTTGAAAAAGGCCAAAACCGTCGAAGGACATGCCCACGATATCAGACAAACTTGGAAAGCATACTATTTCTTGGTTTTTCTGCTTATCACTCGTACACTACAGCAGGCACAGCGATCAAAATTTCAACGTATGTCATACAATAATCCCATGGTAACTACATATAAATAAAGAAAATGTTCCGCGTCCATTCAATGCTATGGAGTGTGGAAATTTGATTTTCTCTCTTTTTTTTTGTTTAGTTTTTTAAGATAATATTATTGAATATGATGCTTACTTTTTTGTAAAAAGTTGTACGGGGGGAGATAGTTTACCTAGATTTTTTTAAAATTCATAAGAAATATAAAATAACAAAGCTGTGCGCTAAACACTTGCATGGATTTGAAGTAAAGAAGTAGGTAGTAGTGTAGTGCAGTGTAAAGCTATCTTTTACATGCACATAGAGAAGTGTATTTCATCCTAAACGATCATGGGGATGGATGAATAAAAGGAAGAGGGAATAGCATTCTACGGCCTAATTTAGCTATAAACCGCAGGTCCTTGCAATACTTTTTGCGCTACAGAGCTTACGATGGTTATCCCCTCTATACAAAAATATATCGACGTGCGTCGACCTTCCTACGCTGAACACAAGGCGTGAGATGTGGGTCATGTCTTTGTGGTTCAACTGATTAAAGGTGTAAGCACCGTTCCCCGCTTCTACGTCAGAGATTCTCGTTTAATGTGCCTGGTAGATTTACAAGGCACTGCGAAGCAATCTACTTGTCACACTGCCGCAAAAACTATCATCCTCAGAACCCTTTCTTCTTTACATGATGTGTAATACTAATCTTTATTTGTTTGATCCGCCGCTGTATTTTGTACATGTAATCGAGAGTGTTGTTCTAAGGATAAGCCGTTAGCATCCTTACTAGTCCGCAATTTGATTTGAGGCAGAGGCAATTTTACTGAATTTTATATATTCGTATGATTTAATGAAGCATATACTCGTTGTTATGGTTTTCCTCTTGTTGGTTATACAGCTGGTTGCTCTTTTCGACTCACAGAACTCTTCCTATGTCATTTTGCTCTGTAATACTGGAATCTGTTTAATAATTTCTTTTACTTAGTCGTTGCTTACTATTTTTTCCTTTTAGATCTGCAGCAATACTCTTCTTTTCGTGCTCTAAATTATCTCTGTAGCTGTTGATAATTCTTATATGTAGCTGACTAAATGAAAAAGTTTCTGAAACTACTTCGTGAGTATTCGAAATTATTATTTCGTTCGGTTTGGGGAGTCTGCCCGCAATAAATTTTGATCCCACTATTTGCTCATTATAGTTCGACCCAAGGACCGATTTTATTGAAACTTTAACTGGCGCAAGCAATAAGAAAAAATTTGAGATCAAGTTTGTTCTCTTAGATCAAGTCGTAACTGCAACAGACAAATTCAGATGAATCCACTGGTTACGCTAATTCAGAAAATGTTTGCAAATATTTGATATATGTTACATGTCTCCTAAGGTGGGAATAGAAGTTCAATTGTTTCTATATTAAGAACTCCAACCGTTCGTTTAGAGAAAGCATGGTTTTGTTATTATCCCAAAGAAAAGCGTATGAGTTAAGCTGAACGAATGTTTAATAGATTTGCAATCGCGAAGCTTTACTTTCCTATTTTTCAGTTCCTGTATTTTCAAGTTCACATGTAAACATATAAATGTACAGATGTTTGTTCTATGCTCATAAGTATATGTATATATGTACATGATAAATATGACCATTCATTTGTGAGTGTGGAAGTGTTGTGAGAATATTGAACATTTATACACATGCATAAAAAGTTAGTCTCGTGCGTCCCTCTCCCACTCATGCTTTGTTTCTTTTCTCCCATCCCTTCGTAAATTTCATACCAAGCCATGAATTTGTTTGTGAAACACATTTGAATGGTGGCGGATATCAAAGTGATCCTTAATTAATGTGATAACAGGCCATCAAAAAAAAAAAAAAAAAACACAAAAGAGAAAAATGTCATTTGTTGTTCACGATGACTCAAAAATTGTAAGAGGATCCGTCTGGAGGTTTAAAATGAATATTTATTCATTCTGATAAATCCATATTTGAGATAGAAAATAAATTCTATTTATTCACGCAACATTTTTGAAAAATTCTTAAAAAATAGAGACAATAAAGGTTCCCTATGCTTTGTATGACTTAATCCTCTTCTTGCTGCTTGTAAACACAAACATACTGCGCTCTAAATTTATAGCCAACATTCTCGCATTGTGATCGGTCACTATTCATAAAAGAAATCTATTGGTTTTCTTGTCACAGCTTCTGTGGTTTTCTATCCAATTTGAAATTCCAGTCCATTAAAGTCTCCAAAATCAACTTTTGTCATAAGACAAAGTAATTAAATTACGAGAAACGTATTTGTGTTAGAGTAAGAGATAATCAGACAAATTCGAAAGCTATATTCAGTACTCGATATGTGTTTTAGCATAAACGTCAATAGCCCACTTGGTTCGCTTTTCCCTGGCAAAGATTTAAAACAATCCTCAGCCACATGACACTGAGCTCAATGTTCTTTAAAAATAAATTTATTAAATTTCAAAGAAAAATAAGAGTTAAGCTAAATGAAATTATTATAAAATTAAAACAGTGAACAGTGAACAGTGATATTATTCACCTTGCACTCAATGCCTGGCGATAGATTTCCAGCATAACAGCCTCGTGCAGCATCATGATTTACATTTATTTATACACTCATGAGCACATAAAATAACTACACACATGGAAGTGCTTTAATAATAGGCGATGATAATGTATGTGTAGCGCTCAGCTAAGAGCTCCCTAACATAAACACGCACATATGCATACACACGTCTATGAATGTGACTTTTGTATCTTGCGAAAGGGGGTTAACAAACGAGCAAACGAACGCACACGCGGAAATTTAATGTACATATATACGCACATGCACACACACAAACGCATACAGAACGTACAAACATCATCACGAACAATTGTAAACACTAACATCGAATGGCTATATAATCAACAAGCGCTTAGCTTCAGAGACACTTGTTAAAGGAAAGCAAAAGTGTTTGGTTGGGAACTTTTTTGTTTTTTTTTTTATTGTTTTTGTTTTTTCTTTCTCCACAATCTTATTATTTGAAAATTGTTAAAGTGGTTTTTTTTTTTTGATGAATTTGTTTTCAAGTTTTCTTTTTTTTTGTTGGTGTTCAAGTTCTTTACACAATCGTGTTCATTGTTTGATTGTTAACAGCAAAACGTTGACAGCTTTTCATGCCGTAAATATCGACTTGCTTCGGGCTCAATATTTATTAGAGGGCTTTCAATCAAAAACATTCTCTTCCCGTTACACACATACGTATGTAGATAAACATGCACCCGCACTCTCATATGCTCGTACACTTGTCAAATAAATCAAATGTCACAATGGTCAAATGCAGAAGCGTGAACATACGCACGCATTCAAACATACACGCACAGGCAAACACAAATACGGACTTGACACTGCTGGCATTGCAATATTTTCATTATTATGTGAAATGTTTGCCAAGTGAAAAGCTGAAGAATTACGAGAAAGAGAACGAAAGGCAAGACGAGATTGTTGTTGGTTTATATGACTGCTCTCTGCTTGTCTGTCATACATGGATTGCTGTTGTTCTTGACTGACTGATTGACTGACAAACTGACATTTATGTATGTTTGTCGTTAAGACATTTTATTAATAAATGACAAGTTTCTTAGAGTTTTTTGGTAAGATTTTCTTTTCGTGTGCCTTCTATAGCACCCTTTCACCCTTTCTCGATGGCAGTCGATGAGTGAGCGTTTTTCTCAGAATTTACTTATTTTTAATAACTAAGTTTTATTGTTGAGTTAGTAATTATTTTACTTTCTTTCTCAATTCTATTCCCTTTTTATTTTTATTTTTTTGTTTTTTTTTTGATTTATTTATTATTTCGTATATTTCTTGAATACTGTTTCCTTTTTACCGTTTGATATGTTTTTTAAAGGTTTCTTAGTGAATATTTTAAATTATTCTTTGTTATTAGTATTATTATTATTAATAATTTTTTTTTTCAAGTAAAACTAAATCAACAAATAAATCACAGCATTTTTTGTTTTTTTATTAATTATTTATTTACTTATTTATTGAATTATTTTAAATAATTTTTTGTTTACAATTTTTTTTGATGACTAGTTGAGAGAACAAATTGAAAGTTTTTTGAAAACTTCTTCTTTTTCTTATTCTTAAATACGTATTTATTTGTATTTTATTTTGTGTTCAGAGATTGTATTATGTTTTTGCGTGTTATTGATAAAGTGTCGCCATAACAAAGTCTCATTAGCGACTAAAGTGAAAATTGGTTTTCCGTTAACCATAAGCTGGCTTGTCTAAACAATGCAACGAACGCACACATGCACGAATAAAACGAAGCAGACAATAATGCGTATGTGCATGTTTGTCGGTTTGGTTGGCCGCTGTGTATATATTTTCGTCGAACTATTTGTTGTAATACATATCTCATAACACTGCGCAGTAAAGCATGCATGCGTATATTTACACACTACACATCAAATGTAATAAATTGCACTTTTTTCTTTCTTTTTTCTACTTTGTATATTTTTTATTTCGTGTTTAAGCTTTTGAGTAACTATGACGCTTGACGACGTCTTGTCTTGTCTTGTGTGTTTGCAGAGGCAAACTCATCAAAATGATTGACTCTTCTCATGTGCAAATTCAGTTATGCACACAAGCTTAAATACATTTTTAATAACAGTATTATGCTTTTCTTTTTTATGGTGCGCTTACACTTTTATAACTGCGAAGTATACACTTTATAACCGTAGGTCAAAAGCAACAACAATTGAATAATAATAATAATAACAATAATAAAATAATTCGACATGATTTCGTTGAAGCGTTATGTTGTCGACTAAAACATCTTTTTGACACTGACAACGTTGAGAGCTGACAGGCCACAAAACACACAACAATCACGACAGAAAAACTATAACATAACAGTAGAAATAAAATAACTACAGCAATAACAACAACTACAATCCACCAACAAAAACAAAAAGTGAAGAAAAAAACACTCTGTGCAAACATTGAAACCATCATCATATGAAATAATGAAGGAGATATAGGAGTATATGTATAATGCAAAGAACAACAACAACAACAACACAGAAACGAAATCCTGCATGCAATGCATATGTGTTTCATTAAATAAAAAGGCTCTTTGCACTCTTATCTACGGACGAAAACCGACGAGAAAAGAGCCCGACACCAAGAGAGTTAGAGAGAGAGAGAGAGAGAGAGAGAGGAAGAGAGCGTTCACCCATATAAATATAACATTGTTGGCAGAACAATGAAAAATTGAGCGTTCAATTTCCCTCCACATTAAATTGATAAATGACTTTTGTTTCGTTTGTAATTAAACTCAACGTTTTGAAAAAAAAAAAAACAGTGAAGCGCATGCTCCTACTTTAAATGCTCTTAGCTAAAAGACTCTATGTTAATTTTCTTTTTAATTTTATTTTTATAATTAATTAAAGCTTTTTATATTAATTTTAAATATTTTATTTAAAATTATGCCTTTTTTTCTAAAATTGAACGTTGTTTTTAAAAATGTTTATCTCTTTCTCATAAAAGAAGAAACACATGCGCGATTTGGCAAACAAAAAGACACACGACTCTCTGTTTTGATTTATTGTTTTGGTTGAAGGCAACAAATAAACCAAATAATCGAAACCAAGCTAGAAAAAAGTACTTCCATATTCTATTGAAAGAGAGCTAACGTTTCCCGAGGAGATTGAACGCAAAAGAGAGCTTGTAAGTATAGTATGTGGGGTTACTTCGAATGTACAATAACAACAAATTTTATAGGTATGAAATCGTTATCAAGCGAGAGCTTTATTATCTGAAAGCTTTGCTTATCTCACTTAACAAAGATTTATTAGGAAATTTCTCATAATATTGCTATCAACAACAGCGCTATTTAATCATACTCTTAAAGAAATCATTTACTCTTGTTAAGCAGGTGTTTGTGCTAAAACAGTTCGTGTGTCTCTCAACACATATACGTCTTTTCTCTCTCTTTCAGAAATTCATTGTAATTTATGTTTATATGTTTATATCATTGTAGTACCACTTTCTGTTGTTAGAGGACAGAGTGAGTTTTGATGGAGTCGCTGTTAAACGCTTTTACATACTTTTACATACTGTGTGCTTACGTATCGTTGCTCTGTAAGGTCTGTTACTACTAAATCAAGGTTATTTATGCTTTTTATACACATAAGAAAGATTTTAAATCCTTGGCGAAAGAAAAACCATTCATATAGACAGATGTTGGCTAAATTTAAAATTTTTTTGGTTACTTCTTGCTCGTACAGAGAATATGCCAAATGTGATAGTGTTTGATAAATTAAGAAAGGAACGTTTTGTTAATTAATGTCATGAAATTCAATTTAACTATTTTTGTCTGTTCGTATGTCTATGTCTTGCTTTCTGCGTTAGGATTTATTTAGGCGAAATTTTAAAGCTTTAGAGTCAGTATGATAATATACAAGAATTAAGGAAAGATATTCTTCTTGGAAACTATCCTCTTCTTCCCATTTTATGTAAATATTGTTCAAATTAGAGGCACTTTTTTACTCCGTTTCTTATACAAGAACCACCAGAAAGTAAAATTAAATTTTTTGTATTAAAATACACATTGAAATATATACTAAACCTAAGCAATATTCTTTATTTCTACTTTTAATCTCTTCTGGAAGTGTAATGTGGCCTCAAATCTCTTCGATTACCTTAATAAAATTAGTTTATTGAAAATCTACGCACCATTAAACTTGACAACAAAAACTCGCACGGCTATTATAAAGCTACCTGTTGAACGTCAGCTATGCATCGTCTACGGTCATTTATTAACGACCACAACGCAATAGGCAATTATTTTCGAAATTATCTCAATTTTTGGCTGAGCACTTTAATTGCTTTGCACGTATTATGAAATTAGATTTGTAAGATTGTAAGACTGAATCAAGATTGTGCAGTGAAATTGCAGATTGCTCCCTCAACTTTTTATATATTAACAATCGATAAATAGATTGGCGAACGGCTTAAGGTAGGAACTGCTAAATACACAAACAGATTCTCCGAAAACAGGCTTTCTAAGAACTGTCTCAAACACTTTTAGTGAAATGGAACGCTTTTTTTTTAGCGTGATGAGGGATTTTAGGGCATATGTTATCTGTTTTTAACTAGTCAAGGTCAAGTTATGTGTGCAAACAAGTAAGTCGCTTTCGTATACGTCGAAATACACCTAATAATGAATAAGTATTGGCAAATTCTTCAATTCGATACATAAATTAATAGATAAGAAGGAGACGTTTCCCGCTAATCGATTTAACAATCACTTTGAAATCCAAGTCATTTGTGCTCTTTTAATTATTATTCTTATTCTTTTCCTTTATGCATCGCTTGTACTCTTCTTCTACTATACTCTTTTTTTTTTTTTTGTTTTTATATGTAACTTATATACTAAGCGTTACGCAATTGGTGTCATGAATTCAGTTTTTCAATCACTTATCATAAATCTTACATTATCCATCTTTTGTTTTCCTTTTATCTGAAAACTCCGCTTTTTTTTTTGTTTGTATTCTCTCTCCATATTTGCTTGTCTATCTCTCCGGTGATCACTTGTTGCGTTTTCGAGCTGAAAACCTTATTATCCCCGGTTATCGAAGATGCTCCCTTCGAAAAAATTTAGCTGCCTACTGTTTAGCTATATATTAAGTATAACGATTGAATACACGAGTCACGAAATACGAGTACCCATTGCTTTTCAGTAATACCTTACATTATTGCTGTTCACATTTTAAAACAACGGAAAATATCGTTACATAAAATTCTTTCGGTAGCATGTCCGCCGAAGTATTTCTTAATTAAAGTCGGATTTATTTTTCAGAATTACAAGAACTGTGAATGAAAAATTATTTACAGAGTGAACGCGATTAGGTAGCCACTACTTCACAACTCTTCACACGGGCAGTGTTCATACAAATTCCTAATTGGATTAAGCAAATATTTCGTTGCGGTCTAGATTTAGCGGGTTTTATAAATGTTAAGCTACAGATTTTTACCTATTAAGGACTTGCCAGAGACAAATCACGTTCATTCTTCCAATTTACGATATCATGCCTACTGTCAGCCTGATTGCAAGCAAATTAGACCTTTTCTTATATGCTAACCATAAGGGATATTGGCACCAAGTTTGTGTGCATGTACGCAACAATAAGAATGGTCTGAGAAAGACCTCTCTTGCGTTAAACTAAACTATTCCAAATCATTTTCTTGACCAATTTAAGCATGTCTGTCCATCCGTACGTTTCACTTTCTTTGTTTTTCTTATTTATACTTGATATACGCACACATATATATAAATTTCACCGAAATATCTTAAAAGGCACTGGGCCATAGCCGACCATGAAATATCCTACACCACTTCACGATTATTCATATGGCGATTTCTCAAATTAAGGAAATATATGGGAAGTAGTAAGAAAAGGTGTCCGATCCATTTTCAGTAGGGTTCGTCCTTCTACAGTAACTTGTAACAGTAAATTGAACACAAGAAAACAAGATAGAGAGAAGGGCAGACAGACTTTTCTAATAACACAAACATAATAAAAGTTCGCCATATCTCAGGTTCTTCTGGATGTTGTATTCATACACCCAAACTTAATATACTCTTGTACCCCAATTGGCGTTGAGTATAATGAAGTGGTCAATCTTGTCAGATTGCGAATGCGTCTACTTTTAGCATTTTTTGTAAACTCAAATATTACAACAACAGAAATCACACAAGCAAACAAGCATAAATCGGCTGAGAATCCTACGCTGATAAAAGTTGTGTTTCCTTTACGAAGGTCTGTGTCTATTATAATTGCACGTCTCTACATTTATTAATATAAAAATTCCCCTTCTATTGTATAATCAAAAATCATACATAACCAAATCATTTATATTCAACTTTTTATCAAAGTTGAAGAATATAAAATAACAAAAAATATAAACAAAATAAAAAAGTAAAACATTTAGAAATTTATACGAGCAACAGTTGAGTTAGAGAAAAGAAGAATGAACCAAACATACACACACAATATCCGTTCCACACAATTGTAAATATTGGACTGTCAGTACCAATTAATGCTTGAGGTGCAATATTTTATAAACTCAAACTGAACAAAACAAAAAATTATAGTTTTGACTTTTGACGTTTGCAAATAAAAATGTAGTTAATGAAGGAAAAATTTAGTTACGAAAGGGTTTCAAGTCCGAGAGGACGGAAAAAAAGGAACCCCGAACTTGAGACAGCTAATCGACTTCATTTGCTTTATACCCAAAACTGCTGTTACTAAGCAACAATTTAAGGCTTAATTAATCTCTCCCTCTCTATCTAAGCAATTGGTAGAGCATGTACGCACCTACAACAATTTGTAGTTTTTGATCCTTTTCTCTAGAAAGGAAAGCGAAAAAATAGTAAGTAAGTAAATAGCATAACAGTGAAAGAACTGTTGTATGGAATAATTTTCTCACACGCAGTTTCTCGAAAAAAATTCGGATAAGTTCTTCTTTTATTATCTTGCAACACTATATGCAACGCACATTATAACATGGAAATGCAAATCAACAACAATTTTCGTAGTAGGCAAACGCAGAAACAAGTTGCGTTATGCCTGCACAGTTGACTACACATATACGTAAATATTCACATGAACAAACTCATACAGAGCAAATCTCTGTTTTCAAACGCAACAATTGTTTGCTGTTTCTACAAGCAAAAGTCAAAACATAAAATATAAAAGTCCACTATAAGGTTCGCGTATGTCTCTGCGCTAAATATATAATAAAAAAAAATAAATATATATTCGAGTTTGTTTTCTTCTTTCCATACAAACACACACGCACACGGAGTCAAGGAAACTACACCTGAGTGAAGGCAGAAAGCAAAAAGGGGCCTAGACACTCGTGCAATCAACAATTACTGTTGTGCGATTTTCTGCTTTTCTGTTTTCGCTAGGATTTTGTTTTCTCTTTTTTTTCTGACGTCACTGAATCATTTATATGTCTATGCGTACATGTCACGTGTGGCAGCAAAGGCAAACGTACTTTCTTTGCTTCTTATCGGAAAATTTTCATAACATTTTTCTTTTTCTTTAAGATATATTCGCTGAAAGGCACACACATACGTATCTATATAAACATACGTGCATGCATGCATGCACACACACACACACACACACATATATATATATATATATTTATGTGCGTATGTGTATGCATAAATTTGTAAAAACAGAAATATTTATGGGAAGCATAAATTGTAAAATGTGAGTGATATGTTTTGTCAAGGGAGCGATAAGGGTTGATTTGGTTTTTTCCAATTTTTGTTTTCTTCCTCGCCTTAACTAGCTTGAATGGGAAAATCGCAATGTCTTAACATTCTAACTAGGTTTTCACATTCGAATAACATTTACTTATCAGAGTTCCTCTTATCAATTATCTATCAACAACTACTTCTTTTACTAGTTGTTAGCAATACCAAATCCTTATGGGCTTATGTCATCCGTTCTATGCAATTGTAGATGTAAGGAACTATCCCACAAACACGCAATTGAGGTACGTTGTGGGTAATAACAGTAGAAGAGCACTTCATGAGATATATTGAGAAGGAAAACTTGACTATAGTATGTGTATCGATGTTCCAAACGTGTGCTAGTGATCAGCTTATTTTTGTATATATATATATGTTTATAAACATATACGCAAAGGTACATATGGACATAAGTAATATACGTATATAAATTTGGCATGATAACGATTTGAATTTAAATATATTGATCGATATAACGGTCTATTTGTATATACATATATATTCAGAGCGTTATCATGCCATCGCTAGTTTATAAGTAATCAGTGTACCAGGATATTTTTTTATGAATACTAACGATAGCCTAAAGGACCGGGTAAACAACCAATTGAATACGCTGATGACAATGCGCATTATAAATGGAATAACAAAAGAAAGGCAACTTCATTGCTTCGTTCAACATGAATTGTAGTGCAAAACATAGATCGGAGATTCATTCACAAAATGGATCAAATCGAGCTGTCGGTCAGTGTCTACAATGATAAACCGGTAATAGGCATATGCCATTTTCGTATCTAACTGAATGTAGAATATTTTTCCTCGTTCGCTGAGGCTTCGATTTATTTCTTAACGAATAATATTTATATACGCAAAAATGTGCGCTTAATATACACTCTTTAGTTAACAATTTTCTCGCATGAGAATTTCTTGTTTTGATATAAACGTAAAATATATCAAATATTTTGAATAAAGAGATATTTTTTTTATCACACAAAAGAAAGAAAAAAATGTAAATAAATAAATAAAAAGAATATTAAAACTTATGTTGGGCGCTTTGGGGGTTTTTAAAATTTAGTACATGTGAGATTATTTAACTCCAAAGCACGCATACATATTTATTTATAAACACAAACTCTACTTAGTGCTTTCAATAACTTTGTCATATGCTTCATATTCAAACCGATATGGACCGATAGGCGTAAGTCACAAATAGGCATTTCAAAGAGTTGCCAATTGGTTTGGCGTTCTTTGTCCGTCCCTTTGCTGAGTGGTTTACATATCCTTTAAATACAAGGGTGACAATTCACATCGAAAATCAAGGTTTTATACTAAGTTAAGAAACAAATATAATTTTCTGCCAACAAAACCCAATGACTGACAGCCTTCGTAAGATGCAATGGGTTGATGAAATTTTGAATCGACATAGTCACGTCCTTTCATTCGGTCGTATGTCTGTTGACCGAAAAACATCGGATATATTCTAAGAACAATTTCAAACAACAACAAAACGGCGTATTTCACTAACAATCTGCAGCGAAGTCTAAACATTTTCCATTATTTTTCTTTTGCAGTTCCAATGTTTTGTGAAAGTTACATCAAAACCGTATTCTTTAGTTTCCCCTCTAAAAAAAAGGTTAAAAGCAAAGCTTGAAATTTTCAAAAGAATTTTTTAGAGAAGGCATATTTGGTATGAAGAGCGATAAGGCGTGGAGAGTATTACAAATTCGGGTTTACACTGAAATTTGTTTAAGCTTTTTGGTTGTTGTTTTATTTAAAGAACAGAAAGACATATAAATATATATGAGTGAAATGTTAAAATATTTTTAGCATATTTCTGTAGGTTGTGTCGTGTAAGTTCATGCCAATGCAAAACACATAACACTAAATTTTGCTATTTTTGCTATTGTTGTTGCTTATTATTATTATTATTATTATTATTATTATTATTATTTTTATAACTCACGGTCTTCCCTTCTTTCATACCGTATAGCTTCGCTTGCCATAATATTTATGGGTGGTGTTGGTGTTTTGTTTGCATTGGTAATGCAGTGTGAAATGTGTTATATAATGTCTTCTTATTCCTTTTTTTATTCTGCTTATTTTCATATTTTCATTTTTAATGTGGTCTACGCAACTTATATTTCGTTTGGCTGAGTGTGTGTATATGCGTTATGTTATTCACTTCCATATTCTCTCTTTTTATGTCTCGTTTTTTCTTTTCCTTTTTGTTTTTGCATATCATAATTTTTAACGGTAATTGCCGACCATGCATTTATTCTCAGTTTTGACGACTTAATGTTTGATTATAATAATTTGTTGTTGCTTTTTTTTACCTCGCACTAGCTTTAGTATAGAGGTATGTTAAGTTTATCCTCATGTATGTAATAACTAAAGGGACTTAAGGTAGATGCACTTTTCATTATATTGATCGACACAGAATTTAAGTCTGTCTATGCGTTTAATTTATTTCCATGTGTTTTTGTGTTTTCGCAAATTTATAAAGAATAATAAGATACTTGACAAGAACATATGCACCTGCGCTTCCCTAGAAGAGATCCAATGAAAAATATGCCTTTACATGGAAGCAAGACATAGTTTTTAGTGTCTTATCGTGAAAGTAAATAAAGGTTTGTATTAGATGAAGTGTTGTAAGGTGAGAAATGATCAGCCTTGGCCGACTACAATGCTTTGACTTCTTTTTTTTGTGTTGTTTGTTTATGTATGTACGTGCTTGCTTTCTCTCCCGTTTGCGTATGGGTATAATAAAACACATAAATTTTTATGAGTTGATGTATATTGTAGAGTAACAAAAGTCCTTAATAAGAACGGCATTAGGAACGTCAGAGTACTAAAGATTGCCCACTTAATTTATTAATCCAGAGGATACGGGGTTATATAGTGGAGCGTATATTTGTTGTTGGGAATGATTCGTATCTTGAAGGGTGATAAGCGGGCCAGAGAGTTGTGGTCGGAGAAGGGGATTTCCAAAAACTTTTGAACAACAGGTCCATGAAATTTATATTTAAGTCTTGGTGATGATTAGCTTAATTTTATACTAAGCTTAACCACTCTATCCGGTAGTTATAAGTCAGTCTGAATACAGACCTATGTGTCGTAACATCTCGCTGTTTATGACCAAACCTTTCCTTCAACTATAATTGTTTCCAGTTTATTGGTGTAAGCCTTTCTGTATCTCTGTTTTTACTCATCTAAACCAACTGCTACAGAGACGATGTGGTCCTTTTTTTTGTGAAACAATTTTCAAAGGTTTTTGATTATTTAATTGATATAAGACAAAAACGTTCTAAAATAGGATTGACTAAAACAAATATACAATTGATTAAAGCAGCAATATTTAGTGTAGACGACTCAAAGTGTGGCAAGGTGTTGCAAGACTTAATATATTATTAATAAATGCTTTACAACATTTTGTTTACGAAATAAAATCCCTAAACCGTGGTGCTCCTTTCGGCAGTGTGTCACTTTTACTTAGGACACCAGAAGGTCAGAAGGCACGCTTCCTTTCCCTTTTGCTATTAGATTACATGAAATGCTTACTTTTAACCCAACCCATAATAGTTTCTCGCTTTTCACAATTTTTTCAGAACTTCATGTATCTTCAGTTGTGATCTTCCTTACAACGCCTTCACTGATTGTATAAACAGGAATTTTCCTCTGAGCCAGCCGTCCAATAATAGTTTTTTAGGAAAGTCATATTCGATAAACGCTACCTAATTCTAAAGTCGAACACTGGCAAGGTAAGAAAGCCAAAAAAGGAGTTACGATACTTTACATACGTTTACCTACTTTTTTCTTGTGGTTTACCAAACTTAATATTCTTGATTTATAACGAAGTTTGTATTACATTGATTGTGAGTATTGTATCGTATTGTACTTAATTGTGACTATTTGTTCGGAATACCGAAAGTAATAGAAACTCAGAAAAACTGCAAATAGAACGCACGTTGTTTTCTCTTGTGACCAGTGCGCGGTCACAATGCGAGATAAAAACGCAACATCATGCTTCAATACGCAAATAAAAAATTTCACAAATAGCATTGGAGAGGTATATATATTCTAATTCAGTAGAGGTATTTATAAGCGAACACTGATTACGTAGTTCGAAGTTTTGTATTCGTAGAATCTGATTCTATAGGCATCTTGTGATCAACCGGAGAGTACAATGCCAGTAAAATCTACTTTTATTAAAATGACTAGACTGACCGTTTTTCAAAAAGTGGAGACGATAGTGTTAGTCGCTAATGCTCATCTTTCTTTAGTTCTAGAATTGATTTCTAGACGCTAAATAAGTTATAACAATAATAGTAATAACAGTAATAGGTCATCTTGTGATTTATGAGGTCTTCGTGATATTCCTAAGGATACGGCTGATAGTATATCTCGTTGTGTGGTATGTGTAAAAAAATTGTGTGAACATTTTTGAGTGTAGCAGTAGCTTAAGAACTAGCAGCGTAAAAAAGGGCTTCTCTGACAATTTTCTTTTTTTTGCATGGTAAAATGGGCAAGGTTATTAGGCGCACATTTAAGATTAAGAAAAAAGCTACGTCCGAAAAGTATTACAGAATTGCAACATCGAAGCCATTCTCGGTAGATATCTTGAATTTATGCGGCAAACAGCTTAACTGGTCCAAATTTGAATTGTGGTCTACTTCTCTATATTCAGAGAAATACGTAGGACTTTTCAGACATATTGATTTTTATACCATTGGCGCGTTCTTAAATAGTAAATTTCACTTTTAGGTCGAAATACTATTTTACTAACAAACCAGTAACAACACTGTAGTAGGACACGGCCCATCATCAACCGTCCTCTATCACTTTGCTGAATGCATTTACTTTCATAAATATGCCGTTTCGAAAATATGCCGTGATGTGAGAAGTGGTAGTAAAAGTCGTCCCATCCAAATCCACCATCTGTGCGCCAAATTACATCAAAATATCTCCAAATTTGCTATCTGTAGGTTAAACAGAAGAAAACGAGCCGAACAGATGGACAGACAAGCTTAGAATCACCTGCTGAATCGATCACTATAATGAAAAGCGGGACCATTTCTAGTGTTCCTGGATGTTGCATACCTTCGCATAAGAGACTGTAAAAAATTTGAATGAAAAAGATGGAAATTATGTGACTCATGCTACTCGCCGTTTTGAAACATGCGGCTTCGACAACGCATTGAAAGTTTCATTGCCGTATATTATAATTACGTCCCAAGAATCAAAATATCTATACTATTCAACATATTACAACGCCTTCATTGGCTACTTTATGCCACTCTTGACTATCTAAGAGATCACACAGTTAAGCTTATAAAAGAGAAAAAGAACTGATTTTCTGAAAAATTTACAGTGTCTTTACTCGTTAATGTAGCTAAAATACTTGGGATGAGGGAACAGGATTATCTGAGACATAAAGCGTATCTCTATTAGACCTCAAATCGAAAGTATGAAGTTCAACACTTATAATCTAATTGAAGCTATACATAAAAGCCTGGAAATCAGAGAACGATACCATTTATTTGACTTCTGCCAAAGTCGCTCGCAACCCACAAATCTTTTACTTCAGTTCTGTACTTTTAATCTTTTCGTTTTTATTTTCCACTTGAAAGAGTCTACGTGGTGTCACTTGAAAAACTTTCATTGAAGCGAGAAACTCTCTCTTTGATGAATTATATAAAATTTAATAAACAATTCAGATGTAAAGTAAAAACGATATAGAAAAGAGACTTTTTGCACTTATTTAACTAATCTTAACTGTCAAATATGACTCAAGTTATACCAAACATTTTTTTAAAAATCTTAATTTCGGGGCATGTTTTTCCTTTGCCATCTCTGTAACGTTTAAATTTCACATTTTTGTTGTTCTATGTCCAGCAATTAAATGAAATTTATGCTCCAACAAAAGACACTAAAAAAAAGAACAAGAATAAAAACGCCAGCTGTCAGTCAAAAGCGTAAAAAAGGTGTCAGAAATACTTTGACATTCAGAGCGATAATAATGTCATTCGTCTAAGCGTTGCATTCATACGTCGTAACGTGTGAATGGATGAATGTTTTGTAAAGTATGCACAATTTTTGACAGCAATACTGAAAAGAAGGATTGCCGCTTTTTGTTGTTGTTGTTGCTGTTGTTGTCTTTGCTTTTGTCGTTGTTGTTGGCTTTGTTGCTACGAGTTATGCTTTCGAGTGGTGCAACGACAAATCGAGAGAGAGTGGACATGACAGTTATATGGAGCGTTAGGAAATGCTAAACCCAAAAAAAGGTTCCAAAGCGTACGTACAAAAATAAAAATAAAAAGAAATGTAACGAATGTAATAGAACGAATTTCGGATACCTATTATTTATATATGTATTAATAAATTTTTGCCGTTTAGTTATTTAGTTATTTAGTTCAAATTCTTGTGCCTTAGTTGGTAGGGCGTCGTTTTTGGGGAAATGGATAGATTTGCACCGAACCGTTTGGTTTGCTTCGAAAATAAATTGAGTCACCCAGCCTTAAGAGTAGTTTGTAAAAACATTTTATTAAACCATCAGATGGTAATCGAATCTACTGTTCCTACGCTAAGCATCCTTTCAAATTGGTGGTTGTTTCTAATTAATATTCAGCCCAGATTGATTAAAAATCCAGGACTAAACTTTTCTCAAGTTGTCAGCAGAACCGTATTCTAAGTTGTTTTTATAATGCATTCTTGTTTGCTTGGTGTTGTTGTTTTTTTCAAAGGATGCAGTAGTGGAATTATCTTCTCTAATCATGGCATTACGAACATTCGGTAAATGTATTATGTATGTGTGGTATAGTCCACATTTATGTTAGGCTACCCCACTACAATAACTCTTGACCCTTTGGCGATTTTTATGTCTTGCGCACTATTCTTGCATCTGCTACCACGCCCGACTTCGCTCCCCTAGTTAACTTGATTGTCTTCGCCATGTGCTAGGGCGTATATAATGTGTCCTTACCACAACCACGGTATGAAATCTGGAATTAATGTCACATCCCATTGTAGCCGGCACTTTACTTCACCGATCTTTTAATGATTTTTTTAGCGGAATTTTTTTTTTTTTTTTGTATTTGCTCTAAGCGCCCTTGTACTACTAAATCGATTCTTCATAAGTCGGCAAGAACCCACCATCGAGTTCCTCGATAGTTTCCTATTCCATATGCTTTTCAAATAATCTAAAATTTTTTTATCGAATCTGAGTCCTAAAAAACAGTTTCAAATCGCTGCCGTATATTTTATGTAGCGTAAGTGGGTGAATCAGTTTTCGTGTCTCATAGGCTCATATACACTTTGACAAGTACACGCGTCGCGATTATATACATATGATAGATCTCAAAAAATTTGGTCTTTTATGACGTATAACTTGGTTTCTTTTTTGGTTTTTTTTGCCGAAATTTTTATCTTCACTCCACTCTTCAAATGCAATTCAAAGGTCGTATTGCTTATGATTGTGGCTCTACAGCTTTGCGGTAGATTTACTGGAATAAAAAAAAAATTGTATTATGGTGTTATTTTCTCAAATTTTTTGTGGATAATAACGCCTGTAGGTTGATTGAAAACAAACCGCAATCGCACACATGCACCGTAGATATATTCGCGCGCATGCAAATCGAAAAAGTTGCAAAATTCTCTGACAATCGATTGCATGACAATTGTCATTTAAAGCCATGTTAAACCAGCCAAACTGTCAAAAAAGATTTACGTATGATTTGGTGGAGTGGCTGTTAGGGATTCGTTGTTGTTTTAATACGTTCTCCGCAATTTTTTTGCTTTTAAGTGATGGATAAATAAGCGCAAAGAAATAAAAAAAACAAAAAAAAAAAGAAAGCATTCAAAGAGATAAGAAGGAAAGTAAAGATTTCGAGAATAACGTAAGTACTGCGAGCAAAACATGTCTAGAATTTTCTATAGTTTTTCTTAGACCATTCTTGTTTTTCCTTTTTTCTCTCTATGTGAAATCAGCCCGGTCAAAAGAAGCAGCGGAAAATAGAAAATATATGTACATTTCTGTAAAAACCCATAAAGGTGCGTAATTGCTGGCTGCGCACAAGTATCGGAAAAACATTAAAATTGTGCACAAAAGAAAAGACGAAATTTTACTGTACACAATCTCGTACTACTACTACTACTACTATTAGTACCACTACTACTGCACTGCATATCATATACTACTGCTATTACGACTACTAATGCTGCTTTATTAAGCAGTACACACAAGCATACACGCCAGCTTTGATAAGTGTATATACTTCAACCTGATAAGAAGGCTTTGAGTTTCTGCGCCTTTGTTTTATGTATACGAAGCTGGCGGCAGATTTCATGGTTAATTGAAATAACTTTAGGGGGCTAATAAGTTGTATCCTACCAGTTCATGGAAAGTCCAGGATTTCCATATCGCTGTGCCTATTTTTTGCATATCATCGTCTCGATAGCTCTCTACAGCATTCGATGTTCTTTTCACTTCTTTTTTATTCGTAGCTGCAAACCTGAATTGAATAACACAAGGTTCGGCTGCAATTCATTTTCTAATTTGTTAAATTTTATGAATATTGAAATTGACGCTATTTCCTTACCGAATAGTTGTTAGTGTACAGTCTTTGGTTTTTGATTATCTCGTTTAAATCATCAAATAAAAACGCGAAATAAGTTCTGTTTGGCTGATTTATCTTTGTAAGTTCTTTCGGTGCATACAGCTCAACATATACCTTGACAAATACTATCTAAACTTTACGTTCGACGGCCCGGATAGAGTTTTGGACGGGCGAGATTGTGGTACGCTTCGAAGGTCACAGAACCATCAAAATTCTCACTACTGACTGAACAACTATTGGCACATTTTTGTTTATAAACGATGGGTGTTTCTTTTGGAAGTCTGGGAGGAGCATGCGAAGAGAGTTGCCTGTTATGAACGACATCAAACATTTGTATCTGTATAGCCAGTTCTGATGTAGTGAAGTGGTAGCAGGCTAGTGTTGGATTTTTACTATGTTGATGTAGTTCTTCTGAAGCGTATATCCTTCAGAAAGGGCAGTGTTCTGAATATTTCGCTGAGACATATGAAAATTCCAAAGGCAAGTGAGGCTTCGGCTGCGTATAGTAGGAGGTCGCCTAAAGCTATGTAGACTACTTTATAATCAAAATAATGGGTATCCGCGGTGGTCAGGTTGCCCCAAAGAAGATTGCCCTTAATGAGTATGATGTACTTCCTATCAGATTACCGGGGGAAAGCTCTCTTGCCTGTCTTCTGGGTTTGGCTCTTCGGGCAGTATTATGGTACCTATGGTTACCTTAAAGTTTCATGGGGACGGTAAACAGTAAAGTGCAAGATACTGGTACTGGTACCTCAGAAGTATCAGAAGGCCGTTCTATGGCTTGGGGGCAGGGAGCGAGAGTTATCGTTTATTCAACTAACTAACTAATTGTCTCACCGTCAGATTAGGCTATCATGATGGGTACTCGCGTAAAATTGCACGACGAGCTGGGGAGCTTGTGTCCGAGTATGTTAAGCAGTTCTTGAGATGTACTTTTGAAAGATTCTCATAATGGCATAGTCTTGCATACTTTTATCCGGTAGTTAAATCTGGCGTGCCTCTTAATCTGTGCTGTGAATTTGTTTTTATGAACTCTACTAAGAATACGCAGGTTTCGATACCTTTGGTTAGATGCAGCTGTTTTGAGAAATCTTTTTTGGTTCGCGTAGCGCGTTGCTGTAACTATTTACCACTTCACCTACGCATTTTTTCTCACACTAATATCGCCTTTCGAATTAAACTATTTAGGTATCTTACCACTGTGCTATAGTCGACAATAGGTTATTAGCTTACATTACTGGGGGATTTATTTCCCGAATATATTGGATTGTTAGAGTAGGAGAACGGAGGTACGCCGCCACTAGGGGACTTAGTGCTGAATATTTTAATATTATTTGGAACCTATTTTCTATGGCTGGGGAGCCAAATTGCTTAACGCAGACTACGTAGGCACTCTACTAATTTTTAAGTGCAGACTGGCAGCGGTAAACCGTTATTTTTATTTTATTTTTTTTTATAGAGTTACTTTATGTGTTGGATATATGGAATTATTGTTTAATGCAAGAAATGTGCACTTCATTTACTGCCTTCGTGCTTATTGAATTTTTATTCTCTTATGTTGAAGTTTGGATTATTATTATTTTTATATACCTAGTGTTAAGTTTAAACTTTAAGGATTCAGTGAGAAGTGTACTGTGGGTTAATTGCAGTTGCTTCAATACGTTAAGCTGGCTCTTGAAGAGGTTTGTATTGTTTTCTGAAGACATATAAATAAAATAAATAACAATTTTGCACCTAAAAGCTTTTTCAGGACAGGTGTTTCTCATAAATTGTATTGCCTTCTTCCTTCTTGCTCCAGACTATATCGTGATATTGACGGAAACGGAACGGACTAATTGGAAAAAAAACAAATTTTCACTTACCATTCAGGTGACTTTTCGAATTCTGAGTGAATGCAGAAATGAAAATTAGGATAGACACCTATACCTAGATAGGTATGTTTCTTGTTAAATACCATAGATCAGGTTTGAAATTAAATCCAGTCCTTTTGCAAACTACAAACGCAGACATCCCTTGGAAAAGATAATCGAGCGCATCATTGATAAGTTGAGACATCTAGTGCTTGTTGATATAATATTTCAAATATGTCGCCAATTGTCAGGATCATGCAAGATATTTGATTTGAATTCGCTGGCAGTGATAGTCAACCGCTGCATTATTCTTTAATTAAGGGGCATAATGGAATCTAATTTATTTTGATTCGAATTTGCTCGAGATTATTGTTTTCCGATTGTTATCGTTTCGTATAAATTGACTTCAGATCGAATTCAGATTTTCCGGATCGTTCTGACTTAATAAACAATCATCATGTACATCAAGAATGCACTGCATATAGAGCACATATCCATCTAAAGCCATTATGACGTTCATTTAACAACTACTACGCAAACTATTAAGTCATAAATAAAGTTTACACAATCATTTCAGCATCAACAACAGCATCCACATCACCGTTAGCAGCATCATCATCGTTACCATCGTCATCATCAGCAGCAGCATAAGCAACGTCACCAGTACTAGGCAACAATGCATGTAAATCTTAAACTAGATTAGAACCACTAAACAAAACAAATACACAGCATAAAACCCATAAATAACTGTAAAATTACTCAAAAACATACATACACAGAAGAAGATGTCTATAGACGTTTATATATACTTACATACACACGTAAATATGTATATGTAAAAAATGAAAGAATATGAATATGAAAGTAACTCTTAACAAGAGAAATTAACATCAATCTACACGTTTAATGACACAAGAGTGACAAACACATGCATAAACGAAAAAGATTTCAACAACAAAAGCACACCATACGCCAAACTCAAAACTCAAACAACTAAAGTAGAGCGAAGACTATTAGGACATACACAACATACACAGAAACAAATGCGAACAATTAAATAACATTCATCACACACCAATGTAAAGTAGAATACTATCACAGATGAAAGATGAAAGCCAACCGAATGTTATGGTTAAGAGGAAAACAAAAGAAGGCAGGAGACTGCATTGTAATGCGATTAATGAAAGAAAGAAGCGAATAAACACTCTTCTCACATACGCCAGTTAGATCACAAATTATACCTACATATGAAATATATCGAAACGAACGGATCGTTTGCGTGAATTATAAGGTTAGAGAGATGGCGATGGGAATGGGGTGAGCAAGTGAAAAACAGAACATATGAATGTCAAGTCAAATAGTTTAACATTTAGCATAACATTTGGTTTGTTCGAAAGTGATGAATGCACCGCAAAAACAACAAGGCAAAAACATCTCAACATGATGACATAAAAAACCAAACGAAAACTAAACCCACATGTGCTAACGGATAGAGCACACGATAGAGTACACTAGTTTATGAAGTTTGGGAAACGTAGACTACTTTGAGTTGCTGTTGATATGTGTGGACATAGCTTTTTACAGGGCAAAGAAAAAATAAAAAAAAAAGGAAAAGTAGAAAAAGGGAGCAAAAGGAAAGTTATAAAACAACAACAGCAAGCAATTAATTTCATCACTTACCATATGGTCATAGAAGTTCTCAATGGTTTTGAATCGCTCTTATGCCGGCTTTGCTGTTGTCTCTGCTGATGCTGTTGATATTTTGAAACGGATATGTCACTTTGAGTGCTGTTCTTCAATGTATGGCTATGGTGTGGTGATAACGTCTGTTCTGTTGAAGAACTCTGATGAATTTCACACATTTTGATTTTTCTTCGTTTTTTTTGTTATGATTTTCACAACTTCCATGTATATGTATATGGCAGTTATTCTATTCTTTCATCTTCTTTATGTTAGAAGTTAGTAGTGTCATCACTTACTGATGTTATTGCAATTGCTGTATTAGACAGACATTTTATGATGATAATTGTTGCGGTTGCTCCACAATACATTGACACGATGTTAACAACAATATTGTTACTTAGTTGATTCATATTTTTTTTTTTTTTTTTTTTTTTTCAGATTTTTTTTTTTTTTTTTTTTTTTCAGAGGATATTGTGTAAAGTCGATGATTGTTATTTGTTGAATGCTACCACATCATACAACGCAATTATTATCAATCGCTGTCGTCATCTGTATGTCGATCTCACTATCAATAACCATTCACTTTACCTTTGTTAGCTACAAACGTATGTGCCTTGGTAACATTAAAATAATCGTTATTGTCAAAGTCATCATCATCATCATCATCATTATCATCATCATCATCACCACTATCAGCGTAGTCTGTCGCAAGAGAGGCATAAATAACTTTTGAATTTTGCTCGTCTCCACCACTCAAGGCTTCAATGTATAGTTCAGAGGCTTTTTGCTGTTAAAATTTGTCATAACTTTTTCGGTCATCGTCATTTTCATCCATATAATGCACAACAATTGTTCAGTGATTTATAAACTTTCTTTATCATTCAATTCAATTGTTTGCTGACATTTGATTGATGTATCGATCGAATTGAAACTTTTTATTTAGAAATTCTGATTTTTTTTTTGATGATTTCAGTTCGCAAACTCAATCACAATGATTGCTGCTTCTGATATGTGTGGGGATGAACGCTGTATATAACTATGTAAATCATTACTTTGCAATGAGAAAGTGTTTGGAGAATATTTTTTATAGAGAACTATTTGTGCACGGAATCTGTGAAGTAGAATAAAATTAGAAAGACGTTTAGAGAATTATTAATGCAATTACAAAGCATACAACTAAGAATATTATGTAATAATGGTAATCGTTTGTATTTCTCTGCCATAACGGAGTATCGTTAATATCCCCATTAAAGAAAGGCTACAACATGAGCTTGAAAATGGTAGTTTGGTGAAGATATTCGAAGTGACTAACAATTTTGCTACATAAACATTAATTACCATTAAAAGTTCGTCTCACAATTGGCTGAATAACGTCCTAGAAAAAGAATCCGCGTCGCAGCATAATTTGAAAGCTGGATTATTCGCTTCATTTCGCTACATTTCGTTTCCTAATGCGAGTGTGTTTAAATTATTCATCTCTTCGCACCTACTCTACGCAGGTGATTTAAGAAAGTTCATCAATAAGTTCTACATATCTACCTCAAGTTTTCTGGATTTCACAGACAAATGGATTTTGACTTTAGGCCTCTTATCGGCATTGCAACCAGAAGCGCGAATCGATTGGCTGCAATGCCAAGAATTTGCGTAAGAAAAAGAGAAAGGAAATTTTAATTAGTTCTGACAGCACGCACTTGTGAGCCAATAATGCCTTGTGCGGGTGTTGATTGCGAGATGAAGGGAACATCTGTTCTCCCGATATATGCATATAGGCCAACTACAGGGGCTAAAAACCAATTGGATTGAAAGTTCACATAGTTTATACACTGCTTCTCGATAAGACAAGCGTTCACTTACATTCAGTTCGTGTAATAGGAACAAGTTCTTTAACATCAATTTATTTATTGTTTCTTCGTTTAGTGAAATTAGGAATAAGTAAGGAAATCTTATAAAACTGAAAACAACTTAAGCGGGTCATTGTCAATGCGTGACTATTAGAGCAACCGAAATTTGACGCCTCCTAAGCCAACCTCAGTATTACTTATCCTTTCTAGACCGGTTGTTCTCGCTTCAAGATTGCTTTTCTCTCATTTATGTGACAGGTCCTAGAAACCGTTGAAATGAACCTTACGGACGTTTATGTTTGATATGTACCATGAAGCACCTGTTAATGAACGAGCAGACTTTCGGTTTCTACTTTGGATTTGGAAATGCGGTGTTATCACATCGTTCAATTTCCTAAATCCAAATTTCATTATTCATCAGAGAACAGCAACATGGACGAGTTTTGAAGGACTAACTTCAATTTTTGAACTTTGAAGATAACTTTCTAGAATGTTTGTACCGTTTGAAGGTTTTCTGGATGGTACTACGCGACTCTGGGGTCTGTTAATAATGATAATAACAAGTGTGCTGGCGGTATGAAACGTCGGTCGTATCGTCGATCGACGTAGTCAGCTTTTCCTGCTCTTTATATATATTTTTTCAATTTGGACCCTTTCTTTGCGATTTTGACTTACACTAATCTGTTTTATTTATGTTATTCATATCCTACTATTTCCTTAATTCTTTTTTTATTTTTTGCAACTCTATGAACTGTCTCCATACGGTTTCTCAATAAGCCTGTTGGACTTTTTAAATACTTGAACTGACATTATTTCTTTACTTGAACTGACATTTACTTTACTCATTCATAAGGAACGGACGAGTTATTTAAAAAAAAAATTATTTGGAAACAACAAACGGAAACTTCGAACTAGAAGGACGGAAGAAAGATTAGTCACTTCCTTCGATACTTAAGCTTAAAAGATTGGCTTTGCGATATTGCCAGGTGAAAGAACTGATCTCGACTAAGAGTTATCCTGTGTTTACACTGGAGCTTGTCTGCTGTACTGCACTACGGATCACTGTCTACACTTAGTAGCTTTTATTGCATCTCGTATATCATGTGCTGTGGAGCACTTTACGTAAAATAATTTTAGAATACTTAACCTCGATATGGGTGGAAAAGGTAGGACGAACTTGGTCCTCACTATTATTTATTTGCCTAAGGTAATTTGGCGACAATGATGAGAAAGATTTTGAGTAGAATAACTGTACTGAATGATGTTCCTAAATGGATGCTCTTCCCACACTGATCAAGAATAATTTCTAAAGACTTTATAAAATTCCCAGAATGTATTTCAATTCGTTATCTAAGCTTTAAAAATCTTATGCTTATAAAATTCTGTTTTTACACCCTTTCCATCGTAATTGTTAGAACAAATGCTAGTCAAAATTTCTCGGAATGAAATAGAAACCTTAAATACTTTCCCGTGAACAAAGGTAGATTCCCTCAGTTTTCAAGAATGAACGTGGGAGCACCACAAAGCAATAAGATTGATTATTATTCTTAAAGAGAGTGTTGTTAGCAATTTTAATACCAATTAAATCTAAATCTGTTTATAGTTAAAAGCTTTGACAAGTAAAAAAATTATATCCGCTTTTGAACGAATCCTTTATTCCCATCACCGTTATCCTATACGAGATTAGAAAAAAGAAAAATATATATTTGCATCTTCCATACTATTGGGCGGGCTTCTGTAGTTTCTGAGCAACGAGCAAAAGACTTGAAAAGCACAGGCGTTTTCTCCTTTTTTATGAACGGGAGAAAGTATAGCACAGATATCACACAGGTTGGCAGAGGGATAGATGGATGTGCGTAGGCGCATTCCGAATTTGAACAAGAAAACAAACAATTTCCTATTCTTTTTGAAAAACAGAGATGTTTGCAGTTTACGTGGTACTGTAGGCTTGTTCTTCGACCGTTTGGGCCCATTTTCAATATCAACCTGCGTGCAAGAACTTCTAATATATCCGCCAAATTTGAAATCGATAGCTTAATTTTTGCGGCGAAGAGAATGTTTGCAACAAACATCACACAGACTGATAGACGGACATGCTTAAATCGATTCATAATTTGACACTGATCACGAATATATATACTTTGTGTGG
The DNA here is from genome assembly GCA_000688715.1 of Glossina pallidipes. NCBI lineage: Eukaryota > Metazoa > Arthropoda > Insecta > Diptera > Glossinidae > Glossina > Glossina pallidipes. The sequence continues at coordinate 401,935 of JMRQ01002108.1, read as the reverse complement.
TCTACGAAGCGTTCTTTTGGATGTTGCAAACGGTTTGACAAAATAAATATATCCCTCACCTTTCGGTGATGAGTATAAAAAGAAATCTTAAATCACGATATGGTCTGTAAGCACTACAGAAGAGGGGCACTTACTTCGTTATACAAGCTACTGAAATAATCTTTACAGCATAAAGAAAAAAAAATGGCGGATAGGAAAATTTTCAGCAGCTGGTGACTGCAGCTTTGACAAGTAAAGAATTTTATCTTAAGGTTATGTCGAGGTTAGTTTTAACTAATATTTTGGCTGTGTATAATTTTTCAGATTTTCTTAAAATTAAAGTAATTTTTCCTTTGATATAAATGAAATATTTTATTATTTACATCGCAAACATACTCGTGCAACTCTCTCTCTCTTTATGCATATGCCTATAATGGTGGAATTGTTACTCCTCCCTGTTTCCTTCATCTAATCCTCAATGACAAATGTTCTTTCTTACTTATAAGTAATTTCTTTCAATTTACATTCTACGCTATGAAAAATATTGTATGCGCAGGCGTCCATGGCTGTGAAACTTTACTAGTTTCGTGTGTATGTGCGCTCGTTGTGAGGTAAACGAAGAATGAGAAGAAGGCTTTCTGTTGGCGTTGACATTGACACATGGCGAATATTTGCAACACTCTGCATTATGATCATTTTCAGGCAACTATTTTTGTTGTCTTGTTATTTTTATTATTGTTGTTGCAGTAAAAATATCATTTGAAGAGTGGAAGTTGCCTTGAATTGTAGCCCCAGAAGCACATGTGCACACACACACACGCACAAGCATACATATATAGACAGACAACGTGGCTAACCACTATTATATGATGAAGCTCGTTATAATGATGAAGAGGAGACAGACAGATGGACAGACAAATAACCAGAGTCAGTAAAACACTTATATGTAAGCCTGGTATGCTTTGGTGTGGTGTGGCAGAGCATGGTCTATGTACAGCCATGCATGTATACAAATATATATGAATTTGTAAACGAATACGAATCAAAATTGAGGCTATAGTTGTCAGTTATTAATGTTGCACATTTTACTGTTAAATGGCCAATTCAAAAGGTTGACAGATGTGCGTAATTTATTTACGCTTTTCTCTCTTTCCTCATGATTTGTTGGTTTTTTATTTTTCAGTTTATTACTGGTCGGTCGTATCATCATAAGTATGATTAAGAAGGATCGTTTTTGATATAGCGTCGCGCAAGATGCTTCTATGTGACGATGCTAGCGATGATGACGATGATGACGATCAGTAAACTGCTGTAGTGCCTTCATTGTACCATTAAAATATGGTTAAAAATTGTGATGAGCCTATCACGCCATTTCATGATGGCCGTACTAAGCACCTTAGCATGTACGTTTTATTTTGTACAATAATTTAATAAATGATCCTTGACCGGTGCAAAATATGCAAAATACTAATTCTTACCTATATTTTGCGTACAGTCGTCGAAAACTTGGTTACAACAGAAAATGAAAGAAGGGGAAATGTAAATACATACACAATTGCAAAGCAAATAAAAAGGGGGTACAATTTTGTGGGAAATCCATCACTGTCTGCAAATAGATAATAGCTGCAAAATTTTTCTTATTATAATATTGCGGGCGTGTCGACTTAAGTTCAATACGCATTCATTCGAACCTGTTCCATATCGATGTTCATTCTCTCAAAAGTGTCGATTAGAAGAAGTCATATTTTTCTTTAAAGCATTATAAGATGTTCTTCTAATCAATTCTATCTTCTTCATAACGGCTTTCCTGTTGCAGATCTGTTACTTATAATTTCTTGAAGACTATATTTAGATATCGTGCCGCACTGATCTCACACTGCTTTTGATAATTCATTTAATGAATTCTTATTGAATTGCAACAAAATGGACGATCGACCTGGAAGATTTTATTTATAATAGCGATTATTCGTAGAACACAAAATATGCGGATCGGGACTACATTTCAAATGTTTCGAAATCCAAACCTCGACATAGTTTGCTACCGAAAAAATGTGGACGTTTCCTTGTTTCTGCTATAATAGGTATGAAGAACGAAAAAGAAAAGAAAATGTAAAAAAAAGGTTTCTGTTACCCTTCCTAAAGTCATTTTTGTAAACATTTTCGAGGGTAGAATTTGCCTAAGTGGAGTAAATCAAATTCGAAGTCACCCTAACAATTGCTTGGCGGGAAAACGGTGGTAAATTCATTTTTATCCAAGTATTCTAATTAGAAGACAGTTGGAAAAAAGCTCGGGGTTAGTTTAGTCCCCGTCATCAACTTTTTTTTCCATCCGTTTCAAGAACCAGAAACCTCAAGAGCGTATATAGAAAGTTGTAACTTAGCGTACATAGTCTTGATGGACCGACGCAGATCACTAGTTGTAAATTCAACTTAGGCTGTAGCTTAACGTTTATGAACAACGTATCGTTTTTATAAAAAATGAGCCATCAAAACAACATATTTTGGAAATTACTTTCTTCGTCTCGGAACCCTTTCCCCAATGGTTCTTGTAAACTTTCTTCTTTGCTGACTAATACCATTACCCTTCAGCGTAAGCCGTTTCTATTGTTTCCTTGTAAAGGTGACCATTACTAGCAATATTTTTGTAATGAGATACCTGCACATCAACCAATCTCTTGAAGTTAAGAAAATGTATTTCCCTTTTAACACTATTTTGTGCAAATCGATGATGGAGAGGTTTATACAAATTACAAGCTTATGAGCAAATCTCATGGCACCAACCTTTTCAGACGATTTCTTTCTATTGAAGGGATGCGGACACGGCTTTTCATGTTCTTATAAATGTGTGTTTTTCATATATTTACAATTCTGCATTAGCGATGAAACGGAACGCTCTGTATTAGAAATGATCTAAATTCTTATAATTTATTACTTATCGCTCAATAAATTCGTAGGACGACCATTGACGAATTCGTACGATTTCTCTCTTGCTCTCAAAGCTCTTGCGTTCAAAGCACATGTGTCGAAATTTCATGGCATTTTGAACATTAGTGCCCAAGTTACAGCTGTTTTAGTGACGCTACACATGAAGGTCAGTGTTTTCCGTTGTTTTACAGGGTCATCCACGTTGTGGTGGCGCATGGAAATAATTGAGATTTGGATCAAGCTTGTTTCAATATAGTGAGCGAAGCTCGACATTACTTACGGAATACATTTCCTGCATATTTGTACAGATTAGATAAATTCTCAAATCCTATTACGAAAACAATGAATCCACGGGTACGTTTCGTGCTTGGGGTAAGAAGCTCGTTTTTGCTTAATTGGCGTGGTAAACAAGTGTTATCGCCCCTTTGGTGCAAAGAAAACACACGTGATGTACCTAAATTGTTTTTATGTAGACAAAAATAATTTTTGGGCGTGGTTTGAAATGATATGAACAAATATCTAAAATAAAAGAGAATTCACGTTGATATCTTTTGCCGGTTAGTTTTTATTACAAATCACAGGAAAAAACGCCTCACCGCGAGGCTGATGATATCTAAAATTCATAGGTGCTCGCCAATAGTGGTAACATCTGTACACGACGATTGCAGAAAAAATCACATCAAGTCAAAAATCTGACGTATTTAGCAAATATAATAACATCGCTCAAAAATTTTTCGATTGTTCTCTAAAACAATATTTTTACGGAAAAAGCATAAAATATTCCAACTTTGAGAGACAAGCTGTTGCTTTTCTATGCGAAATCATTTCTTGCAGTTCATCTTTGTAGCGAATAACGTCTCAACTTGTTAATTGTTTCTACACTATTTTCATTATTTCACTCCCCCTCCCCCCTCCACCCCACCCATCGGTTTCAATTGTTATTTGTAATGAAAATATTGCTAAAAACAGATAAAATTGATTAAGTATTTGCTTTGGGATAATAACTTCTGTTGGTGTTCTTGTTGTCGTGGTGTGTGGATCGTGTTTCAATAGTGACTCGTTGAAGAAGAATTTCAGCTTAAACATGCCAAAGTAAAATGTTTACATCAGCTTCATTGTCTCTCATTCCTTTCCAACAGCGGGCTTCACTACTGTATTGCTTTAATTACTAGTCACCATTAAACTCCATATAAAGCTATCATGAGATTAATGCAACATCAGCAACAGCAATGGTCAACAAACTAGCTGTACTGCACTGGACCAAAAATAATATCCTTTATTTATTTCGCTAAATACGAGCAGGCAGACGGAAATACAGCAATTTTTGACAAATTATATCTACGATTTCATACGGTGCGCGCATACCAAGCCATTAAGTCACATACTCAGGCTGACAATGATGATGAAGATGATGTCTTACTTCTTGTTTTAGAGATTCTTTTCCTTTCTTATTTAAGTCACACACAATAGAAGTGAAAATTGATTTCTACTTGCATGTGACATGCTTGCACAACGCGGCGTTGTTGATACTGATTTTAAAAGCTAAAATTATTTCATTACAAGAAATATTTTTAAAGAAATCAAAAAAAAAAAAAAAAAGGTGGAATTAAGAGCAAGGGATAATTGTCGGTTTCGAGTAAGCAAGAAATTAATGAAAACCTACTGGACGCCATAATGTGTACTTGTGATTGTGCCGAAAGAATGTGATAATTAAAGGACCGATGAAGAACGCACACGAAGGAGAATTGTATTCGCTTTATGGTACATCTAGCAGTTGACGGGTGAAATCAATAGAACGGGCTGGCCATCTATAATGGTAAAAATTATTGAATTAATTTTATTGAGAATAGAAGCTGAACATAAATTTGCGAAAAAACATTAAATTTGTTTATTTACTGCATATGCTTTGCAGAGATTATTGACGAGTTTTCAAACGTAAAACTGTTAGATAAATGGAATGCGCGTCCAAAGAGTAAGAAATTCTTCGCGGTATAAAGAAAAGTTTTGATTCCGCCATTTTGAATACATACCTTTTTTTTATGTGCATTCTTGGATTAATAATTTCATCTAGATACACTCTACAGGCTTGTATATGGAATTTTCTACCTCTTTCTATACTGTTTTCCTCTGTTGTATACTGTTTTCAATAGCTACGCTTGTACACTAACAGCTGCTCTTGGTCTAGGATTGAATTAAACGCCGTGGAGAGCTGCTCCGCCAAGTTTTCACATTATGATTTGCCTTAATGTCTCCTTTCGAATTCAGCGCCAAGACATACATAACGTGTCGTCGTCTCTTTGAGATGATAGGGATTTAGGCTGGTGCTGCCATAAATACCGAAATAAACACACGAACTGAATCTTTAACAACTCCTTCATAGCACATAAAAAACTCTTCATATTTATCTCGCTGACTCGCCCTGTGTTACCAAACTCGTGGTAATTTATGCTCACTGCCCTACTCTATGCATAATTGTACCCCTCAAGCAAACCATCGCAATTCTTTGCCGGATGCAAGAAATTACTAATAATTCTGTCGAAGAAGGTTACCTCTGCTGCATGAATCTCATGATCTCTCTGCATATTTTACCGAACTTGGTATAAAAGTAATTTAAAAACAGTTTCTTCATAGAAGCACTTCTATTACTAGGAACTCCTGGATCAGAATTTTAATGAGAACGTTTCGTATATTAAAGGATTAATGGATTGCTAAGCATCTGAGCGTTGTGTTGTTATTTTAATTATGCGAATTTCAACAGAATTTTCTTACTCAATTAACTTCCGGCTTTTTTTTAATGCAATAGTGTTTTGGTCATTAAGAAGATGGCATCACATCTTGCTTAAATATGCACACATTTCATTCATATCTTAGTTAAACGACATTGATGTAGATTCATTCGCTGTTGTAATGTCGTCGTCGTTGCTGTTGTTGTTATCCTAGATGATGTGCTCATGTTAATTTTAAGCTTTTTGTTGACTATTTGTCGTTGGTCAAATGAACATTTTATTTTTTAATTTCGCTCTATATCTTTCATATGAATGCGCGGTAAATGCATTTTGCACTCTTTACTCCTCATCCGAAAACGTATAACGAACTACAGTCGACCGTCAGGGCTCCGATAATGTTGACGAGAAATGGCAAAATACTTAGATGGATATATAAATAAAATGAAACGGTTGGGTAGCTTCTGCTACCTTACCACTCATGCTAACATTAGGTCATGTAGACGTTATCAAGCTTGTCTGCAAGTTCTTCATATTTTGTTTAGAGTAAAAATGGCATAAGAAAAAGGGAAAAAAGTGAAGGAAAAAAAACAGATGCAATTACTTTAGAAAATAACCGTTAAAAGTAATGGTCTGTATCAAATATATTAAAATATATATATAAAAATGTTGTAGAAAGTGAGCACAAAGCGTTAGGAACGGAGCGGAGCACGAAGAGAGAAAGAAAGAGACGAAAAGGTGGCCATCTAAAGGCCAAAGAGTATACGTCGTGTTAGGGAAGACAATCACTTCGGTGAAACATTATCGGAGAGAAGCATAAAATGTAAGGGCTCAACGGTCAAGGGGTGAGGACAAAATTCCTTCGAGCTATTCTGTCGTAGTAGTTACTGACGGATATACGAGGACACATAGGAAGCAAGCTGATGTACGAAAGCTGCCAATGCGTCAAAAACTACAATTTCTGCTTGGCACACATTAACATTAACATACATTCGTTTGAAAACTACACATTGACAAACATTTTACATCTGCCCGGTGAAATTGCAGTTCTTGCTACAGAATACATAATGGTTTATAAAGCGCAACTTTCCGTCATTCAAGTTGAACAAAATGTCACTATTTTATGTTTGCGATATACTTGAAATGAAATGTTAAAGATGTTGACTGTTGTTTAGTCGTGTTTTCTTTTTCTTTACTTTTTTTATGGAGGAAATCAGGCCAAAGTGTCATTACTTTTAAAATATTGTTGTTATTACTTCTGCTTTCTATCTATATACAATTCCGTCCGACAATAGTTGGAAAATTTTATGGCACCTCTGTTCTTTTCATACATGTATATGTGCCAGATGATTGCTCATGCCATCATAATTATTATATTTCTGCCGTAAGCGACTATTTGTAGTCTTATATTCGTGGTGGGCAAAAGTTGACAATTACAGCGATATGTGTTTAATCAAAGGTCACAGTAGCTGTGCAAATTATGAAATAGACGAACTACTTATTATTCAGCAGGAAAAACTCTACTTTCTTTCATAAAGCAGGGTAACAATTCTCCTAATTGTTTCTATTTCATTTAACTGTTCTTCAACTTCAAGCATACTGCCCTCAGATTACCGGATATGATAATTCTGCAAATTTTCTGAGTTCAAGTGTACTCTGATTACGATGAGCCATGTGTAACTAGCTTTTACGTTGCATATGTTGTATCAGATAAGTAAATGTGAACCTGCAAGTTTTGCATGCGAAGTAAACGTTCATTGTATGAAAATTGTAAAAATATTCGAATCAATTTCGTACATTTTCCTAAAAAGTGAAGTGCTGCTCAGCAAGTGCGTGACTCATTCGGGCAGGTAAGCAGAGACGAAGGACTGGTCAATAAGCCGGATGGGAATGTATTTCCCAGCTGAACATGTCGATCGTTTATTCGACCAGTTTCGCAGTGTATAAGAGTGCATTACTTTGCATTACTTTGAAGCAAAACTACTTTGTGTTGCCTCTTTTGACGTTCCGGTCGTTTTTCAAGCAAAGCTTGTTTTAAGTCAATCATTTGTTGCAGGCGTGGTCCTAAGTTAATGGGGTCGCCAAGTTTCAGCAGCTCATAATTGCTTGCATCGTTTTTGCTTACAATTCGCTATCTTTAACTAATTTTAAAATTCGATTCGATTCTGCAGCAGTTCGAAGATGTTGTTTTAAAAAAAATGATTTTACGAAATATCTCGTAGTGCCCTTATGCAACAGAAAGCTCTTCGCGAGAGTCAAGTACGAGTGTCTGAGCATATTTTCGATTCCGGTAAAAAATCTAGCAAATAATCTGCGAGCTGCGAAGTTAGCGGCCGAGATGTTAAAATGGACCCATATTCGTCGTGCCTTTTATTTTTGACTATTAACTTAATTGCAAACTAAGATTTTCGTGTAAAAACATCCAGTTTGGGATTATGCTTCACAATTTATGAACTTGCATGGAAACACGCTAAATAGAATCGAACACCTTATCGTCTTAAGCCACCAAATTTTCAAAGCCCTAATAAAGGGCAGCTGCATAATAAGATTGCCAGCTAATCAAAGTTTTGCATAGCACATCATTAGGATGTGTAACGTTTGTGCTTTTACTATATTTAAACTCCTCCCTTCACTTTGCAGAAGTAACGCCTTGATTACCATTAACGGATTACGTACTGACGCCAAATCTTTTAAGTGAAACTTGTACCTTGCAAGGAAATTGAGGGAAAAAATGTAGGATTCCGAGCGTTACTGTTCAAGTAAATTGTTATAAATCAATCTAAGAGATCGAACACTAGTCATTAAATCCGGATTGCTTATTATACGACGACGTTGCACTTTCGAGTGCAACGCTCACAGCCGGCTTTTCTTGTTGTTTGTCCACATTCTATTGCCTATTGTAGGAAAGCGAGCAACCAAGAAACCTCAAGTAAAAGCTAAGACACTTTCGCGGGGCTAACACATAAGTCCGCTATTTTTGAACCTAAAAACCGCAGCAATGCCGTCAGTCATATAAAAGCGCTAAGAAATTAGATTTGTCGAAAGCGGTCTAAATGGTAAGTGCTATTGACTGTTCAATTCACTATTCCGGTCCAAATTCCCCGTTAGCCCAGACGAATAAATTAAGATATCTGTATGTGTTGTAACGTCTGCACTTGGGAAGTGCCTTAATCAGACGGGTTGCCTACAACCATTGGCAATCAAATTAGTTGATTGAGGATCCCTCAGGGTGAGAGACAATCCCCATTGAAGGGGGCCTCGCTACCCTGAAGTCCCGCAATAGAAAATGGGTGTGGTCAAAATTCTCGTATACGTCGAGGCCTCTCTGGGCACCTCTTAGATAGCTCCCCGCGAAACTTTGGGGCAACCAGAGTCACCACGAATACCTCCCGAAGGGCCGTACCCACCAGTCAGGCAAGAAGGCATTCGTCCAGCATTCCGATGGGTGGTGTGCATCTTCCTGCCGAAGCAATCCTACCTTGGACAACCTGACTCCCGCGGACACCCTTTAACTTCTTGGTTTATCCTTCAAGCAAGAACTTACACTAAGCTAAACAGCTTCGGATGATCTCATACTGTACGCATAAAACACTTGTCTTTGGACTATCCACATATCCCGGAAGGCCGATCCTTCACTATCCTTTCTCAAGGAAAATAATGCTTCCAAGGTTGTCATCGCACAGCACACACACCCAGCTGTGTAAGTTTGATTTGTGACTTTGTTTGAGAGCAATTAATTGACTTAACTCCTGGCGTCTATGAAACGAGACGGTGGCATATGTTCATCAAGCGCGGAATGCTCTAAAGTAAAAAAATTCAAATAATCTGTTCTCGATTTGAATATAATGATAATTTTATTGGAGCTACATTTGCAACTCGTAATATTATTAACATCTGACTTTTACAGACAGATAACTTTCTAGTGGACATGTTCCATCGGAGATCCTGAGACCAACGACTTATTTCAATAGTGTAATCTCTGCACATTCATGACCTGCTCATTCCTACTCGCTTGACAAGCGCCGTACTTGACTCTTTACCTTAATTATTTCCATTTACATGAAATCTGCGCATTAAATTTATAATATTTAAATTTACCAAAGGAATCGTTTAAAGAAAACAAAACACCAGTCGAATCGTTCTCTGTCAACTGTTGCCCACTTTTGGTATTGAAGCCGAAATGCTGATGGATGTTTGATCCCTTGAGACATCCATACGTATGTGGTATACACAGCCCAAAAAGGAATCTTTTACAACACGACGACACCAAAGTCGAGATGGATTTCAAATAATAAAGTGAAATGAAACACAATGAGTGGCAAGAAAGGACGTTATCATCAACAAAGACTTGAGAGTCTTCGGTAGCTATTTGTTCCTTCGCTATGTGGAATAGTAAAAGGAAATTGCAATAATATTAGTACAAAGTGGGTGAAGGTATAAGATGAGGTAATGGTTCATTGTATAGCATGAAAACACTACAAAACACTTTCATAATAAAGGATTTTTATAAAGATTTTTTTTCTTCCTTTTTTGCAAATAAAATATAAATATAGCACCAAAAAAAATAAAAAATAAAACCCATACGAATAAATGGACTGTCGAGTCATTCGGTTGAATGGTCAGTTAAAAGCGTAGATGTTTAAGTGAGAAAATGTGTGGACTTTTGATTATTTGTTTACATTTTCTTTTTTTTATCATCATAATGAAGAGAACGAAGAAGGGGAAGGAGAGAAAAGTTTGTAAAGTTGGAAATATTTGGGAAAAAATTGTTTCATTATTCTCTAAGGTGTAATTTTGTTGAAATTTAGACTTTTTTTCTATGGTTATTACTGAATTTATAAATAAATTATGTTTACGGAATATATTCAAAAAATATTCATCACATATGTATAGAAGGGAAGTGTAAACCTTAGGAGCAAAGTGGGAATATGCTGCTTGTTAAATTTTTGGAAGACTACGCAACCATGTCGCGGAGGTTCTGTAAGTATAAAGATTCCTAACTAAAGAAAAAATGGAGTCGACTAAGTTTGCCTCGCTGTCCGTCTGATTGTTGATATCACGATTACAAATCTCCAACTACGCCGAGAAAAACAATCTTAATTTTTATCAAGTTCGTAAGTTAATTAAATCCGGTTGGCACTGACCCTTAGCTGCTGAAAAGGCGTTTAGAAAAATTAAGTGATTTGAAATTTAATATCATGTCCTATGTAATGTGAATGTCAAGTCTATCTTGCGAGCATCGTTTCAATTACGAAATTTTGGGACAAAGCGAGTAGAGATTTATATTTGTTTTCTAATTTTATTCTTATTTCAATGACTACTTATTATGATTCCTTTGGTTTTTTCCATTTAAAAATTTCTTTTTAAAAACTCTTTAATTTCGTGATGACAAATTTCTCACAATTTTTGCAGTTTTTCTAATTGCCCCCGAAAAGCATGCCAGAGGCCACTAATTACTTTGGTCACTTATTTCTTATGCTTTCCTCTGCCTTCGTTCGCCTTTTAATTAAAGACACGTTAGGATAAGATGCGACAAGACAGCGGCAGACAGATGGAAAGCTGAGAAGAGATGAGAAAACAAAAGAAGACAACAATTTTTCTATTTCTTCCATTCAAGAATTCCTTTAAAAACACACCCAACCAAGCAAAAGATAACAATCAGCTTACACACACACACACACACACACACACACACACATTCATTCATTCATTCGTTCAGCAGATATGCTTAAAGAAAAACCTTGAAGAAAAAAAATTATAAAAGAAAAAAAACACTTGAAAGAATTAGCACCACAAACAATATAAATGGATGAATGAAGAAACCGCATTACATGAAATTTCTTAAAAATAATGAAAAACAAATAAGGGTCCCCATATGCCCCTTAAGACGAATTTTTAATACACTTTGATGCAAATTATTACACTTTTTTCGAACCAACTAATAGGCTAAGTGAATGAAAAGCTTAATATGCTTTGCTTACGGTACATGAGATTTATTAAAACTTTCACTACCACTTTTTGTCTTGGAATGCCTGGCGAGTCAAACATTTACAGTTTACCATGATTTCTTTTATATAGCAAAATGTGCCTACATTTACATACAAAAGTATAAATGAATAAAAAAAATTTGTCACATTGGTGCACAAAAACACACGCTTCGAATCCATTTCTTGTTCAACATTTGTTTTCTAGTTGAAGTCTTTTTTGCCATATAAACAATTGCAGGCGGACAGACAGATTAGCATAACTCAAGTCATCTAGTGTCGGCATTAGTATCACTTATATATCCTATTAAGAACATTCTTGTGTGAGGCAGAAAAAATCGTGAATAAGGAAAAACTGGGCGACGATGATAAAAATTGACAAACAAAAAAATTATGTCGCGACCAGTGAAAAGTAAAAAAAAAAACGAAATGCTTACTTCCTTGGTTAGAAAATGTCAAGAAAACGATCTCTTGAGACTCATCTTTCTCATCGCGCATACAAAAATTAAGTCTTTGTGTTGAAAACATTTTGACCACTCACTCATTACTCATAACAAATATGGAAATATTAAATTTTAAAATCTTTAAATAATAAATTAACCACGATAACGCTATTACATGAACATATTTTCCATTAATAAACAGATTACTTCCTAAGAGAATTCAGCGTAATGTGCGAAAAGTTGATGGTCACTCTTGTGGAATATGTGCGTGAATGGCGATGAAAATTGATTGATATCCAGATAGAAGGAAAATATTTTGCACAATTATCTCTAAAATATTTCATTTGTTTCATTTCATTTAATCCATAAAACCATCGACTATCTTCGAATACACAGGCAATTGAATATAAATACAACTCTTAAGATTAGCGCCGTAAATTTCAATGATATTACTCTTAATAAAATCTCATTAAAATAGTAGAGAGTGTGATGAATTCGTTAATGCTACGCTTGCACATACTCATTACTCTTAGGCAATGCAGGCTTCACATATGTATTTTCGTAAACACTAAAAGAGAACAAAAAAGTAGAAGAAAAGTTTGTCGATTAGCTACGTAATCAAATGGTAACAATAATCTCATAGAAAAAATCACACGAAGCGAAATGCATACGACATTGCGGTAAGGGAATAAAATGTCATGAGATATTATTAGGAATATGAAAATTCATATGATTTAATAAAGCGTAGGAAGAAACGTCACTCATTACGTACGCCACTTTAAGAAAGTTGCGTCTAACACTCCACGTCTTCAAGAAGATGTGAGGTAGATGACATTCCAAAGCATTTAATCATTAATACTTGATTTCTTCTTCTTCATCTTTCAGAATTGAGTAAATCAATAAGACATTATTCACTGTGCTGAGTAACAATAGTCGATATACTTGTTTTGGAAAGGGAAAAGTGAAAAAATATTGTCAGAAGACTTTTTGCATTTCTATAACCAAGAGTTGTACTTGTAACAAGCGCTTTTCCGAAGAAGTATGCAAACTTAGTAACAAATGATCGCTAAGTTCTTTGGAACCAAACCTAATCTTCGAAACAAAAATAACGCCTAAGTTTTTAAGCCTTTCCACATTTTCCAAAACATGGTTATCATTAATACGAAAAACATAGGTAGACGGCACGCTAGGGACTAGTCACGTAGCTTAAAGTTAGGTTTAGGTTAAATTGCTCATACGTCATTTCCCCAGATTTTGTTTCAAAAGTCGCGTTTTGTAGTCAATACTGCTGGAGTAATAAAAAGACTTGCTCTTACATATGCTAAAGACGACTAATATCGATCTGCCAGCAGGACGCAGATCGACTTTCATCGAACACACGTCGTCAACTTCGTGAACTCATCCTAAACAAACAGATGTTGTTGGCACTGCCTTTTCCAGACCGTTAGAGAGTGTGCGTCTCGCGCCGGCAATTTATAATTCATATCACCTGTGATTTTCGAAGAGTGTGGTCGCTTGCGTTAGCAATTATCTTCCTGGACAGGAAATTTCTCCGCTGGTTCTCCCCAGAGCAGCCATTTTGGACCATTCCTATTTATTTTTTTCTAAGAACTATTCTCCTGTATGCGTTCCGTATTCGTGGTTATTAATGCTGGCGGGTGCCGTTACACTGTACTGTACAGTGTTAAATTTCTCCAGTTTGATCTGATTACCTTGTGCCCATGGCCACAATTAGGGATTTGACAAACGCATCCGGAGATTCCGAATTTTTAAAGATTAAAACGGAAGAATAAACGGCGACCGCTAGCAGTTAGCAGCTTGATTAGATGAATCGTTATCTAACGAACCACTAAACACATCCAGAAGCTAAGAACTGCAACTACTTTCAGATAAAACGAAGCAGTCGATAAGATATTTAGTATCATAACAAAAAATAGACAAGTCACCATATATTATAGGATGTGAGAGAACTATATACCAAGATCAAACAAAGATGAAATGTCGCACAGTTTGAAATTGTCCGGCACTATAAAATTGTCATAAGGCTCGAGTAGACGTGAAAACGTTTTGATTACAAACAAATGCCACAAAGAAACTGCTGTATTAGACAAGGACGGAAGAAAGGACAAGACATCGGTTATGGGGATTTCGTCGTTCCTAAAAATATGAAAACTCGAACAGAAGGCTGCGCAATCGATAGGGCGGGGTTTTAGCCGACATGAATGTCACAGATGGTAGTATGACATGTATTGCGCAACTTAGTTTTAAGAGCTCGGACGTTCTCTTAACATAGTATACTCAACCACGGCAAGCTATTATTTAGCTTTTTAAACGTTTCAAGCGATGATCACATACTTTTGAAAACAAACTTTGAGGAAATTTTTCAAACAAGTTACCCTTTACTTCAAAATGTTTCCACTTCATTTGCTTCTTTACCACTTCATACACATCATATACCTATCTACTAATTGCCCAGCGTAGTGAGCCTAAAAAAAAGTCAGCAGATTAATTTGGAATACGTTTCACGAAAACGAGTGATAATTTTGCTAATCCCAGCTCGCAAAATGCTCGAAACACGAAGAAAGCAAAAAGAACAGCTGGTCGGGAAAGATGCATTTGAAACAACTCCAGAAGGAAAGAAAAACTGTTACACTGTAATAGCTAAGCGTTAAAATTTAACGTTGAAATGAGGAACCTGAACACGTTAATCAAGGTGACTACAAACTTCTAAAATTATAGAGCTGAGGGAAAAATGGAAGTCAAAACAGAATTAAATCGCATTGGCCTTAATAGCAAGTAGCAATATTTTATCCAGGGAATCTTTAACATCTTCTTCTCGAACCAGTACGCTAAATATTGGTCGAAACAAATATTTTGCTCGGTTCTTAATCGAGCCTATACAATATTTGCTTCAGGATTTTAATGAACATCTTTCACTTCGCACTTTTTTCTTTGTAGTGGTGAAAGCTGTTCTTGCACTGGGCTTTTTCGATTGTGCTCGTGAATGTTTCCGACCATTGTATGTTATATGAAAATTTCGGATTTTTATATCGAATTTTTCTATGCCGACCGTTTCAAAGGGACGGCAGATATTTACACAAATAGATAATAAATCCAGAAGTTTACCGTGATTCTAAATGCACTTTCTGGAGAGCCTTACGTGTATTTTGTGCAATTACAAACGGAAGGAAAAGGGAGTTATTTTTTGGTGATAGGTATAATTATCCCCAAAAACAACGTTAAAGCAATAATTAAGATTTTAGTGTAGTGTTCGATAGAGGCATCGCAGTTAACATTAAAGTGCTACTTGTGCTACTGCTTCTGCTGGTATTTAAAACTAACTGATATTCGCATTATTTTGTTCATTTGTCATTTAATTTCTGTCTTTGCAGAACACTCGGAAAGACTATTTTAATGAATTTCATCAAGGACAGAACTTCGTTGCATTGCTAATGGAACACAAGGAAGACAAGTATACTATTGTTGTGATGCACAATTGTTTGAATTTTTATTTTTTTTTTTTTATATTCACGACTTATGCAAATTTATGCGAATTACTGAAGGTAATACACGTCATCAGGAAAGTGATGGTTGTGAGCACAATGACACTCTTTATGTCTGCGAAACCCGAAAATACGCGTTGACCACTCCATTATTTAACTCTGGGTGGATTCAACAATTACTCTAAACTTTCATAAAATTTAAGATGAATGCCTTATTGTAGGTTGTATGCTTCTGATTACATTCTATAGATAAAATTTAAAAATTGATGCCATTCATGCGCGCGTTGGGAAGAGTTAAAAAAAAAACTAAAAAAATTTCATAGGTTCGCAAACAATATGCAAACGATAATCGATATATACGGGGAAAAAATTGCACTTTTTCTGAGTCGACCAATTCTTTTCTTTTTTATAGATTTGAGCTTCTAATAAGTCAACCGTTACGGAATATACCTTTCGTAAGACATATTCAAAATATATGTTATTATTATTGTTATTATTATTATTATTAAAATTTTAGAATTTAACGAACGTGCTTTATAGTGACAATTTGTCCACGACTGCAGATTGGGGAAGAAGACTTCTTCAAGATCCATTGGTGAGATGCAATTATATGACCAAAGCGAATTCTCGAAAATGTGTGGATGTTGATTTTCTCAACATTTTTTGGATATAAAGGTGGTATTAATTGAGGGTTAATTGAGGGGTAGCAGTGTTGATGATGGTATCGTAGATTTCCTTCTGTAATATTCTCTTTAACTTTACCTCCAATGTATCTTTGAAGATCCAACTTATAAACCTTTTGTAAGATATATTCAAAATATATATAATTTTATTTTTTCTTCTATAAATTACTTTGTCTTACCTCTCAAAGTGGTTAAAACACCTTTAAAATAAAACAGGTAAAAATATTATAGTGAGCCTATTAAATACCCTACACCACATTGTTTAATACAATCCTTCTTTTTGGCATCGAATACAAAAATTATACCCTGTCTTTACATTAACTTACTGTACTGTAGAACTGTACACTAAAAATTAGATATCTCTGCAAATGTAGGCTTACTTTTCGTAAGAATGCTTACGCCCAAGAGGTTGAAACATTCAGCACAGTTAATGTTTATATCCAACTAGTGTTAATAGTAAAATATTAAAACTTATACTTTCCTGCCCTAAAAAACAAAAATGTTCGTGAAATTCCCTACACAGGGTAGGATGCAAAAATAGGTGTGGTTCTTTCATCATGAACCATAGAAAACTAGACTTTTCTGTTATATCAACTTCAGTTCAGAGTGCGTTCAAAAGATTGCCTCAACCGGTCGAAAGTTTTCACACCAAGGCGAAATACTATTACTTATCCAGTTTTTTCGAGAAACTTTAAAAATTGAAATTATTGAAACTGGGAAGAGGTCGAAAAAGTGGACCGCTCCAAACCATTTTCAATAGCACCACTGTATCAAATTCCAAGGGGGTCAAGATACGCCACTGTTTCAAATTTTATCAAAGCATCTCAAAAATTGCGATCTGTAGCTTGAACACAAAAATACATGGACATCTATACGGACAGATAGGGTTAGATCAATTTAGAAAATGATTCGAAATTGATCGGTATAATAAAACTTCAGTCTATCTTGACCTCTTCTCCGTGTTACATAAGTCTGCACTAATTTAATACTCCCTGTACAACAAGCGGGGCACGGTATAAGCACAAAATATAAAAGACAAATAATTGCAATACTTTTATGTATTATGTAGGGTTTTATAAAAGCTTTATAAAATTACTAAGCAATTTCAATCAAATATTGTTATTATTGTTAGTTAAACAGAAGAAACAAATTTTAGTACCAGAAACAAATAATTGCAAACACTATAGTGGGCCACGCCTTATCATTAAATATCCTATATCATCCTGCAGCTATTCATATAATGGCTTTTCAAAATGAGGCGTTACAGGAGAAATGGTCGAAAAAGAGCTCGAATCCGAACAATTTTCAATACGGTTCGTTCTTCGGCCGTAGAAAGTCAGTGTACCAATTTCCGTCAAAATGTTTCAAAAATTGCGGACTATAGGTTGAACACAAGAAAAAAAGACAGACAGACGGACAGACAAGCTTAGATCCTGACCGATTCAGAATCATTTTGTGAACTGATTGGTAATTTAAAAATGGGTCAATTTCAAGCGCTTTTGGGCTTTGTACGCACCCGCACAGACTTAATATGTAAATAACGAAGTGGTGAAAAAAAGCTCTTTTATACGCTCCTCCACGGAAGGTACAGCGCATTTTTTATTATCTCATTTTATTTGCTATATCCTACACCACTTGCGTATATTAAGTTTAGACCCTCCTTTTACTACACTGATCAATTTAGACAATGTTTCGGCCTTGCTAGACTATAATGTACTGATTTGTTTTATTTACTATGTTTTATTCAAAGATATCTGCGGCAAAATCGAATCCAAGTTGTAATGCCTGCCCAGGCTGCGAGTGCAAGTATTGCCAGTGCACGCACGCTTGCTCGTTTCTCGTAATCTTAACTAGCACCAGTCACGAGTGTGACGTCGACACGCATTTTTCCTTTTTTAAAATCACAATGAATTCGTCCTAGTTTTTTAAAAAACCAGGTTTTATCACAAAATTGATATTGGAAACTTTGATTGTGACTTTTACTTTGAAATGCTAAAATTTGATAGAAAGTGACAAACACGAAAACAAGCAAATAGAGTCAAAAGCTCTTATCATAAGTGACAGGTGGCAATGACAAAAAACGGGCGGTAAGTTTCATATTTGTGTTTTGAAGGTCTTATTACCTTCCCATTACTTAATGTTGTATCCTTAGTCCCTAATGCGTTTGCAATTATCTCACTTCACTAAGTTAGTTTATATGTGTTATCGCTACGATACCAAAAACTTTAGCGCCCCTATAATCCTTTTTACATATGGCTATGTATATATTATAGGGACGGGTTAAGAAAAATGTTCTGCCTTCGAGTTAATTCTCTGAAAGTTGCAAAAAGTTATTATGTTGCTTATAATCGAAATTTCCATAAGAAATTTTTTAATATTTTCTTCAACGGTATTTTCTAGTTCTGATTCTTCGTCGTGAACTTTTAAATCATTTCACTATTGCTGTCGATGTTATTGTTGATGAATAAATCATAAAAGGAAAAAAAGAGAGAATCATCCATCACACACTTGGTAATCTAAATAAACAAATAATTAATCAGAGAATTTATGAAATCTTTATTCTATTTCCATTCACTTATCCTCCACTGCATTGCTCAGCAGCTGAGTCGATACGCAACGACTGAAGATGGTGTTGATTAAAACACACTATCCACGCAAATCATAACAAAATGTGAATAAACGAGCAATGCACATGAATTTCCGTTCTTTCTATTTTTTCGGTGCGTTTAACATTTAAACAAAATGCATATATACTTTATGTACAATAGAGTGAAAGGCAATAATTTAAAATCATGACCACTTAAATAATAAACAAATTGCAGAAAAGCAACTGGCGTAGAGAAAAGTGCAAGTATGGCGTGTACCTACATAATGCTTAGATATTTGGATGACGCATAACAGAATTCACAATCGAGAAAATCGCTGATATATATATATATATATATATATATATATATGAAAAGAAAGGAAAAGACTTTTCAAGTGTATGTGCACCACCCTAACTTTGCAATTGCAATTACTGACGCATTGTATACATTTTTTGAAATTTTGTAACAAAAATTTTTGTTGCACACAGACAGAGGGATTGACACGCCAAACTGACATATGCCAAGAAAATGTTATAATACTGATCGGTGCGAGTGATGTGCAATCAAAAACAGAAATACTTGAAACAGAAATACTCATCCAATGCAGAGCAGTGTCTAAAGAGGGTGAGAGTCCAAGATTTGCTTCGGAATTATTTTGCCGGAGATGGAGAATGAGAAGGAAGCGTACTTCAGACCATTTCAGTTATATTATTAATTTTTATAGTTGCTGTTGATATGCTTGCTGTATATAGAAACGAACTCATTGCAGGAAATTGTTTACGAATGATTTGTTAATATTTATGGCATCTACATAAATAATGTCTATAATTGCGGCATGTGGATAGACGTATTTATGAGAGAATTCTTCAACCAGCACACATCTAAGAAAAGCAAAAATTATATTAGATAGACAGATTAGAAAGGTTAATCCTGTAGCAATCAGTTTACATAACGAGCAGTCAAAGAAATGCCACTCATCCAGCCATCATTAATAGAAGAGATTGTTTATTTTTGCTAATCGAGTGTTTCCTTAGAAAATATTGCTCAAAAAACAAATTAATAGTAAAGAATATGCGAACTGGAGGATGAAGAACGTGTATAATTTCTAAGATCTCTGAGATGGTTGGTGATATAACACATACGTAGGTGCCCTAAATGTACTGGCTCGATTTGATTTCGCATAACATCCTACTAAAATCACATCAAGAATTTACAGATCAGAAGCAACCTCTTACTAAATTTCAAAAAGGCGTTAGTGTACGTTTTTTAATGAGCTTTAGACAGATTCCTGGTACTGCCACCAACAAAAACGTTCGCGTTCACTGTTTTTTGTTTTTAGTAACTAATGGGTAGAAAACGCCTGCCTCCAAATCTAGGTCTATCTATAAGGGGAGGACATAAATAAAAAAAATTTAAGTAATTTCACTAAGCTTCAAGTTTCTTCCTCCGTTGCCCCGTTGGATATTTCAATGAAACACGATAGAAGACCAAGGAACGCGACTTAACTCGGGATTCTCATGCGCATGTTTGGATATTGCGAGCGGATTACAAAATTTTCAAACTTCCAAGTTTTGATACATGATACAAAAGGAATGACTTTCATACATACACGCGTGCGCTGAATGACATGCAAGTGAGATAAAGCTTGGACACGAATTACTTAAAAATAATCGAGATACTCATGATGAGTCTTTACAAAAAAAAAACGAAGGAAGTGTACCATTACTGGAGATAAAAATATCTCCGCCGGCCGTGAGGATAGTGCGGAACGCGACACTCTATGTTTGGTGGGATCAGAGGAGTCCAGCCTGTTATTAGTGTTTAAACTACCATTGAACGGTGAATATCAAATATTGCTACAACAACAATTAATCGATTTGAAGCGTTCGTTGTTCAAAAAAACATCCACAATACGAAGAAAAAGATCACAAGGTAACTTTTTACACGACGTCTGTCCATTCAACTGAGAAGTGTTAGCCCATGCGATCTGCTCACCAGACTTGGCCCTGTTCGATTGCTACTTATTTGCACCGATGAGATACATACCGGTTAAGCAGCACTTGATTTCTCACGAAAAGATACGAGAATGTTTCAAAAAGAGAACAAGTTAAAATACCACCCGCAATTTGTCAGATAGCTCGAAAAAATTGAGTAGCTAGTGATAGCTTCGTACAGAATTGTCCATCGCATTGAAAAATTTTAAAATTTTCATACAAAAAACGTGCATTTTTTGCACAAAAATCCCCGGCTTCACATTTACATATCTTGCAATTTCTTTAAAAGAATTTCATATCAATCCTTTTTTCATCCGTTTTGATATATTAATCATTTCGAGAATGCAATTGAGTAGAAAGAAGCTAAAACTATTACAGTTTAGGTAAAGCAGTACATTTTCTTCAAGCTCTACTGTAGTATTTTCTTAAAGTTCTTCTTATTGTTAGCTGACCAAGATTCAGCTTAAGATTTTTTGTCTCTATTTGCAACCGCAACCACCATTGTTCCATCGCTGGCCATAATTCTTTGAGGAGCTAAACGAAGAAAAGGGAACATTCTGGAATTTTTATTTTGCTGTCAATCTTCTTAAAGTCTTTTTTTTTTGCTTTGTTTCTTTCAACCAATTGAGTTTGGTTTTGGTTTGCAGTAGGAGTGTACGTTTTGTGTTTTGGATGACATTGATACATGATCGTATTGTATTGCCGGTCTATGGTTATGCATGTGTGTGCGTGCAAGCGTTTTTACGTTTGCGGTGATATGCGTGCAAGCAAACATCTTGCATCGCATACAAGTAAAGATACACTTAATACAGTTTAAGTCAAAGCTTTAATTGGTATTCATCTATGCATAGATAAATGCAATATATAGAATATATCCAGATATTTATTCGTCCATATAAGGGAGTTTAAAAGAGCGTTTGTCGCATCGTTAGGCAAGGGTAGCTTAGACGGACTTAGAATCATAAAGACTTAAGAATTTTTCTATACTAATACCTATAAGTAGTACACTAGTACCCATAAAGCGTGGGCGGAAGGAATAGGAGATTTCAACGACTGCTTCATCTCAATCTTTTTCAAGCAACTTGGAGAAGGCCCGTGTTATGAAAGATCTAAGTAGTAGTGAGAGGCTTTCTTCTTTACAAAATATTTGAGTTAAATTCAAACGAAAAGGATCCACATCTATAGCTGGACGCAAACTTTTTGCCTACACTGTATAAATGTAGATATATGTATTTTTCATCTCCGTTATATGAACTTTTTATACAAACACTTCAGATCGCACTTGAGATTGTCAGCAATTTATCTCACAGTGTGAGGCAAACATATAAATCTCTCAACACTTGGCCGATAGTGTGAAAAGATATGTTAGCCGAGAGGTGAAAACAATCAGAAATCAGAAATCAGAAAACTGAAAACTGAAATAAACAAATTCTAGTATAAGAAGAAATTAAAAATTAATTAAATTGCATTTAGAAACCTTACGAAATAGGATTTAATTATGTATAAAATTATTATTAAAATGTAATTGAAATCTCAAATTCTTTTAAATGATTTAGTGAAGCAAACGAAATAGTGACAATTCGAAAATTATTGCAGATTTTAATGAATATTAGCTTGCATAGACTCACGATGTGAACGATGTTTTGCACATATCTGCGCACAGCTATATATATTATACGACGATAACAATGGTAATGCTGCTGTCAAGTCAAAAAGAATTCATAAGAAAAAATGCGTACGCAGTTGTAATTGTAACGGACGTAAACTAAGACGAACTAATTTTTTTTATTTTTTCTTTCTTGAAAACAAGTAGTCGTGCTATACTGAATGTAAACGTTTAAATTTCGTAGATTTTTCCTTTTAAAATTTTGCTCTTATTACTACTAGCATAGCAAAGTGTGACGTTAACAAGCACACACATATGTTGCTACATATGTTAGACTCGTTTACATTCGAATGCTAAACTATCCAACCGTAAGTGTGTTTAATGTAAAGAATTCTTTATACAATACAATACCGCACCGCACAACTTTCATCGTCCATAACTACCAACGTTTAACAATAGAAACATAAATCAATGTAATTAGCATGAAAAAGTAAATGCTACCGAGTGCATAGATAAAATATATAAAAATAAACTAAGGCATAACACACATATACGGTTGCAATTGCTTTTCGCAGATGGACATATGAAAAATGAATCTTGAGGAAATGTTTACGATTTTGGTGAACACGTGCATTATACATTTGTACGTATATGCATCTAGTCCGATTGCCATTTAAATTATACGCGAATATATAAACGTTCGACGCTTAATTTTGCCATTTAAAGCTCGATTGAAAAATGAAAAGTAAACTACTTGAATAATACCCTTTACGATAAGTTGCAAATGCTGCGATATTTAATTTTTCAAAACTTATTACTTTTCTTCTAGGGACGATTTAGTTAGCGATATTTGGACTGCTCAAGATTTTTTCGCGCTTGGGGTCAGGCAGAGCCTTAATGAGCTACAAACGATCACCGCTGTACATTATGCAGTCGGGCATCAAGACCTTGGCTTTTTTGTTAGTGTTGAAGTTTGACTATAGCATAATATAGCATAGGTGTGTGAATAAATTCTGTACATTGTTTTGAGAAAACTCATCCCTATTTAAACCATTCTTGTGCGCGAAGCTTAATTATCTTATTGGGAAGCTTGCGGATGCCCGCACCTTAGAAACTTTGTGGTTTCGAGTCGAAATAGTCATTGACCCATTTTTGCACATCTTCATATTTTCCGAACCGCTGATCCCCAAAATGATATCATTGATCTGCACCAGCACTAATCAGGGGAGGACAGGTCTGGAGAATAATTCCCAATCGGGGGAGACGTTCCCAGCTCAAATTAAAAATCACTTCCTGGATTGCTGCTGCTGGAGACAGACGGATGCATGCGAATTTCATTGTCTTCAACAAAATTCGCAAAAAATAAGTTTCCAACCGCTTCATAGCTTAATGCGTTTTCCAAGCCAATTTAACCGTTTGCGTAACTTCAACTGCGCTTCTTTTCTCTGTACCGTAGTACCAATATTTAACCTATATACCCACAACTTTGGAAGCAGTGAGGAATCAGGAAGAGTCAGGAATGTTTTACAAAGGAATCAATTTCAACACAGAAGATAATACTTGCTTTTGTTGTACCTCTTAATCTAAATTAACTGCCACAGACTACTATGGTTTTTGGAAGCACTAGTCGCTATTGCGCGTTGTGAGTTCTCTTTACAATACTGCGTGGATCTTATGTGGAATCTTTGTTTCAATTTTCAAAAACATCCAGTTTTCGAAAATATTCAATCTTCAACCCGGATTACACGGAAACTTAAGGGACTTTTATTCATGTTGTGGAACTGATGGGCGAAATATTCGGAAACAGGTCGGAATAAAATCTAGATCAATCCAATATTTTGCTTTAACCCAGTCGAAAAACCAAACTTTTCAGTATTCTATTCTTGACCTTAAGCAAGATTCGTGTTCACCAACAATGCCCTTCCTTCTTACAATAGCCTTGTTGTGGTAGTCTTTTATATAATGTGGACTTTGCATTGCATTGGAGGAATGTGTTCGAATGTGTTCGTAAAAGCGTATTTCCATTGTCCACATATTTGATCTTTAGAGCAAACATGTCTTAATAAAAACTCATATTTTTGAATTTTCATATTTCATGTAATGTGTTTTCTTTCGGCATCACAAGCAATTAGAAATTATTGTTTACTCAAATCGCTGCCAATGTACGCGTGCATGCTCTCATGAATCCTATATTAGTTTCAATTTTTCATATCCACACAATTATCATACATGCACTATTGGATAACTCATAAACCATTCGAAAGTGCGTAATAATTCATGTCAGTTTAACGCTCGACGTAGAGCGTAACACGCATTCAATTTTGAATTTTCTGGCATAACATTCGTTCGCTAAAATGAATTGTATCGTGCATGCAAACTGAGATATCTGTGCTATACTTAGGGTGGGCTATTGATTAAATTCTTTCCGAACGCATTCCTCACCTCGTAATCGGTTAATATTACTGAATATCTATCTCTTTTCTATAATTGTATTTTTGCAAATGCAATCGCTCTGATAAATAAATATATGTTCTTTTCAAAATGGAAAATTGCTTTTTACACTAATTTACTGAAGAAATTATTAATATTTGTTCTGCATAAGCCTATGCGTGCGTATATCGTGTAATACCACAATCAACTCATCTTTCAATTCTTCTTCATTTGGAGATCATGTGTGCCTATTAACACTTTGATTTATTGCGTTTTTCTTATATTGCGTTTTACATCATAAAAGAGGGAAACAAAATAAAAAAAAATTATTTATTTTTAAATTTATTCTCTTAATACATACATACAATGAACGAGCTTAGCATCTGCAATCTGACGAGCAACCAGTCAGCCGCATAACTAGGCAGCAAAGGGGGATTTAATGCACTTATTTTAAACATCCGTTATTTTGAATTAATGAAAGGGATTCCAAATATTTAGAAAATCGAATGCATCCGCCAAACAGAGATGAATTGATTGTCTAATTATTTCTAAGACTCGCATAATAATACTTTTGTTATGATTTCATACAATTGAAGTAAATCATCGCGAGCTCCTTACCCTATTAGCAAATGGTTTTTCATATGCTTTGAAGACGTTTGTTATCAGGTTAGGAAGTCTTAATATTTTAACTGTACCGATGCGACACTAGACGAAATGCTTTTATGCTGCGAGTTCGTTCAGTATGCACTTGGAATCTAAAAAGTGCAAAATTGACATTTCCTCAAGCGCGAGTTTACACCTCAGTGCGGTAGAGCGTACTTCGTCGTAGATATAGTCTGTTTTTCTCTTCCCCCTCCCCCTTCCCCGGTCCTTCTCCGAAATCGTCATCGTGCTACACGTACAGGGGGCATCCCCTAAGTGATTGATCATATTAAAAAAATAAGAAAAAGAGCATCATACATGTTCCTAGCATAGCATTTTCCTAGACAATTCCCACCTTTTCTAAATCTGCAAACATTCGTTCACATTAAATATATAGTCACATTCTTTCACAAGTTTTCTTCCATTAAGAGAGATAACCCTTTCGCTGACCTTACCATATTTGCCTTCAGGTCAGCTAAGCTACCCGCAAAAAGGTTATTTCGCGTGCGCTTTATCGCCTCAAGCAACCTAAGCGGGGAAATGTATTATCCCCTCTGATAAGTTATGATAATGAAATTCGATCAATGAAGTTTCAGGCCCCTTGTAATTACTACTAATGCTGCTGACATTACCAATGATTAAGTAGATCGAACCCAATGACAATTAATGCAAGTGAGCAGACTATTAGTTGCGCAACACCACTCATGTCACAGAAGATATGGTCATTAGGTTTTTCAGCATGCCCATGCCCACGTCCTGGGAACCCTAGCAACATAGAGATGTGAGCTTTACTTTGCTAATTGAGCTCACAACACTTTGTTTCTTATGACTAATAATTGTTTCAATCGATGGCTGCCTTGCAGCGCTTCTTTTCTTGTGGGGGCATTAACAATTGAGTCCTCTCGTGCCACAACAAGTCATATCTTGTTACATTCATATCTGACCTGTAAGCAAATTCAATAGGTGGAGAGATTCGGCCGATTTGCTCAACTCATTTTTTAATAATAGAACGAAAGTCTTTCTTCGACTCTCGCTTTCAGTATTTGCACTTTATTGTAGCCGCTTACTTTTCACACCGCGCGTCGCACTTTTAGTAACTTCGTCTTCCATAAATTTCATCTACTTGTTGTTTTCGTCTTGCATTTACTTTTATTTTTATGTATATCCTCAAGTTATAAATGGAATGCGTACTTAAAAAAAGGAAATGTATAGCTTTTCCTTATAATTTGAAAATTTAGATTAGGTTTTGCTTAAATGGTGATTGGATTACGTTGTATACAATCCAATGTACTTTCTACATAAATTTTGTGAGAAATGATAAAAATTTCATTCAATTTTAGCTTTACCCCGTATCCACACGAATCTAGGATAAGTTTTTTTTTTTTTTGGAGAGTCGTTAGAAGGCCAAACAATTCATACGTTTCAACTTTAAATTCAACTTTAAATGATTGAATTTAATTTAAAATCTTTGTACGAGAAGGCGTGCATTTGCTAATGAATTTTCGAATAAATTCAAAAATGAATTTCAGCTAATGTTGAGGGGAATTTTAAGAACTGTTCAACAATTTGTGCAGAAAAAGAATAAAGGAGCAAAGATTGTTAACAAGAGTTTGTCCTTGTCTAAGAGGAGGCCTAAAAAAGGCAATACAACTACAAGCACAACAGCGATAGCCACAGAATCAACATTCAAAAAAAAAAAAATAACAAAAAAGAAAAAGCAAAAACACTGACATATTGACGTCTGCGTATGTTGTGGTGTTGTAAACTTAAGCATGCTGAGTATGTCAATAACATATCAACCTAAACAAGCCGTTCCATCGTATGTACGTACGTATGTACGTACGTTCTTATGTTCGCAACTATCCGATGAATTTGCAATTTAACAAACTTTAAGATTTTTTCAACTTCTTTATATGTGTGTTTGAGGAAAAACATGATCACCACTGAAGGAATAACAGCAACAACAACAACAACAACAACAACAGCAATAATATATAGAATGAAATAATCTTGAACATGGTTTGCGATTGCAGATCATTGATGATGATCATCGTTGATCGTTAAACGATGAAGTTCGATGATCAAAGTTAACAAGTACTAGAACAACAACAATAACAAAAACAATAGCGTAATGTAAGAGTAAAAGAGATACTCATACAAGACAACATCAGTAACTACAAACTTTTTGGTATAATTTCACAGCCCTGACTAGCTGGCTGGTTGGCTGACTGGCACTCAGCACAACAGTAACAACATTAACATGATCTCAGTGGCAAGCTTAAATGGAACTTCACGCATGCAATTTTTTGTGTTTCTTCTTTTTAATATGAACTAAAAGTATCTGCGTTTTTACATGATTTTGTATGTGTATGTGTGTGAGTTTCGTAAGAATGTTTTGCTGCAATGCTTAGGTTTTCTTTTTTCTTTCTTTTGTATTTTTTTTATCCAAAGCGATTACGATCTCATTAAAACCATTATTTGTGTTGTTGCTCTGCTTACGTTGTATGTTGTATATGTCGCTGCACTAAAGCAAACATTTTGTGATTGTTATCATTACTATCATCGTCATTTTCAATACTTTTAGCTCTCTGCAAAAAAGGACTTTAAATTTTATGATCTTTATTGTTCAGTTTACTGGGCAAAGTTGCAGTGATAGAAGCCATTTAATGTACTCAAGTTCATTACTATTTTTGACTGAAAGTATACGTTACTAATATACTTCTATCGATGCGTAGTGCTGCCGCCGGCAAACACATTTAAAATGTGTAACCAACCAACAACTTGTCGACTATTCAAATTCAGTAAATTAGGTTATTAGTCACAGTATGCATTATTACATTAACTGCTTTTGCGTTGCAAGGACAAAGATTAACTTAGTGCATTGTACGCTAATTCTATGCCGTTTAAATAACTTTTATTTACACAATTTTTATAGCCTACACCACTTATGGTGCAGGGTTGTATTTAGTTTGTGCGGATGTATGCGACACCCAAAGGGACTTGAGCTAGATCACCTCTTCTTATACCGACTGATTAGAATCACTGTTTGCGTCGATCTCGGCTTGTCTGTCCGCATGTCTTATTGACCAAACGTTATTGAAAATGGTTCAGATCGGACAACTTTTTCAACCGCTTCTCGTAGAAAATCGCTCTATGCTTGTAGGGTTGTGTAGGGTATTTAATGGTTAATTGTGCCCCATTATAGTGTTTTATGTCTTAACCTTTATCACAATATATTGTATTTAAGAGCGTGACTAAATTTCTTTGAGTTTGTGTTCTAATTTTCAGTGTTCTGTCACATCTCACGTAAGTCTTAATAAGTATCTATCAATATAATTATCCATCACAAGAGAAACTGCAATAATTCTTCTTCAGAAACTTCATCCAACAGAAGGCTGAAGAATTTAAAGCATAGTCAGACGAGTACCACGGCAACTAGAACACAGAGGCTGTCACTTTAACTGACGGACGTATGAGGGAAAAGACTTCAAATATGGTGTTCTCTCAACTAAGTTTTCTTCCGTAATCTCGTGGCGATGGTTCCACAGCTACGTTATTTCTTGTATTCGTGTACAACAGCAAGTTTACTTAAATTAATCTACGCGTACAAATGCATTAGTTGTTCATATACGTGTATACATTTTGATTTATATATTTAATTCTTCATACATCATGTCCTCTTTCATACATCGTTCAGTTCGACAAGTAAAACTTCAATATTTCATTTTGATGAGAGAGCGAATGGCTGTCTTCAACAACAGACTAATGCACGCACACGCGCATGCACACAAACACACACACACACACACGCACATGTACAATATTAATCTTAGTCTTTCGTATCCTTTAAGAAAAGTCTGCTGCCGTTGTTGTTCTATTGTGCAATGGTAAAAGCAATTGGGTTAGTTTTATACTACATAATGTTGACGTGACATGGTCAACAATTTCTTCTTTCGTTGCCTCCTCTACTTGTGTAAATGTTTGAGTGGATATGTTTGTCTGACGAGGTCAAAGTATCTTTTAAGTTTTCATTTAGTGATAGAAATATATTTTTAATTTTCGTCGCATGTTTTCACTAATGATGGCAATTAATTCAGTGATTGGGAAGAAACAACGTCTTAACTACAATAATTAGCAACAAAATACGGAAAGTATGCTCGATTCTAGCCTGTCGTATTACGTCCGTTCACTTCTTGCAAGGAAACTTCAAATGGATCTGCTTTAGAAAACGTCATATCAGCTAAAGCAGATTAAGGATTTGTTGATAAACACTACTGAGATCAAGCGATTAGCCATGCTAGGGCTACGAATGGGTTCATAAATACAAAAAATACAGCTTTCTCTTTTGATAAGAGGACGACAGGTCAACGGATAGCTGACGATCCCAAGCCATATATACACTTCTAGTCCCTTTTTCCGAATATTAAAAATGACAAATAAATAAAATTTTGCTCTCAGTAAACCATGATATGAAGTTAAGTAACAAGAAGTTTTTAAGGAGAACAGAGGCTGTTGTTATTTTTATTTTTTTCGTTATTTATGACCTTTGAGTTGTACGATGGCGTCATGGCCATAGATAATGCCAGACGTCAACAAGTAGCTAACAACACTGAACGAAAACAGTTACAGTTCTGATGAAAAGCAGAATGAAACAGTGAAAGGAAAACTGAAATGATCGCCGAGCAGCGAAAACTGCTTTAATGAAGCGAACAGGTGAAAATTGAGTTGCGCGTGGGTAAACTCTGCCAAGTGAAGGAAAACGAAACTACAGCAGCAAACTAAAAAAGCAAGTTGTTATCTGCGAGTAAATTTGCGAGAGTTTTAAGCGAAATGTAAAATGATGCGGAAATTGTAATGAGAGGAAAGAAAAGAAGGGACAATTTTTGAATTTGTTAAAATTTACCTGAACTCTAAGACGTCGTTAGATTAATTATTCATTGGACAATTTTTATTTCGCGAATGACATGTCAACTAAACTTAAAACACTTGCATAAAACGCAACTGCAAAAGTAGCTGTGCAACTTGCGTGTATGAGAAGTAAGTGTCTATCTATGGAAAGGTTTAAAATCAGTAACTTAAGATCTGACTTGGTTTGCATGTTTGCAGACACTAGCTTCCAGAAAGTGAGAGGTAAAGAGGCGAATGGAGATAAGGAGAGCAAAAGATTTTAATTACAACCCTGAAATTGGTTGGCAATTATTTACATTAACACGATCACAACTCACAAGCATGGCTCATGCATCATCGGCTGCAACGCTGTGCATAGTATACAACAACGGCAGTCAATAAACAACATACATGGACTTGTATAAAATGTCTGTATGTCGATGATGTCAAAGATGGGATTCGCGTAAGATGCATTACACAACTCACACAACAGCAGCAACAATATCACACTACGAGAGCCAACCGACAAAATTGCAATATTTGTAGTGCTTGATAGTAACATAAGCTCTACATACATGAAAGAGGCGAAGGCACTATTCGTCAATGGTTGCCATAAATATGTGCATTTATGTCTAACCTTCTGTATATGTACGCGTAAAACTCTGTCTGCCTCTATCAGTCGACAGGCTGTAATGTTGTTTCTTATATACTGCATGGCCTCCTTTGGCCATTTTTGGTGTTGTTGATATTTTATATGATGATACATACATAGAGAGAAACGAAGAGAGATACAGAGAGAGGTTTATTAATTTATTGGAGTCATGTTAGTGAGTCGATATTGATACACATCCATTCTCGATCACCACGCATAGATATGCATCAAGGTCTGAAGCGAGAACAACAATGAAAAAGACAATAATTTGCTAAATGGGTCCATAACAATCCACCAAAGCTTCAGTTCGCTAAACTGCGTGCACCGCACTTGCACTTGCCTACATAGCTGAGAATAGTGGGTTTTGATAGACGACTAAATTTTATATTGCAACTTGACGATGACTGTAGCAACGATGACGCTGCCGACGACGCTGCTGGTAGCGTTGCCAATGCTTGTTTCGTGCTCGCTACAGGCCTCAATTTTTATAGGCGAACTCACGCTGTGCCATATCTTTCTTTTTTCTTTTTTATTTAGTCAAACAGTTGGCGTCAATGCAAACTGTTGTATTGTTGCTTCTGTTGTTGTTAATTCCGATGCTGACATACATGAACGCAACATAGCAACAACAACTTAGTGTTGATTGCTACCATTTGCTTTGGCTACTGCTTGGCTTGGCACAAACGATCGATCGTTTATTCGCCCGACAAACAGTTCCGCAACAGCAGACCAGTACGCTAGTGCGCATACACAACTTAGTGAGATGACTCTAATAACATGCGATAGTCATTAGAGGTTACTTCCTCACTACCACCATAAGCTCTTTCTCGATCATTCTTGCTTATTATATTAGCTTTCATGTGCAAACATCTTCTATCATGTGAAATGCTATTTACTCCATACCTTACACTAACTTGTAACTATTCTACGTGTTCGAATACCATGTCATGTAATTGTAGAGAGAGATCGTATTTTCCTTTTTGCTTTAGCAAGTTCGTCCCCTCCCAGTATCTCAGTCACTATAAGAGTTTATGATCTGTAATTGTTACCGCAAAAAGTGTTGCGATAGCGCTTCGAATAGCTTGAAAGAAAATACCTTAATGCTACTTGTAGGCCGATCGTCGTTCAGGCTCAAATATTTCGAAATCGTGCTAGTTTGGAAACTCAAAAAAAACGATCTACAATTTATTTTTAAATTTATCGTTTTTTGAATCTTGCACTTTAACACTTCCTACTTGGGCTGCTCTAAAAAGTCCGACGTTTCGTAAGAACATCACATGTGATATAATATTAACGTACACGCATCGAACAATGAGAGAAACATTGTTATACAATAATTAGCTATCAGGGAATCTGGAACCAAAGACGGATGAATCGTTTGTATTTGTGCTTACGTGACAAATGAAGGCAACTTTTTAACCCGTCACACAATAAGATAGAACATCTGACTGAGACTGGGACATTAATGTCTAAATTTGACTATTAGATAGCACAAACTATCAAAGGGAAGGTGGGAAAATTTCATGACATTCCGACCACTAGTTACAAGTTACATTGGTTTCAGTAACGCTACCTTTGTACTTTTCAAAACAATGGAAAAATCGTAGTTCCGTGGTGTTGATGAAGCATTCTTTTCTAGTGGGAAAACTTTCCGTTCAAGCAAAACAATGGCTTGGCACAACTGTTATTTGGACTGTGCTTCATCGAGCCAAATGGTAGGGAAGTGGTTTGCTGATTTAAACCGTTCACACACTCATGATGCTGAATACTCTGGTGGCCCGAGTTTAATGGTTGTTGCTGCAGACATAAAAAAAGTGTTCGGGTGGCACTACGAATTGCTTTCAGATCCACCGGTCCTCTCGTGCCTGTTATCTGTACACAAAGCTCAAAAGGAAAAAGGGCCCGCTGGGAAAAGATATTGATTCAGGGAACCGTATTTTGAAAGGTCGGACAAAACGTTCTATAGGAAAGAAACCGAAATGTTGAAAGCTTTGGAATGAACGCTTAACGCTTGCAGGAGATTGTGTTAATGAATAAAGTCAAATTTTGCCTGAAAATGACCCTTCTATTGGGGATGCTCCCAGTTTATTGGGTTATATTTTAAATCAATCGACTGCGAAGCGGTTTTGTGTCGATCGATCTCATAAGCGATATGGACACGTATCGGATGTCCTGTTTAATGACGGGATATTTTTTTCAGTAATTTCTTAATTGAGCTTTCGGTTTTGCTCAACGAAGCATTGCGAGGCGTTTTGATTGTTTCCTTTGAGAAGTGCTTATCAAATCTATGTAAACGAGAAATTCAGCGAATGCGATAGTCGCACTGTCCATACATGTACGAAAACTTTGAAAAGTTTAAATTTTTGAACGCACCTCGTATATCGTACACCTATCTTTATTATGAGTTTCTGTGTTTGCTAAAATATTCAAGCAATGAATTTAAAATTCTGTCATAAAATTTTTTGGATCACTTCTATGCATATAGAAAAACGTAGGTGTATTAATTTTATCGTTCGGCTAGCAGCACACACAAATAAATGTGAGTGACTAGGATGAGATTTTCAGAGAAGGTTAGCTTGCTTACCTCTCCGTGTTGTTGGAAAAATGAAAACCTACCTGCCCACAGAGCGAAAGGTAAAAATGTACAAGGACGACAATTTAGATTGAAAAGTGAAAATAATGAACTAAATTTATATAAATTACAGGAAGCAAAAAAGGTGAAGATGAGCATTTAGCAAAAATATGGAAACAGCTCCGACCAATTGGTAGACCCGTCCACAAATTAACAAATGACTGTGAATCTCCTAAATATATTTATGGGAGTGAGTGCTTACCAGCAGTGCAGCTATTATCTTTCGTCTTTGCCTTATTCTCTTCTCTCCCTTCTCTCTGATTATAGATAATAACATTGATGTATTATAGTAGAGTTTAACATTCATGCTTTGTAAGCGATTGAATGACTGAATGACTGACTGACTGACTGAAGTTGAATGAGTGACTTGAACGATTTCAAGTGCGTTAACAACTCATCAACAAGTTGCATTTCGCTTTACAGTGTCAAGGGTAGAGAACAACACTGTTGTATACACTCCAAAGTTATACGTTCTCTTTCTCCTTCCTTGTCGCTTTATCTGAATTATTGTTATTAAAAAAGTTTAGGACCTTTTTTTTATTTTGTTACTTTTTTTATTTTTCAGCACTCTCTAGGCAATATGAACTTGGTATAATCTTGTTCTTATATATTTCACCAGAACTCATTACGTATTTGTGTTTTTGATGCATTTATCCGATTGCATTGAATGATGATTTTGACTTTATCGAGAGACACTTTAAATTGATTTCCCATGTAAATCTTTTCGCCTCTTTTCTTTCTTGATTTCATTTCGTTAAGTCAAACTATTGCATAAAAAGCTTTGAAGAGAGGACAAAAACACGTCAAAATGTTGTTTGTTTTCTTTATTGATTTTTATTGAACTCAAATCTTAACTTTTCAAAATATTGTTGTGAAACGTCAGACGTGCCTTAATTCCGTTGATATATAGTAGATGACCGTTACCCAGGCAGATGCATATATACACACAATCATCAATATTTATTTTCATATCGAGTTGACACATGATTGATTGAATAATATAGACAAGCATTCAAAGATATTTACATTTACTGTTGCAAGCGTTTGATGTTTGATATTCACTTTGCTACGGCGGTGAGACGAGATTAAAGAACTATTTTACGGACGAAGGCTGATGCACATCAATGCTGGGTTTAACTTTTTTCACCAGATACCTGTATATATGTACAATATACAAAGGTTTTGTGCAGTGCAAGCATTTCATTTAGTTTGTTAGAGTTAATGGTGATTAAGCAATAAATGCCTGTTATTTTGTTGTTCATCTCAGTTTTCTGTTACGATAAAGATTTCTGTGATCTGAAATAATTTAGTTTTACTCTTATTAACAGACCTCTACGAACACAACTACGTACGTATAAATGCGTACGCTGTTGTGCGTT
Source organism: Glossina pallidipes (assembly GCA_000688715.1). NCBI lineage: Eukaryota > Metazoa > Arthropoda > Insecta > Diptera > Glossinidae > Glossina > Glossina pallidipes. The sequence continues at coordinate 366,885 of JMRQ01002108.1, read as the reverse complement.
TATTTGGTTTTTCTTCATGAGTGATTTTTGCTTTATTTGTGTTTTGCTTGGTGTGTGTGCACTCTTTTTTCTTTTTCCTTCGTCTGGCTTGTTTGTGTTGTTGTTGTTTCTGTTGTTCTGTGTTTTTGTTTGTCTATCAGAAATTTATTCAATTGGTAAATATAATTCTTTGAATATCAATTGTCATAAACACGCATGTGTTAGTAAGTAAGTAAGTAAGTAAGTACCCATTCATATATATACAGAGAGAGCTATGGTAATAAGCGGTTTACGTATTTATCTGTGCAGTTATTAATTGATTTCGAATTATTTGATGTGCGTTGTGTAATTTTTGATCATCACCCATCAAAAGCAGTAATGAACAAAATTATTCTTTTGAATTTATCTCCGCGCAATGAGCAATTTTTATGTTGTAAAAAGCATATGCTAAAGTTGACAGGGCCGGTCCATAGTTTATTTCAAGATACCTTTGCGTCCACCTAATAGTCGGAATGTCAAGAAATTTTGGCTCATTTCGTTTGAATGCCGGCACTATCTAAAAATAAGTAAAAACATTGTATTGAGATTCCAGAACCGTGCAATTTAGTAACGAAAAGCGCAGCAAAAAATTACATTTGAGTTTTGAACAAAATAGCTTCTTGGAATGAAAAAAAGGTAGGTGTATGTAAAACTTATTCCTTCGTTTGTGTCACACGATTTATACGGTATTGCGCATATATCTACAATTAATGACAATAATATTCTTCGCCCCCAATCACTCCTAAGGAGAATGGGTTTTGAGTACGAGGTTAATGTTACTGAAAAAATACAGTAATCCCATTGAGGTAGACGTAGGAATCTTCTTCGCAGAACGTTCAATGCCGAAAGGTATCTTTTGCGGCAGAGATAGCATGCTTTTTTCACTGTTCTTCAAACATGGGTACTGCTTCAGAGTGAGTCCATTTGGACATCGTCGAATTGGAAAATTATATTGAGTAAGATTGAATAGTTCTTTAACAATATGAATAGCTACACATATAGCTATATGAAGAGTTTCTTACCTATATGAATACCTTACATAATAACTATATGAATAGCTTACATAAATAACTATATGAATATGCTGTTATCACGGAGCGAGTATTGAGCAGTTACTGCGTGCAGCGTTTGTGAGAATTTAGCGAAACATGTAAAAAGCAAAAACTGCGCTAAGCAAAAACACTGAAAGCGGCGTACTACTTAAAAATCCGGAATGCAGCAATTGTTTAATTGTCGTTCCGTGGCTGGGAAAGGATTGCGGCATTAAAATATCTGTATCGGTTTCAAATTTACTTAAATAATTGGACAGTCGGTAATCGCATTTCTTAATTTCCGCCGCGCTTTAGCTTCAGCCGTAATAAAATGTACAACCGCACAAAGTTTCTTTCCGCTCGCTCTCACACTCGATACGCGTGAAAAAGCAGAACCACCAATGTTCACGTCGAGCATATGGAGTTAAGGAATTGGCTCTTTCATGACAAATCGAGATGTGCTATAATTAACAACCTGAGGGATTTGATGTGTGAAATAACGATATTCTTGTTCAGCTATGGCCTTCCGTCGTTTGTTAAATTCTATCGCAGAGGCTCTTTCGCACAGTTTCAAAACGGTTGTTATAGCGATTTTCGAAGAAACCGCCGCATCTAACTGTGAAAGGCCATTTCCTCGACTATTTTCTGTTTTTGATTTTGATTGAAAATTTTATCAATGTCCGCTTCATTTGTGGCCATATCTACAATTTCGTAAATTTTGTAAATCCAGATTTGCAAAAAATCCCGTACGTTTGTACGTTTCACAAGTTAATGAATCATTTAAACTTGCTGATATTTTTAGGCCCCTATCATCACTTTGAATTAAAATTTTTTAAAGTTTTTTCTTCTAACAAAATTTTGGAAAAATGTTAGAAATTTCAGTTGAAAAATTCGAAGTTTCAATCAAGGGTTACCGAAACAAAGACTTGTTCAATTCCATTCGGGAATAATAGGGGGAAGCAATTCACTACTATAAAGCTTTTCAATAGAAAAAGTTTCAATTTTCACTCAAGATTGAAAATTTTTTTTAATTGCATTCGGAAAAAGTCCTTCACAATTACTTTAATTCGATTAGTTTATGTACGTGACCTCAATTTTTTCCCGCCTAGCAAAAATTTCAAACGAAATGAACCAAAATGTCATGACTATCTGACAATTAGTTCACCAATAACAGTTGCTTTAGTGATATTACTGATAAAGCATTGCGTTTTAGAAGGGAAAAATTCCGTTCAAGCAAAGTGACGACAAAGGTAACTAATGTGGACTGAGCGAATTTTCGGATTCGGCACTCGATCTAGAAAACATAAAATCGTGATATAGCTGACACATTGATGACATCAGAAGGCAGTGTGTTTGCTGTTTTCGCTGAACATATGTCCACGAAAAAAGTCCAAGTGGGTAACGCGTTTGCTGACTTTTCACAACAATGCGTTGGCGCTGTTAAGGGGAAGTGAAAAGAATTTTTTTATGACAATAGATCAAAAATTACTCCAGTCCAGATGAAATCTGCAATGAGCCGAGAGGAGAGCAATTGGCAAAAGCTATCCAACGCAACCAAAAACGCAAAAATCGACCGAGGAAGCTACGGCCGCCGTACTTTGCGTTGCACATGGTATAATATTCATCCACTATCTTGAAGTTACTAGAGTGTTTGGATGACTACATTGCAAAGCCAGCAAAACTCCTACGAACTTATTGAGTGAAGTATTAGACGATAATTGTTTTGTTGTACTGTTGTAATTTATTTTATCATAATCCAATTTATTTATTTATTTATGTCAATTATTCACCTATTCGTTACAAATAATTATTATTATTTATTTGTTTATTTATTTATTATTATCAAGTTAAGGGCCCAATAACGATTGCGAGGATACTAATTCACTGCAATAACGAATAAAAGCAAGTAAGTTCCAGTAAAAGATAAATGAATCCAAAAATATAAATGTACTTATTTTAGGAGCACTCTTCATTGAATTTATTTGCCGACGCAGTATTGTAGCTAATAAATTCGTTAAGTCATCTGCATGGAGTGCCTACTAATCACCAATATTGATGCGCTATAGTTGAATCAATTCATGTCGCAAATCGTAAAACAATATCGTTTGAAAATTACTTTATGATGGAAACCGTAAACAAACACAGCGATATATCTCAAGCGGTATCTGTACAGTCTAAGAACGGAATAACATCACCGCGAATGCCATAGTTGCATAAACAGTAGACGGTTTAGGGAACAGTTAATTAGAAAATATTGCAACGTAGGGTGAGCAGCGAGCTTATTGCTTATGCAATTAAAACTCATTGTTACCACAAAGTAAGCTTAACTTCTCCTTTCAAAATCTTTGTCCTTATAGGTGGCATAAATAGTCAAGCAAACTGTCATTGCTCATATTTCTTTTGTTTTCGAAAGTAGTTTAATAAACCAAAATACTACACATGTACTTACATAGTCAAGTATATACCGATGTTTACGCAGAGACTTACAACTGATTGGGACGCAAATTTTTTGATATCGCAAACACTAACAAAAGCTTTGCGTTCACACTAACACAGTACAGTAAACAACAAATGCTACACAACAACGACTACATACAAGTTCTCGTCTTGTTTTATTAGATTCATAATATTCATAGAGAAACGATTCTGAGCCAAACATATCAGTACACATATGTGTGTGAAATTTTTTCCTATCTTTGTGTGCCAATGTCAACTGGTTGTTGCATCGTCAACATTATGCTGCGTTGGGCATTTTGTAAGTGTCCTGTTTTTTGGAGAGTGTTTCCTATTTTTTCATTTTTGTATGTATGTTGCTTATTTTCTTTTCTCGCCTAATACGTACATCCGAACACTGTTGTTGTGAAAACGCATCACAGTATTTAAATGTCATGCAACCACACACACACACACACACACACACACATGCATGTATATAAGGAAACAAGTTTCTATATGAATGTGATGTCATCATGTGTATTTAGAATTGTTCACTGCTCCTGATGTTTGCTTAAAATTTATGTACCATCAGGATGGATGACGGCTCGACGTTACGTTTTGTTCAGTTTAGTTAAAAAAAAAAAAACAAAAAAAAAACGTCTTTTCGTTAGTTTTTCCCTCACATTGTGGGAAGCGCATGAAGTTATGGACAAACATACAAGTGTTCTGAATATATATTTATGTGTGAACTTAACGTGTATATGTTCTTGATGATGTCAGTTGATGGTTGTAAATGTCGACATTGCGTTGGACAATGTCTTCAGCTGCAATTACAGCATGTTTCACCAAACTGATGCGAATAAATGTTGACACATGTGTGGCCAAAACATTCTCTCCTGTAGTGAGTTCAACTTTATTTTGTTTATGGCCATTTACTATATATATGTATGTGTTTGTATGCTTACTGGCGTAACTAAGTGCCTGCTGTATATTAGGTTCCCAGGAACACAAATGCGTAAGTGTTGCCTGCATGACAAAATTGTTGGTCCTCAAAAAGTGCAAAAAGTTGAGTACATATTTTATTATTAAATGTTATGGTTTTGAAAATTTGTTGCTGTTCTTATTGTCATCGTTATCACCACTAATCTAACCATCATCATTATCATTATAACTGCCACTGCAATCAAAATCAAGAGTATAAGAAATATTTATGTCAGCGTTTCTATTAGTGAAACAGTCATAAATCATTCGAAACTTATTTTTGGTTTTTCGTTGCGGGCGAGATATTTAAGAGAAACAATTGCAAGACTTTGAGAGAATTTTTAAAATTTCAGCACATAATTTGTCTTAAACGATGTGATACACAATATATGTGAACTACACCATAACTGCGTCTAATGCCAGAAAATTTGATCTTAAAATCGTGTACAGTTTAAGTCGTGACCCCCCTCTCTCCCCCACAAAACCGTTTAAATAAAGTTTTGAGACTGACATCGGACTCGGCAGCAGTTTAGAAGGGGCACGGCTTGGCAAAAAATAAACACGGTTTTCTCGTAAGCGACTTTCACTCACATTTTGTGAAGTTACATCGTAACATTTGTTCAACTTTTCTCGCCATTTTTAATTCGAAACTGTTTACCTACATTTTTTCTCAAAATTTGCATTTGGTTACATGTGTTAGCTTCAGTCTAACGTCTTCATAATCGTTTGAAAATGTAAGATGGCTCCGACTAGTGCTATTAAACAGGAGGTGAATAAGCGATCAATACGATCAATATGGCGAAATAATTAATTAAATTAAATAATTAATTTAAGCAACGATAGAAACTTAGAAACTGTCGAAGAGCAAAATTTGTACAAATCGTAGCCTATATTGGGGAAAAAATAATGAAAATTAGCTTGCATAATTTTAGGCAGAAAGCTATAGATATAAAGGGAGAAGTAGTAAATAGTAGAGGTCTGTAAGTCGACAGCAGAAAGGTTACCGGCGCATCCAGGCGTAAGCAACGTACTTCATACCAAGGACGAAAGGGACTAAATGAGTCTACATTCCGTACTGCTTTCATCTATTGTCTGATAATGGACACGATTGTTGTTCTTCCTCAAGGAGAATCCTGAATGAAATGTTGCCCTTAGTTAAAGAAATTATTCAACTTTACCAGGCGCTAGATATAGAACGAAATAGCGCCAATCTGAAGAAAATTCAAACTAAACGGAGCAAATTATTGTAATAATACAACGCTACGTCTAGAATCTGACGAGGCTGATATCCATGTGATATATAAATGCAACTGAAGATTTCACTTAAAAATTGAAGAAAAATATTTTTAAATTTTCCCTCGAAATTAAGTTGGGTATGAAAATATTACAAATACCGTGCAGCGTATTTATGGGAACAAGACCACAAAGGCTTTCAGAAAGTGCCGTTGTGAATGGTTGTTAACGTATTAAATGATTTCAAGTGACGATGATGACTATGACGGCGCCAATGCTTTTGTTGATGACAGTGACGATCCTACAGTTTGGTATTCTTCGCAGGTTAATGTGTATGTTATGTGCGCACCTTCTCCCAGTTGTCCTGCATTGTTAATGTCTTCGTTTAGCATTTAATTCGGTTGTGGTTGTTTATCATCACACACATACGCTACGTTTAACAGCACGCATACGTACAATGAATGAATGTGAGCAAGTGAACAAGTGAACAAGTAAGTGAATGCATATACGTGTGCGTGTATATAGTAAATCTGGAAATTGGGTGAAAAGTGTTTAAAATGTTTTACGTTAACCTCCAGTATAAACTCGCTCATTACTCGTATGTAAACGTTATAAGTCATTTGTAAATTATGGTGTACTTATACATGGATGTGTAAGTGTGTTCTTATGTAGTGAATTAAATGCGATGCTTGTGTATGTAAGCAAGGGTTTGCCTGTTAAAGAGACCCGATTTTATGCCATCCTGTCTGTAGTACCCATACATGCAGGCTGCATGCCTGTAATGGTGGTTGGTTTACTCATATCATACAAGCGAACAAAATTCGTGCGCAAATATATATGTTTGTGATCATAAATACAGAATGCTTTCATGATGACGATGACAATGACGATAATGGTGTTGATAATACATCTGGAAAAGTGAGCCTCTTTGCTGTTGATTTTCAACTGAATTTTGTTCTCTTTAATGTGAGTGTTGTTGCCATTGTTGTTGACATGTTGCAACAGCAAGAATTATATTGCCATCATTCCCTGTGCCTGTTATGACACCATTTTCGTTCGTTACGCTATGATATGCTATTCATTTTGACAAGCGAACGCATACAGCAGTCCACTTATATAAATGTTTGTACTCCTATTCGTCTATATGCATCTATTTTTGGGACAACCATTGTATCTTTGTCGTAACTGTCTCGCATGAGCTTTACGTTTATGCGTATGTAAGGCTATGTACGTGTGTATGTGTGCCCGAACTTGTAGGCTGCCTGTTCCCAATATGTTTTGGTGGTTTTGAATGCTTTTGATGCATTTATGTCACTTTCTATTTAAACGTTCTTTTTCTTCTTATTAGAACAGTGACATGTCTGACACATGCATGCGTACACAAATATACAATGTGCGCACACAATTACATTAATATTCGTATGTAAACAATAATTGTTTATATAATGATGCTGCTGCAGTAGTTGTCTGTGCTTGTGCATTATGAAGTCTTTTTCGTTACGCCTGTTACGGTTGGTGTGGAGTGCGTGTCCTTGACATTTAATGCATTATGTTTTCATTCATGAACACATAAATAGCTTAAACATTTTATTTACTTATTTTTGCACCAAAGCAATATAAAAGCATTTTAAAGAGTGTGTGTTCACTTTCAATTTGGTAAACGCTTTAACGATCCTGTTAAACTCATCATTATAGGACTTTACTTTCGGTTGACACTGGTTTACGTTTAAACTGAAATGCCAATATGTTCTTCATTTACTGGCCTCCTTTTATAATATCGGAATACATTAACTAGTTTTAAAGGGGACACTTAAGGGGACACTTCATGAGAGAGTTAGGAAAAGCGATGAAGAATCGAAAGAAAAGTTCAATAATTCTTTTAGTAAAACAGATTGGCGATAATTATTTCTGTTTTCTGTCAAGTTGATCAACTATAACCCAAATTCTTACAGACGATTGAGTTAGCGTAATGATTAAGAATTTTAAAAGAATTCTTTCTTTTCCCTATCAATCATTTAAAAGATATATTTGTTTACTTTCTATCCATAGACAAGTATGACGGATATTTTTGCTTAAAGTGCACTACTTATAGAAGTGCGCACATGCTTACATCCACCAGCACATTGATGATGCATTATTCATCAATGCCAAAATTTAATCTTTGACAACTTATCTTTAGTAGTTGTCTTTTCACCGAATGTTATGTTGGTTGGCTGGCTGGCTGGCTGGCTCGCTGGCTGACTGTCCGGCTCACGTTGGCGGAGAAGAGACGAGAATTGTGCATCGCAAACAAAATGAATGATATTTGCAGAGTGGAACGCGATGTCTTAAAAACAATTTCATGTTTGCATTTCCAATGTGATCTCGGCGACAATTCATCAAATAAATGAGTGAATGAGTGATTTAAAGTGAATTCAATATATACAGAGGAATGCAAATGGAAACATGCAAACAAAGCAAATGAATTGAACGACATACAGAGCAACGGACTATTAGTAATCATCGTCATCCTCATTATTATCATCGACGATCCATAATGAAGCAAAAATGATTTATAAAGCGAAAAATACACAAATTTATTGTGACACGATTGGTCGGCCGAAGCATGTATATATATATATGTAAACTTAAACGTATATACAAAGTTGCTGTTTGATCTGCATTACTCGGTAGTATCTGTTCGTACGCATTTCTCATGTATGAGTGAGTATATGAATTGATAGCAAGCTTTGATACTTTCGCCATCAACACTTGATGGTCGAGTTCATTAATAAAATCAAAGTGACAAATCGTATGCAATTGTCAAATTGACATATATCCCACGTTTTGCATTACCGCCTGACTAAAGCACTAACCATGACAAATTTTCTCGCAGTGATCACTTGCAATACATATAGACAACCACTCACTTGGCGCATGAAAATCATACCATGTATACCAAGCAACAGTACATGCGGTTGAGAAAGGGTTTTATAAGTCCACCAATGCCGTTATTTATGACCAAGACAACCGACACGTATTTGATTGCAAATGATTTGTTGCATTCATTCTCCTGTTGTTTGTTGTTTGCGGGTTATGATTGGCATTAGCTGCGGTCGTCGTTGTTTTTGCTGGTATTTTGGTTCCTTAAGAGTGTGTAATTTTTTCTTTCTTTTAAGTATCCAAAAATGTGTTCGAGTAGTATTTATAATCCGCCCGTTATCGTCTTTATGTTCTCAAGTTAATGTGCAATTTTTCTCTTTGCGGGCCTGCTCGCTTGTCAACCTTGCCGTTATTTATTATATATATTTTTGTTTTCGATTTTTTTATTTCGGTTTTTATGTCTGACATTGATTGATGTAATTTTCGAAAATGTGTTGACATTTTTCTTAGCACAGATAATTATATTTGACTGTTGTTCATGAAGATAATCGTGTAATGTAAACGTTATGATAATTTTTTGCTTTCTTGTTTTTTTGCTTTTGGGTCGCCTTAATTTTGGCTCACAACCGAAACTGAAATATGTTACGTGGACATAGAGATTGAACCATTGCGTTAATGAATGCACTTCGCATATAGATCTGTTTTGAAATGAAAATGAAACCCTTTCGACTCTTTGAACTCTTACATATTTTTCATTATAAACTTTGCAGTGATAATCGACGCAATGTCAAGTACAAGAAGATAGAAACCCAATTCAACATATATTTCGAAACTTTTCATACCTTCTACGCATAAGTGGAATTAAGCTTTCCGTCTACCACTAGTAGTGGTAGAAACATTCAGTTAGGCTATATTATGTTTGTATGTGTGCGTGGTGACTTGTAAATCTGACATCTTTCCACTCCGTAATTTTGCACTTGCCTAATGTGGAAAAATTACTTACTGGTTTTCTTTTGCAAAAATTCGCCAATGTTCGCCAATAATGTAACTATAGTAAGTGTATCCAAACACCTAAGTATTATTGTCAACATAGCCGAAAACACGGTCAATATAATTCGTTTATGGATAACGTCGGTAGCGTTTATTTTGGAAAGCTAAAAAAGCAAGCAGTTCCCATAAGCAGCCGAAAGCAAAAGGAATAGCGTTCGTAAAGGTGGGCTGATGTGATCTTATCACTGACGAAGCCATTAAGTACGTTGAAGTAATAATCGACGGCGGATAAATATACAGAAATCGTCTGAATAAGATTAACGTGAAAGCGGCGAGCGGGCTAATAGTCTGCCCTGCAGGATTAATAGTAAACGCAGGAAACCCAGAGAAAATTTCAGAAGCCTACTGGCCAACTTGAACTTTCCTTCTGCCAAAACACACGTACACGCGCACTGCCAATAAAAACACAACAGCAAAAAAGCAGAAGACAAAAGATCAGCAATAACAACAGTAACTGCAGCAAGCTATTAATGATAGAGCGACGACAAAAACAATATCATCAAATTTTGATACCTTTATTTAGGGCAAATCTACGCCAAAAAGGAAGCCGGATGCCATAGGCGAAGACCGAAAATATGCAAGCAAATAAAGATGACGAAGCAATCGCGTACGACGTCCACCACAGTCACCAATGATACGTCCGGTGAAACAGAGGAGCCGTTTGCCGCCACCACCGCTGTAAGAAGACACACAGTTGGTGGCAGAAGATGTCGGCGGACATAACAGTTGTTGACAATTTCTGGGGCTTGTATGCATGTCGCACAACAAAGCAATACAAAAATTGATAAAAACAACACAATAGAATAAATGGTGCATAGATGCAGTGACGTCAGTGGGCACAATACTTAAGCGAAAAGATCACATTACCGAGACGAATAAAAGATGACTGGATGGCCACAGGTACTTCTGGAAGAAATGTCAAAACCACAGCTAAGGGAATATATGATTATTTGAAGCGAAATACATGGGATGAAGCACATAAAATGAAAAATTTATCATGGTCTCTGGATTTCGTGAGATAGATATTCTAAGAACTTTGCTGCCAAAAAAACTCAGGGAACTCAAACTAGAACCTAAGGCAGTTAAATAACAACAAAGAATAAGGAGCAGATTGCATTCCTAAACACACAGAGCAGCCATGCTACAAAATGCCCAACCTACTCTGAGTGTTCCTAGTAAATGCCTATAGGCTAGAATATTCCCGAAAATATCGTAAAGGCAAAACCTAGTAAATCAGAATTATGCGGTGAAGTACTACGATAACCTTTATCCCGACGATATGTCTAGTGTCGTAGTAGCGAAGGAACTGCAGCAAATACAAGATAGTATCACAACACTAGGCACAAGGCACAATAATCACGAGTCCTATAGAAAATTGGGTTACAATCAAGGACATCTCTTTGGACCCGCAGCAGACTGAAGCCGCTTTAATAGCAAGTAGAAAGAAAAACTACAGCCAGAATAGATGGCCATGAAATATCACATCGCCGATAAGTATTTAGGGGTGATGCTCGATGCTTAGCTATCTTTATTACCGAATGTTACCACCGCATATGTAGAACTTTTTGCGTGATGGCGTATATTGGAAGACTAAGCAAAAACAGACGGAGAACATGAACTTATCTATTGTCTAGTATGGGTATGGTTGGACCAAATCGCGGAAAGAGTTTGTCTGCGTGGAGTTCCGTTGAAACCGTATGCCTGACCTAAAGACTGGCACAGGTTTTGGAGGGTCTTACCAGAGGGTGGTGGTGGATCCATTTATAGGCGTATCTCCGCCTGGCACTGAGGACTGATCATCCTTGGGGCGCTGAGTGCACGTTTTCACACTCCGTCGAGCATGATGGGATTAAGCCCTGATGGCAATGAATTCACGCTAAACTCACAAAGACACCTCCCTGCATAAAGGAAACAGCGAAACATGCTCTATTGTAATGCCCGCGATTCAATGACGAGAGACCCAGGATTCAAGCCTTTGTGGGAGAGCGAGTTACTTTACAAAGGCTGAACTCGGTCCTGGTGCAATCGCTTCTGGTTTTAAACTGCATTAATGAGGCGTGTGCAGCCCTAATGATCTACCTGCGAAGAGACTAACCTATCGGAAGAAAACTAGCGATAACAGCCTGAAGATAGATTATTTGAGCTACGACCCAGATGTTCCTCCGGACGTAGTACCTCACTGTTGTTTCGTGAGGATTACCATCAGACTTGCGATGGAATTTTCTTGCAGCGTAAGTGGTACGGAACTTTTTGGCATTTTTAATGGTTCCTTTCTGGCCACAAAAACCGAGGCCCACGGACGCACAAAATGAGCATATAGGCAAAGATAGCATTAAAATTTTAAAGGCAATTATTTTTATATAATTTTATAAAACATTAATTAATATTAATACCAATTAGATAAAAAATTTGTTTTATGTAATCGGGGATGCTATGGCATTCATTATATGTACAAAATTACATTATGGCTATCGTTACAAAATATGTTTAATCAAATACCACAACTAGTTTCAAATTATATTCATAGTCATTTTTATCACGGCACTGAAGTTTTTGCTATTTTTTGTAATATGAAACAATGAAAGTCCGTGTTTGTGCCTTTTCTCATACAAATTAAGAAGAAATCGAAGTGAAAGTCAATTTCTCTCAAGTATCGTTCCCTCAATCGTAGAAATAGGGATTTCTGTCACCCGTGCAGTTCACATTCAAGATTTGCCACCGTACGATACCTCCGTAAGTTTCGCAAAGATAAGTATTATGAAAGAAGAGTTAGAAAAATTTGCACCTCTCTCCTATAATGGTTTCTAGCAAGAGAAATAAATCTTTACAACACGCTTTCAAACGATGCCAGTGAAGCTAGCAATTTTCTTATCGAAATAGATATCTTAACAGCACTGTGACCATTACATGTCACCTAAAATTAAGTAAACTGGGACACTAGTGTTCTGCAAATATACCGCTGTTTACGAGCAAAACATAGGAAGGAACACACAAAGGAAGTATTGTTTTATATGTCGTTTCCACGAACTTTTGTTAACTCTAGATCGATTGATTTACGATGAGCCAAGAAGGGCAAATTTAAGATCCAGTTTGATATTTCAGGAAAAATTTTCGTGTTGCTCTCGGATGCGTAAGCTTTTTGAATCTCGTATTTATATGTGTTATTAGGAAGATTTGGTCAATTAAGGAACCCCCCAAGACCACCGACTCATAGACGGGACTATAGCTTAACCAATCTCGTTATTTCACAGCTGATCGGTATCGTGTGTATCGCTTATTACTTCTCCGTAAGAATTCGCGAGTTCAGTAAACAAGTGTGGAGTGCTGATCATATATTTCATTATTTCGAATCAATTATAAACATCATTAAATAGGTGACTTGGTATGTCTGTTTGATGTAAAGAGGGAAAAACACTTTGATGGATGCGGGTGAAAAATATGACTTGCGTACGGAATTATGATGGATCTCCGTTTATGGTTGAATATTCCGCTTGCTGTTAAAAACAGACACAATTACATGTACTTAGTTAGTAAAACTTTCGAGTACACACACCCGGATGGATATATGCATGTTTGGTTGCGAGTACGTGAACATCAATCGATAAGTGACGCATGGATGAATTTATTTTAAGATTGCAAGCGTTGACGCTTTGGTGGGAAGGAAAATGAAGCTGCGGGAGAAATCAGACGGAATCGAATTATAAACACAAACCAGAGAGATGGATGGAAGTAAATCAGTTAAGAAGACAGCAAAGGAAGATTTATTGATCATTTATCATCAATGCACGAGTTAAATAAAAATGGTTTAATAAAAATCAAAAAAAAAAAGCGAAAAGTAAAATGTGTCATAATTTAACGACATAATTGGCTTTAATACATCACAGGCCCAGATAAGCGACCATGAGAGAAATTTATACATGTTGCAAAGTTCACGAATGCTAAGGTAAAAGGTATCATGAACCGATTAAAATTCCCTTAAAATAAGTTAACCTAATTTTTAACAGTGTAAACTTTTATATACGTTATATATATATATGTATATATATATGTATACATAATATATATACGTATATTCATATAAAAATAAAAGTTATATAGGTTTGCGTTTTTTTGTAGAATTTTTCAATTTTATTTTCATTTGACTTTGCAGCAAGCATTTTAACGCACGTTGAATATGCCGTTATATCAGGTTTGTTGCTGATATGGTAGCAACAAGTTGTTAGCTCTTTTTAAACAAGAGCACTTGAACTTTGGTAGCACCAGCACAAAAACTTACATTTTTACGTAAATATAGTGAACTCGAAAAGAGCTCTTTAAAGAAATTCTAAGGAAAACGTATTCAACAAAAAAAGAGGAAAAAAAAAACAGCCAGACCGCCAGACATTGCTCAGACTCTAGCATAGCTACACCCACACATACTCTTTATTAATATTGCCAGCAGTTTCAACTTTTTTCTATTATTTTTTTTTTGTGCTTTTTTTTTGTTTCACACGCAGTACATTAAACAGTAAAATACTAGAGACTCCTCTTAACTCTACGAAAAGCACTGCTGGTGGTAGCAGTGACGATGGTGGTAGAAAGTGGCTTCTCCCCGTTTTTTCTTTGTTGTACACAGACACTGACTTTATATGAAAGTGAACGCAGTTCATAAACCAACAACAAACTCGTTGTATACGGAAAAAAATTATACATTTTTTCTTTTCGTTTATGTTTCAATGTTCCTTGCTTACGTGGGTTTTCCGGTATTATCGCTGAGTATTGCCAGCTTGTTGTTGTTGCTTCACTAACGGTCTATATGGCTGGCTGGTTGGTTATATTGCTGTCTAGTTGGCTGGCGTTGTCATGGCTTGGCTTGGTAAATGTCCTTGCCCTAGTCCTACTTTGCCAGCCGCAGCACATGTATTCACATATATATACATATATATATATATATGTATATATATATACAAACCAACACATTTATCCACTTATGGCTTAAGCATAAAAACTCCCAAAAAGCATTTGTAGCGTTTCCATTCATTCTCACTCACTTAAGAAAAAAAAAATGCTGAACTGATTGCACAGCAACAGAAACCTTGGATTGTTTCAGAGATTTCTCTGATTGTTGTTGCCTTCCTTTTTTTCTTGTGTATACAGTGTTAAGGTTAAATCACAACACTAACGCCTATTTAAGTATTTTCAAAATATAAATATTTATTTTTTTATTGCGAAAGTTAGCATTTATTGAAAAAAATAAAAAATTTGATTTCTCTCTCAAGAGTAATTATAGCCCAATTATCACAGCTGCAACAACTGAGATTTTGTTCTAACGTTCGATGAATCTCTTAGAGTGCGTTTGAAAATGATCGCTAGACCATCTCACTTGATTGCCTATCACAGCAGTTAAAAGAAAGGTTCCTTTCGCATTCGAATATGTAGAAATTCTGATTGATGAAAATGACACAACTTTTGTGTCTACTAGTCAGTGCTAGTAAAATTACATCTTGTAAACCCTCATATTTTAATGATCAAGCTCTGACATTTGTTGACTTGAGAACCACATACATTTTGTCTTGGCAACAGTTTTGGAACCACTTAGTTTATGACTGCTGTTTATTGTCTTTAGTTCCACAGGTGAACACAATGCCACGGACTCGCCATTGCAGCCCCACATGGATTGTTATCTGCATTATCAATAGGCTGATGTTCAATCACATAAGAAGCAATGATCATCTATGTAGTAGCAAGGTATAGAGATAAATAGCTTAGCATACAATTTTGCAATTTCCTAATCATCTGCTATTTGTCTTACAGGCATACACACGTACATTTGCAATTTCTACGCTAGCACACACGTCGTACACCGCTGCCTTTCCGCTTCCGCTATGTCAATTTAAAATCATTCGAAAAATAAACAAAGTCCTAAAATGTGCAAAATGATAAAAATTTTGTGCAAAGAAAGTTAAATAAAACAAGTGAAAATACTATAGTAGGATGCGTGGCATCGCAAAAAAGTAAGACATACGAGGTGGCAGGCGGATAAACAAGCTGAAATCGATTCAAAAAGTGATTCAGAAAGTGATTCTCAATCGATTGGCATAATGAGAGATCGATCTATCTCAAGTCCTTCTATCTATTGCCTACATCCGCACAAACTTAATTATTCTTTCGATTCTTGTGCCACAAATGGTGTAGAGTAAGGTTCAAGATAAGAACTTGACATTTTTCTTTTTGGTGAAGAACAAGAAGAAGAGGAAGAAAAGCTTTAAGGCTTTTAATTTTCATATCCTGTGGGTGTACAGTCACATGTGCATCTATGGAAATACTATTGCCGATGAAACGAATAAAAATTCGTGATCGAGCTCTAATTTCCATTGTATGGAGGAAAAAATTGCATGCAAAAAAGTATTTAACCGAGATGAGTGCCGCGAGTGCTCGCGCAAAATCGCGTTTCTATGGGTAATAAGGAAATCGCAGATATTTGAAAACATGGTTCCACTGCTACTCACCGCGAACATCGGCAGAGGTGGTTACTATTATTATTGTTTAGCCAGAAATGTAGAACAATAACAGTCGCATGCGGCTGAGCGTTATTAGATCGCGTGAGTAACAAAATCCACCTTTGAAACACAATACATTCCTCGGAGTCATAGTGAAGAAAGAATGTCTTCACCAAACTTTGCACATTGACAAGCGATTATTATTTATATGAAATGCTGTCGAAAACGTTTCTCGTCGAATGAAGAACTCGCAGAAGAAGTGGATATTCTGAAATCGACAACTCATTCGAATTAAAAGGCGTAAGGAATTGGAAAATCATTGAGTTTCTTAAGTCGCGGTAAAAGATGCCTCCATTGAAAAGTAAAACCTGGTTTGAATTTGCATTTTCCTTATCACGTATTCTACTTATTGATCGCGCTGCCGTTGATCGAAGGTTTTGCGCAAGTACTTAAATGGGCTGCTTGAAGTCTCGGAGCGAAAATAATCTCACTTGAAGTGTTGACATCAAACAGTCATAATTCATAGAATATATAAATTTTTCTGACAACAAAAATATTTCCTCTACTTAGGAATTTGTTCGTTGATATCTGAGCAGTTACTTAAGTAAACAAAACCACATTAAAGATATACATAAGTCAAACTTAAGAAAAGCTATTGAGAAACTTCAAAAATGAAAAGTAAAATGAATTAAAACCAAATACATAAGCTTGAGCGTTCAAAACAAATACATAATAATGAATTCGAAGCGGGGAGTATAGAGTGAAGAGATTTGATTTAAGATAAATATCCATAAATAAGCGAATCAAATCGCCATAATTACCATTAAATTGCCAAATGGTTTGTGTGCACTTAAACGGATATTATAAATCATTCAAATGACATTGAACGCTGCCCACGACGTAGCAGTTGTTTATGTTGTCTCTCAAATGAGTTAATGTTTTAATCATATTTTGAGTGCTAAAAGAATAAATAAATCAAAATATTAATGTTAGCAAAATTGCAAATGAAAGTGAAATTTTCGAGATGTGTTAGATGGAACGCCAACACGAATTGATTAAAGAAATATTACTGTTACACCATAGATACTCGTTCATGCAACGGCCTCTCCATGTAATAGAAAATGAAAACTAACTGAGTAGGACGAGGATGGCAAATGGATGGATGGATGTAAACGTGAATTCTAGTCATGAACATTAAGTCACTTATGTGGAATTCTGGCTTAACGATTCGAGCAAAACTTTGAAAAAGTTTTGCTCAAATACATGTGCTCTGATGTAATGTACATGTACAATGATTGGAAACGAGATCACTTAGGGCGTCAACCATGGTTGATTTACCAATCGCGCTTTGCCAACCACGATTATTGATTGAGCAATCAATCTTGACGCAACAAAGCGTTTTCGTACATTGAATGCGATACCTTGAGGTTGATGCATATGCAATTGCAAGCATTTAGCGAAAATTTAGAGCAAATTTACCGAAAGGTGTTTCAAAACCGGTAACTAACAATATATTGTAAATCGTTTTGTAATTGAGCTATGTGAGCATAGGATTTATTATTAAAAATAAAAAGTTATTTCATATACTTAAACGTCTTTTTTAATTAATCACAATTCTTCTAAAAAAACAAAGGATACGAACTTTTGAAATTCGATCTTTTTTTTAAAGGTGAACTTAAATTAAAACAGAAGAACAAAAAAAATATTTAAAGTTCGAACACTTTTTTTTTCTCTTCGATATTTTTGCCTCTTTTTTCGTCGGCTACTGTGTAAAAAAAAGAAAAAAAAATTCAGTAGCGCACAAATTCCATTTCGCTAATCATCTGCTAATTAATGCCGTACACCTTATATTCAGGTTCTCTTTTTGACATAAACATTATACACAGTCAGACAGATTTGAACATATAAAAGCAACAAAAACACCAACCACAACAACAACATTCATGATCGCTTAGCTCTACAACAACTTCCTTCCACAAACAGATTTTCTTTGCGTGCTTTTGGAAGCATTCTTAAAAAACCGGTAGTTACTTCAATACTACCCTTCTTAGGCCACATTGAAGTTCCTTCTCATTTTGGCACCATGTGGAGAACTTTCCTAAAACGATGCGTGCAAACATATAAAAGAATGTGGAATCTTTATACGAATAAATGTTTAACCGACTGCCTTTCAGCGAAAATCGGATATATAGCACGAATATCTTAGTTCTATGTTGCTTGGTAATTTCTAAATTGGATTAGTTGCGAAAATCAGTGATGTCGGATAAGAAGTCAACATATAAAGTCCAACATATAAAGTCAACATATAAAGTCTCTTCCGAAAAAGTGAAAGCATTGACTACCATAACTACCATAACCGAGTGCATTAGGGAATCAAGTACATCTGGATTCGAACTATCTTGTCCATTTCCAAAACCCGAA
This sequence comes from Glossina pallidipes, assembly GCA_000688715.1. NCBI lineage: Eukaryota > Metazoa > Arthropoda > Insecta > Diptera > Glossinidae > Glossina > Glossina pallidipes. The sequence goes on along the minus strand of JMRQ01002108.1, from coordinate 348,374 downwards.
ATGAAGGGCATCGACGTTTCGCTTAAAACTAAATGCAAATCATTATTTTCTGTTTCCTTCTTCTTCATGATTCTTAATAAATGAAAGGCATTCGTTCTTTTTCGTCTTTCCTAATGGGCTTTTATTATGTTTGTATTTTGTTACGTTTAATAATCAGTTTTGATTTTTGTGAATTGTTCATATTGGCGTGAAATGTCAAAAGGCATCACGTTTGTCTCATCAAAGTTGATGAGACGAGAATGAATCAATTTTCGTTCACTTTTATATGTTTCATTGTACGTGTTGCTGACCCTCCACTTGTGCAGTGTTCTCTTTTCTTTCGCCTTGTGTATCAGATTTCAAGTTTTCTTCTTCTTTGAATCTCGATTTTTATGATGATGTTTAATAAAATATGTATGAAAGTTGAAGTTAGACTTTCAAGTTTTTTTTTTTTTCCAAATTTTCATATGAAAATTTGCTTAAGTTAGCAAACTAATCTCAATCATTCATATGTGAATTATAGATAAACTTATGAGAGCCGCTAATTTGGACGGAAGAAACTGAAAAATTGAAAAAATTTACTATATTTGATCCTATCATGGCGACCAAATGATAAAACTTCGAACACTCGCGCGAAATGCTTAAGCAAAGTCAGTACAAACGATTTCCACGCCTCATCTCTGAAAATTTCGACAATCGCGGATTTTTTTGGTAAAATCGATAACCTTCTTTGGAAAAACAGTTTGGAAATATTTTCATAAGGATGGATACAAAAGGAAGCCCCCAAGTAAGTTAACAACGAAACATTGCATTGATCCAACGTTCATCTGCGGCCAACCGCAGAAGTCGAATCATTTTTAAAGAGATTAACAACAGGCGATGAAGAATTGAGCACAGCGAGTGTTCTAACGAAATCCAAGGTTCGTGGCGCTACGAAAGTGATTGCAATCACTGCTGCCAACAAAAATGGCAAAACGGTCCTTAAGCTAAAATCAATTTCACTTTATTCCAAAGGTCTTTGCGCATGTGATATCAAGTTATTCCTTAAGTCGACAAGGAGACGTGTTCTGTGACTCTTAAAGCGAATTCAGAAATGGATGCTGTACCATATTTTTGTTGTTTATTGTTGCCGATGTAATATGGTGTTTCTTAGAAGATAAACATCTTATTTGCTATAGACTTTACTAAGGCCTTCGATAGAGAGAGAGCATAATTTAGTTAATTAAAAAATTAATTTGCAATTTTAAAATTACTTTCAGACTGTGACGTTATATGTTGTTAATTCTTCATTCATTAATGGTACGCGGAGGTGTTCTCTACAGAGCAGTTAATGGGTAATTACTGTTTACCTTATGTGCGAATGACCATTCAGTCATAGTCTGGATAATTATGATGTACTACAGTCCTTGTATTATTCATCCCGTTGGATTATATATCCCGTTGAATAATTGAAAATGATCTTGAAGTGAATTATACTAAAACTTATGCCACGATCTGTTCCGACCGCCCGATACACATACGATAACTACACTAAAGGGACGTCTGGAAGTGAGTCTCGATAATAATTTAGGTCTAAATTCAAATATGTTCACTTTTTACCTGAAAGACTTCATTCTTTCTTTGTATTGTTTCTACATTGGCTAAGTTTTATCTTGAGGATCGAACAGGTGTACTTATGTAGATTTCCCTCAACAAGTCATTTGGATTAATAACTTCGCTGATCAATTTTAACAATAAGATCCCAAGTACAAAAGCCGACGTTTCTCCAGAGAGGGTAATGCTATAAGTAGTAATCTATCTTCATAGGGTGGTAAGGTCACAAGGGGATCCCGTACGGTATTCAGCGCTTAATGAATACCGATGTGGATATTGATTTATTGATAGGAGACAAAATATGTAGGTTAAAAAGTGCCTTGCTATCAAAAAGTGAGTTGATACACAGTCCGCCTTGAAAACGATATTTTCTAACATTTTTCCAAGTGCAATGTTAAGACATTTGCTCAGCACCAAGTAACTAAATTGTTCAGATCAACTTGAAGGGTTTTAGACTATAGTTCTAGGTGAACGGTCATAAGTAGCTTCGCGTCATCGGCACACATTAACATTTTGAATGATTTGATCACGTATGAGAGATTGTCTATATGTAGCGCAAATAGAATTGGCCCAAGGTGACTTCAATCAGGAATCGCTGATGTTACCTAAAATTTACAACAGTGGAATAAGTCGTAAGGCACTCTGCAGGATCTAATAAGGAGGGGTGATATGATCCGCTTCACTAGGTGTAAAGAGAAGCCTAATGATTGCAGCGTAAAGTTTGGTAATCTATAGTTTATTATCAAAAGCCTTACAGATGTCTATATATATAGCGTTCGTTTGGGCGCCTCTAGAAAAAGCCTTTCCAATGTGATTAGTGGACTGCATGAGGTTTGTAACAGCAGAAACGGACCCATGTACGATGGGGTGTATAGCATGCTATTTGCACCTTTATAAGTAGAGATGAGCAAACTACTTTTCCGGCGCGATGGAGACTCTTCCGTTTCTAAAGAGATGTTAAGGCTCCTCACTATTGACCCACGGAGTTCATCAGCGCACACTTTGAGTAAGATGGGTATCTGTTTGTGCATGGGAAATAACTCAACTTCAATGATTTTATCCCGACGAACTTCATCATTGGATATAACAATTTTTAGAATGAAAATTATACCTTCATTGTGATAGGGTCATTACTGTCAGGGTAATCTTTACATTGGAAGAATACTGCGAAAAGTTGCGAAATTTCTTTACCTGCACAGGAATTGCAGAGACTCGCCTTTTTGGGTTTACAAAATTTTAAAAATATTTCGGGTTCGATGAAAGTGAGGATGTCACCCTTCTCTAAAACAAATGATTAGGTTGATCAAGCCTATGCAGCATCATCGCATATGTAGAATAGTCCTATCAGGAAGAAGCTTCAATCCGTTGATGAACCAGGGTCGATCTGACGTATTATGGCAATGTAGTTTTATAGCAATTGATACAGATATAGCCTCATCCAACGCATCGTAAAACCACCGTAGGAGATTCTCAAAATCGTTTACTACAGGGTCAACACTAATATTCGTTAGACTTTTAAAAGCGGCATATTAGTTTTGTTAAAAACATAACTGACAGACTAAGAGTAGAATGATAAGGATTTCCTCAAATTTCCTGTACTTTTGCAAAAGCAAGGCCAACGTACGAGATTTGCAATTTAGAACGTTATTATACCACTACTGGTCCAAGTCTACAACCCTGTTAATGAACATATTTGCACATTCGGATGAGAAGACCCATTCCATACATCCGTTCCTATCATTAACACCTCATTTGAAGCCTTAACTACATTCCGATAAGTTACATGACTCACAAAGACATCCCAATTAGAATTAGGATGAATATGTGAACAAATTAAAATCAAGTTATTATACTAAATTTTTACCCGCGTAGCTGGAAACTTAATGTCCAGAGGGGACGGGAGTTCAAGCCGATTTGACGAGAATACCGATGCTACGACTGTCAGAACCCCACACTCCTCGGTCGGACTTGTCTTTCCGACTAAACTTCCGATTACGTAATTAGCATGTTTTCTATGTTGGCCTTGCTTCAACTATATTGCAGTCGGATGTTTGCTCAATTTTTGTAGTTTTATTAAAAAATAGGAGCCCGTTGACCATCTTAACTTATTTTTCTTCAGTAGATTTGTCCGTAAGTGACTCCTCGAGTTATCCATGTATTGTCTGGGTCACTTCAAATCGGGGTCGCTAGAGGGTATAAACCCGTTGCCGAGACCTTACACCTTTTACATTTTCTCATTTAATTTGCAAACGTAAGCTAATCGTCTTTTCTGCCAGCAATGAGATTAGTTATATATTTCGTGGTGGAACCAACTTCTTTTTGGCTGTGCTTCATCTTTACAAATCTTTGATAATTGCATCCGTCCAGCTTTGTGACTTTTTTTTTATCTACATATCAAATTAAAACCTTTTTAATACTATGGTTTACTATGCATGCCTCTAGTAAATACACTTGTAGTCTCATCATATTAGGCCTTCACATATAGATTACGTATGTGTTACTAAATAAGTAAATGAAATAAATAAATACTTTTAAGCTTTTTGTAACTTACAGGAGTTTTAAGAGAACAATCGAAGCAAAGGTGGGAAATCTTGGTAAATTAACGGGATCATTTTGATTGATGATGAGCCTTATATACACTTAGATGGACACAATATTCGTAATTCTCTCTTAAAGAGCATGGAATAATTTCCAACTATTCTGCGATTACAACCGTCTTGTGGTGACATAAAAGTTATGACATTAATGTTGCCGAGCACCATAAGGTTTTATTATCATTAATTAGTTTAAGACAAAACATTAAAGTGCGCTCAAGATGACGCATATGATGCGATGATGATTTTCTCCACGTCGTTGGTTTTGAGACCGGCATTAATTAAATACGAACACATAAAGATGATTATTTATGGATGGATTAGAAGGTATAAGTTAACGATAAATCTCCGATGAATTAAGATGAAGGCAAGCGTACATAACCATAAAATATATACGCATATGCCCGAAAAGAAACTTAAAGTATTCGTTCTTTTCAATGAATAGCATCAAGAGAAACATAAGATATATGTTAATTAAAGACACTGACGCTGGAGGAGTTTAATGGCTTACGGCCGTATACAGAAATATATAAAAAAGAAAATATCGAAGAAAAGTTTTTGCTTTTTCGCTCTTTCGACTCACCCACAGATTTCGTCATTTGCTTCTATACTTAACTATGATTTCTATCTCAAGCGTCAAAAACTTGCCTAAAGGCAATTCCTTTAATATGAACACGTTTTATGTGCATGTTCTGGTGGCTTTGTCAGAATTGGTTTTTGTGTTGATTGGTAGCTAAATTTGGCAAAGTTATCTTAATATTCATCTTTATTCAACATTTTAATCATTTCAGTGCTGATGAACAGACTGTCCGTCTACTCTTCAACAAAAAAAAGAAAAAACACAAAACAAAATGCAGAAGGCATAGTAGAAGGTCTTGCCCGTTTCCAACTGAAAAAGTTTGACAAACTTCGAAATATTTAGTCGAGTTGAGGAGAGTTGTATTAGTTGCTTTAAGTGTATAAAGGTATGTCTACCTTTGACACGTACCAATCAGTCCGAAAAATTTTGTTAAATTTTTTTTTAATTTTTCTCATTTTTTCATTGTTTCACTGAAAATTTTCCTTCATGTTAATTAATTCCTGTCTTCAAGACACTTTTACAAATTTTGTGCTTTGTCAAACTTTAACCGTTATTGTTGTTGTTGGTTCTTCCATGATTTCGTCATCATCTCATGCATATTTTCTATTACCTTCTTTGCATCATCGTCCTCGTCATCGTCATCGTCATCGTCATCATTATCAATGTCCTGTCGGCAAACGAACTAAATATAAAAGCAAAAAAAACACAAAATACGCTCATATATATTTGAATTGAGTTGGAAAGAGCAAAAAGAAGAAATAAAAAAAAATAGAAACACTTCATTGTCAACGTTTGGTCATTACAGAAGCTAACAAAACGGATTTCCTTAACAACCTGACTGACTGACTACTCAAAGCCTTCAATCGAAGATAAAGACAAAAGGTCGTTTGAATAATTGTAGACAAAACACCCACACACAAGCAATAACGATTGAAGGAATGCTAGCATATTTTTCATATATTAGAAGAAAAGTCAAAGAAGAAAAACAAAATGCAAAAGCAAAACTAGTCCTTATCCTTACACCTTTCAATCACTTGCGTGCTCTCTTCAACTCACCCTTTTCCCCGTATATTCAGTCATTTAAATGTCAGTTAGTAAGTGAGTTAGTTGCTTGGTTCAGTTGTCATCCTGTCTGTCACTCTTGTCAACTTTTTCCTTTTTCGTTTTTCATTTTATTCATTAAGTTTGAGAATATAAAGTTAAACGTGTATATGTGTGCGTCTTTGGCGCTTCTCTCTACTCTCTTTTCTAGTTTAGTTTATTACTAAGAGAGTAAAAACCGATGAGTACGTGAGAGAAAGTAGTGAGATATGCAGCATTAGAGGGACAAAGCAAGAGAGAGTGGGATTGTGTGCACAAGGAAGGTTTTCATACTTCTTTCTTACGCTTAAGGTTTTCAGCAATATTGCATTGTGATGGCGCACGCACACTAAACAAATATATATATATATATATATAATATATACATATATATATTGTTTGAATAGTATTAGTCCTTCAAGTCGTCTCATTTGATAGACATTGATTGACTTTCTTAATAGACTTTACGTCGTGTCAGAAGAATTAAGAAGAAAGTGACGTTAAAGTTATTTTATTCCTTATTGTGTTTGTGAATTTGAACGGATTGCTATGGAAGAATTTCATAATACATGCTTACTTGAAAACATATAATTGAATAGAAGCTATACTTGGGAGTAGAGGACAGAAATCTTTACTAAGTTTATGTCAAATTTAGGACTTCACTAAAGGAAAAGGCAATGCTTTAAACCTACGAATGTGCAAAATTTAAGATCATTCTTTTCACATTTGCAGGTTCGCCACTTATCTCTATGCACTTGTATAATAAATATTGATTTTTAGGACAAAAATTACTTGTGCTCTCCCTTCGTAATGGCATTTTTTTTAACTTTTCCTTCCGCTTAAGTTGCTGCCCTGGAAAAATTTAAAGAAATTCTAATGCCTTGAACGCATGTACATATAGTAATGTCTTTATAATTAATAACGAAGACTTGCAAGTTTTTTATTCGATATCGATTGTAATACCTACGAATTGAATTGGATTTGTGAGCCTAATCAAAACCCATTTGTGAAGTTACTAAAATTTGCTGGTAACTCGGAGAGGGCTGAATAAAATAGGATAACTTAAATCTGTTAAGGATACGTAGGGAAATTCGTATAAAAGTTCTACACTTTAATGGAGGTCGAAACTCCATATGATATGTGGTCACTATGGTACATGCTTGCAATTTCCTTAGAGTATTCATTCTATGACACACATCTTCACTGGACTACCGTAGTTATTCAGGCACAAATATGCTTTAAATGGACCGCCTCCAAGACCTTAATCAAAATCGGCTTTTCCCCAACTCAAAAGTCCGCTCAAAAATCCTTTTCGGCTTGTTTTTGCATAAATTACAACGAGCTCTCGGCGCATTCGATCACCCATCCCATTACATACTATTATGTGCATAATGGTCACAACTTAATCGATCAATAATAGTGGTCAATAGTGGGCAGTAGTGCTCGGTCTATATATACGTATGTATATATGTATACATGTATCTACATGTGTTTCTATATATATATATACATATATATATATATACATATATATATATATTTTATTACATATTTGCACATATTGGCATATATTCTGTGTGCCTTTACACACTACATCACTTGTGGTCCAGGATATATTAAATTTGTGCGGACGTATGTAACACCCAGAAACCCTAAAGGTTTTACCATAGTGATCGATTCAACATCAATTTCTAAACCGATCTAAGCTTGTCTGTTCGTCTGATGTCTGTCCATGTAAATTTGCGTTCAAACTACAGGTTGCAATTTTTGAGATATTTTGAGGAAACTAACCTGTTTTGACCCAAATAAGAGCGCTATTGAAAATGTTTCGAATCGGTCCACTTTTTCGGCCACTGCCGTATTTTGAAGAGTTGTTATGTGAAAAAAACTGCAGTTTTCTAAATTTCTCAACAAAAGCGGCTCAGTAATAGTATTTCCGTATTCTAAATCGGTATGAAAACTTTGGACCAGCTGTGGCAGGTTTTGAACCCCCCCTCATATAACACGAACTGAAGTTCATATGACAAGTAGATCTAATTTTCAGTGCTTCATGGTGAAATTCAAATCGTAATAGTAATTTAAGATAAAAAAATTAATTGTATCAAATTTGAACCATCTCCACCTGTTTTTTGGATCCTTTGGAAATTTTCACAAAAATTGATCCAGAAAAGTCTAAGTTTTAATATGCTATGATGAAACTTAATCCATAATAGTAATTTAAGACAAAAAATTCACTGTACCAAATTTGGACTACCCACGAATGTTTTTGGATCCTGCCCTATATAAGATGTTTTACAATAATTTTTTGTTTTGGTAGAAATGTTTAATCTTTAATATGTTATGATTAAAGTTGATCCATAATTGGGTATAAAAATTAGCTATGCTGAATTTTGAATATATACCACAATTTTCGAATCTCTTGGGCACAACTATTCTTACGCAAGGTAAGTCTTTACTTCCAAAGACTTCCAATTTTTTAAATACAGTCCCATAGTGGCAAGTTCCCGCAAAAACAGGCTATGGTTAATGTTCTACGACAAAAATAAGAATTGTGTTAAACAAAAAATATAAAATATAAAATATTATAAGCTGTTGCTGTTGTTTTTGCCGATGCTGTTTTACGATAATCGTAATTTAAACTTTGAGTTATGCACGCTTCGAGAGCTTTCAAGAGATAGTGCATCAAAACAAAATGCAGGAAATACTACTTTTGCTGATTGATTTGAAGCAAAATACCGTTCAATGACGGCGGATGATGAAAAGTGAACATGCAGCCCTATTGCAAGGGCATAAAATCATTGGGCAGGCCAGTTCAACCGAAGTTAAAGTCGAAAATCCGTGGGGGAAACCAGCTTACCGTACTACTACGCCACCGAGACAGGTACTCACATCAAGACACTCACGCAACATCTGCACTGCTATGAATTGAAATAACTTAAGAGAAAAGAGAAAACTCAACAAGAAACAAAAAAGTTATCGAAAACCGCTACCTAATCCAACCAACTTGAGTTTTCACCCACCGCCACGTACTACAAAGTGCAACCGCTAGACATGGAAAACTTTAGTAAGCATCTCGCCCATCCGTTATACTGTGATTATAGTTTACTTCAATCCATATTCGATTGTCTCATCATTTTTTGAAGAGATCAGTTGTCCTTTCAGCAAGGAGCTCATACTTTGAAAGGGAAATGAGAAAAACTACTGTCTAGCTTTTTTTTATTCGTGAGGAAAGAGTGTACAACTCTTTAAAAATAAAATGGCCCATGAATAAAACACCTTTGTCTTTTTAGGCGAATTTGTAGCAAATCGATCGGTCTCATGAATGTGAAAGGGTGCGGTCAGGTTAACGAACCAGCCTGAAATTTTACGCAAGTGTTATTACAAATATTTATATTTTCGTGTGTTATAAGCTATTGAGAAATTTGGAACAATTTTCGTGTATTATATATGGCAAGCAAAAAAACATTAAATAATAATTTATACGAATACATCAGAGAAAAAAAGTTCTAATTGGAATTGATTAGATTTTATGTGTGAAACACATGCACGTCTCATAAGTATTTATTTGCCTTTTAAACATATGCGACGCAGTCTGCTCTCTGCGAATGTGGATTAGTGTTGCGACGATTTATATGCTAGGAGGTGGAAGGATAACTAACCAATTCATCTAGTTTGGTAAGGCTTATGTAGTTAGAAAAAAAGACAACAAAGATGAATGCATAACACAACGCCCAAGAAAAACTCTTAGGCGTTTGCCGACAACTTATGGTAAATGTCTATTAATAAAACTTCATTTAATATTTATGATTGATCGCTGTTCATTTTTTCCTATTGCCCTAACTTTTATGTAAGTTGTAAATAAAGACAAGATACGGCTAAGATTTCGCTTACCAGTAAACCTTATAAGAAAACCATAGCGCATGGAAATATTTTCCTACTTAATGCTTACGTAAAAAGGGAAACTATATAAAATTAAAAATACTTAAGGCTTAGACAGCTTGCTATCCTTCGAGAATTCACATGACCTTTTTGGGGAAAGCAGAATTCAAACTCCGATTTGAATGGAAAAAATTTGTTTATTTTCTTTCTCTTCCTTCACCTTCTCTATATAAAAACATGCCCACATTGCAATTTCCAAATTCGACCAGAATTAAGATTTGAATGAGCTTCATATATCCACTACATCTGCAATAAATCTGGCTCCGATGCCACAACACAAATTTTATCTTGTATGCGTTTATATAGGGCATAACAACAACAGCAACAACAATATCAATCAAGGCATGTGACGGTAACGCATATGCGCGCCAAGTTCCGCTGGTTTTGACATGAGTTTTTGACAACTTAATTGACAATATCATCACAAGTTGACAGCATTATTATTATGATTTTGATGACTTTTTTGGCTGCACTTCGCTATATAGTGTCTTATAATCAAAATCATGTTTGCAGGAGATGAGCGGAATATGTAAACAATTAAACTTTCATTAAATTTGCGATTAACCTGCATGGATGTGCTTATTGCCAACTTATGAAGCGTACCTTCGTTCATTTTATGATATATATGAACACTATATGACAAGTAGGGAATCATTGAGAAAACTTGCTTAAAATGCACCTGTCACCAAGAAGTCATCTATAAGTGTTCATGTTTTGATAGCAATAATAAATGTTCTCAACAACATACATCTACAGATCGTTAATCCCCTGCCGAAGACATTTAGATATTAAGAATCTTTCGAATTCTCTACGCAGTTGGCTTGATTAAAACTGTACAATCCTTATTTGTCACAATAACAAGTGGTTATAGGCGTTGGACTTAAGTCTGTGATTTCATTTTTACTATCGTAAGAACAGTCAATGTTATGCCAAGAGTTACACCCGTGGAGAAACTGCTTATGTCCCATACTTGTCAAAGGGGTATTTTCGTACAAAAAATACACGTTCATTATAGGGACATGATAAAAAATATTTTATTGCCCGTCGGTAGCTATATATTTCCCACACTTGCTTGCCAGTTTCGAGTTTTCAGGCTTTCAAGGCAAACCAGTCATCAAGCCATTTTCGTAAAAAGTGAAGCGCTGCTAAGCAAGTGCGTGTCTCATCAATGCAAACAAGCGGTAATCGGAACGACCCGGTTCTGATGAGTAGACCGCATACATTTGTCTAATCCCTCAATTGAGTGCTTCCCACCTATCGTGGACCGCTTTTGCTGTATGGATGGATGGACGCGTGTCATTTGCTTGTTTTTCGAAGAACGAGCGGTTCAAATCAATCAATCCTTTTTGACGGAGTTTAGTATTAAACATTTCACCAAACTATAATAACTACTAACAAACCCCACAAAAGCGATGTAGGTTCGCAGTCCATGTGGATCGTACGCTATCGATGAACTTTTACGTCTTTAATTGTCAAGATTGGTGTACCTTTCTGCTTAGCTAGGACACGATGCAAATGCGACTTTCTTTTGTATCGTTTGGGGAAAGAAATAACGCTATCAGCAAATGCTGCTCGTTCCGAATTGTTATTAAAAAGGAGCATTTTTGCGTTGCGATATGTGTGGGTGTTGCGATTATTTATTGTTGCCATTTCTCCAAGTTATAAAGAAAAACGCAACCCCAGACATGAATGTCCTCCACATGTCATATTAGAGCCATCTATGGGAAAATTTCAGTCCATGTATTCTTTTAAGAATAGGCGAATTGGCGAGGAAAAACGCTATCGAATACACAGACGAAAAAGATTCTTAATATTTTTACTTTAAGAGCATTGTAGCAATTGGGCCTTCCTTTAAATGCAATCGCTTACTGAGCAATCGAAAACTTTTCAATATCAGCCCATCAAACAAGCTAATAGAAAAGTACATTCAACAAAAGTACTTTCAAAACTTTGTTGTCTGCTTTATCGTGCTATTGGCATAAAACCACTTAGTGTAAAGACTTAAATATCTTCTAGAAGCGAAAGTTTGCTTGCTCTAATGGAGATGGAGTAAAAACCAGAACGGGAGTTGAGCAAATATATGGTAAGTAAGTAGGGCTAGTAGCAAAATTTACTTGAAATGATCCCATTGGACTATGTATATAGTAAAAGATCCTATTCAGAAAGTTAATTATTGCAACAGATTTTGGGTCCCTGCATACTATGATCCGACTAATAAACACCCTCTTTTATTTTCAAAAGGGGGCTGATCAACGGATTTCAACACGCAGCAATACCCGAAATAAATTATAATTAAGGATTCGTATGAAGAAAATAATGGTTGTTGGTTACATAACAAGTTGCGCTATGTTATTAGAAAGCAGCACATATTTGTACAAATTTAAAAGCATTGTTATTATTAAAGCACAACCTTAGTGGACACACTATATGGTATATCTTAAATTGTGTTATAAAATTACATCAATAAAACATTAAACGGAAGGTCTTTAAATATGTTTATGTAAGTACTGCGAAATCAACGCAATTCCTGTGTGCGTACATGGTTGTAATTCTCCGCCACACAAACAATCTCATAGGAAATGTATGTCAAAGGCTTAACTCCGCAACATATGATGACTCTGATCAAATTAATAGAATCAAATTGCAATGTAAACGCTAAACGCATATATTTATACATATATAATGGTATACACGTACATAGGCATTTATGCATGTAACTAGTAGTGTTTAGTAAAGGACATGTTTGATGACAACCCTGTTGACAATAGCAATATGTGTATACGTGTATAAATGACTGTTCATACTGAATGGCAATTTTATAAGAAGGAAATTTAGCAGTAAGTGAAATGCAGAGAAGTTCAACGCTAACGTAGATGAAAACAAGGCACGCATAGGTAAACAACGCGCGTAAGTTGACTGCAACTGTAGCGCCTGCCAACTCGTTTTAAATAAATCCCCAAAGCATACAGTAAATGAGAGCAGATTTGTCACACACTGCAAAGAGATATATAGTAGTGATGCCATCTGCGCAGACAGAGACAAGAGTTTAACACAGCGAGGCAAGCTAAACTTGCAAATAAGCTTCATAAATGGAGCAAAATTATTAAGCAGTCGTCGCTACTAATTAACATTTTAGACGACGTGCCAAATACCATTTCAGTCCCAAAATATAAATATTTTATGCACTTACATAAACGCGCACACACACCCACACACACTCAAACACAAGCATGCATCTATGCTTATAGATTTTGCAACTCATTTACTGTTGATATTTAAGTTAAGACGCATTTGTTACTTACGCTTAGTTTGCCTTTGTGCGTAAGAAACAACGATATGACACATTTACTAAAAAGAGCAAGCCATAAATACGTTGTTTAAGAATTTCGCATATGAGCAAAAAACATCGCGTAGAAGAAAGCTTCAAATTCTTCTTTAGCTCAACCAGTAATTACTGGATTTTATCGGAAGAAAATTTTCTCTTCAGTTTCTGGTTAGGCGTGCAGAACAAAACGCAACAGTCAAACAGTGCTACTGAAATGAAAAGTCACTCATATATTTTGAAGAGTTCGATTAAAGCTACTCTGCGTAAAGTTGCACGCTAATAAATTAATTATCATCAAGCAGGTTTATGGTGAAAGAATATTAGTGTGGGGTTGGTTCTAAAAAACTATCTTAAATCTTGATACCGATTGCAAAGCTTCATAGCCTTTGTTACTATCCTTTTAAATGAATAACATTTACCCCGACTACTATGTTTGCAATAAAAATCACTTACATTTGAATCGATATATATATAGAAAATTCTATTTCCTTTTTGCTTTGCATTGTATTGCAATCGTGCGCTATAATCGATTTGCCCCTTCTTCGATATAAACCTATGTGCAGGAACTGCTAATTTGAAGCCGACATCTTAATTTTTGTGAGCGGGTGAACATTTATGACGGTGGATCGTGAATAGACACGAATGCATCGACTCAGAATGTAGTGCTGAACAGGAATATATATACTATATAGAGCCATTTAAGCAAACCTGCAGGTATTTCATATTACCTTGGCCAACTCTTAGCAAGTTGGGAAAACGAGCAAGCCGGTAACGAGACTTGAAAAGCTGAGACCTGAATAGCTCTTTTCATAGCTTGCAATAAAAGTGACCATAAGAGGACGACCTATATCTGAACTCTTGTGAAACCACCATAAATTTATGTTATGATTGGATTAACATGGAGGAACCCTTCGGTAACTTTATGCGTAATTAACACAAATATGTGTGAAAACGATGATCGTATATTACTAAAAGAACCCGTTAATGTAACTCGCATACATACATAGGGTACGCATTACACTTGCGATTGCGTGTTTGCTGGCTGCAAAGTGCTACAGTCTGTTTTTGGAGCATGTTCTCGTGCCACTCAGGGTTGCTAAAGAAACTTCTTTGTCGAACATGCAGATGATCGCTTTTTTTCTCTACGCGTTTATTAAAGAAACAAACATGAGTATCTCATGTTGGATGGAGATATTTTTCTACCTGCTTTTATCAAATAGATTCGTCAGACTTAGCTTCCGCCAAATTCGGCCGTACCACTGTTCACCTTTGTTGCTATATCTACTTATTGCTCCATTTCAGCCTGGCGGGTCGTTTCAACTTTTGTCTTTTCTATTTCAATTCAGTTATTCACACTCCGTTAATTATTTTACTTATGTGATACCAATTCGATTCGTTAACTGGCACGGTTAACACTTTTAATCATACTTCTGCACACATAGACTTTACTATACATAGACTATTTTTACATAGACTTTTGCAGATTGAACGAAAAATAAAAGTAGACTTTTGCATATGGACTTGGCCTCCGATTTTTTGATGACCGACGTCGGCAGCCGGTTTCAAGGCCCATTCAAAATCAGCTTTTCTACTTGAGTTCGGTTAGAATTAAGCTGCCACTCTCTCTTGTGGGAAGAGGAGGCTGTCTAATGCTATCTCGCATCATTGTATCTCATGATACTTATTCTCCCATGGTAACCATTTGCCCTATCCTATCTTACTTACAAGACGTACTACACTCTTCGTCTAAAGTCTTGAAGGGTCACAAAGAATTTTAGACTTTGACACAGTGCGACAAGTAAATTTATATACCGCTTTAATTCAATGCAAAAAGACTTGAACAGCTTTTATTTGCTTGCATGGCTCAAATAGCTGGCTTACCGATAAACGTGCATTAAAATTTATTTTACATTTCTAACGACTGAATCGCCAAGCAATAACAATAATAATTAATTATTGTGACAAAACAAATTGTATAAATTTAATGAGAGTCTACGCACAATGCATTGTAATCTATAATGAATCAAGCAAACATTTAAAAAACCGGTCGGTGCAAAAATTAGTTTCTATGGTAGCGTTTTGTAAATATTTTATTGTGTATTTTTCTATGTATATGACCGCAGTAACTCTGAACCATAATAAATGTCAGTCAATAAAAGTTAAATTTGCAGAAAGACAAAAAAGACAAACACAAAAAAAAAAACCAAAAAAATTTAAAACAGAAATGTCAAATAAATTAATTTCACAACAAAAGCCATCAAAACTAATTACGCCACAGCAGACAATATATTAATGACGTGTCAAAATTAACATTTCATTATATCTGAACAAAGTTTTCCGGAATTGACAGTAACAAAATACAGACAAACACATACGTATGTGATCCTACACGCACACAAACGTGTGCATTGATTGCATAGAAAAAACCAGGACATGTTCATATAGGTAAATACAAATGAATGTGCATTTGTCACCGTATTGATGAGCTGAGCTAATGCATTTGCAAACGAGACGAATTGCGTTTGCATGATGCATTGTGCAAACTTGACAATCTCTGTATTTGTGTTTTAAAATACGAGCACAGCAAACAACAAAAAAGTGCATGTACAATACAATCTATATGAATAAATGTATGCAAGCACGCTGTAGAAAATAATTATTATATTATAGTAAAGTATTATATATGTGAAAAAACAGGTAATCTATTGTCATCGTGTAGGATGTCAATCCATCAATACGAGTGCAACGACAAAGAACAAAGAAATGTTAAATAAAAGCATACTTATGCTCATTTTCATGTACGTACGCGTGTGTACAGTCGGAGAGAAGTAGTGTGTCATTCGAACTAACCGCTAAATTCAATTGAATTTGTCAATTGATTTTAACTGCTCAGGTGATGTACATTTCATTTCCCAATTGACTCGAGAGGACACGGCTTTATATGCATTCACTCGCTTTTCAAATCGCACATCGCACATCGCACATACGTACAGAGACATTACCCAGACTGACAGCAACTCATTTATTCCCCAGACTTTGTTAATTCACCAAAAGTCATAAACTGCCCTGAGTTTAGTGTGCCGTAATGTGGGCGGACAGAGAACGAGCATTCGCAAGCAGACATATCATCATCATGTCCTCTAAAGGTATTGGAAAACATGTCGTATGCTTGTAGATACCTGCCAGGACACCAGGAGTGAGAGTGTGTTTCATCATTTTCAGGTCGTCAGTGTATGACAATATTTTATTGAATGACATTAAACTGTCTCTATCGGCTTAATTAATTTATTGCCCTTGTTTTTGTTGTTATTATTTGTAGTATTGTTTGTTGTTTTAGCCGATATGTGCTGAGCTTTATGCTCGCATCCATTCATATAAAAACAGTCGTTAATTTGACATTTTTATTATATAAAATCAATAAAACTTAAAGTTTTTTCTTCTCATTATTGTTTTCTTAAAGTTCTTTTTTTTTGCAACTCACACATGCACACAGCCGTGGGCCGCTGTTACGTTGATATCGCTTGTAGAATTAATGTTATGCACAATGACTTCCCAAATGACATCAATATCTTTTTTACGTAGCTTCGCTTTTTTTTTTCTTTTTTGAAAACAAAAATTTTATTTAATTGAAATAATTTTTAGAGAATAATTTCTGTCGGTTTCTACATTTTGTCTACGAACAGTTTTCATACCTTTGCCGCTTCATGTCAAAGCAGTGTTCTTAAGGTGTAAGGTGTCGCTGTAACAGCCGGAGAAAGGGTGGTTTGTTCGGAAATAGAAGAAACGGAAGTAGAATCATAATAATTACCCAGCCTCTTAAGCATACCTTTAGGAGTTAGAAAAGAGAGCCGTTCTCGGTAGGCGTTTTCATGCAGAGGAGCTCTGCGGCCTAAACAAACAAAAGGAAATATGTTTACCTTGAAAAGGATTAAAATTGAAAGCGTGTTTTTTAAAAATCGTTTTCAAAAATCGTTTTCGAGAAAAACTCATTTAAATTTTAAGTGGGCGAATACTACTGTACTACTGCACAAATCATACCATCCGAAAATCACAGTTTTTGAATATTTAATGTTTTATCACACCCACAATTGCAATGTATTGTCATTCTTGCGCATTTCTTCAAAATTGTAACAACAAATTACAAGAAGTTTTTGTTAATAAAATGTTCCTCGACAAAGTGCTGCTAAATTGTATGCAAACATGTTCTGACATACATACTATATTTATGACGCACTCAATACGTCTCGTGGTAGCTTTCGAAAAGACCGGTAAATTTTGCAACCTTATGTCGTATCACGCTATTAGTGTGTTTTAGGAAATTCGGTCTAAACCAAATACAACTTCTCTTTATTTTATTTTTTTATTATTTTTGTGTACACAGCAAAACTAATATCGTCTAAAATTTCCGGGGAAAGACTTCTTTATGATGGCCTTTATCGCCGTGAATAGACAATAGACAAGAATGCCCAGACGCCAGGTCAACAATTTCAGATATCTTCCGAAGTCGTAAATGTTAAGCACAAACAACAAATGTCAGATTTTATTACGATATGGCAAATTAGCGTCACGTCAGACTTTACTATACTCTTAACTGATGACAACGAACGATGCCGTAAAAGTAAAAAAGCTTAGGAAGCAGAAACTCCGAAATTTATGTTAAATAACTACATAACACATTTCGATTTCAATCGCTGCGTCAAAATTGTCCACATCGGTCAACTAGGTCCCTAACTTACTGTTTGATATACAATTCCTGTAGCACGAGAGAACAGAAATCGCTCGCAAGAACAACGTTTTTCGTAATTATTCTGTCGTTTTTAGGCCCCACACCACCGGTGGTGGACTTGGGCTAAACTGAACTTTTCTTACACCGGTCGTTTCAGAATCACTGTGTGACACAGTCTTTGAGCGAATCTGAGTTTGTCGTTCTATCTGCTCGGCTTGTTGGTCGCAATTTTCAAGATACTTTGGTACATTGACATGTTTCGGCTAAAGGAAGAACGCTATTGAAACTGTTTCTGATCGAACCATTGCTTCGACCATTGCCCATATTTAAGGCTTATTTTAAAATGTCGCTGTATGAATATCTGTAGGGTGGTGTAGGGCATTAAATGGTAGTCTGTGGACCTATACAGTATTTTTACTTGTTTATTTTAAGGCCCTTTGACGGCGACATGCAGTAAGTTGTACATGTGCAAGTGAACTATGTATTTAAGTAAGAGCAAGAACAACACATTGATTAATTAAATTATCAATTTGTCAATCAAAATGTCATATCAAAATCCCGAAATGAAAAATCAAATGCATAGACACACATCTTTGCAACATATGCATATGTAAGTGATGTCTGTTAATAGATTTCGAGTGACAAATTGTGAAACCATAACAAGTGACGGCATATCAATCAATATTACATATGAATATTAATTAAAATAATCTAGTTTTTTTTTACTTATTTAAAGGAAACAGGACAATAGGAAACATGACCGAGACTTGTTTAAGCTGAAAGTACAAAATTTTGAAAAGGAAATTAATTTTTCAATTTTTGCTTTAATATATATCTTCTTCTTTTTTTGCATGGATCAGCAGAAATCGACCGAACGTATATGTTCGACATTTGAAATGTCCCTTTCTTTCGGTCTTATGAATCGCTGCAGTAGACAGTTAGCGTGCCGGATAGATCTAAGCTGAATAAAAATCTCAATATTGGCAAGACACACGTGCGATATCCTAGGCAACGTATTTGAAGTGAACTATTCTTGGAATGTTTTATTACCTATCAAGTCGGTCCCGATCTAACAAGTTCCAAAGTTCGAATCCTTGGCTCAAAAGTGTCACAAATTGTTCGCCCTTGCAAACGTAATTTGAGTTTCCTCGCAAGACAATAACGATAAAATGTTGCTGGTTCACGCAAAGTTTACTTGTCCCGCTGTGAATTTTGGTTGAGAATATTTATATAATTTGCAGACGTTGATGAGGTAGCCGAGTCTGTAAGAACTGCGATTAGTAACTCAGTTCGGGGGTTCAATTTTCAAGTGTGGTCGAGTTTTCTTTCTCAGTCAGCAAAGGCATAACAAGTATTGGTTGGGCGCTTACTCGCTAGACTGGAGCACCATCTTCCTATTTCTTTCTCATTCCCCTTTTCTCTCTGACAGCCGTCGTGTTGCACGAATAGAGGACATCCTCTGGGTGATTGATCATATTGAAATGTATATAAATATGCATTATAAATAAATGTATATAAATATACTTATACATGTATATATATGTATATGTAAAAATATATAATAAAAAATTTCTTGACATACCCTGGAAAGTAACGAATGGAGGATGTGAAGAATATTTTCCGCATACGTTAAGTCACTTCGTCGTATGATTATATATTTTTCGATATTTTAATTGTAAATATTATGATAAAATTGCATATAATTAAATGTTTGAATAAGTAAATGTGTAAATTGATGACGTTATTATAAATTTAAGAAGTGTTTGAAAAGAGTTTACGTTGTTTAGTTTTTATTGCCTAATAAGGAGACCAAAAGTGTCTGATCTGCGATTCCTTCGCAACGAATATGCAAGTCAACCCCTAAATTGTTGTACAAACTTACATTTTCTGTGCATATAGTGTTTGCGAGTGTTTTTTAAAACCCTTTTACCATTTTACCATTTCTTAAAGAACTTAATATAGCCACTGCCAACACAAGCATATGCAAAGTTGTCTGTCGATGTCAATCAAACACAATACACTGACATTAGGCCAACGTCGGTCCTAGTAGACCAAAGCACCAGCACGTTGTAATGCTCATGAATAAAGGACAATAAGCTCCAAAGAGAGGTACACAGGGAGGGAAAAAACGGAACAATACAAAAAAAAGTGTGACATAAATATATGCATAGACACATATAACAAACACATATTAAAAATGCTCTGAGGAATGTCATCTATTGTGATGAAAAAAAAAGGAAAAGGAAAATATCTGAGAGGTTGTTCAGGCTTTTGCAATCTCTCCCTCCATCTCCCTACTTTTATTAACATCATCCCTCCATTCTCTTACTATACGAACTCATCATTTGTGCAGTCGATACCTCGTCAGCAACAAAACAACAAATTGATGTGTTGCAGATGAGACGCCAAAAGTTTACCCTAAAGCTTTGTAGATATTTGCAAGACAAGAAAAAAGTTCCGTAAACCAACAAAAGCAACAAAACGCACAAGACATTTTCTAAAGAAGATTGTGAAAATCTACATGTATATATATATATGTATATATATAAATTTGCGTGAATATATCTTTGGAGAATATTGGACAGAGAAATTGAGGTCGTTTTGTTCGGTTATTATTTTCTTTATTTTTTCGGGTTGAAATATAATAAGCTAGTCACCGCAGTTCATGATGAGGTCCTGTGCTTATGCATAAATGCAAAGTGACAAGTATTCAATTTTATCATCAATGTTCAACAGAATTGCAATGCTAGTTTATTACAGAGCAACCACAATAGCGTGAAGTGAACTTAATGTTGGAAAATGATCTTTAAGATATGCTTTTGTGATGTTAAGTGTCTTCCCTGCTCTAAGAAACTTGGAAAAATCTGAATTAAAGCAAAAAACATTTCCCGAGCAATTAAGTAGAAACCACAAAAGGTGAACACAGTATTGGCAGTGATCGCAAACACCCAAGTAGTGCAACGAAGCACATCTGTTCGGCATGTCGGGGTTATAGACTTTATGAACTGAGTTATGAGCTTTATATTCTTCTTCTCCTGAAGTCAGTTCATAGATGCGCTCACAACCACCCAACGTCTACGTTCCGCTTTCTCGACTTCGGACTTTTGTTATTCCCTGTATCGTAACCTTTTTAAATTGTATGTCTTCGAACGTATTGTGATGGTTTTTATCTGCACACATCCAACACGATCCTTGCGTATTTCTCAAATATTGTAACACATTGGAATATATGTCGTCAAATAAGCACGAAAGTTATGTTTGCTTTGGCATGAATATCTCACGCCTATTATCTCAAACAAGCTGTATACAAATTCCAAAGTATTTTATTAGCAATAAGTCATCGTTCGCGGACTCAAATTTCAGTGCGGTAGAGCGAACTTGATCGTAGCTGTAATCGGATGTGACTCGAGCGGGATAACATTTACCGGTTGGGCACGCACCTATTAGGCTGCTATCTCTTTTCTTTTTCTCACTTGTTTTTAACTGTCAGCATGTTAGACGTACGGAGAACATCCCAAGTACAAGTGGTGGATCATGTTAACAAGCAACAAAATATACATATGTGCATCGGCACTTTGTAAGCGTGGTTGTTGAAGCCAATATTCAGTTTGTCCCTCCATTTCTTGCCATAATGCGTTTTTCAACAACACGAAACGGACTGTATAGGGGATGGACACATTTGTGTTTCTTTATATGGATTTAATAGGCACTATATATCTGATGGACTGCCACCTATTGGTATCGGCTACAAAGACATATTAGTTACGACATATCGGTGTAAAAATTAAAGAAGAATAAGTTAAAATACGATAGTGGGTCCACGGGAACCACCATAAATTACAGTTATTCATATAACGACTTTCAAAATATGGCTGTATATGGGAAGCGGTCGAGAAAGTGGGCCATATGTGAAACCTATTAAGGTCTAGTATGGTATATTTTATCTTTTTTGGTAACTTGACTGATTTCTTAAATATCTAAGAGCAATATATAGATATGATTATAGAGATAAAAGTTTGAATGGTCAAAAAGGCCTATTTCCGGTCCACAGTCGAGGGCGGTATTATAGTTGCATCGAGTGTGCTGGATAGTCATTGTGAGTTAGCAGTAAAGCAAACATTTCTACAAAAGTGTATTATATGCCACTTTAAAGAGTTTCTTCGGGAAACCATATTTTTCGAGCTTCGACTTCCTTTCGATTTCCTTAAAATTTTATTTGCGGCTAGAAGCTAAGGTAGTTCAGGCATTTTTTCGGTTGAAAGTTTTCGAAAAAGCCTTGCGTGCATGGCTAGACATCTGAAGTAATATGGTAAGGGAAGTTAAACGAAAAAAATGGTTTGCTTTGCGGAAGATCTGCTACACCTTCCTTTTGTTCATCAAAAATTTCACAGATAAACTGTTAGGTAATCCAATACTTTTGTTTTCATATTTAAAAAGTCCACGTATTAATAAATGGTTTGAACTTCTTATATAAATTGAAAAAAAAAGAGCAAGCAAAAATATTACAGCCGGACGCGGTTCTCTATTAAATAC
The DNA here is from genome assembly GCA_000688715.1 of Glossina pallidipes. Taxonomy (NCBI): domain Eukaryota; kingdom Metazoa; phylum Arthropoda; class Insecta; order Diptera; family Glossinidae; genus Glossina; species Glossina pallidipes. The sequence goes on along the minus strand of JMRQ01002108.1, from coordinate 326,025 downwards.
CATACACCATTTCGCTTATATGGGAAGTGATCCAGGAAGGGATGTGTTCCGAATCAGTTTCAATATCCTTCACCCTTGGTCCGAAACATTTCGGTACTCCAAATTTATTCAAAAGATCTCAAAAATTACGACCTATAGGCTGAACACAAGAAAACAAGACGGACAATAAAGCTTAAATCGATTCGGAAAGTGACTTTGTATCGATCGGTATATTAAGAGGTGGGTCTATCTCAAGTCATTCTGGATGTTGTATGCAAGTCCATAAACTTAATGTAGTGTTGTACCACAAGTAGTGTAGGGTACAAAAAACACAGAGCAATTCAGTCTATTATACCCACCACTGAAGGATCGGGGTGTACTCATTTTGTTTTTCCTCATAATGTAAGCAACACCCAAAAGGAAGCTTGAGATACCTTAGAAAGCATATATATTCTTAATCAGCATGAAATTCTGAATGGACTAAACCATGTCGGTCCGTCTTTGTGTTTGTGTAGTGTTTGTTGTTGGCACTCACCTGATCACAAAAATGAAGATATCGACTTCAAATTTTGCAGACACATTGGAAGTTTTCGTACGCAGGTTGGCATTGAAAATGATATTGAATTTGGTCAGAGCGAAAGCTTCCACTGGCGCTTAAATTCAATGCAACTCCGTTTTTCTTAACAAAAATTTGTGGGTTTTTGCTTAAATACGTTATTATGGATGAATTTTATTTTATACGTTATGCACGAGAGTTTTGTTATATAACGGACCTTTCTTTGAAATGAATTTATGAAGAGAAAAATAAGATAGGGTTGGTTTGGAAAGAATCGACTTCAGACGACCCGATTGGTATGTCGTTCATAAATGGCATTATATAAATAAACTACAATATGCATATGGCTTTTCAAGCGGGATAAGAATTCCCAGACTGTAGTGACGGTAGATTCTCACAAGTAGTGTCTCTACTCTTTGTTTTCCTTCAAATTCAAAACTATTTGGAATATTTTCTAATGAATGGACAAGAATTTTAAAATATCTAACCTTAATAACCCTTTTAAATAGTTTATTATTTGGGGGCAGATACGTGTCAATCGTGCAAGTTAATCGAAGGAATTAGTGAAAGCCGGTTGAGAAAGGTCTGAAGCCTAAGATAAATTGATTTTCGTTAATACTAGATGCAGACAATTAAACAGTTCAGAGCATAAGGTAAAAAGGAGGAAAAGTAGATATATCCATCTGTCAATACGAGAGGCGACCGACAAGTGAAGTAGTCGAGTAGGTAAGAACCGCCCAGACTACCAAGCTCGTTCGTGGCTTCAAATCTCAAGTGTGATATAACTTTTTTTGATCGTAGTAATGCTGAGTAGTCAATTGGTAAAGACGCACAACATTTATCACTTATGGATTGAGTATACACCCCCTAGGCTGCGACCAATGCCTCCCCGTTTCTCTCTGTTTCCTCTCTTCTTTCCGACAAACACCGTTTTACACAAATAGGGGATAACCCCTGAGCAAAAGAGTATAAAAAAAGGGAAAGTGAATCTTCAGCAGGACAGGGTGAGTGTTTAATTAGTTAAATCGCTTCCGTAATTAGAAAAATCCTTATCAGTTATTTAGCAAATGTTGTTCAATTGAATAACATTTCATAAAGACTTCAAAATTCGTCGGATTGGAGCTACAGATTTCACAGAAGACAAATAATAATTTCATTATGCATTTACGTGTATGTGTTTGTGTATAAGACATAATTGATTATTTCGGTTTCATATACGCTATCACTTCCATTCGATCATGACATGCAATGGACTTTTAATGGTTTTTTCTTTGGCCTCTTATTGCACACTATATACTCCGTGATCACTGGTCCAAGAAAATGTAATCTACACAATTTCACTTTGTTTTCTCCTCATCAGACTCTCAAAGTGACCAAATGGAATTTATTTCTTAACGATCATCATTCAATGTTCAAATGTTAATAACCGCTAGCTATCGTATATTCGGTTTCAAGCGTACGTATACGAAAGGAAATGCCAACAATTTTCATGATATATAACCTCAATCAAGATTCGCTCATTATTTACATGTTGAAACTAACAGCAAGAGAAAGAGTTAAAGAATTATTTTGCTTGTTTTCCACCTTTTTTTTATGTCTTATAATTTCTTTTTTTTCATTTTGTTTTCTTTTTTAGTAACTGCCGGTTGATGACGATGACGATGTGATTATTTAACAACACACCTTCACTACCAACAGCCTGCAAAGATCAACAGCGCTTAATAAGCCGCCACTGTGATCAGTCTACACACTTAACTGGTTAAATGTATACAAAACCGCGCATATAAACTTAACAAACGTACCTATATGACATTTTATTTATGGTTACCAAATTGTAAATTATTAACATGTTCCATGCAAATTGTATGCAGACATTCAAATCGGTTAGTTTTCAGGAGTAGAAGATGTGTGCACGTTATTCAAAACTTTACCTAAGTGGAAGAATTTTTCACGTAGAATTGATTAAGTTTTATGAGTTCTTTTTTATTTATTTATTTATTCCTTCTTTTTTTTTTTTTGCTTACATACCTTTTTTTTAAAAGCATTGCATAGATTGTAATAACTCGTGAATTATTTTCCTAAAATATCCACAGGCATGAGGTTAAGAAAGCTAGAACCAAAGAAAGTCTTAATAAAACGACTTGAAATGGTGCTGTTGAGCAAGAGTTTCTTTTTCAGGATTTTATATCATAAAATTAACTGTTTTTACATATGAAATTCACTTCATGCTTCTTAGCAATACCCCCATTTCGACTAACTAAAGTTTCGATTGCTAATCTACATCTACAAAATTATTGCAGGTCAACACCTCAAACCTTTCATAGAATGATTGCAGTCTTCAAGGTTGAATCAGAACCCTTTTCTCGATATAGATACGCGGTGCCGTCGAGTTTGGAATGCTTTGATGCGTCCTTCAAGCATTACACCACATTCTTTAACAAGTAAATTTTTCTTATCGGTGGCAGGAAGTGATTGCTACGGATATGATGATACAACGTGATTAGATAAGTAGCAAGAATAAAGCTTTCTGAAAATAATTTCAATTTTTTCTTAGACATTGAGGTTCCAGTGCTGGCAGTTATTGACCAATGCATTAAGTCAATCGTAAATGAACTTAAAATAATTTCAAATTCAATCACATCGCATATCACATGCGTAGTATCACACTTTTGAACTTATGGAACACGCAATATTTGAGCTTTCCTGTTGTTGCACTTTACGTACGCTTGAGATGGTGAGGCAATTCTTAAAAATTTGTGTAGCAAAGATCGTTGGGGCGAAGTGACCGTTGAGCACGATGATGCGCTTCTGACTATTCAGGGGGAACCGTTAGATCCCACCAATGCAGCACTCGACTGGAAAGTACTTAAACTATGTCGGAAAGAAGAAACTGTAGTTTACTATTTTTCCTGAAACACGAAACATTCACTCGCCGATTCGATAAATCGCTTAAGTCGTTATATGGCGAAACTAATTGCAGTAGTCCTGCTACTCTTGTTTACCATTTTGTTACGGTCTTAAGAAAATGCATCTTTAAAAAAGGTTTTTCTTAAATATTTTTGAATGTGTACATGATGGTGTGTCTATGTGTGCGTACGTTGAAATTCATCAACTGCATCAATAAGGTCGACTTATCCCAAATATCAAAGTAAGAAAAAAGACTTCTGCTGGACATAAACACACACACACATATATATATATATATATGTATACAAATACATACATACACAGACGCACACACACACACACATACACATATATGTATATATACAAAATGACGTTGTCAGAAAAATAACAGAAATGGAAAATTTGTACACTTCAAGCACATAAATACACATCTCTTCAATATAAGATTTTAGATGAACGAAATCAACAAACACCACGCAAAACAAAAATCATATAATATCTATAATAAAAAGCAACAACCATATACACATTCATTTCTCGCATAAACTGTAGAAAAGTTTTCTCCTCCTCCTTCGACCAGTCTTGAGGAAAACGAGAAATATTGTATTCGCGTCTATGTATATATATATATATATATATATATATATATATATATATATATATGTATATATAAATATACAACGAAATGTCACGTAGCAACTTTTCAAATTGCAAAAATCCTGACGTTGTCGTTCAATTTTATGTGGATTGATAGAAGCAGAGTTGTACTCATATTGGCAGAGAACATCATCAATAGGGCCACGACGATATACAACGGCAGCGACAAGAACACAGCAAGACGACACAATTAAGATGAAATGCCAACTGGAGAAATGCAAGAAAAGAAGAAATTGGGTTGAAGGCGATAGGAAAAAAAGAAGGAAATCGAATGAATACAAAAATTGCATGTTTTCGAGCATGCTGGGCGAAGTCCAGTTACAAAGTATTTGAAAATCCAACTGAAAACTGCATAACCCACAAAATATTGGCTTATGACAAAAGGAATACAAATACACACTTATACGTCCACATCTTCACATACTCGCACCTATGTATACAAAAATATATAGTGAAACGATATCTTTATATATACGTATAATATAATATATTTATGTATATTATACATATATGTACTGTACATACACATGTATTTATTCATCCCATCACAGGGAAAATTGACCCCTTTTACTGCTTGACGAACACTATGCGAACCATGTTCATTCCTTAATTTTTTTGCGCAAAATGTGCGCAACAAAACAAAAACTTCGTAGAAACATATAAATAAATGATTTCTTGAGGAACTTTCCGATAAGCAACCTATATTTTACTCCTGTAACTCTTACTGTTCTTAGAACGTCATTATCATCATCATCGACCATCTTCATTTCATTGTTGTCGACAATGTTGTCAATCGTCAAACGTCTTTCCTTAGAGCTCTTGTCAACTGCATCAACCGAATTGACAACGACTACCACCATCATTATTACTCCCTCTCTTACCATTACCATCGCTATTTTTATCAACATTACGGTCAAAGGGGTTGCAATTTGGTTTCACATCATCTTAACATCAAACAGTACACTTTTCGTAGCATAAATAAAACGTTGAAAATGTTTTTGTCACTTCAATACGACAGTGGGCTTAAAAGAAACAAATTTTATGTAAGCTTTTTTTACAATTTCTTAACGGACACATCTGTGACGGATGCGCGTATGTCAAAAATGCATTACGCAAAGGAATTTATTTGTAAAACAGTTCGGACAGTTGGAAAAGGTCCTTCAACTAGTAGTACTCAACACTTACAGTTTTATAACGCCTTTGTACTTCCATGTCGACTATGTGTCGACATTGCATTTCTTACTTCAACTCCTACGTGGACATTTAGTCGACATTGTATTATTTGAAATTATTAATCAGAACGTAGCGGTAGGTGAAAAAAAATAAATAGGAATGCAAAGGGTTCACTTAGACGGCAAACTAAAGATTTGCAACCAGTCAAGAGTCGTTTCTTGTAATCAACCCGAATACATATTATTCCTCAGCTGAGCGGGAAGTTAGCAAATATTGTTGTATTGCATAGAGTAGCACGATAAAATCTGCCCACCATCAGTGAGCACTTGTCATTGGCACAGGAACACATCAATTATAATTAGTTCAAATAATAAATAAAATCTACGAATCTTTTTGATTCATACTTCATACACTATGCTACATAAAGATTTTACATATTTCCTAACTTAGCTAAGAATTTCATTGCTGCACTATATCAAGTAAACCTATCACTTTGACTTGAGAAGAAATCCGTGCATCAATGCTAAGAATGTCCTTTTAATATAACCCACTGTCCAGGACGTGAAAGAGCATTACAATTTTTTTGCTTTCTCTTATCCTCCACTTGGAAAAACTTTATTCTTCGTTGCTGGATTTTCATGACTTTTCCTTTTATTGCACATTCTAAGTAAAACGATTGATGGCTTCCAGGATATAATATTTACAAGTTTTCTTATTCAATAGTATTGACAGCATTAACATCAGTTGCAGTTGCAGAGCACCAGTAGTCTGAAGAAACATAAAAAGAAAACAAAAAAAAAAAACCATAACAAAAATTAAACGAAAGAAAACCAAAAAAATGAAAAAGGAAAAGTTCCCAAGTAAGCAGCAGTCACATCTCACAACTAAAAACGGATGATGTCAAGGATTAGTCTTGATGTACGCGTTTATTCATTTCAACTGAAGTTCTCTTATGTATGTATTTATCGTTATGTGTTCGTGAGAGTTTATATATATATATATATATATATGTGTATGTGTGTGTACATGTGCGCAAAACTTTCATATAAATGTATATGTTATTATAATAGCACTGCAATCCGACGAGATGCTTTGTTTGATGGTGTGAGATGGTGTGGTATGATGGTCAATCAATACTTTGACTGAAATTCACATTTGGCTTGAAACTCAATCTCTTTTCATAATCATCATCATTATTTTCATCAACATCTGCGTCGGTTGATTTCTTGCCTTCTTTCTCTTACAATTTCCTTTACTTCGTCTCTTTTTGTTATGGTAGGTTTCTCAAGTCTAAAAAGTTTAGGTTACAATAATAACAGCACCAGATTGAATATAAAGAAGAAGAAAACAAAAAAAAAAAAAAAATAAGCAAAAAATTTTGTTGATTTTGTAGATTTTTGTGTGTAAATTTGAACGAGATATTAAAGCCATTCCATCGTTTATGCAATTTAAGCCATTCCGTAATAAGAATGCAAAGCAGTAGGATTTCGGGCGCACTAGCATGAAAGTATTCGCAAATTTTAGAGACGAGCAAAACTGAATAACATGAAAAAGCAGTTTTGAAGCTAAACGGCATAAGTTCATAAAATTCTAAGCACATGAGCTAATTTATTTAGCTCCGACTTTCAATTTGTTTGGTCACATTGTCATAGCGAATAAGAGTCAAGCTTCAAGCAAACTCTTTCTTACAATATGAATACGAGAATAAGTTGAATCTTATCTATTACATGTCGACTTCGTGTAATTGACCTGTAAAACCTGCTTTAATGTGTAATAAGTGTATGAGTAAAAATGTGCTTGAACCAGAATTAAGTAATATTTCGGTGGATCAGTGGATGATTATGGGTAGGCGTATTGCATAACCGCTTGTTGAGGAAGCTATCCGGATAGCGGAGGGGATAAGACTCGCGTCGAATCTCTGTATTGCAAACCCAAAATACATAGTAAGTTCTTTACTTTAATCTGCGCAGTTAAAAAAAATTTATGTGTTTAATGGGAAAAGCAAATGCGTACAGGTAAATAAACAGAGAGACAGATGTGAAAGTTCATCTGCTTAAAATTTCACTCATAAAGTTTCATTAGTCAGTTATATCTACTTGTTTATGAGACGTAAGCGGATAAGTAACTAGTATTAAGATGTAGTTAAACTTAAGCTACGTCGCCGTAAGAATTTCGGCTATCAAGTCTGGATTCGGTCGTTCATGTCTCGGGGCGGTTTTGACCGTTTCTGATCGCACCTATAGTGATTAGTCAGCCAGTAAAGCCGCATAAGTGTTAAATGTAGGCCATGCGTTCACTAGTCTGCCATCTTCCCGTCGCCTGCTTTCTTTCCTCACTTCTTTCCAATCATCCACAAACAACAATAAAAAAGCTACATATTCTTAGGGAGCCTTAACTAAACTCGCCTAAATTTCAGCAATCTCGTCCTAAGGTATGCTTCCTTGGGTATCGGTTTCTCTTTGTTTTTTTTTTTTTTGCTCTCTCTTAACATACAAATTGTTATGTATCATTCATTAATTTCCTTTCGGCGACAATGTACAACAATTTGTCAAAAGTTAAACACAGACTTTTATGCCGTTCAACAAAGAGGCGACTAAATTTTTACAACAACAGAAAAAAAGTGCGAAAGAAAAAATGTAAAAAAAGGAAAAAAAAGTGTATTTGAACTCAACTACATTTCCGCATGAGTAACTCATCAGTTTAATATAAAATGATGACAATGCTTTGTGTCCACGCAAGAGTATTTCTGTAGGGGTGCAAAGAAAAGCAAATACCATCACTCACAGGCGCATTTAAAAGATAACTATAAAACATAAAAAGTGCAGTATGCGTTTTCCCTGTTAGGAAACGTTTTTTTTCCTCATTTCTTTCTTTATGTGATGAGAGCAACAAGTTTTCCCTACTAACGGGAGATTGAGTGAAAGTAGCAAACTACTGACTAAACTGAAATGAGTGAGTGAAGCAAATGCCCATGACTGAAAAAGCAATAAACAAGAGAACGTTATGTTCGTTTTCGCCGACCTTTAAGTACCTGCCGCAAATTCCTTTTAGTTTAATTTGTCATACATCGCTTTCATAGTCCCGCTATTCATTGGTTGGTTTTTTGTGACCATTAGTTACGTTAATGTGGCGACAGAGTTGGAGGAGGTGAGCTATAAGCCGATTTGATTAGATAAAATGTACGGCTTGATTGGAGAAATGCAAAATATTCAAACCGCGTAACCCATAGTGGCACGCGGAAACCACTTTGTTCACCTTTGGCCGAATTTAATGGACGCATGAGATCTTTTTATATGTTAATTGTATTATTTTAGAAGAAGTTAATATGCCTCGTAGGTGCGAGCTAGTCGTAATATGGCCTTTTAATGCAAAAAAGAGAAAAAGAAAAATAAGATAAATGTTGCCACAAATTGCATAGCAAATGCGCACACAAAGCGCACAATGATTGAAGACTGATGTTACAAAACAATTTAAAAATGCGCACACACAAGTACCTACACCAACACAACGTAGCGTTCACACTCAACTGAAATTTATGATTGTGCGAATGGTCTACATCTCTACATCTATGTGTACACTTGTGCGAGTTTGTTATATTGGTGCGAATATCTTTTGGTTGGAAAAAATGGAAAAACAAAGACAACAAATACGCGAGCAGAGAAGAAAGATGATTTTTGTAATGTTTTTTTCAAAACTATGACACAAGTCATCACCACTTCATTTGTGATTTCCGTTTTAATAACGAGAACACATTGTACATATTTCCAGATACATGTGCTCTGTTTGTTTCTCTGACGAAACGCTGGCGTAAATACAGTGCTCCTCTAGCGATTCGTTAAACATTTTTAAGTAAAGTACAATAAATTCAAAATAAACGATTTTGCAGAGCATGAAAATTAACATTTACTTTTTTTGTTAATGCTACACATAAAGATTCGGGTCAAAGTACCCGGATAATCGACTAAACTAGATTTGAAATAGAAACGAAGAAGGACGTAACAAAAGAAGAAAAACTAATCGTCAAAAAACTAATTATGTATCCATAGGTAAAAGTGTTTCATATTCAAACGCTTTTCAACGTAAGAGTCATCACAATCGTTCATTGCGAACTATCACTCACACATTTAATATTTTCATGGCACAGTAACACGACACCGCTCATGACAATAACAGAAGAAATAATTACATTTACTCCCTGTAATATCAAGATACAGTGAGTTTAGGACATATTGCTCATTGGTTTGAGAATTTCTTTATACATTTCCCCCTTTTAAGATCGTGACGAAACATTTTTCTACTTATTTTGACACTTCCACTTGTCTCATTGTTGCCGTTGAATCAAGGAACATGCTTCATAAGCTTTCCACGAAAATTCATGCTCGATCACGAATCCTCGTCATAGCCATGTGAAACTAAGTCCAGCGTATACAAAGAGTGAACCACAGAATTGATCCCTGCGCGAATTATTTTATGACCGCCATGATCAACAAATGGCTAACTCCAAAAGTCTCATCTAACAAAGTTGTACAAAGTTGAGCAAGAATTTAAAAACGGACACAAGGGACAAAGGACGCTTTGTACAAACAATTCGTTTTTCGATCTGGGCAATAAAAGTAATCCTAAAGTAATAATTTTCTTATTTAAGTATTCGAATATTTCGAACTCATGACGTTCACATTTTATGCGTTAAGAATTCTTCTATGTCCATTCACATCTTCCCTGTTAGCAGCTCCGTAGTACTAGGACAACTTTTGCCTGCAATTCTATTACACCCCTAGTGACGTCAACGTAACTGCAAAACCGGTGTTTCAGCAATGCATTGTCAATCTAATAATGAAAACGATTGTTCTGCCCACTGTCGTTTGTCCAGCGCTCCGCAAAACTTTTTTTGAATTATTATTTATTCGTTTGTTTCATAATCTAATTAACAGCAATTAAATGATCAACTAGTACTAATATAGGGTAGAAAGAAAGGTGCCAAATCAGCTTATACATTAGGACTAAGTATGAGTGAAATGTATTCATCGAAAATACAAAGTGAGGTTTAGGACTACAGTTCTGTCAATTATTGTGCATACAGTGGTAGGGTAAAAGTAACGATTAAAAGTGTGAAAGCTGCTTTCACAGCTTAAATACCACAGCTTAAATACCACTACCTTTAGCTAAAGACCTCGCTAATATGAAATACGAACAAACATTGATCTGGTTAGTAGTAGGGCGATCCTATCTACTCTACGGTCCTTTATATTATTTAGAAACGAACAACCGACATACGATCATCAGCAAGGGATAAAAAAGGACTCAATTAGATCGCATGAGAATGAAATTATAATAATGATTACTATCTACGACATGAAATGTTTTAAATCCTTTTTAAGTTATAAATAACCTTTAGATGGCCATATGTAAAACCTATTATGGTCGACACATTTTATCTTTTTTGGTAACTAATTTCTTAAATATCTAAGAGTAATATATAGATATGATTGTGCGAGTGATAAACGTTTGAATGGCCAAAAAGGCCGATTTCATGGCCATAGACGAGGACGGTATTACGTTTGCTCCGAGTGCTTTGGATAAACCAGCAAGCACAAAAAGGAATTGTAAAAAAGGAGAACATTTGAAACAATGCTACCACGCGCTTAGAATTATCGAAACTCATCGGAATAATTGTATGATGCAATCATTGTGAATTAGTATTCAAAAAAACATTTCTACGAATCATTTTCAATACCTTTCTCCCTTGGTTCGAAGCATGTCGATATGCCAAATTTCTTCAAAAGATCTCAAAAGTTGCAGCCTATACGCTGAACACAGGAAAACAAGACGGATAAATGGGCAGACAGACCGATGCAAAAAGTGATTCTTATTCGGCGGGAGCCCAAGTTTCGGTACGGGAATTGCGTGTTTTTAAGATGTTGTCGAAAAGGGAATGCATTTCGGTATAAAGATTTACCTGGGTCCCAACAATAAAATACGGACTTTTATGTTTAACGAGATGTATATTTTTTACTCGATTTTTTCAGCATTTTTCGATCACGTTCCACTGTACAACCTACTGCTACTGCTTCGACGTATGCATTCACAATAGCATATAAAAAAAAAAACTCATTGCGTTTTTTTAACAGTGACAATGACGATGACAAAATGTATCTGTTTGCAATTAAAATTTTCGGTTTTCTAATAATGTCGACACCAATAATAAACATGTCACATATTTGCACTAAAAACGTCATTTGTAATGGACAAAATTATCTAAAATTCTGTAATTTATAAATACAATATACTGTACGATATATCTATGAGTATATTGTCATAAGAATGTGTATGACTTTAAATGTTACCCTATATTAGGAAAGCATTTTGAGTATAAATAGTAGACACATGTATGTACGTATTTGGATGTAAATAAATATTGCGCACAACTCGAAATATAGTAGGAATGCTCTCAATTAAAGAACGTACCTGTTTAAATGGATGAAATCGAGAGGGTATTTTATTGAGGGCCAGAAATTTTAATTTTGTTTATTCAAGCTTCAAATATATTTTATTGTGTACTTCCAGAAGTGAAAGCCCGCAGTTTTACCACACAGCGGCTCACGATTTCTGAACGATCTGCTGATCGTTTGTTCGCTAGAGAATTTGGGTCAGCACCACCGTTTCTTTACTCAGGCCGCCACTATCGCTTGATTTAACACCCTTGGATTTTTTCTTTTGGAGTTGCATCAAAGGCCAGATCTATTCTGGCAAGTTTTTTTTTTTTGATTTTTTACAAGATCTGTCATTTAGGAAATATCTCCTATCCGTGTAAAACGGTGACGGTCAGAAGAAAGTGTCGAAAGAGATATGGAGGTAACTTAGTGAGTGCAGTACGCCTTTACTGACTAAGCACTCACGATAGCTGTGACCAAGATAAACTCTACCGCGCTTGAGATTTGAACTCACGAATACTGACTTCGCAGTCGCTATTCTTATCTTGTCGGCTACTCACGCGGACAAGTTAAAAAGTTTGGAACATTCGGAAGCCAACATCCGTCAGGTTATTGCAACAAACAATGCAGGCTCCAAAAAAGCCCACTCTGTCTTTTTTCATTTCGAACACGTATCACTGATTATCACTTTTAATGCAAGACTCTTCGTAAGCTAAGAGTCCAAGTAAGATATATTGCGTTCCTAGAGAATTTTTGCTTCCAAATTTTTCAATTTTCCCACTATGATGCTGTGGACGTGATCATGAAAATCATGGGTGAGTCGAAAGTTATGAGAGGATTGCTAAGAAATTTCGCCATTAAAAATATGTCTTTATACTTATAGAAGTCTCTAGAGTAGAGAAATTGTAAGAGGCTCCTCTTTGGTTTGCGGATCTGCACCCAAAGCTGTCATAAACGCAAAGCTCATGCTTCAAACGCGAAGTCTGGCCACATATTATTCAAAAATACGCGTACAAACATGGCTATCATAATGAAAGGCACTTGGACTCGACCACCTGAATGGATGAAGGTAAGTCCTAAAGTAGTATGCGCATCTGAGCGAGGCCTCTATTAAAACTCTTTCTACAAAAAAAAAAAAGAAAAATAATGTTTTTTTTCACTTCTAACGGCACCAACGTTTAAATGTAGGATTAAAGAAACGTCAAAGACATCTCTAATAATACAATAGCTGCAGTCAATATTAAATATGTCAAAATCCTCCTCGGATGAGAAAACAATAAAAAGTATCGTTAAAATCAGATGTACATGAAACAACATCAGTCACGTAGACATCATGATTGACAAAAGCTATTGCAACGTGAACTTCTAAATGAAAGTGAAAAAAAAAGAAAATAACAAATATAAGCTTTTGATAGGATTCACTGGCCAACTAAGATGTACATCAGCACAAGCATATATGTATGTATATATATATTTATATACATATATATAGGTATATACATACATATATGCATTCAGACATCCACATCAAAAGCTGTTAAATAAAGACACTATGATATACGTATATGTAATATATGGATAAGACGGTATGTGTTCGTTTAAATAATTTTCTTAAAGTTATTTTATCCAAACTGCCCGTCATGCTGTCCATCAATTTGTCAAAATGATTGCAAAAGAAAAAAAAAAAAGAAATAAAAAAATTGTGGAAATACGAGCAAAATAAACTAAAGAGTAAAAATACATAATGCATACAACAGCATTATATACTTATGTATGAATGTGTTTTAGAGAGTGTTCATGTGATGTGTCACAATCAGTTCTAGTTTCACAACAAGGACATGCATGTGCTTGTGTGGTTGTGTATAAAAATTGTATAAAATATGTTGTATGTATGGAAATGTGTTGGTGAGTATTGCATTATATATTATTATACAATAAAAAACAAAAGCTTCTATATATATATATATGTGTGTGTGTGTATATATATGGACGAATTGGTTTATATACTTAAAATACACACAACATATAAAAACTGTCCATCATTTTGTCTACTCTATAAATTTTCTATTTTAAATTGACAGCAACTTGACTCGTCTCTCAAAGAGTCCCTTCGTCTTCCTCTCGTAAGCTCCGTAGTAACAACACACGGCTGACTAAGAGAATGACGGACTTGCCAAAGAATACTACAAATACTAAAAAGGGTGTGGAACGGATCCTGGGATGAATTCAGTAACGTGGAAAAAAAAAAGAAAAAAGATTTAGTGATTTAATATTTAACCAAACAACTAAGTGACGAATGGGCGAACGAAAGTACGGTAGACGGTCATTTGTACATGACTAACTAACTGACTAGTATCCGAATAGCTAAACGATACGACTATGACTGACATTGTTCGCAATCATTTGTTGAATTTTTATATTCATCTACTTGTGCAGTTGATTTTCTCTTCTCCATAATAACAATAATGTTGTTGTCGATGTCGGTGTCCTTGTCGAATAGCCTGGGAGAGAAACAATAACGGGCAGAGAAGCGAAGAAGCGCACTGAAGTCATACATGAAAAGTTTAACAAACTTAATCGACAGGAAGTGCAGTTAAGACAAATTTTTATAAATTTTCAACGTACTGTAAATAGAACGAGAGAAAGAGCGCTATTGTTCTGATAACTTCACACCGAAAAAGATTTAATCAGAATGTGATTGAAAAAAATCTGTGAAAAAATTAAAGAAAAATCCTAGCGACTACGAAAATTAATTTAACAAAAAACAAAGAAACAAAAAGGGGAAAACGTTTTCTCATATGCAACATTTTAAAATCCTGGCTCTTCCTCCAGTAAGTTTAACGTAAGTCAAATTTGATTGAAACGACTTACATCAACTCTTCTGTAATAAAGTTTAAAACATACGTATTTCCATTGGTAGATACAAACACATTCGAATTGTCCCCTTCATTATCGCTTAACAACGTGACTGTAATAATCTGCCATTAAACGCAAACGAAAACATTGTCAATCGACATGAGTTTAAAGCGCAAATGATGCGAACTTTCGATTAAGAAAAAAGTAGCCGGCTTGCTACAGCTATTTCAGCATACCAGGTGAGAGTAGCCTTCACATCATTGACAACAGTACAATCTATTCACCTTAGCTTAGTCTTTGGATTTAAATTCCAATTCGGTCTATTTAAGCTGCCAGTGAAGGCATGAGAGATAAGTTAATGAAAAATTAAAAAAATTATGAAATTAGTCAATACATTACTAAGATGCATAAAATTAAAATTATGAAAATTTATTACATCAAAATCGAAACCTTTCCTAATTAATTTTATATTTTGCTATCCGCGAAACAAACTAAATAAACTCAGTTGAAAAGCAATAAAACGGGTCAAGACCTCTGTAGAAAAAACTAACTAACTACATTCAGCTGGGCTCGAATCTTGCATACCTCCCACCATTCGTGTTATCATACCAAGAACTTTCAAGCTCTCCGTCTAACGCCAACGCCGACATTGCAGGTTATTATTATTAGCTCACGATTGAAGGAGTTTTCGAAGTTTTAGGTGAAATACTTACAGGTTTCATTTGGAATAAGATAAAAATTTGATCATTTATAAGTTTGTGAAGGCGTGGCTGGCTTTTTTCATTTTTGAAAATGAGTAGCAAGTTACTCCATGAATTAAATTTAGGAAATTTCACTCTTCTATTTTCCCTAATTTATGTGCAATGAACAAAAATCTACAGATTTTTGCTTAAAAAAACGGAGATGCTTTCAGTCTGCGCTTTACGGTGGCTGCGCTTTTTGATCGATTTGGCCTATGTTCAGTGCCAACCCGGTTGCAAAATCTTTCAATGTTTCTATTTTGTTTACTGAATAAGGATAGGTGTACTTCACCGAGTCCATGAGAATTCCTTTTGGATGTCGCAAGCATTATGGCAAAATGAGCAAAAGACATCATCCATCGGTGATTGGTATAACGCAGAAAGCTGAAAAACTGCCTTTTACGTTTAAACAGCAACATTAAGAACGACATCATTGACATCTAATATGATGGAGAACTAAAGCTTTTAACAGGCTACTCGCACGTTGGGAGGTTATCGAGGACGAAAAGTCTGGGCGAAAAGGCGTTAAGAGACATTATTCGCACAGTAAGTTTCAAGTTCAAAAAGATATTTCTTTTGCCTTTCTTCACTTAGCTTCTTCATATCATACCATTCCAAACGCACACGTGTAAGAAGTTAGAAAATTATATTTGAATGTGGTCGAATAGGGTCCGAATCTTACGATATTAGGCGGACGGATTAAAGCAACAGATGGACAGACAAACGCAGTTAGAATTTCATACTGATCGAGAATCTATATATATATATATATATATATATATATACATATATATATATTTTATAAGTTCTCTTCCTGGATGCTTCAAACGTTTCGACAGAGTGTAGAGAAACCCTCTCCCAGAAAAACTTTAAATAGCGATCTGCTTATAAGTTCATCTAATTTCTATAAACACATATTTTATTCATTTGTTTTTGTAATTTAAATTGTATTTACAGTGATGATGCTATACATGATTAGGCATCACTTACTTTTCTTGATATTCAACAGACACCGAATCGCGTGTTAAAACTGTCCATTTGACAGATTTATGAATATTTCTTGTGTAGAAATTTTTTTTAAGTATTCACACACAATTCAAGGACGTGCGTTATGTATATATACATATATGATGATCTCATTAGATTATTTTTCATAATATTTCCTTAATCGAAAATTCATGCGAACTATATACGGGACACAAGATTATAATTGCCAGCTCTGAAAATTGCACTAAGGAGGTTTCAAGTTTCGCTAGTAATAAATCCTCTTTGAAGAACTCTATCGAGGAGATTCATCCATATATCTACTAAAACTAATAGTAGTAGTAATCGGCAGGCGTTGTGGAGAATGTGGTTTTTTATAGTTTCCAAATTTTATTCCGCTCTATTTTTAGAAGATGGGGAAATTCATTCATTTCTGATCTGAATATGTCTTCCCCCAACGGTCTATAATAAGCACCTTCCTGATCTCAAAATTATCGGCTTCAAACTTGCAAGCATTATAAATTCTTATATCCTGATAGATATTTTGAAATTGGATAATATCGGCCACAGGACACGCTTATTGCGCAACCGAAACTAAGAACATCTGTGTTTTCGGAGGCAAAAAGGAGTGAGTTCTTTGTTTCTTTCACATAAAGTGCAACAAATAAAAGGATAACAGCTTTCCACGCATGTTCTATGCCTGGTACTACAGTATTTGTGCAAGAATAGAAGAATCAACCACGCCCATGCAGTATTGCAGAGTATTGAAATTTAATTATTCTCTTTCTTAGTTTTTTTTTTTTAGTAAATTTTGTAGACAATAGAGTTTCGTCCATAACCGATGCTAATTTGCTTACTTCTTGGAGCTATGTTATTACATTTTTCTATGGAGCTATGTTATTTTATTTTTCTATTGAAAAAAAAATGTCGAGTCAATTGTCAATGATTTCTTCAGCCAATCTCTTTTCTAAACCCGATCACACTATTCACTCTTCATGACGCTAGCTATAAGACTTCAGGATAAGAATTGATGCGAAGATTTCTTTTAAATGCACTGTAAGTCTAATTTAGTTAAAAGTGCATTTATCTATGCGTTTGTATACTGACATATATATATATATATATATATATATATGTATTTTTGATGAAAATTGTTCGAGGTGAGTCTAATATTATCATGTTATAGTTGATTACCAAACATTTGAAGTAAATATGAAATGACAATGATGCGAAGCAAAAGGCATTCCCCTGGTGATGACGATGCTTGAACGCTGATGCTGCTGTGTTACTAATGATGATATGGTTGATGATGATGTGATATGATGTGCAGTTCTAGTGTAAGTATGTTATATGCATGTGCGTTTATTTGTGACTAACAGTAACTAACAAACTAAACTTAAGTATTCTTAACGAGTCACGAAAGTAATGCATATATATATATACATGCATATATATATATATATGTATATATAAATGTGTATGTGCATGTATTTGCACATGCCATTATATTTATCTAAGACTATATGGTAATAATATATCATTCGCTTCTCCTCTTTCTACGCTTGCACATGGTAACGGAAAATCTTGTGATGGTGACACAAATCTTGTACTCATAACAAGCGTATGGCAGTTGTGTCTTTACACAAAAATCTCTATGATATACTATTTAGTCTCTGCAGAGATGATGAGGCATATAATAAGAAGTCGGTGTTTTCCGTAAAGCAAGCAACAGGGTGTTGCTTTTTCTTCTTCTTATTGTTGCTGCCGCTGTCTGATATTTTAAGGATATATGCTTGTAATGTGAGCTTGCATATCCTTTTAAGTTGAATTTCAGTTCAACCGGGTGACATCATAGTGTTTAGTTATGATTATGGCGATGATAATGAGAGTTGGTTTTCGTTATATATTCTACTATAGATACACACATACAACCATATACGTAGACATATATGTGTATTCTTCTGAGGATATATAAATCATGTTATATACATTATTTATTATCCATATAAATATGCATATTAAGCTAAGCAAGGAAAGGAATTATGCGTTAAATACGAATCAAAATTTAAAAGAAAAATTTTAAATACACTTAACCCTTCTCCTTTCACTCATATATTGGCAATTTTTTAATAAACTGTATACTTTAATACATTTTGGACGAACAAGGTTGCGAAAAAAATAAAATAATGAAATGTAAAAGGGAATCAATTTGTAACTGTGTGTAGATGATAAAATGTAGATTAATCTGAAATCCTAGATTGATTGTCAGAATTAGAAGAGAATTGAACTAGAAATTTAGCAACCAGCACAGTGGCCGATTCCTATGTCTTTTTTGTTTGCCTACATCTGTTATTCCATTTTTATGTTCGCTGCTGAAGAATGGAGGTTTACTCATCTTGTCATACTATTTGCGACACCCAAAAGGAAGCTTCAAAGACCCTATAAAATACATATATATTGTTGATCAGCGTCCAACACTGAATCGGTCTAGTAATGTCTGTTCGTCTGTCCGGGAACGTGTGAACGTGGATCTCCTGGGAATATCAATCGAATTGTTATTGACAATGATGCAAATTGGATGAACGACCCTGTTGGATGGCCACAGTATAGAATAGACTGACAGCATACCTGTTTAATTGGATTTTTGCTCATTACTCATAGATGATGGAAAAAAGCAGGCTGATATTTTGTAAATTTATTTCCTTTTCGAAAATGAAATGAGAAACATCCGTCCCGTCTTCACATAACTACAAGTAATTTTCATTTTTTCACTCTTTTCACGTTTTCTACTTATTGTTCATAAGGTAAACGAGATAGAATGTTGAAAATTATCCACTACATACTAAACATAAGCGCACGTTCTCTATAATTAGCACAAATTGAACACGCCTACTTTTTATCGTAATATTTATATTTTTTGACTCATTATTCATGGAAAAACATGCTGCAGGTATAGATTTTTTATTTGAAAAAGGTGAGTAGACGACTACGTCCACCATATTTAAAATGGAGATGTATCCGCCCTCAACCCAATTTGACTCGTCTTACTTCTTTTCTATATAAACAGTTCAAACTGTTGTTCGACGTAAAAGAATGAGGGCGAAATCAAGAAATGCAAGGCATTTGTCCGATAAAGTTTGCAAGCAGAAGCTGAAATCACAAAATTCTCCAATTATATTCAAAAGCGGCTCAACAGTGTGACCTCTCCGGTATAGCAAAGTTTATTCTACTCAAGCAACATATATTCGCATTTTAAATGGGAGAAAGTTTGGTGTGCAACAGTCATATAGAGAGAAAAAGTCGTAAGGACGTAAAGAACTGTTCTGCGGCACTTTCAGACTTATTTCTCTTCCTTTTCTCAAATATTTATAAATCACGGAAAATGTGATCTTAGAACAAAATTTTGACGAGATATTCAAACTATGCTGCATTGTAAGTAAGTTGTGATGTCTCCCTTTATACGCACAAAACAGTTCACCATTATTACTGGTAGCCAATCATTCTATAGGCATTTTATACTGACAAAACAATTCGTGAATTAAATTAAAATATGGCTACATGGACAGGTTTTACAACGCCCTATTCGCGGAGTGCGGAGTGCGTACATATTATCTTTGGAAGAACAAAGTACGAGCTTGGACTACCCCCTACAAGTTCCCATGCAAGTTTATCTCTTCTCATACAGTGCGCGCCATACATGTTCATGGTCCGTAAGTACTCACTGGCGCTAGTGGCGAAGAGAAACTTTCTTACATCATTTGCTAATAATTGACTTATGAAGTCTTCTATCAAAAAATTTAATTTTTCATACGTAAATCCCAAAGGTTAACAGTAGCAACGTTGTCGTCGGTAGCAAAAATATTGCCATCAGTGACGAGGAAGCTATAAACAGTTTCGAGTTTTTATGAAACTGCTATGAAGCTACAAACAAATCGCACGCCGGGACCTTTCATAAATATTTTTCAATTTCTTTCTCTCTACTGCGTCCGTTGCCATGACAGATTCGATTTTTGACCACGTTATCAAATAATAGCCATCCTCTGTAAATTTGCACAATGCGACAAGCCTTAGCGTGAACCTTAATAGTGCGCAACAGTGTATTCTTTTGATTTGATACTCGCGCAAACAAACATCCCGAAAATTGTAACCATAGTAGTATACCACATTCAGGGTGGAGACGAGTGTCGGTACAAAATCCTCACACTCCTGGCGACGAGCAATGTCTTAGGGTCGCTACAATAGTCGATATCGTTTCCTCTTTCAACCGAAAGCATAAAACTATGAATACCCTACGAACACCACCAACGACATTACTAATATCACGACTTTCAATGTCGCCCGTCATCATTTGCTTTAGTTTCAACATTTTTATTCAATGCTGATGCTGAATAAAGGTTTTGTCGCACTGTCCTTTCGATCACTAGCAAAGGTTTCATTTGTATTTTCAGCTCTTTCCTTAAATTCTTAATTATCTTCGAACCTTGTAGCAAATCTTCACAATTTTCAACTTCTTCGGCTTAAAATTAAAATTCTGATGCATGCAAGCGTATTTTTGATATACGAAATTAGATACTTTTCCTTCGCTTTATGCCACCGTGACATAAAGTTTTCATCCAAAAGCCACGTTTTTCTACAAAAAAAAAAAGAGGAAAGCCAGACAAACATGGATGATTGACAGCACTTTTGGAAATGTCTGCCCCCATTGCAGTTGTAACTGTTACACATTTAACATTCAAACCCCCCAAAAAAAAAAAGAAAATCTTCAACTTAATAATCCTAACACGTTGAACGTTCGAAATATAATAAAAATATTGTTCCTCCCAACACTGACATTCAATGCAAAAACTCATAGCTTACTAGATTTATGCAGCTTTTGTTGCAAGTACATAGTTTCAAAGTAGTTTTAGTGTTTCACATGAATATCTAAATATATTTTCTTATTAATGTAGAACTAAGTACAGACATCGGCTTGACTTTTGGTTTGCATTATAAAATTCATTGCTATAATAATCCGTAGTAAACCCCTTTAAGTGCTATTAACCTAGTTCTGTGAACTATACCCATCAACGAAATGTTGTACCTAGCTGCAGTCGTGCCTTCGCAATATTGAAGAGTGTCGCTATTTCGTTTGCTTCGGCCACTTGTACACCAAATTCCGATTGCATAGCTTGCATTATTTCGACTTTGGAATGCGTAGCAAAAACCTTATTTCCGTATATACTTGAAATATATATTTGTCCTTTGACATCCTCTTATCTAGAAACGGTATTCAAGCTGTAACTATCTGTGTCTGACCAGAAGCCTGTTATTTATTTATTTTAATAAAATTGTACAAAAGTTAATTTTATGCAATTGAAGATAAAGAGCACTAGCAACGAGGATCATCGGCTCGAAAAAGGGTCCTCTATTCCGTAAAGTATCAGACAGTGCTCTGACCGTTGTTCTGTTGATCTGTACTTTATCTGTACTTTATGAAAACAGAAGCCAAAAGTCTACAGTCCTATCATAGCTAGTGTTCTACAGCGCAAAGAAACTTTATTAATGTGGATGGATATGGGATGATTCACAACCGCTATCGAGTATATCCCGGCTGCAAAAGTTTTTACATATTCTTTAAACAATCAAACAAATCGATAACTCGAATTTATTTATAATATATGCAGTTATCTTATCAAAAAGATGGAAAGGTTAAGAGCTTCACCTTCTCGATCTTGACGAAGGAATGTAGTTTTAATATAACAAAATTGGAAGTAGCATAACTATCTCGCTCTTCGCAATAACTAACGTTTTGAGTAGAGATAATAATTTTGGTCATTTAAAGGATGAGAGAATAGATTCATATTCCCTTCCCTAGATCACTTGTGATACAACATCCAGGAGGGCTTGAGATAGACCCACCTTTTATTGCACGGATCGATTGATCTACACTTGTCTGTCCGTCCGATGTCTGTCCATATATTTTTGTGCCCAATCTGCAGGCGGAAGTTTTTGATATATCTCGCCTTGTTTTGGTTCAAAGAGGAACGCTATTGAAAATACCCTACAACGCTCTTTTTTGAAAAGTGCTTATAAAAGTGCTATAAACCTCTTAGTTGTTTTGTAAACCAAAGCAAATCTCATTGTTTGAAAAATTTTAATATAAAAATATTTGGTCAAAAAATACTTACAGCATTAGAAAGGCATAAATTTCAACGATCTCAGATCGTCAGACAATCATATTAGCGAGAGACTATGTTAAGTTAACAAAAAACATATCCACTCTACCCGGGTTGATGTAGGGATTTTATAACATTATATTTTTCAATTTGTCAACTTGTTTGCGTTTCACACATCCAATATCAAGTCATCAACATCAACAACACTATTCAACACTACTCAAACTGCAATGGACAAAGGATTTGCAAAAATAAAAAAAAAAATTAAGTAAAAACAAAATAAACGGCTAACAACTATATACTCATGTGCAGATAGCCGGTGTAACTGTTACCGTGCAGCAGGAGAAGACAATGAATGATGACGACAACGATGACATACACATGTTGCGTGCAATCACAATGCAGTAAAATACGCTGTGCCTTAACTCAGTGAGAAAAGAAGAAAGCGAAAAATAAAATCCTGAGAAGAAGTGAGGCAGAGGTAATAAGGCAAACGCACAACAGAAATTGGCCAAAAATGTGTCAACACTGTGGCGACATCTTTGTTAAGTGCACCAAACGAAAATCATTCATGCTTCCATTAAATCAACCATAACCAAATTCGCACATACGCACGCACACTCACATACTTGAGAAAATGAAAAAATATGCAATAAAATTACATTACTCTTGATGCTAAGAAACTTTTTTATTTTTTTTTTTTTCTCTTTTGCGGAATAAAAAACATTCATACGTCTCTATGAGTGTATAAGTATGTATGTGAAAATAATACGCTGCAGTGGATGTGATTATGCGTGTTCAAATGCAAATTGTCAGTGTCGCTGTCGCATCAAATTTTCACCAAACAAATTGTATGTATTTCATATCTTATGGTAGAGTGAAGACAACAAGTGCACATTTAAGCGTCAGGCAGTCATCTATCTAGTCAGGCATTCATTCAAAACTATTCGTCCAATCAACCATATCACATCACTGCACTCTGAAATATTATTAGGACACCTATATGCTTAATATATAACAGACACCAGCGAGGCAGTAGGCAGGCAGCCAAGCGACAGATATCATTCAATCATTTCGGTGAATGTGTTGCAATTGATTAGTTCAGAAACATTTGAAGCTTATAAGCACAATGCCGTCGTTCAAAATAGGAGACATGATGAACAACAACGTTGTCTCAATTTTTCCGCGAATCCAAGAAAGTTATGCATTAGATGCTAAATGTAATGCATTTAAATACTCTTCCTTAAATTATATCGTCGTAGTTACACGGGAGAAGTGAAAACATGTAACGTGAATATGTGATGGTAGGGTGGTTGCCATTGTTCAGATACCGGCCACTCATTGATACTACTGGAACAACTGTTGCCGCCAACACTACTTGCACTAGCGGATCCAAGGGCACCACTTAGAACTACGACGAATTTGCTCACTGTTCAGATTGATTAATAGAATTGTTCCGAAAATGCATGCAAAAGATCTTTTGGTAGAAACCGTTATATTCCCATGAAACATAGAGAAAAAAATAGACGGCATATACCTGAAGAGCCATCAATGCAAAATAAATCTCAAGCTGCAGATGAGACTAACCACGACAGTTGAATTACAATTTCTACTTGCAACAAAAAGGCAACGTGAGTGATTTAACAAATGCCTTTAGATAGTGACATGTACGTTGCAAAGGATGGCCTGTATTCAATTCTTCAAAAGTACAGCATGGCTATCCTGTATAACTATATAGGTAGATAATAAGTTTAAGCAAGCAAACATAGGTAGATAACAAGATAAAGCAAGTTTAATTTAGCAGCCATGGACAAGAACGGATTAGTAAAGGAAGAGAAAAATTGTTTGCAGCACATGATATACTGAGGCAACAAAAGTTAAAACGCAAAGGATAAAATGAAATTTTTATATCCGTTCTCAAATTTCGACATTTGGAAAAGTTTCTCAGCTGATTTTTAACAAATGCTTGTGCAGAGGAACTGTCTCTGGAAATCCTACGATGAGTCAGTTCATGGCCATGCGCTCGAATCATTATATGGACATTTGTTTGACACGTAAGTCTCTATGCTCAACTTTCGATTTTCTGAATGCCTTAAAGAACGCAATATAGTTCATGCTTTTGTTATGTGAAGCAATAGATCCGGTCAACCGAAAGGCTGCTAATATTATATTTTCTATAAAATAAATTTTTTAATTTTGCTTATTATACATGTGTATACAGTAAATGTATGATTGAAATTGATAACATTATTTCATAAGAAGTAAAATTCAGTCAGGCGGTCTGGACATGTGCCAGAAGTTTTTCTACTTCTTTTTTCCTTTCTATATTTTTCCATACAACGAACCCAAAGGATTAAAATAAAAATGTGTATTTTAATAAAATTGATGAGATATTTACACACAAACACATCTCTGCGTGGACATTACATTTCTGCCAACTGCTAAGATGGCACATTAGATTTGTCGTACCATACGAGGTACGTAGTAAAGGCTTTTAGGGCAGGATTTGTAATCTTAAGCAATCAAAGAAAGTTCATAAATGTCCGCAAGTTATTAATTTTTTAGCTTTGCTTGAGAGCTAAGTAGACTTAATCATGAATTTGTCCAAATTTATTGACACAACGGGTACCTGGGGATCCCACGTATCTGTTAACCGATTTCTCAATTTCTCAAGTTTTCATGGCTTTTTCTTATAAATTCTTGATCCCAAGAAAATGTGCTGGGTATTCAAAATTCATCACCATTTATAAGCAAGACTGTTGGGTGCTTGCTTCATTTACGTCATTTTTTCTAGATTACATTTTCAACTCAATCAAATATGCATTCAATCATAGAAACGGTTTTGTATGACCAGCAGAGCAAAAATCAAACATAAAATGTCCACAATCATTGGCATTGAAAGATGTAAAATCATAGAAAAGCTACAAAAACATCAGCAATTGCGATGTCTTCTTAGTGCCAGTCAGACGCAGTCAGCAAAACCCAAAAGGACTTAAGTAAATCATACATATCTGTCAAACCTTAATATAGCAAACTTCAATCAAATCATGGTAACATGCTAACGAACGTACATAAACGTATATGAATTTAAATTTGTTCTCAGTGCAAAAATTATTGTAATAAAAAAGCGAAAAAATAAACAAAATTCACAATGGAATTGAGGGAAAATATAAAAAGGCTGAAGAGAAATCCATTGTTGAGATAACATAGATGATGACTGATATAGACTTAAATGCGAGAGGATAACAATGCAAGGATGTAGTGAGTGTACATAAATATTTAATTAATTTATATTTTTTCAAAAAGAAGAAAAGATATTTTAATTAAATTTTTTTTTTTTCTTTTCTTTTTGATGAAAGAAAATATCTCCCAACTAGTCCCAAAGTGCCTTACTATTGCTTGCTTGCCCGTTCATAAATTTAGCTGTCAAAATGTAAACTTTTATATTTTCTAAATTTATCCACAGAAGAATCCGAGAACGCATATATTTCAAATTACATATCGCGCATTTGTGCGCGATACGCGTATGTAAGCGTATGCTGCATAAGCATAGGCATATGGAAGATATTCGTTAGAATTGAGTGACAAGACATCAACGTTAGAGTAAAACAGTTCGTTGCTGTCATAAACACGACTGTGAATATGACGAACTGCTGACAGGTGGCAATGTCTAATTGGTCTTGTGTTTTTAAGCAATTTGAGCACAGTGCTGCCAACGAAACGCATGACTTAATGAATATTCTTAGAATGCTTAGACAACAGCACTCAAACTGTAGGCAAATATCTGCTCTGCTATAACATAAATTGTAACAGAAAGCCAATTTTATTCTTTCAGCGAATTGCCAGAAATAAGCAGAAAGAGATTGCAAGACCGTTGGCGTCAATTTAATTCCATTTAATGTAAAATTCCTGAAAGACTTCCACTCTTTCACATTTATCCGATATGAATGCAAGAACGCAACTCTGCAAAGTGGCGGCTAAGTCCGAGAATATGAATGAACATAACGATGTTTCTTTTCATTTGTCAGCTGTTTATTACTTGACATATGAGAGAGCGCTGTAATGCGTATGAGATATGATACAAAATATGCACAAAGACCTCAAAATACTCCTGTTCCCCGGAAATATTTAATATTAAAGAAGTATTTTTTCTCTCAGTCGTTTCTTCGACGTCGTTTCTTGTGGTCAAGAAGATGGAGAAGAAAAACTAGAAACTAAATAGTTGCAGCCGCCTTAAAGAAGGAAAAGAACTAAGAACTTCCTAAATGTGTCATATTAATGATCTTGACTTACAATTGCCTTCGATTTTAAATATGGCCGTCATTGCCATTGACAAACTGCTTATTAAAAATGGTTGAGAATTTGGAGACATCTTCAGTTCTTTACAACCCCCTGTAAATGGATCAAAAAATAAATAAATGAAAATCTGAGAATAGAGTAGAAACATAATGAGATTGTTTAATGGACAAAGAGACAAAACGTTCCTCCATTCATTTCTAAGGGTCCACACTTATGACAAATGATACAACAAACTTGATATACGTCGTTTAAACGAGATGTGCATTTACTGTATGATTCTGTTTTCGTTTTCTTCTATTTCTTCTTGGCATGTGCATGTTTTTTGTCAACGAAATTTATTGCTTCATTTGTTTAGGACCGCCGCACATCTGCCAAAAGCATTTTAATATGCATATATATATATATTTATATTACTTACATATTTTTTCTCCAATTGATTTAAAATGTTTTTAAATAATTCACTTTTGTGCACTCCCGTATATAGCTATCGGAAAAAAAAGGTGCGAAGTTCTATAATATTAACCTTTGGAACTACCACTTAAGGACTAAACGCACTATTATAGCATTGAAAGAAGAGGGTTTTTTGATAATTTTTCGGGGACAGAAAGCTAAGTAAAAAATAATAATACTTAAGGAGGTTGTTAGGCATGCAATTTAAGTATTAAGTAAGTATTAGAAAAGAAATTATCTTTGAAAAATGCTATAAAGTAGCAACACAGTAAGGAGTGTTCAATGTTTGTGAGGAGTTTGCAAAAACATAAATATCTAAATATCATATGGGTTTGTTAAAAGTGGCAACTACATCTACATACCATCCTACGAGCTTATTGATTGATGTCTTATTTCTCCACATAATGTTAGTTTTTTTATTACAACCAATTTTTTATTATGTCGTATTCATTACTCTTCAATCCTCGCCCCATAAAAATCTGTTGTCTATATGTAAACATCCTCCTTCATGTCCCGCAACCAAATCGCGGAACAGCAGAAAAAACGATCAGTTCAACAGCCGGATTTATAATCAGCATTACAAACTACTTCACAAACGTTCAATTACTTAGCAGAATAATTGAAAATTTTCAACCTCCATCTCTCGACCTCTTTTCTAATGAAGAGTCCTCTCAACGAAGATACATCAATGCAGTTGTGTTTGGACACTCTTCTCTATCAATATAAAAACTTTCCAAAGATATTCGTTAGTGTGTTAAAGGAGTTACAAATCCACATGTAAAACATTAGCCTTGAACTTCCCAGCTGATGCTCATAGTAAGCAGGTGGTGCTCTTCGAGAAAAGACTAAAATTGAAGTAAAACATTTTATGCAGGTAACGCATATGCTAGTAGGTCTAAACCATCTGTTAAACCAATGAAAAATCCTTAAAGAAATTTAATGTAATTTAATGTCAATTAAGTTGAACATGTCAGAATTGTAGTCAGTATTGTAAATTGTAAAGGCTGAACACTTTTTCTGCCCTCTTCGTCAATGAAATTTGTGATTCTTGTTGGTTGCGTCATATAGGTGGAGCTTTTACGAACTTATGTTAGAGAGCAGAGGGTCGCGGCTGCAGCAAAAACTTAAAATCATCTTTAACAATTAGAAGGTGTTACTTCTTCGGCATGGATTTGTATAGTTTTGACGCATTACGCTTCCATGGTTCAAAAAAGTTTTGCAAAACTTCTTTTCTCATATATTCACGAAACATTTTTTTTTATTTTGCGCCTACATTTTCACTGCCTTAATAAAGTCTTGAAATAAAGCAATTGAAAGAAAAAAAGCGAAAAAATATTTTTATACTCTTGCAGTGCTTGTGTGACAACTACTATGTCAAATACCAAATTTGTTAACAATAAACGCATAACAAATGCCAAAAACAATTGTTTGGTACCTGTACAAATTGTTCTTTAAAAGACATTGTAGGTTGCACTCATATACACATGTGTATGCAAGTGTGAACACTTGTATGCATTGACATATGTGTATAGAATTCATACATAAATATTTTTTCCAGCAGTAGTAGCAAATAATTTATAACAAATGCTCATGTTGAGTAATGCCGGCTTTGCTTAACTGTTGCTGTGGATAAGCTTTATGAGTTTATTTCATTGCTGAGTGCAGCCCACCTACAGTAGCTACGTAGTTACCATAAAAATAACTACATAATTTACAAAAAGAAAAACTAACGCACACAAATAGACACACACATATATATATATATGTGTATATATATATATATCTGTATATATATATATATAATATACATATAATATACATATAATATATATATATTATATATATATTTATATATAATATATGTATGCTTATATGTGCTGTATTGAATGCATAATCAAACACTATTGAGAGCTGAAAAATTCATATCACGGCAAATCTTAGATGTTCACCACATTACGTTAATTTTTGAAACACTCCGTATTTTATTTAAACGGCGAGTATTTTCGTGTTGATCTTTAAAGTGATCTTAAATAAATATCTACTTGATTTTCTTTCGCGAGCAGATATCTATAATTTTTTAAGCTCACCTCTAATCCTAAACTTAAGCCAGATAAAGTAAGTAATCTTTAGTTTTCTCATTAAACATTTCGACTTTTCAATAAAAGGGGACAAACAATCACAGAGGCATAGTTATATGCATTCGAAATGTTCGACTAATAAAAAATATATATACTATATATGCTATAAAAATATATATACTGTCTATTTCAAATTAGAAACGGAATGACGAAAATAACTTGATGCCGACTATCAGCGGTGAGAGCAAAAGAGAACATGAAAAGCAAATAAAACGTAGAAGGTAGTCTGGAAGACTAAGGATCCCTTAAACAACTAGGCATCGAGTACAAATAGAATTTCGCTTACGACATCATGTTAAAGTCCTTCTTCTTCTTTCTTCTTCTTCTTCTTCTTTTGTTATACCAGTCAATGAGGAATGGTCCAAATTTTATCAGAAGGTCTCGAAATTTACGATTTATAGCTTAGACAAAACTACAGGCAGAAACACCATACGAGCAGACGGGCTGACAGATATGCCTAAAATCACTTTCAAAATGTCTCTGAGTTGATAAATATAATAAGACATGCTTCCTTCCCAAGTCCCTTCGAGTCTTGCTTGCACCCGCAGAAATTTAGTATACCTTTACCACATATGGTGTAGGGTACAATAAGCTCATAGAAAGCCCAATTTTTTGATGCAAATTGAACTCGCATAGTGTTTTTGCATATAAATTTGTTACAGTAAGTTTGGACCAAATAGATGTATATTTCAAGCCAGTTCCTATATAAAAGTTCTAATGAAATTTAAATTTTTATTTACAATTTTTAGGATTTCATGACGAAAACCTTATGTATACGTTCCAACCTTTTTTACACGGTAGATACGTTCCTTCGAAAGCCGTGTAAAAAACACTTATGAAATATGGTACATTTGAGTATATGTTCCACAACTTTAAAGAATCGTGTAAGATCAAAAAACCATAAATACTTTCCTAAAAAACCGTGCAAAAGAAGGAGTAATGAAATCCATATTACAAATTTCAACTACAACGTTTGTTTACACTGAAAATGCAGCCCGTAAGTACAGCACATAAAAATTTTAATTGAAATTAAAAACGATAATCAATTCCGTAACTATTCATAACTGTTCGTATTATTAAGTAGTAAGAAGCATGGACGTTTATTAGGGACTGGATGTCAACTTTTAGCGCCTTATTAAAGTGTTTATTGCGTCCTACGTACTGAACACTCCAACACAAAATAAATACTGAATAATGAAATGCTATGTTCAAGTTGTAGTCCAACGAGATGAAGAAAAAAGTGATCACCAAATTCGGGTTTCCCGCATTGTACACCAAGTCATTAACAAAGTCAAACTTAGAATTCAAAAAGAATTTTTTTTGAATTTATGCTAGAAAAAAAAAGGTCGTGCAAAATAGTACTTTTGTTCTTATTGCTGAACCGTAGGATTTCAAAATCGGGTAAAAAAACAGTGTAAGAAATATTTTCGTGTAATGTATACGAAATAAATATTTGACAAGGAAATGATAAGTTCAGATCACGTCGGTTCACGTCGGTTTCCTATATAATGACAAAAGTAAGCCTTTCATTCATGCAAGTGTAATACATCATTACCATAAATAGGGTATGGTATAGGCAGGTCAATAATTGCATTACGACCAACTTTGTAAAAAAATTATTTTTTTTTTCATTATTTGAAAGGATTAATTGATGTAAGCATAATAAGTATACATTTTTCATATATTCTACCATCTTATGTATCATCATTGCGGAGAAATCAGAAACAAAAAATTATTTCAGTTTATTAAATAAACATTTTTTCGCATCCGTATTCGGGGCACGCTTGAATGTCATAAAGAGTCTCATTCTTATATGTATAGATAGCTGTGCACATGCTCACACATATTTAGGTATAAAAATTGTAAATAATCTCAGAACATGACTGCACGCACATAACATTTATTTAGGATAAATGTTCGAAGATATGTAAGCAGACACAATTCGAATACAATTATTAACAATCCCTTAGTCATCATAGATAATAGTTCGAACACAAAAGTGCGCACATAAGCATAAGCGACCATGTCTTTCATAAAATGTACTGATTGACATCAATCGATCTGCCATAATTTGGAAGTTATACATACCAACATATGTATTGTCGTATAGAAAACAAGCAGAGCCATCACACATTTGTCCCATAAAATGTTTCTTTTTCAGTGTTTAAAAAAGGTAGGGATTAGCGACGCAATCGTCGCGGAAGGAGAGGTGGAAGGAGAAATGATGGAAAAGACGAAGGGCCTAGCACCTCACATTAAACACATGGGCGTTTTTAGAAGCAAATCAAGTGGCGTGGACAGTCTTGCATGAACCGGGAAAATCAAGTTTAGACGACTTAGTAGAGGGCTTAGCAATCTGCGCAGATCAGCGGTGTATGGTTCGGTAGGGTATGGAGGCTCACCCGATGAATATGGAGAAGCTACTTTAGATAGTATGATAATGGATGGTTCTAACATGAACATTGGTGCTGTAGGTGGCTTACGGCAAACAAGCAATTCCTACAAATTCCAATATAAAACATTTAGAATATGAAATCATTTAAAGAAATCATGACACCATAGGAATGATTGTTATCAACCAACGCCGTCAAATATATGCTGCAACTTCTACAAACGGAGCTACACATTAGATACCTGGAAGGGTAGGTGACTCTCCAATGCCCGTAGAAATTTGTTATGTTTTTTTAATAAATACTCTATGGAAGTTGTATTGAAACCACAAAAAGCTGTAATCAGTTGGTTTTTTAATAAAAAATATTGCGGCGTAGGAGGTCCCCACATCTTAGAAAGGTTTATAAAAAGAAAACAGAAAGAAAATCGGAAAGTCTAGTAAAGCAAGAAGTAAGAGTTCAGAGAAAGAAACGAAAATTTCAATTTGAGATTCCACTTCTAACCAAATTCTTTTTATAGGTGTAGGGAGTAATGAAGAAGTCGACGTATATATTCGTAGCAAACAGTTTTCAAATTAAATAAATCCAGGTCGGCCAGTTTGTGCCCTCCATGAAGCAGGAAGTTACTTCGAAGCTCTGCAACTAACAAAAAAAAAGTCCCCGTATGTATACGTAACTAACGAACGTAAATTTCGGTCAGGAAATGTTAATAGAATAGGAATCAATTAGATTAGTTCAGCTGTCATTAATATCCACCGTAAGTTTCATTTTGTTCGATTTAATCCATGAATTGGGGCATCATTTGTGATTGCTGGAAATTATTCTTAGCGCATTTTCAAAACGAATAAGTCTGTTTAGCAAAGGAGCTGAGTTACATAGACTATTTTACGCCACCATCGAAGAATGGGGACGTATCCACTTTGCCAACACGTTTGCATTGCCCAGGAAGAACTTTGAGAGACTCTGTAGTGTACATTTGTACTTGATTAGCATCAAGTTCTGAGCCGATGTGGGCAAGTCCGCCTATTCGCCTATTGTGATAAGAAATCTTCTGTTCGCAAATATGAAAATGTCGTCTTCGAATTCGGAAGAGCATTCGAAGTTCTTGCACGCAGGTTGGTATTGAAAATGCACCACACCGGCTAACGGACACGCCGATATATCTAACTGTTCACATTGTTTAAAAACACGCGCCGCTTCCATTTTGAACGCAAAGCAAAACAAGCATCTGCCGCGCAAATTATAAGCAGATCAAGAAACGTTGTTCACACTAAGAGGCTGCATGCCGAACGATATCAACTTCATCCGTACCAAGCCCGTCAGAAATTTCACCGATAGAACAGATATTGCAAGAATCGTTAGTTAACCACAGAAAGTATTGAAAGTGTGAAAAGTTAGTGGAAAGTTGGTGGAAAAGAAAAAAGAATCATCGGAAAAAGGAAGCAAAAGTATCGCTTTCTCACTGTCAGTGAAGAGAACATAATGGCCAGAAAGGGAAATGGATCCTCATGTTAATTGCAAAAAATGCTTTACTAGTGCAAGACAATGGGATATTTCTTTACAACGCATTGATATTTTGCGAGCTACTTCCAATTGCCGGTTCCACTCACACTCAAAGAGTAAACGTAACAAGCACAGATGACTCCGTGCTCGTCATCATCGTTTTCCCATGTTCCGCTTAAGCAAACTGTAAAGCTCATCACATTTATCAACGGCACGAGTGGGCATTGTGGTCGAAGGACTCTTGTTCGAGGACGTACAACATTCGAGTATACGACCGTGTTCAATGGTTCGTAAGAGTTCATTTAGCTCCAAACAGTCCCGAGGATCTTCACCGCAATTCGTAGGGCTCTTCACTGGTAGAATTGTACTTCCACGTCCATAAACAAAACGAGAAAATATTTTAATAGCGAATCGCAATCTCCTTCTTTTTCTTCTAAAATACAGCAAGTCAACAAAAGGTGACTCACTGCGTCGGGCAGAAAAGGTTCAATGTGAGCAAGTTCTTTATCCATAGCTTAATAGAGTTAGCTGCTGTTATGGTTGTATACATATATGTTTATATTATATTTTTCTCGGAATCTGTGTAAGAATTATTTAATGTCTTTAGCCAGATATGTAACACATACGAGATCACGAAACGACTACCGATATCAATAAGAATTACGAACTAATTCTGAGAATAAAGAACACAAATTTTTATTTTTATTTTTATTTATTGACGCCTATGTAATCTCGAACCCATTAAGGCCTACTATAATAGATTGCAACCTCTACCATAAGTGCAATAATAAAAGTAAATTAATTCAATATGTTCTTAAACGATCTAAAGGAAAACAAAAGAAAATTGAAAGTAAAGAGAAAAAAGAAACAAGAAGGCAACTAAACTAGTAGGAAAAGAAATAACACACCACACATCCACACATTCGTCCCAATATTAAATAACTAACTAATCTCGCTATTAGCGGCAAAGATTAAAAGCTTACGTTTGTGAGATAAGAGCATCTAAACTTTTGTAATTCCGTAGGCAGAAAAATGTAAGCTCTTATTGCGCTTACCTAAAGGATTTGGCCAAAGAACACGTACCTGGAGTAGTCAACAAATGATTATTGCGAACTGACGTAAAGGATCTGGCCAAAGAACACGTATCTGGAGTAATCAACAAATGGTTATTGCGAACTGACGTACTAAAAGAAAAGAGATTAAAAAGCTCTTTCGAGAGCTCTTTTACGGGAGCATAATTACAAGAACGATCTCCTTAAGGTAATAAAAAAGCTTGGCAGTCGATAACTCAAGCTTCAACTTGAAATTCACAAATTTATTTGTTCCGTTCTGTAAATAAGTACAAATTTTACAAAAAAAATTCTTCTCCTTCTTCAACAACAGATGACTAACTGTGCCGAGGAGAAAAATTTTTTTCGACCTTGCATCAGATATTTTGATATATAACGAAATTAAAGAATTGAATTTTTACGCCTCTACAAGAAAGATTTCGTTTACTTGAATATTTTTTATCTAAAAAAATTCTGTCCAATGAAAATCATTCGGTCTTACCCTTCATTTCCCAAATCACCCATGTAGCGTTACATTTTCGGCTGATTGTCTTGCGATCCAGAATGTCACCCGCTTCGGGAGCACTCAGCTTCAAACGAAGTTCCTTATAGTGCCAGAGAGTAAATCTGTCTTATCCGCTTTACAATCATTTCCCTCATGTAAAACCCATCCTTACGTATTATAAATTAGATCTTCACTATATATCCTCAAATCTGATGCATTTTGTTTTCGTTTTCCCTGGGTGCCTAGTCACAAGGGCATTTTTGGCAACACCACTGCAGATAATATTGCATCTTCCAGACCATCTCATTTTAATGATCGTGCCCTGATTTGTGCTGATTTGAGGGCAATCGGCAAGAAGCACTCAGTTTTTTCTTGGCAATAGGCATGGAATAACTTATCCTATGGTCGTCACTTGTACTCTTTATTTTCGCAAATAAATAAAGCTCCTTGTTTTGTCGATTGCGGGAACAGACCAGACTTTGTTTGTCTTGTTAACAGGCTGAGGTTTAATCACACGAGATGTAATGATCACCTATTCAAAAGTAACATAGTGAATACCTCTTTATGTGGGGTGTTGCAATCTCCTGCTCATATTCTATTTGTCTGTCCGAATGTTGCCACTGCTACTCGCCCTTCCAGATTTCGCAAATCGTTTATGGGTGGTCTTCATGATCGCAGCATTTTTGACATTTCGCATTCACACAACTTAGCGGCTTACCACGTGGTCTTCTCATTTTTTAAAATTTATCAACGAGATATACAAACTTATAAACGTTTACAGTGAAATTATGAACCTACTCCCTTACTCATCCTTTTTTACTCTCGCACTTATCAGTGCTTTTAGAAGAGACTTTACATTCATGTGCTACATTACTTCTTGCACCATGAAATTTACGCCACGCTGTTCTATCCTACGTGGCGGACGAGTAGTATGCAAACTTGATGAAAATGTATAAGAAAAAGGTGTGAGGACGTATCACACGCAAAATTAACGGGACATTAGTCAAATATAGTTTATTTACGAAATACAAAGAAATAATTAAATAAATAAATAACATGTACATAATATATAAATAAATATATATATAATAAATAAGTAATAGACATATATAACAATTATATACCAAAACTAACCCTAACTTGATTAAGGCTCAAACAAAGAACTTTCTATTCACGTTGGGCCTTTTTTACACATCATAGCGAATCTTCGGTTGTTGATTTGAAAACATATACTAGGAAGGAAATAAAAATATTATATATCCAAAGAGTAACACACAAAGCTTCGTGAACTGCACCAGCGCACGGTTCTCCCGCACATGCAAAGAGGACAGTTGGTAAGCATTTCTCGGGCCTAAACACATTTTCAAGAACTAAAACGTGAACACATCTATAACTTTAGCATGAAATTCCTTTTATGTTTCTTCTACGTCTTACATTTTGAAATGATTGGCGTTCTTCTGTGTGTAATGCTAAAGCATGCTGTGACACAATATTATGATAACTTTTGCTCTTTGGCTTTCCAAGCTGCTTGCGACGGCGCACGATTGGCCAAGTACATCTTAACCTTAGATAAAATCCACTCGCCTGGTTACATTCTCAGTTACTAGGTTTAAAATTTCAATTTTTCATCAGTCGACTGACTGTTTATTGCAGATATTATAGTCGTTGATGCGTTAGGGATACATTTTCTATTGCTGCGCATGGAAACGTTGAGATCCATTCCAAACATTTTTCCGAGTATTTCAATGTTGATGGTTACCTCATCCCAATCAGTTGAACGACTTGTTCCGACTATGCTATATGCATAGCATATAAGCGATGGCATTATTGACTCTCCCGCGGTCCCGCGAGTAAACACTTCGGCTGATAGCGGCATGTAATTTATACACCCTTTGCAGCGGCTGATAAAAATGCCCTACTCTCCACCGTTTAGAATTCTCTAGTTTTAGCTTTCAAAACTGTCTTGTATTTAACATTTGGATATTTGTGTACCGGTAGTTTTTTGTTAGTCCAGAGGCCGAAAAAGTTGTTTACGTTTGCAATTTTTTTCCGCCAGTTGAACCATTTGTTAGAGTCTCGTTTATCGCCGCTTCAAAGTTGGCTAGAAGAGGATATAGTCGGATGTGGCACCTATATGCGGCCAGAATTCTCGGCCTGTGGTTATCACAAATTGTGGTCATTTCCGCGGAAAATTACAAATCTGATTAATGCTGAAATTTGCGTACATTTTACGCAGAGAGATCGTTAGCGTTCATATAATAAGCATTTTTCCCACGGCTCCATCACTGATATGGGAATTGTTATCAGCATTTGCATTTGTTCGAAACATATCAGCTTTGCTTCATGAGGTTTTGAGTTCCACTCGGTTTCAACTCTAACTTTGGGTTCAACTTCAATAACCAGTTTATACCAGTTTTCGAAATTCGCATGGCTTTTAATTTTTTTCCGAATACGATACCAAAATGGTTTACTTAGGACTTTATCCAAAACAAACTTGTTCCTAAAAAGTTGATAGCCCAATGGCTCAACTTAACCCACTTTAATGTGATGTACGATATGAAGATAAAAATTTCCATGGAAAAAACCTCATTACACAGAGGGATTCTCTGACAAGTCCAGTTGAACATACACTAAGATGATCTGTAGGATTCAGTGCAGTTTTTAAAGATAATTAGGTGTTAGAATGAACAGCAATTGCGTTTGCTTTGGGCGGAAAGCTGTTTGACGCTTAGAAACCTGTCCTTAATGTGATAGGATTAAGTCCGACATAGTTCGCCGTATTACTTGAAGGTTAGGAATATATTTGTCTTTATTGAAAATGTATGACGAGATTTTATCTTTTCTAGAATGAACGAGTATTTCGCTTCCTATCTCGCTATATTATGCTACAAACGCAATCCAAATGGTTTTAAATCACAAAAAATGAAATGCACACTAAATTATAGAAATAAAAATGCGAAATATTTTTTAGGCAATTTTTTCCATTATTTTTGACATTTGACATTTCCCTTGACATTCATTCAGTAAAATAACGTAAATTAAGTGATTACACGAGAAATAAACCGAAAAATATGACGTTTGACAATTAACGCGCAACGAGACACACACATCGGTGACGTATCGTTTAAAATAAACTGAACATGTCACTCACATTTACTGTGGATATCACTGTTTCGGTTTTTTCGTATGATTCTCTTAAATATTAATAAAAGAAAAACCGAGATGAGAGGAAAAAAGATCCACTTGAACTAATTGAAATTTAAATCCTTTTTTACTTAAATAAATACTTTAAACAAATAAATTTTAACTTTAGTAAAATGTTGCGTTTGATTACAACTCAGCTGACAAGAGACGTAACGATGTTTTCGCTGTGGTATCATACAATGTTAGGACTTTTTGTTCTTTGCATTTTCATTTCATGTCTATTTCATTTTTTTTTTGTTTTTTTTTTTTTTTTTTTTTTTTTTTTTTGAGAGAAGAAGAGAGGGAGCGAGATCTTTGGGTACATATTACCAGTCAAAGCAGTCACCAACCAATATTTAAGTCTCTGTCGTTCTTGATGTGTTCTTGCATGCGAATTAGAGAAACGAAGGAAGAGGTAGTTAGACGGACTGACGAAGAGACATTCTAGTGGATACTGATGTGTACATTTATATATATATATATATATACATATATATATATAAAGAACAATACAAAACCAAGTCAAATGTAAATTAAGGGAATTCCTCTTTGGCACTTTGTCCGTTGGTAAAGGAATGTGAACATAAAAGATGGAATGATAGAAAACCCTTAACATACATATGGTCACACAAATAGATATTGACAGAATATACATAAAAAGCTAACATAACAGTAACAACTTTAACATGACCGATACAAAACAATACCACACGCGACTCTACAATTATTTTGCATACTCTCATGGAGCGCAATATATTATAGTGTGAGAAGAACGATTGCGGGAGGGATCGATTCTATTTTTTCTGTTGTTTTGTTGACACTTAAAGAACTTGGCACCCATTGCTATGTGTTTGTGTTTGTGTGTGTGTGTACATAAAATATTAGTTTGAAGCTTGTGCTGAGATTTATATTGATAGTCTTTGGGTATCATTTCAAAAACATGTATTTGCATATTGTTGCCATTGTTGTCAGTTTCATTTATTGTGACGTTTCACATGTTTTCAAAAAAAATACAAAAAAAGCAATGCGATGAATATGCTGTTGTTGCTGCGGTTGTGATTGTGTCCTGTCGAGCTCCCCTCCTCGAACTATTTGGTTAAACTCAGCACAGACTAAGTTGATTTTGATTTTGCAATATTGGAAATTTATTGTCTTAAGTGTCAGTGTTATCGGTTTGTCAACGGGTTGATTAGACATTTTGGTATTCATGGAAGCATACACATACACAAGATATCTGCTGTCGAGAAAAAACACAAAGCGAAAACAAAAATTATATTTATAAACTTGTCCGTAAAGGAAAAATTATAACATCTCCACATTATTGTGATAAATAATTATTTGATTTGTTAAGTACTGTGTCAGAGCAAGCTTGGTAGAAACTATTTCGTTTATCACAATGTAGATATTGTTCGACAGGAAGATTTACTATTTTTGAGGAGCAAGACGTGGGCTTGCGTTAGCTCCTAATCGAAATAATTTATAAATCATTTCAATAAAGTGCGGTATAAGAAAGGTGTTAAAGGAATTGACAATTTGAGTTTCTATTGAAGAGTCCAACAATCCCCAAAAGCCTATTACATCAGCTTCCCATAAATTGTGATGAAGCCCATGGTCTAACAACAAATTTCGCACATCAATGTATATGTTAAGTTAGTCTAGACGAGCAGAGACACTTATTTATTAACGGAGAACTTCTCTTCTACCACAGAAGATGTCACACCTACAAATTAATTGATTTGCCCTAGCGCACCAGCCTTAAGTTCCGTTTAAGATAATGATAGTAAGTGCAAATAAAAAATTAACTGAACACATTTTTTTTTACGAAAAGTAAATCAAAGTAAAATACAAAATCATCTTAAGATTGAGTTGAAAGGACGAAGCTCTTGTATTGAGAGAGCTTTAATCAGTTGCAATGGGAAATTGTATGCAAGGTTCAGTAAAAGGTTTCATTTTAAGGCTCGATGTACTATTTTCAACATGTTCTAGCATTTTGCTAATGCCTTCACTTGAACTATCTTCTTTGGGCATGGCTGGCCAGTATTCCTTGCCAAATTCTTTTTATTGTAAATATGAAACAGGAAATTCCCTATACATGGCCCGAGTAGCTTGGACATCTGACAATCATTAGCAGTCGTAATATCAGCATACATCGTAACGTAGCAACACTTTCTCTCTGCATGGTGGCAATGGTATTCCGTGTTTTGTTTATGATGATCCGATGAGCTGGCGTCGATTTTTGCACCAAATGAAGAGCTTTCGAAAATTGTATTTGTTATTGTCATCGCCTTAAATTCTCCACGAAAGTACGAAAATATACAATGACAATAAAAGAAAAGATATGAATTTTCAGAAGGTACGAGGTCGGAAAAAACAATTGTAATCTTTACAATATTGTGAGCACAGACTGCTTTACCGAAAACCGTAAAAGAATATGTGTTTCTTCTTTAAAAACCAATACAGAACTGAAAACGAAGCAAACTCTTTACAAATAATTGGTTATTTCCATAAATGTAGCAGCGATATAATAGCATTTCATGTACGCGGCAGTTTAACTCGTTAACGAAATCATTGATTCGAAAGCAGTTCTCAATATCACTGAATACGCCTTAATCTTCGGGAAGGTGTAAGGCAAATGACTTCAACTCGTTCGCCTGCTTTATTGAGTTTTCGTTGTGTGGCGTTCGCATCAATTCAAAGCCTTTTCTTAGAAGATTTCTAGTTTACGCAGAGTTTCCCTTATCGAACACTGATTTTTCACAGAAATCATATAATAGACACACGACCTTAAAGTACGTATTCCTCCACGATTAGAAATTTGAGATTCAAAAATGGCGAAGTGTTGAAGAGAGAAGGTTTAAGATATCTGTTAAGCGGCACGATTCTTTCGTATATAAATTGACGTCGACCATAAAAATTACGGCTTCTCGGCCAGTATAAGTAGCTTTTAAAGTATCTTTATCATCTTCAGATTCGGACATAGAGACTTCGTAATCCGAATTCCGAGAAGACATTTCAAGATATTTGTTTTTAAAATTCAAAAACTGAAACTTTTCCCAAAATAATTTTATACCTTTTTCCGGTAAAAACAGCTGAAAAAATGCCCTCGTCTTTGCAGAAACAAAATCAGATGTTTTTTGTTTAAAGCTAAATTGTTCATGTTTTGCATTAGCATTGTTTTTTTTTTTTGCTTTCTAAATGACAAAACCAGAGAAACACGATATGCAGATCTCGTGCTGATTTACATGTGTGAACGCTTAGGCAGTCCATTTTTCCTCAGATTCTTGATATAGAAATTTTTCGTTTGAACCTTTGTATTCAATATCGGGTAGTTTAGGTTCTTTTCGTGCCGGAATGCCAGTGCATGTGCCTTTGTGGTCAGCCATACTATCTAAGAAAACATCAAAAATGTCGAATTGTGCCGCCGGAGTGAATCGAAAACGCCCAACCACTTCTGACTTGATTTGGAGACCATATTTAATGATTACAAAGAAGAAACGCAAGAGAAGATCTTAGACGTTTACTTCCATTGTATCCAATGGATGCGAGAGACGGTGAGTTCATTTGCAGATCAATGTTCGAAATTTATCCGCACAAAAGTATTGCAAGGTAAATCCACGGGATGCCAACAAATATTCCAATAGATTATACACTGCCCCAATGTCAATTTACGTACCCACCGCTAAAGGAAACGAAAGGTAAGCGAGTAGAAAGATGCTAAGCATATTCTTTTCCACAAAAAAAACATTTATCAAAATAAATGCCTTTGTATTCAGAAAAAGGCAAAGACCGACCTCTTGCTGCCAAGTTTAAAAACAAACAGAAACTGCTCCCGTAAATGTTGGTAAATCGAAAGTTAAATAACATTGAAAAATAATTTCGAATGTTTATATGGACCTAAAGACATGTAAATGTAAAAATATTGCGATGCTACACATATTTTAATGGAAAAACTTAACTTGAACCACCCACTGTAGGCAAAGAAGGTAGGAGTAAAGATAGGTTGACTTTAAAAAAGAAAAGTATTTTTATGAAAGCCATCGTATGTTTTGCTTTCGAAAGAAGTGTAAACAATGCTTGAAAGAAAGGAAGTTTAACATACCCAAGCGTGTGCACACGTGTGTCACGCAATACAATGATGACCAGGAAATCTAACAAGGGATATTTTCTGTTTGCTTTCTTCCAAATAGTTTTTATGATCTCCATCATTCGAGGGAATATCGATAATATGTTAAATTATTACGAACGTTAACAAAATTCTGGCGTTTCTTGACGTTTGGAGCTAAACATTACCATTCCAACAAATCACGATATCATAGCTTGTGACAGTCGCGATATAGTTACACTTTCTTTTGAATTAAACGAGAGAAATTATGTTTGCCGTGTGCGGCACTTCTTCCGGTGCAGGTTGCGATCTGATTGATGAAGAACCCACAGTTTTGTACACTTTTAGCGCCCTTTGGCATTTCTTAGAAGTGGACCTAACCATAATATCAATTCAATTATGAATAAACTTCAATTCAGTTTTGAAGACAAAGGTGAGAATGAGAACAAGACAAGTCTTGTTAGACGTGCGTCCTAACATTTTATTATTGTATAGAAAAACACAACAAAGAAGGGAAGGTACTACCATTGATTTTCTTATTTCCATCGTCAAAGGGTGAGAGATTCACTCATTTTGTCAAAACCTTTGCAACAGCCAGAAGGAAGCTCTAGAGACCCGATGAAGTCTATGTATTCTTGACCACCAGTGCATTTTAAACCAATTTAATCCCACTGTCTGCATATCTCTCGGTTTGTTTGTGGAACGTCTAATGTAAGCTTTCTCTTGGGCTCTTCAAATTTGGTACAAAAATTAGAATGTGTTGCAGACAGGTTTGCACCGAAATTGAGCCAAATCGATCAAATGACACGATCACAATACAATATAATCTGAGATCATCTCAGTTTTTAAAAATAACAAAAAATGTTTTTTGCTCGTTACTTATAAGGCGCAACAGACACAATGATAAAAATGTGCATTTACATGCTTTGGTTGGTCATGCAGCACCTGTACAAAAAGGGAACAGATTGTCGGCGCCCACGCAATGGGCAATGGGAATGTGGAAATTTATTTTTTCTTGTTTGTTTAGTTTGTTTTAGGATAACGATAATGGGTATAGAAGACTCGGTGGCGGTTCTTACTCTCTTCTATAAACCCAGCGTGGTACAATGATAGGCGAGGAAATGAAGTGTTGCCACATATTCTATATAATTACGCCCTCTTTTGAAAAGTAACGTGAACGTCTTAATACAAAACAAAACCTTAATGACAAAATTAAAAGAATTCTAATACTCCCTCCACTCCCTCTACGAAGCTAGTAAATAAAGTAAAATCAATGTTATCATTTAATCTGAAGAAAAGCATTTACACTCAATGAGCCGTCAATGAAACTTGAGCGAAGAAAAAAAAATGGAAAAACAAATAATTTTACAACTTGCGGTTGACATGAAATACACACAACTTGACAATCACGCTGAGAAAAAAAAAAGTCAACATGCAAACGAGCTGAAAGAAGGTTCTGACGAGGCAACAGTGACTTTATAGATACGTTTGTGCAGGGAACATAAAAGTATGTGAAGGAAAGAGTAATGTTTGTCTGATAATAACAAAACTGAAGAAAAGAAATTTATGCACATCTGCTCTAGAGGAAAAATTCATTTGTTTTTTTGCATTTATATATGCGAGGAAAAGTGAGAAAATCTATAGACTTCAATCAGCAACAATAGCAACAACAAATTTTGAACATACAATTACGACAATATTTAAGAAAAACAAAACCAAACTTAGTTAACGTGGCAGGCAATGTTTTTACAGGTTTTCATCAACCACACACTATGACTATAAATATATTGCTACATATATTTACGAGAATGTAAAAAAGCAATGAACCGAATTGAGAGGAAACAATACATACATATATATGTATATGTGTCGTAACATGTCCAATCAGAAATTAAGAAATGTGAATAAGAAAAAGCGAACGACATGAACAGAAAGTTTTGCTCCTTTCAATTTCAATTTTCTTAAACGCGATGCTCGAAGGATGTCAACACTTCCAGTCAATGTTCCGTTCCACAATTGTGAGGTTGAATGCGAACAGAAAAATTCAATGAAAAACGACTGGCGGAGGAGGTTAGAAATGTGAGTAAAGTCCTCATGAATAAAAATGACTTCAAAGA
Organism: Glossina pallidipes; assembly: GCA_000688715.1. NCBI lineage: Eukaryota > Metazoa > Arthropoda > Insecta > Diptera > Glossinidae > Glossina > Glossina pallidipes. The sequence goes on along the minus strand of JMRQ01002108.1, from coordinate 281,851 downwards.
CTGACACTTGGAAGAAAAATCAACAACAAAACATCTTCCTAGAACACAAGAAAAAACTACCATTCACAAGAAATATAAACTAAAGTGCCAGAGAAATATAATAAGTAACTTTCTTTCAAATTTATCTTAACGTCATACACATCTAGGCTTTCAATACTGATACCGAATTTTGCTTGACAGAAGACGGACGGTAGAAGCAAGAAGCTAGTTGCATCGTGAAAATTAGTTCTTCACGTCTGCAAGAAATGTTGCTAGTATTCTATTTCTCTGACTTCACAGAATGCATGCAACTTGGATCATCGTGACTGGTAATAGAACTGAGTGAACTATTGAAGGTTGCGTGCGGGTGTGTCTTTGTATACCTGCTGTGTTATTAAATATAAGCGTAATCTTCTGCGCCATTAAGGAATAATCAACGCGCAACCACATTAGCTTAACAAATTTACTTTCCATTCACGCAAAAACACCTTCGATGACTTCAGTTTGAGATGTCAGTTAATATTGCAGGTAAATTTAAGCTTGGTGGGATCATAATGGTAGCCATCTTAGCTTTAAGAAACATTTCCTAATGTACTTTGCACATTGAGCGTTAAGTGCACCAATGTTTCCCAAAAAATTCAGCTCCATTGTATGAGTTTAAACATAAATTCCCAATGTTTAAGAGAAATTCTTTCAAATGGTTTTTCTTTGCATAAAATAAAATTAAAAGAACTGTGTTGGCTATACTCCAGCTGCATTTATAACTAACGGCAACAACTTAATGAATTCTGAGCATAAATCCTCTATATTTTACACATGCTCACACACGCACACATACATACACACACACACATACACACACACACAAGTACGGCCCACTCTTAAGTGCATATAAAATGAAGGTCTACCTTCCCTTGACAGCACTAACACTTACTAAAAACATAAAGATCTAGTTGGCTCGCAAACAGCAATGGCTCAAAAAAACTAAAAATGAAATGGTTGCACGTATATGCTTTTAAGTGTGCCTGTGTATATATGTAATGTAAATTATCGATAACCATCAATAGTTTATGTCATCTAATGACTTTGATATACGACAAGATTTCTTACAAATCATAAATAATAGCAAATCCATCCGATAATAAATTTGAAATTTCCTAACGATAACTACACGACGGAGATGGTGACACAGACACGTTTACGGACACATGTACGATACAGCAAATGATCGCCATCCTCTAAGAAACACTACAGAGACATAGGAAACTGGAAAATTTATGTCTACTTATGAGCATTCAGAAAAGAAGGTAAAAGAGCACTTAGGTTACTTGCTGATGTTGAAGACCATCGTAATGATGATGAGGACGACGACGACGATGACGAAGATGTTGCTGTTAATGATGTCATTGTTTCTTCTATATTTTTTTCCCAAAGTAGTAGAACAGCGCCAAAAAAAAAGTTTACTTAACAAATGGGCAGAAATAAATTACCTCTTTTAGATAAAACTGGTCAAGGAGAAAGAGTTAGGTGTGCTGCGTTCTGATGTAAAATTAAAAAAAGTGTATATTCATTTTCTTTTCAAAATAAATAGAGAAAACAAAAACAAAAAAAAAATTATTTGCCGTTTAATATAAAAATTGTCGCACGAAACATATATGCACGAACATATTCCAACCAATGAATTCGTCATTGATAGATGATGGATGTAACACTGCATACAACAGCAGGTAACATAAGTCATCTTGAGTTGACACCAACCCATTGATAAAACGTTGCACCAGTAGCAAATCAATAAGCAAAAACTCTATGCTCAGTAAGAGCTTATACATGTATGTATATATAGAAGGACAATAAGCTCATAGCATTACAACAACAAACAATTTAACTAACATGCATACATATTCATTCAATAATAGCAATAAATGCTTAGGATGAATAGAAGATGATAATGATGTATAATGTTGCTCTACTATGAGTAGATGTGAGGAAACTACACATAGCGTATGAGTTATAACATAAAACAAGAGAGAAATCGACGACACAACAACAACAACAACAACAACAACATTAAAAACATCTAATGTTGACAATAAAATATGCTTGACAATATATAAAAATAATAGCAAATGAGAACGCAGGTGTTCGTGTATTTTGTACTTACGTACATACATACACACACACATACACGTTCAGCAAACTCCGAAGTCACAAAATTGCGCATATAACTGGATAAAAGAGTTTTGGTTATCATCTGGCTTGCGGAAATCAATCATTGACATTAATTTAATGTCTATGTATGTATGGATGTATGTATGTATATAAATGTGAAATTTTTTCAATATCTACTTAAAAACATTTTAAGACAAGGTGTGGTTAAAGATTTTTGAAATGATTTTTATATTAATTGTAACTCCATGAAAGTTCATTTATTATACTTTACGGTTTTTAATCTTTCCTTGAATTTTTTCATTTCTTTTTTTTGTTTTTTTGAGATTTTATTTATTTTCAATAATTTATTGATTTTGTTAAAGTCTCAACGAAAGATTATCTCTTGTCACGATCATATTGATGATGGCCAAACAACGACAACAGCAAAGAGCAACAACACCGGGCAATGAGAAAGAAAGGCAAATAACACTTTGCTTTACCATGCTCTTTGTATTATAATATGCAAAAAAAAAGAGAGAAAAAAAATATAAATAAATAAATAAATAAAAATAATTTAGATTTGTATGTGTGTAGGGAATTTATCTCTAAAACTGCCACCATCAACTTGGCAAGAAATTTTGATCGCAGTCAGCTGAGCTAAGCTTAAATATATATGTGGTTGAGTGTTTATGCATACCCTTAAGTAACGTGTGGCTTAGCCACCAACTTTGAATTTTATCGCAGCCAACAACAAACAAACACAGAGCCAGTGGTGCCTGCTGCTCCTGCTGAAACCATATCCAAAATCTGTCAGTCAATTTATTTTTATTATACACAGTGTTTCTATATATCTTTCTTTTCCGTTCCTATCTCTTCGCCTCTTGCTAGATGTACTAGTACGTTTTTAGTCACAAAATTCAATTTACTTTTCAAACGATCAATGTTTTCTGTGTTTGCAGTGACTGTTGTGATTGCGACTGTTGTGATGTCGACGATCACAGGTTGACTTTTGCCCTCAACACACAGAAACAAAAAAATAAAAGATATAAAATAAAATAATTTTATAGGTTGGTATCGTACTTTCCTGCACTCTGTTGCTATCTCCTTGCTTGTGCATAACTCGTACCATTCAATTCTTCACTTTGTCTTTCGTGATACGGCTGGTCTTTATTTATTTATTTATTTATTTTTTTTGTTTGTTTTAAACTTTATTTTATGGACTCTATCAAATATGTGGCGTTTATGTGAGTATTCAAAGTTTAATTGATTTATTTATGAATTACGCTATGCCCAGAGCACAGATTACAGGTGCCGCAAGTCAAATTCAGCTTTTTAGCATTTTTAATAAGGAATGAAATTCAAGGCGCACATACATCTAAGCTTCCCCTGGACTGATGCATATTTTAAGGAGAACTGATGTCCCGTTTATCAAGACAGATATGATTCTAACATTTTACGAACTAAGTTCGGCATTTTGCTTAATCAAGTCATTGAATCAAAAAATTTCCTCATCGCATAGGAGCATTTTACAGTAGAAAGGGCATTTTCATGGTTTCATTTTGAGTTTGGCTGTGCAAGTCCGTCCTACATTAAATAATTTAATTTTATATTGCTTTAAACAGTTTTCTATTAAAAACTCGTTCTTTTTGCAAAATCCTCCGCTTGAATCGTTTAATCCGAAACTGTTTTAACGTCAAGCTTTAAAGTATTAAACTAAAAACTAATTTAAAAACAAGTAAAACACTTTAGTGGAACCGGCCCAGCATTGAGTAGCCTACACCACTTCACTTAATACAATTCATATAAAAACTTTTCAAAATATGATTTTATATGGGAATTGATCGAAAAAGTCGCCCGACCCTTTCGTCCTTGGGCCAAAACACGTCAAGGTATCAAATTCCATCTAAACACCATAGATTAAAAACAAGACGCGCAGACAAAGAGACAGGTTTAAATTGTCTCCGCATAAAAAAGATGGGCCGATCACAAGTCCTTTTAGGTGCTGCACATCCTTACAAACTTGATGAGCACAAGTAATGGAGCCAATGACATATAAACGGTGCATATAGGATTTAAGCATAAGCGTAGGCGAAATTTGGAAGTTTTAAGAGTGGCAATTACCAGCTTACGTCTTAAATAGTGGAATATCTAATCCCTGTTTACGTTCAAACTTTCTTCACCTTAATGTTTTCACTAAACTTTCTCGTAAATTTTATACTTCGAAAGGTATCGTTATTATTATTGTTATTAATGTTAAGTTCTTTAGACCACGGAAATGAATTGGAAGCTATGACCGTTGGCTCAATATTAGTTTGCATTAATATATCTCAGAGTGTTGGCTGTTGATAATGCAACAAAATGTAATTATGTTTCAAACAATTAGTGGAACGCATATAAATTAAATAAATAATTAATTCGGAAACCAAATTAAAACTTATTTGTAAATAGTTTTTGTTCAAGTAACCATGCCCTATACCACTTGCGATACAGTGTGAATATATGCAACATCTAGAAGGCTGGAGATGGACGCGTCTTTTATTATACCGATCAGAATTACTTTTGCCTAGGCTTGTTTGTCCGTCTTTCCGCCAATGTCCGTCCATGTAACCTTGTGTTCAATCGACTAGTAGATATTTTTGAGATATTTTGATGAAATTTGGCACACTGATGTGTTTTGGTCCAAGAACGAACTCTGATAAAAATGATACGAATCAGAGCACTACACCGATAACAAATAAAAGAATTAAGCGAAGAGGTCTAGGGTATTCAATAGTGGGGCGTGGCCGTTTCATTTGTTTTTCTGTTGCATATGTCCCTTACATTAACTAATTGTAGAGCATTTCGTCTCAGTTAGTTCTGATTGCAATTGATATGCAGCTTTATGTTCTTACTGTTATGAAGCATATGCTAGCACAGTTAGCTAATGCGAGCGAAGCGCAGTGGTGGCCACAATCGAACTGCACATGTTGATGAATGTCTCTGCAAAAGTTATTCAGTGGCCTTATTTTCTGCTATTAAGTGCTAGCATATTAGAAAGCAAAAACCGATCGCCAGTTGCAATGACAAGAACATATTGATGTATAATACAACTTAGATGTGTATAAAAATGCTTGTGTTTCCGACGCAATATTGTTGTGTAGAATTCAAGAATTTAGGTGAACGTTTGAATACTCTAAGTATAGTACCTTCATCTTCAGTTAATATAAATGATGAGCGAATTTATTTCTTTGAACTGTAGAGATTTATTTATCAAGCAAAATGTGTAAAGCCAGCGATTATCTAGCGTGTTCTGACTTTGCATCATTTTGACCAGGCAATGTCATCGCGTTCCATTTCGTTAAAAGCAGGTTCATTGGGTTAACCGTTAATAGACGAAAAGCAGCAAAGTTGACAGTAGCATACAAAACTATGGCTTAAGCACTGGCTCCTTGCTTCACACATGACTGCAAAGTTTTAACAAAAATTTTCGAAATCATTTTGTCTCGAGAAAATCCGCATTTCTTTACAAAAAATTTTTCTATTAATTAAAATAAAAAAATTATGAGTGGCAATTAAAACACACACAAGCCACAATACAAAAAATTGATAAAAACAAGCGAAAAATGCTGTAAATCAAGATTAAATCGTTCTGCAGATTTTATTCAAAAGGAAACGCATTTCCTGTGTTGGCGATCAGAGAAATCAAACGGACGATCTTAGCTTCAGTTCTTTGAAGAATCAAAAGCACACTGCAGTTAAGTGTGCGCTGGTTTATCGTCAACTGTCACTCACTAATTGATTTTTCTTGTCGCCTGCTTGTGGAGAAGAGGAATTTTCTCGCCAATGTTCGATGAATCAATGAAACACTTGCTGGTTTGCTAGCCAGCAGAGTTGAATACTTTCTGAGAACTTTTAACCGAGACAAGAGCACAACTGCATGTATATGACGATGAAAAACAATAGCATGTACAAAATTAAGGATGGGCTAAGCAAGCTGAGTCCGCGTGAGAACGACATAAGAGAATGTGTGCGTGATTGCAATATGCAATATTGAAACTGAATGATTACTTGGTGAGTTGTAAACACTAAACAGCAGTGCACTCTAACAAATTTGCCGTAGCCAAGCAAAGGAAACAGACAAGCGCATTGGCTTTCCAAATGGACATGTGCACGGTACATATTATAAGTATTTTTAAAATCAAGCAATGGCAACAGCGATTACGAGCTAATATTTGGGTTTGTTAAGGCTCGATATGGCGGCTGAAAAAATTTGCGCTCACATGACACTTGTCTGACAGCCAACATCAGTGTTGCTAATATAACGGCGAATGTGTCAAGTGCTGCATTAATAAATTTTAGCAAACTCACAGCCATCCCCGCCATCAACCAGCATCCACATGGCACATTAAACATAACATAACAACTAACAACTAGCAGTAACACCAACAATTGACTGACAGATCACTATCGCGAGTGTTGTGGGATAATGTTGTTGTTAGTTGTTACTGTTGTTGCTTCGGTTGTTTGATTTCTCATTGAAATTGTTGTTGTCGTTTTCATGCACGTTTATATATCTGTTGTTTTTTTTTTACTATTGACAGTTTGTCACTTCATTTACTCTTTTTGTTTCGTGTTCTTTTTTTCATCGAGACATGCTCTCCTTTAGCGTATGTATTTAATGCGCAAAGTTGTATTTCTTCGCTTACTCTTCACTTTTGCAAGCCCCACCTCGTTCTTTCTTATGCCTCCACGCCGGCAAACATATTTATTCACATGTGTCATTATTTCGTAACAAATGTTGTAGATTGTAGAATGACAAGTATTCGTATAACTGCGCATTGTTGCAATTTGTTTTCCATCTGATAAGTTGTGTTTAATTAGTTGCTCTTGTAGTTATTTTGACATTTCTCATATTGGATTGGATTGAATGCGATTAGCCAGGTTGAAGTGAATTGAGTTAAAAGAAATGTTAGACAACAGATATATGTACGTTTTAGAATTTTATGATTACATACACGTATGCAAGTATCACTTTCCAAATTTTACACTGCAAACATAAGGTAAGCAAATTATTTGAAATTTCTAATCGTGGAGCAATAAGCCGCAGGAATTTTCTTTAAATTGCTTAGCTTTATCACCCTTTTATCGTAGATAAGTAAAAGCATTCTTTGCCACATGGCTGCGTGAGAATAGAGGTTCAATTTGTTAGCTCTGAGATGGTTTTATTCAAGCGAAGATCCTTATTCTTTGCAAAAAAAGAATTCATGAAATTACCAGCACAACTTTTAACAGTGAACCTATACGTTTTGACTTTCGCGAGAAAACTCCAGGCCTCCCTCCCGCAATCTCTTCTTGACTCATTCTAAATTAGAAAAACCCGCTTTTGCTTATCTTAGAAGCACCACCGTTGAGTTTTTTCAAAATCCATGCTTAAAGTAAATCTGTTCTCTGAAGTAGTGCAGAAGGGTTCTATAAACCTGCCAAATTTAGAAGGAGCTAATTGGTTTTTATCGTTGTTGTCGTCTGACGACCGACGGAAAATTGAAGATAAGAAAATCTCAGATCTTCTCTTAGAAGTTCAACCCTTTGTTATATATTCTTCTTCTGTCTCAACTTATCCGTATAAAAAAAAGGAATGACATGTCAATCGTTAGAGCAACTATCCCTGGAGATAACGGATTGATTCTTATAATGCAGTTAAGCGCAATTGTCCCACAATTGTCTTCCTAAAATAGGTGCCTTAAAACTTTTAAATGTTTCCCTTGAAACTAGTGGACACTGGAACAAAGCTTTCTTCTCCCAATTACGAAAGCGCGAAACTAGATCTGCGGTAGGTTTTATGAGGCAATAGTTTAGATATGACCTTGTTGTATTATCACTTTCCTATGGCTGCAACGTTGAGGCAATGACCAATCGACCAATCAAACAATTAATGTGTCAATTATAATAACAACAATAATAATAATAATAATTAATAATAATAACAAAAAGTTATAACAATAACAATACGCATTACAAAAATGCAACACGGAAAAAGCGAAATGGAACTGGATGCCGCAAGTCAGAATCTACGACAACTTTGTGCCTATATTTTCATGAGCTGCTCTGCAATATTATGGCTTAGAGCACCTGGTGTTTAATAACCCCACCTGTTAACATGCACAAGGGGCAGTTTCGTATTAGTTTTTAGTAATTTATAGAGCATATTATCTGCTTGTGCAAGACAACCAGGAATCCCTCTATCTGCGAAAAAAAAACATGGTTCACTAATCAGGAGAGTTCCTTACCAACCTGGGTTGGGTTTAAGGAATGTGGTCGAAATAGGCAACATAGCCTGCAACATAGAGTGATCCTAGATAGATGATGCTGCACAGCCTAGACCGATATTTATGTAACATGATTAACTTATTACTATTATCACAAATGTTAATATAGCGTATACGTCGTACTACAAATATAACTCCAAAAACTTTGTAGAAAACCAGATATGCAGGGTAAATGGGGTAGTAGGGTCTTAACTGATTTTACCTGTGCAATATCTTATGAGACTCATCCAATAACATGTTGCTATTTTACTCTCTTTACAGTAGTTGATGAAGTTGAAGAAGTTGGTGAAGATTATGTCACGCGCATTGGAAACAAACACTGGGGTCAATCTCTTCAGTACAGTGCATGTTTGTTTTCTTGTCCTGTTTGGTTCAACTTTGGATGGTAAAGCCCATTACGGAGTGTAAAAGTAAATCCACGTTACGTCCATGATTATGTAACAACGAAGTAATTGAAGTGAATTGGTCTTAAATACCCCTAAGTTTTTCATTGAAGTGGTGAGGCGATTTTGGTGTTTTGCGATTGAGTACTGAATCCTGCATAGAGTTAAATTTGGATTCTTTAGTGGGTTTTGCCGACGCTGTGGAGTCAATTTTGCGACCTGAACGATGCTCATTCGCTTATGCCTGTGTGACGCGCGAGAAATTCAATCCCCTAATAATTAACTATTGTTTTTGGTGGAGCAGCTTTTGCGATTTATTGTATTTATAACTAAAAATTTGACGAAGAATAGAGAATAAGATTTGTGAAGCTCTTGTCGAGGAATTTTTCACAGCATTTCTCACGAGCAAATAGTTTTGTAGCAATAAGAATAGTTGATTCTATCGCTCTTCAAAGCCGCGGCTCCTTAATAAACTGATCTCCCCGCTAATTACTAAAGAAACGAAACTTTCAATTTCAACTTCCGGTTAGTCATGAATGTTGTTCAATGTAACTTCAACATCAAGCACTTCGATTCGTTTAGTTCTGGTAAATTTTTCTCTAGTGAAGTTTACTGAAACAGTTCACAACGCTCTTTACGGTGTTCTTCTTTCTGTTCATCTCTCGCTCCTCAAGTAAAACTTTTACAAGGAAATACAACACTGTAATGTATACGTATGCTGATAGTTCTTGTGCTTTATCGTCTCCTTTCTCCTTCCGTCGCTCCATTCATACACTTTATCGTTGATTACTGCGTTCCATAAACTATGGCACATTTTCAAAAACAACATTTTATGTGTTTTACGATTATTTGATCTTTCTTTAGTCACACACTCTAACTCTACTCTTACCTCGTATGCTCTCTTCAACCAGCGTTACACGCATACATACTTCCGCCAAAAAATATTGTATGGAAGTATTTTCGAGGCCCATAATCATAAACTCTCTCATACCGCTACTACCTCCTACTATTACTTCTCTACTACTTCTACTACTGTATTGAAATGTTGTTCTTCTGTATTCATTTTTCTATGTACGTACACATATACGATCCAGTTGAGTTTCTTTTTATCTTTTCTTTTATGTTTTCTAAAGGGGGTCTACAGATTTATTATCATTGCAAATAGCATTTTCATGGTATTGCATTGCATTTCTCTTTGTGCGTTAGAATGTAAGCAGACTTTTCGTCTCTTTATAGTTTCGATGGTGTCCTTGTGTATGCTCGCTTGTATGGTTATGTATAAATAGTTGTCTTAAATTTCTCTTATATTCGTGGTAATGGGTATGTGTGGAAAAGTTGTCTTGGAGAAAATGTCTACAATTATTTTTAATGTTGTTTGCTAAGCGCAAAATTGATGACGCTAATAATCAGCCAGTGAGATACGAGTATTTGCAATAGAAATTTCACGATAACTTTGCACATTTGCCTGCTTTCTATATACAGTTGCAGTTGTTGCTCTTTCTGAATTTCATGCTTGTATACGATTATTATCGAGAAGAGTGGTTTTTGAAAAGAAAAATCCCGTAAATATGAAGAAAATACTTTAGAATTGAAGGAATTTCAAAAATATAAAGCGTTACGCCACACAAGTGTAAGCTGCTATCAAGACATTCATGTGCCAGATATATTAAGGATGCTAAGGATGAAAGAGAAAAAAATCTTATGGAATGTAACCTCTGTATGTGATATGCTTTGGAGACTATATCTTACGAAAGAACCATATTTTTACTTATGTTTTGCTTGTCTATGAAGATATGAAAACAATAGGCAGTGAAAAGACACCGAGAGCTACAGGCAATTGAAAAATGCGAAGATCGAGAAATTGTTCCATTACAGATCTAGAAAATAATATCTCGAATCTGTTCTCTGTTAATTGTACGGTGAGTCTTTGAATCGCATGACGCTACACAAAACGTACGCTAGTTTCCAAACATATGGTGACGGAAACAAAAAGTCTTTATTCTGGAACGTTCTTAATCAATCCGCCTAGGATGACTCAGCGGTGAAATTGAATTACAAAGCATCATGTTATGGGAAAGACTTGTTTTCCATCAACGCAATCGATAAAGACATTTTTGCAAGTGAATCCAATTTCCCAATGATATATTGGCTATAAAACGATCCTTGCAGTGCTTATTCGATAGGTTGGGAAAATTTTAAGCGGTAGCAGTTTTTCTAATGATGACACCGCATCGTTTGTAATAAGCAGAAGTTCTCTGATTGCGAGGACATTATGTTGCCAGAAGATGAAAGAAACACCAACGACGATCTTATTATGATAAGATTTATCACGATATAGTCTCCTTTGTACGCGCACCCTTTCGTATTAGAGAGTTGTTAGCATTAGCTATACGTAATCTTCCGACGCCAGATGCAAAAACTTTTGCTCGAAAGTTTTGAGAGGGCCGAACATTTCTCTCTCTCTCTCTCAAACTCTTCCTCTCTTCGGCAAAAAAACCAAAGGAAACGTGAAATGCCTTATATTATAAAACAGAATCGTTACAACTATTGCTTTAATTTCATTATTAATTTTTAAAAAGCTAAGACGATTCAGTTTTTCTTAGTAACTTTGGATCCCATTACAATGCAACGGCATTTGTAATAATTTAAAGACAATTTCTTTGAATCACTGCTTTGAATAGCAGCCCAAATTAAAACCTATTAGCATAAATCGGCTACGTGTGAAATCCTGATTATTAGATGATTTGGAAGTTCTAACATTTTGTTTTTCTCTTGATGGAACACCAAGCACGCAAAGCAAAAGGCAAGCAAACGATATTTAAAACCAGAAACGACGCGTCACATCTCAAAAACATAAACACTTAAAAGTTATGAGAGATGAGCTTATTTGTAGTAAAATTATATTCCCAGCTCGCGCACATATACACCTGTACCATAGGTCTGCAATGCAGTTTAAGTAACATTCTTCATGCGAGCAGCAAGCCCAACTCTCGTACCTCTCGCAAAACTCATAACACGTACGCGTGTATTTTATGGCATACACATGAAGCAGAGAATGGTCGAGAGAGATGGCAGGAAAACGTTTTTGCAAGGAATAAAAAGTAACAAAGAGGGTTGCAATGAGCAACCATACACAAATGATTTGTGTATATAAAAGTTAAGCACGTCATGCACATGAATGTAAAGTAAACTTATTTATCTTGCCTCCCATTCATTTAGTGGCACTGCCGCTACCACAATAAGTACGCAAGCGAACTAATATGAAACAAATTTTTAAGTTCATCTCATACTTGGCGCGAGAGAAATTATGGCCTAAATGTTTTACGGATTATGAGAAATTTCGTAAAGTTTAAGTATTTCGCACCTGCCGCACGGACGGGGCACGATTTTAACCGCGCACACATGCCTCCAACACCTTTGATGGTAAAGCACATACCGCATTCCGTATTTAAAGAATTATGAATGTACATAATCGAATGCATCACTTAAATGGAGAGTGAGAACGTGAATCTGTCTTCAGACCCTCAACGTACTAAAACTAATGATTAACTTGAAGTAGCAACGCAAAACAAGAAGCAAGAATGTAGTCTTCTTTTAAGACGGGATTGCACAAATTTTGTTACATGGAAAGACATGACATCTAATTTTTGATAACGATGCGTAAAGACTTGGATCGGTTGCCTCTCTCTGTGATATGTTGTTCATAGGCTGACTGTCGCAAAAAGCTAAAATACATAGCAAGTGGGCATTTGATGAAAAACTGCTATTCATTTTATGACTCAAGACTTGACGGCCATTAACAAAAAATAAGTTTTAGTCATGCGTCCAGGCTGACGGATAACAAAAAGTTTTCTTAAGACAAACATGCATTACTTTTCGGATTTTCCAGTTCTGTCGTGGATAAAACCGTAAAATAGCCGTTTTCAAAAATGGGCAACGAAGTTCTTGAGCTCTGTATTACCGCTACACACAAAATGTGCAATTGATTCATTCTCTACACATGGCTGATGTTGATTACAGAGAGTGGAGAATTTCTCCTATAAAGCTAAACACGAAATATGTTCATTCCTTTAGCGCAGGGTTTCCGTTCTGTTCAGAACTCGTCAGTTTAACAAGTTATTCTTCTCATGCTATGTCAAACAATAACCAGAACGAGGCCATTATTTATCGTAAAAACGCCTGAAATAAGGTAACTTATCAAGCTCGTTTGTAATGCACAGTACTTCAATTTCATAGTCGCCACGGTATGTATTATGCCCATGTTTAAAGTTTGAAAACTTGGAAGCGGTGGCTAAGAAGATTTATTATCTTTAGTATTTCAAAATTGGGAGTAATGACGAAAATATGGAAATTATTTAAAAACTTTCATTTTGTCACAATATTTGCAACATCCAAAGGGAAGCGTCAGAGGCACTACAAAGTATATAAAGTCTTGATCGGCATGAAAGTCGGAACTGATTAAACCATGTCGGTCCGGCTGTGTGATGTATGTTGTGGACACTCTCCTCGGCGCAAAAATATAGATAACGGCTTCTAATTTGTTAGAAACATTGGAAATTTTTGCACGTAGATTGGTATTGAAAATGGGCCAAATCTGGGTGATGGTGCAAGCTCGCAGTAAAGCGAAAACTGAACGCAACTCTATTTTCCCAAACAAAAATTGGTGGGTTTTTGCTCATTACTTACAAATTATAAAAGATGGAAGACTGAAATTTTCGAAAAATTCTACTATCTACGGCTATGCCTACACAAAGTTACGAGTGATTTAATTTTCTTTTCTTCATTTTTTGAGATTTTATGCTTATTAGTCATAAGATAAATAAGACAAAATGTGGAGATATACTATCGGCCTAAAAATGTGTTAATTCTACAAAAAAAATGGTGGACACCACGATCTGGCGAATTAATTTTTTCTTAATCACACCAGCGATATGGACATCAAATAAACGTACTTGGACGATAGAATGCGACAAGATATGGATGTTAATTCGAATTAATGATGGTGGGCAATACGAGGTGGGAGATTAATTTTCCTAACGAATACGAACGATTCAAGAAGTCGGAGATGGAAGATAAATTTTAACCCATTCATTTTTCAGAAAGGTGAAAAATAATCCTTCCTGAAAAGTTTCAGAAAAGCTGTCCTTTTTGTTTTCCATATTTGCAACTGCTTTTTGCTTTGAGCATAATTTCATAGGATTTTTTTTTTTAAAACCACATTTCGAAATAATGCGAATGTTTGCATATATTTCGCATCATAAGGCCTTCTCTCTCGAACTGAGTACAAGGATTAATTATCCAATACTTTTTGCATGCAAATTGAAGTTCTGCTTATTCTCTGCAGTTCTCCGCTTTACTTCCTTACGATGTGAAGAAGAGCAGAATTCCGGCTGCGTACGCTCGTAGGGTGCAACCCAGGCTCCAGGTGTTCGTGGCGATGAGCCAAATTATATTTTACCTACTTTCATGCACCGATTCCTCAAATTAAATAATATAAAAATTGATCATTTCCTCTTTAAAACAACACCTATTTTATCGTTCTATCTGTTTTCTTAGCACTATAACCCTTTCGGTTCGAATTATTTCATTATTCAAGGTTACTACAATGACAATTATGTTGGGCTATCGGCTTAAACAGTGCAATCTAGTCCGTCCCTTCTGGTAAGTTTTCCTTGTCGACTTCTTTTACTTATGATGGCTGTTGCCTTATTCGTTTCCGATTCTTTGAACTCCAATAGCTCGTCCTTCAGCTGGTTTTGAGTGAAATTCTTGTCCGTAAAGATACTTACGGAACTTCCGATAGTTCAAGCAATCATTCCTCTCCGGTTTGAATAGCTACCTATAGTGGGGAGTTTCGAGCACTTATTAAAAACTTTATTAATCCGTCTGTCCATCTGCCTCGTCCATTGGGTTCCTTCATGCAGAACTTTTTCGTTCTTAACTCTAGATGTCCCACTTCTTTCAGAGTGTATTGCTTTATTTTCTTTCGAGTTCGCCCAGAATTACACGTCGTTCCTTTGGCCGCCAGAATTTTTTCTTGCTGTTACCTTGAATTCCATACTCTTCAAATCTGATCCCCGGCAATTATTATCGGTTTACGCGTCTCAAAAGGCATGCTCCAGAGAAACGAAAAGACGTCCTAATGTTATATTGCAAATATTGTTTCAATTGTATCGCTTTTGCAAAATCCTGGACTGATGAATAAAATTGAATTTTGTAGAAAACAAAATGTTTTTCCTTAGTCCTGGTAATTATTCGACGATGTATTACTTAAATAATAATATGACATTTGTCTGAGAAATGCTACAGCTATAGGTAAAAATGTCGTACATAATAACAGTAACAACAGCATAATAATAATGATAAAATATAAACTAATACATAACATTACGAAACATATTTAATGTTAATTTATAACAATTGTGCCAAACCTAATGTAATTTAATAAACAACAAAAACACGCAAAGTACACGAGCTCGATATGCCCGATATTACTCACAAATGCATTTAAGTACAACAACTCGCAAAAGCAAAAACAACAATAGCAGCGACAATAAGACCATATAATTGCACTGCAGCAATTATTCAGTCAATTCGCTTACAACGTACGTAACATGTGTGCTTGAACGCAAACATATACACACACACGCGCGCGAATTTGAATAGCAAGAACGGGTAGACGGACGAACGGCCGGTTGGATGGATGGACGAATGTTGAGATAGACAGACATAGTCATATTTTTATAACAAGTTAACCTGCTGCTGCACTATGCATTCGCTTATAATCATATGTGTGTAATGTGCGTGTGTTTCGGCTTCGTAGCTACAAAGCAACAACACAATTGTGCAACAAAGTGCTTGAATTGCTAAAAACTACCGAATGTGCAACAATATTTTCTCCCCTGTGTTTTTTGCTTTTCTTTTAACTTAACAGCTGTATAGAACTAAACACCACACAAATAAACAACAAAATAGCAACAACAATAAAAAACGTAGTAGTTGGTGAATGAATGAATTGTGGCAAAAGCTTTTATGCATGGTTGATATATGTCTGTCTGTCTATGTTTGGGTGTGTGTAAAAGTAAGTGTGTTGTATGTGTGTTTAATAGCAAATAGAACAGCAAATAAACAAAACAACAAACAAAAACACAAAATAAATAAACAACAAAGACAAAACCATAGAAAACAATTGCTCTAAGCACGATTTATGATTGCTGATAAATTTTATACATGTCAAGTAGTCGTATATAACAAAACTATCCACAAACTTTCACACAAAAAACATACACACATTTATATCTATCTATGCAATATGCCAGTTGGTAGCAGTAAATATATCTATAAAGCTCGCCCGCCAACATACACAAATGCATATGCGTACGCTTGTGTGTACTGTGGAAATGCGGAATGCGAGCGACGGAGAGAGAGAGAGAGAAAGAGAGAGGGGGAGAGTTTCGTACTAAATATTTTTGTGTAAAACATTTACCAGCAGTTTATCGTCAAACAGAATAGAACATAACATTTAAGTCATACTGCTGGAATGAATGAATGAATGAATGAATGTCATACGTAATGAATAAATGAATGAATGATAATAGAGTAATACGGCTCGCTTAGCTGTGATTGCTTGGAACTTGCGGGACTTCAGGTAGTGACTAGGACTTGGGCTTTATATTGCCGCTTGTTTGCATTCCACTTGTCAAGCAATTTTGTGCTTTATGACAACGACAAATCTTGACAATTTATGACACATTTCCGTCAAAAAATTTGTTGCACAATTTAAAAAAAAAAAAAAGAAAAAGAACAAAAACGACGACAACAATAGAAAAAACAAAAAACAAAACGAGCAACCCCTTGTTATTCAAATTGAAGTTCGCGTAAATTTATGATAATATTATCATCCGTTTACATTAGAAAGGACACCTAAAACTTATTACCCCGACTTGAATGACTGAGCAGTTCGTTTGACGGCGTAATCAGTAGCAGAAATCAATGTTTATACCGCATACTTTTGTTGTCATAATAAACATAACACATCAAAGGAATAACATGCATACATATCGCTGTCACAAGCATAAATTGCAGTGATAATGAAATGTAATTTCATTTTTACTTTTTATTTTCTTCACATTAACAAAAGCCTTGAACCGAATTTGAAACACTCTTCACCTCACGTCAGAAGAATGCGTGAATAAGTGTGTCCACCATTTTGGAAGAGAAAGTGTAAGCACCACTGCAGAATGCTGAATAAAACTGAGACTTCTTCGTTTGAGTGCATTATCTTTGAGTAATACGTAAACACACAAGTTCTTACGCTAAACGGTACACAACACATAGTTCTCTGGACCTCTTCATAAGTGTAATTCTGCGCCAAAAAACAAGAAAGACGCCATTAGCGGAAGAGATCCCTTCACGCTCGATTCCTACTTTGCTTGAAAAACAAGATAAACAATAGCTTTTGTTGCACAATATATTGAACAAAGCAACTTTTAACGTTGCTAAAGAGTCGGCAAACACTTGTTCATACACCTAATATATACGATTATTTATTCTCTGCGTTTTCTTAATCACTAGAGAAACTTTTACTGGACTTAACAAAAGTGATGGAGGATCAGCTTTTCAGCAAATCAACAACAAATGTTTCATTGCGTTAAGTGAATTCCGGAAGAAGAAGAAGAAGAAGGTAATACGTTGACTACATTCGAAAAGATTACCAGATTTTACTTTTTGGCTGGTATACCCGTTAATTGCTCAGGCTCTAAAGCTATGGAGCTCAGAAATGAAAAGTAATCACTGAAGGTTTTTTAAGCCCCGTGATTGAAGAATGCAATTACAATAGATTTACCATTCCAATGATAACCCTTGCAACCCGTTTTTTGTCTGTTAACGGTTTAAGAAAATATACATGGTTTTCATTTTATAAAACGAAGGAATGCTTTTACTTTAGCTTAGAAGCTTTCTGCTCACATGATCTTCCTCTTTGCTCTAATTTTTTGTGGAACTTCTCAATAGTGCAAAAAAATGCAGCGTAAATCGTTGCAATCAGATTGCAAACACCCTTATTATTGTGAAGTGAGAGACAAAAGCTAAAATAAACAACATTTTTAAAGATGGATTTGTAGCAAAAATCTATTCAAAATGTTATCCGAATATTTATCAGAAAATTCCCAAAAATTCGATACAAAAGCGAATTCGGAACTTTCTAAGGAAAAGGATTTCGAATATTTGTTTCGTGCATTGCTCACGTTAGGCACTGCTATATTAACATCTCGTAAACGTGCAGAGTTCGCAGGAACGGAAAATCTAAACCATACTCTTAAACTTTGTGTATGAATAGATGTGAATCACTTTTGTAATGACTGATTGATAAAAAGTGTTACCTTGATTTTCTTGTATATCTACATAAATCTATATAAAGCAGCAAAGTCTTACATTGCAATACGCACTTCAAGAGTTTAGGCTACCAGAAGCTCGAAATAAGCAAAGCATTATGCATGAAAGAGAAATAGTTCGGACCTATTTTTTTTTTTTTTTTTGTGGTGCGAACCCACGATCTTTATCAACGATTTGTGACGCACTTTGACGTCTTAAGGAAGACGTTCATGTGAACATAAAACATTGATTACTATAAAGCCGTAAGCATTTAATAGAAAAATGAAGCAATTTTCAAGAAAGCAGGTTTTTTACGAAAATCTTTAATTGAGGGCAGTAGTCGACCACGAAGAAGTCAATTTAAAGTATGTGAACGTGATATCCATGTTTAGCTTTGTTTTATCAAGCAGCTGTTTGTTTTGACTACGTATCCATAATGGCCTTTGCTCAAATTATTCTACGAATGGCATTATCCGTAATGTCCGTAATAGATTATAGACGATGCCTCCTAAGGCAATTTCCACTGCCAAATTACTACAGAATCTCCCCTTTAGGGAATTATAGGCACCCCAAGTACAGCACTTTGGATTTTATCAACAAACATGCTAAAAATAATTTAAGAGGAATATTATGCCGGCCAACAGTTTGTTTTTTCTATACTTAAAAAGTCGATAATGTCAGAACATCATGGGGGCAACGAAGACAGTGGGACATTATAGTTAACAAACTATATCATCAAAGAATGAAAAGAGTTGCGGTTGTATGTGACGTTAAGTCGGCTAAAATAACAACGACAACAACAACAGCAATTGCAAGGAAGACACGAGGCTATGTTTTATTCAAACAATATGTCAAACTCTAGTAATAAACATATGATAGGGAGCAAAAGTGGACAGTACTTGACATGAAGTAAAGGGGATTGAATGCATGCGACTGTATTTATTGTGGCGATATGTGCATGTATGTGCTTGAAATCCACCTCATCCTTTGAGGGTTGCTATCTTTGTTTGCCACATAATGATGAGAAATGTTGAAAGAAACAACAATAACAAGAGATATACATAAGAAATGAAATACACATTTGCAATCGAACTTAAATGAAAAGCTAACGAATGTGTCCTGTTTTCTAGTTTATGCTATCTTTTCTTACCGTCGCTTTCTTTTATTTTTTTTTATTTTTTTACTCTTTTTTTTTGTTGCATTATTTGTTTGACATCCTTTGAGAATACTAAGTAAAAGTGGAAAATATGTTCAAGCATTAAAGTTGAAATCCTCCAACCCTTCAAATCAGTTACACATTTATGATGTGCTCCGGTAAGAACTTGAAAATTACTAACAGCAACAGCAACAGCAACGGCAACGGCAACAGCAACAGCAACGATAACAATAAATTGATTTTTATACTATATATTATATGTGTGTACATTTCCAAAAGAAACTCTCTAAGCGTTTTCGTCGAAGATGGAAGACAAAAAAAATGTGTTTTTCAAGAACTGTTTAAAGTTTATAAAGTTTTTGACGTTTGTCCAATCAAGCTGTCAATGGGGTTGTCAAGATGTGAGGTTAAGTGGGCGTTGCCTAGGTGCAAGCTTATGTATGCGAATATAATTTTCAATAAGTAAAGTCATTTTTAATTATTAACTAAGATTATGGGAAATACGTATTCCCAAAAATTATATATTGCACGCACATATATGTGCATAAAAACTTTTGCATTGATGTTTCGTAATCATGTCATATATCGCACATAACTTTTCATACATTTCTGTATATTTCCCTTCAGAAAGCTTGGCAAGTTCACCAAGTAATTCTAGCTTCCTCAACTCCTATCCAGTTTTTTAAGAGATGTATATTCGTTTCTTTTATATTACTTTGCCACTTATGTATGTGCTCCTGCGTTTGTGGGATTACCGATGCCTTGGGAGAGCGTAGCTCTTTTTGACGCTTTTTAGATATCTTTTATTCTCTCTTTCTCTTCCTTTCTATACCCTCAGCCGAAGACTGGAGATATATTCATTTTACCAGCAGGTTTGCACCACGCAGAAGGAAACTGCAGAGATAGCATAGAGAGACTACAGACAATCTTAATCAGCCTCAAATTTTGAATCAATTTATGTATGTCCGTCTATCCGTCTACGTAATGTCTGTCTTCTGAGTGCAAAAATGAAGCTATCAATTTTAAATTCGGCAGACACATTGGAAGTTCTTGCGTGCATCTTGACATTGAAAATGGACCGAATAGGCCAAAGGGTACGTCCACAGTGCAGAATAAACTGAAATATGAAAATTTGATTTTTCATTTTTTTTTCATTTAGACTGTCTTAAAATAAACGCGGAGGGTGTTAAAGATTCGGTTACAGCTGAATATAAATTTCTCACTTGTTATTTTTCAAAGTTGTCATATAATTTTTGCAAAAATTTCCTTTTTTTTAACTCATAATATAACAATTTAGTTCTTGAAAGTAAAGTGACCTTAGAACATATCATCCTCTTACTCACACTAGCATCCACTCTAAAGCACACATATTTAAGCGCATGTAAATATGTTTTCTTCTTTTTAGCGTGCATATGTGGAACACATCTCCATTATAGAAGCTTGAATATGATGAGCGCCTTTGGAAAAAAAAAAAAAATTCTCTAAAACTCTATGCTTACAGCTATTGTATGTATTCGCTTGAATTTTGGTTCTCTCCTTTTTTTCGATGAGTTTTTACTTTACACAAAACCATGAGTTGTGTTTACTTTTAGCTGACTTTTGGGTTCTTATTGTTTTTGTCATATATATACATGGGTAAATGTGCTCGTGTACGTATGTGCGCATTTGTGTGAATATTGCTGTTGATGATGATGTTGACGATTTTGTGGTTACTTGTGTTAATCCTGCGAGACATGTGTCGAACATGAATTTTTGTCCGCTTCGTTTATAAATATTAATTTTTGTTACATGTGGTCAATATTGCCGTAGACAGCTTGTCTATCTTTATAATGTTGGATGTATGTTTGCATATGTGCTTATAATAATTGAAAATAATATTTTTAGGAAAAAAACATCTCTTCGTTTTGTTCTCGTTTTAGTTAGGATGAAATAAAAAGAAAAGTGCAATATGTGCTTCATACTGCAATGGTTTAATACTTGAATATCGACCATACAACGCAAATGATTTACTCAATGCTACAAATATTATTTTTTTTTATCATGGGATGTACTTCGCATTGTACTCCCAACTTATTCTATTCGCAATCCTTTCTTCTTTGGCGATGTACCATGTGTCTCTTAGCGTAGACAGAAATTCTTCATAAAAGCCTTGCCACAGTTTCAAATCTCTACCGAAATGTTCTGCCTTGTGGTAAAAGATCTGTAAGCGGAAGCAGATATGTTTTCCGTAAACCTCAACACGAACCAAAGGTAAAAAAATTTAATGTGTGGCGTTGCAAGTTTCAATTCTATGCCCTGACGCCCAGTAACTTTTATAAAGATCAAGAAGACAGAGCAAAGCTCGACACTAGCTTGCGAATGAATTCTGATACTAACCTATCGCACAGAGAAAGTGCAAATTTCTTTTTCTTAGCAGGCATACAATGCCGTGACGAAGCTGTGAATAATCACGTTAAACTCCTAGTAATTCTTATGGATACTCGAACATAAAGGCTTTGAAAAAATTTTGGAAAGACTTTAGCTGTATGCTGTAGGGACCAACCAGTGCTCTACCTTGATTTTTGAAAATCAGTCATAGTGAGACTTGACAGTTGCGAAAAGTATGGAAAACGAATATAGTTTACCGTTTTGATAAGCGAAATCTGTTTCGTCCTTATTATACAAAACAATTGTAAGCCACCAACCACAAGAGTGTTCTTGTAGCCAACATGTAATCTAAGTATTTCTGAAGTACAAACGAGTCCCTAAAAAGCCAGCCTTGTCATTAGTAACTGTCAAATTCTTCACAAGTAAGCAACCAATTCAATGAAGTCACGTCTTATCGTGAGGTCTTATATGCAAATTTCAACAGCTATTTAGGCAAAAAAGGAACTGTTAGGATGGAATGATAGCTAAAAGCTCATAACACCTTCATTGTGATTGCACTTGCAATTTGTAATGATATAGATGCTTTTCTTGAAGGCTTACAAAAAACTAGATTAGAGCGGACTAGATTAGAAGTTCACTTTGCTTCATTGCCTGCATTATATATAGAAGCATTTTTTCCTACATTTTCTTCCAGAAGTTAATCGTCACGTCATCTACATGTGTAGGTTTGTGGAGCGCCCCTTTTCTGATTAGAGTAGCCTTGTTCTTGCGTTCAACTTGGGAGTTCCTTAAGCGTCCTAGTATACTGAGCTTCAATTCCAAGAGGTTTTGGGAGCGAAATGTTGCTTTGAACAGTAAGCGCATTCACCATCAAACCCGTTGAGGGGCAACAAATTGTTTTCTCTTATTGTCAACCTATAGCCCAAATTTGCCAAAGCAATTAACTCCGATATCTGCCGCGATAAATACGAATATGAGGCTGACGTTAAAGCAAATGTATAGACAAGTTTAAGTTAAACAAATTTACGTGGACTTTAGGGTAATTATGGAAACTGTAATTTGCTGCCCTGTGATTTAAAGCAACCAAATGATTGTACCACCAACCTACGATGAAGGATATAAAGGAATGCTTATAAATAACAACATATGTGCGAATAGAGCGCTGCAAATGTTGGTGGTAGTCATATACCAACCACAAGGGAGTAAATTTGTTTATAAATACTTAATGCCTAAAATCGATTCAAAATTTGATAGATGTCACCTTATATTCTTATATACAGATTGATATCAATATACTCGCTAACAGGGATTACTAAACTGTTCTTACAGCTTTCCCGATTGTATATTTATGTGTTCTCACATTTCCTGTGTTATGTCGAATTTTAAAACTCCCAACTTTTGCTTGTACGTTCAGGCACATTCTTTTCTTTTATACGACTTAAGTGTTCGCGTTAATGTTAAGAAAAAAATCATTAGCTACAGTAGTTATTGAACGTAGGTTATTGACCACACTTCTTGGAGAGCAGCGATAATGTGGAGACACGAGCAATAACTGATTGTTCAACTTGTTTTTTTTTTTGTAGAATTTTATAAAACTTCACAAAAGATAAATATTTAAACTGCCAAAGTGCGAAAGTTACACAAAAGTGTTAAAATTTTTTATAAATAACTTTTATAACACTTTTGTGCACTACAAACATGTCTAAGTGTATGAGAATGAAGGACACAATTTTTGGAAGCTAAAGGAGAAAGTGGCGGCCTTTCCTATGCGGAACCTAAACAGTTAATAACAAGTAAAAATATATAAAGGGACACCTTTAAATACTCTACAACAGCCCGATTAATATATTTAAGCAAAATAAGGGTATGTGAATCGGTAGTGGTGCGAACACCCAGTATTTCAATAGCGTTTTTTCTTGGACCAAAAGACGGAGCGGTACCAAAGTTCATCAAAATATCTTAAAAATCACAACCTGTAGGTTGAACACCAGAAAACAGTGTGGGCGGGTGGGCGGATGGATAGATGGACGGACAAGCATAGATGTATGCGGAAAGTGATTCTGAATCGATCTGTATAATAGAAGAACGTCTATTACAAGTCCTCCTGGGTACTGCATGTACACAAACTTAATATCTTGCTTTTTTGTATTCGACCCGTAGTTTGTTCTGATTCGGGTTCGGAACACCGTTTCGACCACATCCCCTTTAACACCTTATTTTGGAAAGTCGTTATATGAATAACTGTACTAAGTAAAGTGATGCAGGGCATCTAATGGTAACAGCAAAATACGAGCCTTAAAAAATTCAATTCTTTGCTAATTAGTCGCCCAGCCATTGAGAGCAAAACCGAATGGTCCATCTGTGCACTGCCACTCAATCCTATTCAAGCGTCTAATACACAATACGCTGATCAGATCAACTTGGAGTATTTATATCAATACTTAGGTATGTAATCTGATCTCAACCTGCAAGGAATTGCCTACAAGTTATGCACTGAAAGTGCGAAGACATTCCTATTTTCTCTGTTATTTATTAGATATCATATATTGCTAACTTTCCTAATAGTAGCTTCCTAGGGCACTAAACTGTTAAAATATCTTAAGATAACACCTCGCACTATTTCAACTCCTTGCGTTAAGCAAAATTGCAAAACTTGATAATTAACGAATACGTGAAGAAACATGTTTTGAGTTCATTTTGTTATTGTGATGCTGCTAAATCCTTCATACAAGACTTTCCAATTGGAACTTCTTCTGCATTATTGTTAGTTGGAATTAGTTAGGCATTTCTCACCTTAGTATTTGCGTTGTTATATTAAAAGTGTTGCAGTTAAATGCAGTGAATATGTTCGACATCTGTACAAAAGCCCTTTGTGACGAAAAGATGGATTGGGCTAAATTAGCTGCTAATACGAATTACAAATTGTGAGAAAAACGCTGGAAACTTGTCAACGCAATAACAAGACGCTTTGGCTGCTTCATTAAGAGACTTTTTCCATTGTAATTCTATTCCAATATAACTGAAACAACCACAAGTTTTCGTATTTCTGCGAAGGTCTTAACAATTCGTTTTCCGCCTATTTTTAACGCTACAATAATTTATTCTCTTTAATATACAAAAAACATCACCAGCAGTCTTCTCTTCATGACTCTCCTCTTTCAACGACTGCTAATTTAATTTGCTAAACGATTAACCGAATAAATTGCGGTGTGTATGTCGACATTCAGTTTTCATTCGGCGCATTTAAGAACTGAAAGCATTTTTGTAATATGCATTTGACATAGCATAAGGCTACGCCAAAGGAAAAATTTTTACAAATCAAAAAAGTATGATTAAAGAGAAAAATATAATAATAATAATAATAATAATAATAATTAAGGGGAAAATCTTGAAACGGTTAAACCTAAACATCAAAAGGCCACGGAGACAAGCATCGTACACGTTGTAAATAATACGCAAAGCGAGCAAAAGTGACAAGGATGATGATGACGATGACATATGTAAAATGCGGCTTGAACAATGACGAAATAGGTCGGCGGTGACGGCTGTTGAACATGATGTAACACTCCAACAGGAAATTTGTGCAGAGAAAATACACCCCGCAACTAATTACCGGTAACTCGGGTTTGTTGTGGCACGTTTTATCGAAAGTAAATTACTCAAGCAGATTTCTATCTCTCTACTTCCCATCTTCGCACTCTCTACCACTTTCGTCCTACTCTCCCTCTCTCTCTCTCTCTCGCTCAAAGTACACGAAATACCGGGTCAAGTTGATAGGTAGCTGACAAATTATTATATACACGAACGCACGCTGTGACAAAGAGACAAACGGAAAACTTCCTCTATACTCAAATAATCAGTCACTCGAATAAGAAGTATGAACGCCTAAAAGCATGATTGTCAGCTGAAAGTAAAGCTCGTAGTAGTTTTTCCGTGTGCCTCATAACATTGTATATGCTTGTGCAGGTTTCGGTTAAATTATTAGTGTGAACGCTATCTGCTTTCTTTTCAAAGTCTAACCCTTTCTAGCCGCTCAAGCTCGCGTGTAGTGACAGTTAAAAGGCGCTTGTCATTTTAATCCTTGACATAGCTCTGACATTTGCACTGACAGTGACAACACTTTGATGGCTGAATGGATGCGTATACACACAAATCTCTACAATAACTTTTACAAGACCGCCGTCTCTACAACGTTCGTCAACATTTACAGAGATATCCTGTTGCTCTTAACCGTTATAAAGTTAAATTTACCTCATATTTACGAAAATGATTCACATAACTTTGAGTGTAAGAGAAGAGCCAGAGTATAAGGGAAAGAGCTATTGCGGGATTACTGTGTGATGTGTTTAAAATTTTCTTAATTTATTAATTGTTGGCAAAATTTTATGTTTTTTTCGTAATTTTCTTCTATTTGCGGAGTGTGACTTTGCTAACTACGTTAGGTGGGGGGTGTTAGTGTAACAGTTTGTTTACGTTCGAGTGCGATTGCTTCTAAGGCTGGGTATGCCAAAAAGAATGGAAAAAGACATTTTTCTGTCTTCAACAGAGTGAATCATTTGTTGTTGATTTGCTGAACTTTAGAAATAGAGTTTCTCGTACCCACTATTAAACTACGAAGATTTGGAAAATGTTTAGCATGAATCGTGTATAGACTCAGTAATTTATATAATTTTCACTAGATTAAGCATCTCTTTCGATTTATTCACGCCTATCTATCCACTTATTTATTGCCTGTCTATCAGTTTGCCGTACATCGCTGGAAGGCTCAAGTTGTTGACATTAAGGCAGAATACTAGATCTTAGTGGGTAAACTTTTGTTTTTGGTAAAAAACAACTTTGAACAAGAAGCAAAAATTCGAACTTGTCAAGGTTCAGCCGATGTCAAGTTCAAGTCAAAATTGATATGAAAATACTCTGAGTCCGCCATGTTCGCAGCTACGTATATCAAAGCACTTTGTAAGGTCTTGGTCTCAAACGCTGCAGGTGGATATAAAAAACTCCATGGCACGTATGTCTTTCTCACTTCATTTATTTAGCTCGCGCGAAACTCGATTGGGATTTCACGCAGCTCCGGGATATTCAATAAAATGCGTGCTCTGCTGTCGTTGATATCAGAGTCTGTAAAGTGTCTGAAGATTCCTGATAGAAATGCTTTTTGTCTTTACTAGCAGTTGGACAATAATCCGTATTTGCAGCGTTTTGTTTCTCTTACCAATTAATGTTATGCGGAACAACTTTTTAATTATGTATCAAAAATCAATCAAGTTTACACAATACACACAATCTTAGCTAAAGCTATAGGAAATATAGCAACTAGTTCAAGTTATACTACAGAAAAGTAAACTTTCAGTTGCTGTCAGTTTGTGTCAATGTGTCATTCTGTTGCACAATATGACATTTATCGTTACTTTTATCTAACAAGTAAGTATGAGAGAATGATAGTAAGTAACTCTATGTGTACATGGGTGACAGCGTGTGTGCGTTTTAAGTTTTAAAAAACAAAATTTATTAAAATCCTTCTTCCAATTGATCGCATTGCACAGAGATGGACAAAATAAACTTTTGGATATGTCCTTGTCTCCATAGATGGGCAAGACTATCTATATATCCATGTGTATGTATTTGTTTGGAAGTAATCCAATGATGTCAATCAATTTGTACTCAGTTTTATACTTTCATTATGAAATTTCCTGTGAAAGAAAATTAAAATTTAATGTTAAGTAATTCGATCAGAAACTAGTTAATGACAAATTATTTAGACGTTCAACAAAGTTTAAAAGGAACAAAAATACCTTCTGTGTCAAAACAAGAAATTCTTAGATTTCATTTTGCAACAATATAAGCCCAGCGCACTGAATGCACTAAAATTTCCAAACATTAAACTGAGGCAATTTCCAAGCTAAAGTCGTGGGAGCCCCCTGTAGCAATTTACTGTTCCCTTATTGTGTATATCTCCTATTTAGGTTTTTACATGGGTATAAATTCGTGCGATCGGCTTTTTTTGTGATGAAACGTGCGTTAATTTCAGAGCAAAATAAATGAACAGATTAATCAAAGTATTGTCCATCACTGCCTACTACAGTTGCCCACCTCGCCGATAATCTTTGAATTCCAGCTCAAAAATCTATCTAGTCTTATGACCCGTTCCCCCACTGAACTTACATTTGGATATTATCGTCTAAGTCGAAATCCCAATCGAAGAATGATTATAAATGATCGGCCGCAACCATTGCGAATCTGAGGAAGTAATGTCTGCTAATGACATAGGGTTACAGATTAAAAGAGTAAACATTTTCTGCACGATGGACAGATGAACGCTTAGGTGCATTCCGGATTTGAAGCTGACCAAGTTTTTATAAACTTTATGGTGTTTTTAAAGTTTGCTTCTGGACGTTATAAAGATATCGGAAAAAAAATTTAATTGTAAAACATTATGATATAGAGTAGGCGTGGTCCATTTTTCCCATTTTTGTACACGTGCTGCAGTATCGCTCATAGAATATACGTACAAATTTTTGTTCGTTTATTTAGGTTAGGAGTAATGAGCCAGAAACTAATATTTTACGTGTTTTGAAAAACAGAGGGTTTCTCATTTTACATACTATTGTAGACATGCACTGCAGCCGATTCGGCCCACTTTCGATACCAACTCGCGTGCAAGAATGTCCAATGGTTCTGCCATATTTGAAGTTCATGCTTCATTTTTTCGCCCGGAGAACGTTTGCAAAAGACATTACACAGACAGACATACGCGCATGCTTAAGTCGATTAAGAATTTAATGCTGACCAACACTACTTATATGTTATGAGTTGTTTGAAGCTTTCTTGCTAGCGTTGCAAACGTTTTGATAATATGAACATACCCCTCATCTTTGGGTGATGGGTATAAAAACATGCTATACCGCACTGGGATTTGAATCCGCGAACACTGGCTTGATAGTCGCGATTTTCACCTATTCGGCTGCTCATGCAGTGACGAATGAATTGATGGCCACTTATAATCTTTTTGGTATTTGTATAGCAATTTTTGGATCAGCAATCCATGTACGGATAAATCGTTAATCGGACGAAAGCTGCTGCGCGTATTTTTAAGGACACACCTCCTCTTAACATAGCCAGGCGGATGATGAGGATTGGCCTTTTTTGAATATTTATGAATACCGTACGCGACTATCAGGTATGTTATATGCTCACGGCTTTAGCGCCATTTGACATAAACAGCCAACCGCTCAGTTCAAATAGAAACCGCAGGTCATTATTGAGGAAACGACAATTGTTTGCTGAAAATGTTGACATCAATCAAATTTTCGTACTATATGCGGTCAGTGGATGTTGCTAAAAACTTTGAAGTTAACTGAATTAAACTCTGACTAATTAATTAATTCAGCGCCTGAAATGAAAAAAGAAAACGATGAGAGAATTCTATATTTGTGCAAAGTATCTAAACAGATTGATTCTACGGAATAACGACAATTTAAGCTAAACCTTCATTTAATGCATTAACTCAACTGCTACATCAAAATTAGGGTATGCGAGCATTAATCTAGAGTTCGGAGCCGTATTGCATAACAACTTCTCAATGTCTTGCTTGTATCAGGTAATAAAAATATCAAACAAAAATCTATATGATAATATAAAATAGATTTAAAATCAATTTAGAAAACATCAAAAACAGATTACCATGTAATTCTCATACGTAAGTATATAGTTTTTCATAAAGTAAAGAGTATGTTAGTTATATTATCGTTATTTTTCTATACCCCTGTAAGGATATGTGTGTGTGTGTGTGTGTGTGTGTAAATCAAAGTTGATATGCAAAAAAACCAAAAAAAAAAAAAAAACGAAATTGCAAAATAAATTTGAAGAAAAATCACTGACGCATGCAATTTCTTCAATTGGTAATCTTTGGTAATCATGACCAATCTAACAAAAGTCATCTCTAAATTAAATGCCGACATATTGTTCACCAACATAACCCTGCACATATGTGCAGAGTGTATTTGAAAACTCCTTTGGTTATCCTTGACCAGCACACACAAACACTGTCATACACACACTCTTGCATTTTTAACAAATAAAATAAATTCAGTCAGTATGTGTAAAAAAAAGCAGTTGAAAAAATACTTCCATACGTTCGTTCGTCAATTTCCGAAAGATTCCCTTAAGAACGAACCCACAGACGCACGCTCCAATACTTTGCAGTTATTATAATTTAGCCATAACTGAAAACCAGTACTTTTTCGAAAAATTTAAATTACAAATAAATCCCAAAGAAAACGTAGAAGAGAAACGAAAGCAAAAATTTATTCACTACTTTCTTATTAGATTGATGGACATTTGTTGTTACTTCATTGTACATAGAGTTTACATTGCGTACATCTATGTTAACATACAGAGATACAGTAGTTTTCATTTAATTGAGTAATGACGTTTCCTTTTTATTTAATTGAACAACCACTGACGGGAAGCCGGTTATACGTGTAACATGGTGGCAGTCACAAAAAGCTAGGAAAGAGGACGAGGTAGAGAGGGGTCGCTGCCTGGTGCCTGGTGCATACCCAACCGGCAGGTTTTATGCCTTTACGTATCGGACACTCGCTACGAGGTTTGAACGCGCGACCACCGACTTGGCAGTTGCGATTCCTACCTATTCGTATCTTATTTACTGGCAATATTCTGGTTTGTAGTTAGACACTGGCAATGATTAAACAATTTGCTTGGCTAAATTTACACATGCAATGCTTTTTCGGTGACCGCTCTCAAATAGCTAAAGTGTACTGTATATGTATTTGTAGATCAAAATAAAAGGTTTTTATTTGCCCAAAATTCGAATTTTTTTCTTGGTCAACAATTCATAAAAATAAATTGAGTATTTTTTATATATGTTTAGATATGTGGCCTGAAATCTATGCACATCTACATCTACAATGCGTGCCTGTGTGTTCGTGTTCTCTCTAACTCTGTGAATTAAAAACTAATTTCTTTGTATTTAACCCTTCAAACTTATTTATCTACAGAATAAAAAATTTATGGTTGACTCAATTCATTTTAAGTAAAAAGTTAATATGAAATTTTAATAATTAAAAGAATTGAATGTGCGCTTATGTAGGAGATATGTATATATGAAGTTTTTATATATATTTTAATTCTTCTCTTTCTGATTTTTTATAAAAGTAATTGTGTAAGAACTCCGAATGTGCAAAAATAAGAGCAAACTACTGCCCGACTCTGGAGGTCGCTTCCGAAGGCAATGCAGAAACCTTGAGCTTAGAAAGTTTTATTTAATTTTTTCCTGTATTGCCTTTGTAGGAATCAAAACACCTTTTAAATACCTTGTCAGTCGGTATATCACAGCAACTAAGATAAGGTATTGAGGTTAGTTAAGATATTTGGCCTATTGCCGATGAATGACAAGTTCGGCTTTCAACCCTCTTGCCACCGTCATCATTTTCCCATCTATTAAGAAAGTTACGTATTACGTCTACGCGCGCAAATTGTTGCTTATTATATTTCATACATTGGCAGTTGTTATTTCCAAGACAGTTTTCCGCCGACGAGTTTTTTGATGTTTGGAATTTCAAATCATTTTCATATTTTGTACCTTTTTCTTTTTATGGCCGACTTTTTCTTTTCTCAAAAATTGTGAAAAGTTTATTCACATTCCTCAGAAATTCATGGAGAGATATCTCACCCACGTACATACATACGACGAGCAAAGACGCGAACAAATGAGAAGAGCGATTCTAACACACAATATAGCTTTATGGTAAGGGCTTTGTGTATATGGTTTTTGTTTTTGTTGGTTAAGGGGGCAGTCAGTGCAGATTTGAATACGAATTGGACTAATTGTTAAAAGCAAAGGCAAATATAGAAAATGTAGGTCGGCTTAGGAGCGGCAACGAACAATTCATAGCAGACAGAATGTGTGACTCCCCCTTTCGCTTTGA
Organism: Glossina pallidipes; assembly: GCA_000688715.1. Taxonomy (NCBI): domain Eukaryota; kingdom Metazoa; phylum Arthropoda; class Insecta; order Diptera; family Glossinidae; genus Glossina; species Glossina pallidipes. The sequence goes on along the minus strand of JMRQ01002108.1, from coordinate 250,194 downwards.
AATATACAGAGAAGTATTTCTTGTACATAGGAGTCTTACCTTACTACTCTACTAATCTGTGACAGGATATGTGTAGGGAAACAAAAATTCTTATCAGACTTAGTGGTTTTTGTTTTTCGTAGCTTTATTTGTACGTAGCAATACTTAGAGTATGGAACAAAGTCAGAGTAAATAAATAAATTTATTGATACAAGCCTTCGTTGTAATTCCTTCAGACGTCTGCACTAGCGGAGAATTGGAAAATCCCTTACCAATTGATAAATTATTCGAAACTGTGTCTATTGGTTCTGGTTGCTAAAATATATTGCTTGTGAATATTAACATAGACTTGTTGGTTTAAAAAAAACAATTTTGATTCTTTATGTCAATAATATATTTTAATATTTGTAGAAGAACAAGAAAAAGTGAAACGAAAAGCAAAAATCGACGACAATGGAACATAGCTGAACACGAATGTTGTAACACCCTCCAATCCGTGGTTTCCGTTACACTTATTATGTTTGATGACATTTTGCTGTCGGATATTGCAAGCACATAGGGGCATCCGTTTGTCTAATTTCATTGTATGTTTATAGGGATATCTTCCGATTCGCATTTGGTACCTGCCGAATAGTTTTAAAAGCAAGTCAAACGGCCAATAATGTACAATAAATTTGTAAACGTTGTAATGCCAATTAATGTTACATATGAGACGCTAAAGTTTACATATCTTTCGGAGGTGAACACAGTGACAGCAACAATGATGGAAATAGTTATATAAAAACCTAAAAAACATACGACATATGACATTTAAGAACTTGGAATGACAACAGACTGCAAAAATTAAGGAAACAGGATAAACACGCAAACATACATATACATATATATATATATGTATATACAAACAACAATGACATTAAGAACAACAAGAATATATGTTAGAGAAGGATGGGAAAAGAAGAAGGAGAGATTTCAAGAAACGTTTTGTAGTGAACAAACTTAATTTGATGCAACTAGAATGCAAACACACAACCAAATGTATGTCTCTGGGCAAGTGTGACTTTGTTGAGAGTAAGAACAAGATAACTCAACAGTTTTCTGTAAGCAAACTGAACAAGAATATGAGGCAGAAAAAAAACTTATGGACTACAAGAAGGATGGATAGCTGTCCTGTAACTAAGTCTGTCCATCGTTTAGTTTTTCTGTAACTATGATTGTCAAACATATTCAAAAAGTATCTGCTGCTGTGAGGGAAATGTGAAAATAATATACTTTTGTAAAACTGAAGCAACACAATGTAAGGAGAATGCATATATGTATGTGTACACAACTGCATTTATCTAAGTTTACGTAACATATAAGAATTTAGTACAACCCAACTGCAAGACTTAAATGAACGAAATTGAACACAACCGAAACGAGCTACAGCGAACAGCTTTAAACGCATATAAAATGAACGCATGAGTTCAGAATGAAGGATGAACATCAATAAACATGAATATTTTGGAAAGAGTGAAGAGCTGACTGACGGACTGACTCAATTGAAAATACCAAAGCAATTAAATGGCTAAGATGGATGGACGATTGGATAGACAACAGACAAACATTAGTTTGCAATAACCGTAGTAATGGAAAACAAAACAAGAGGAGCAAGAGGATAGATTATATATTAAAACAGACGATACATTAGTATATATATCCAGCTGTTTTAAAAACATATATATGTAGTAAGTTTGATGCTTAAGATAGCACACAAGTCAAATTTGACAAGACGTTAGATATACACAATTTTCTTTTTTTCAAATTGAATGATGTGCAAGTTTGCTGCGTTTATGTTCGGGTCACTCATTTATCTTCTTTTTCTTTTTAAAACAACTCTTTGTGTTACTATTCTAAAAACAAAAAGAAAATGTAATGTACAAAGTGATGACACATATGTACAGCTTTATGTGAAATTCTCGTTTGTGACTTCCGATAGTCTCGACGACTGCTTTAATTTTTTATTTAAAAAATGGACGATATTATTCTGGACAATCAGCCATAAGTTCGTGACATTTAATATCTTAACTTTTCCTGTTCTGTAGACCTTAAATAGATACCTTCTTTCAACCGCTTATTAGGCTAAGTCTTCTTTTCTTCGGCGCTGCTGGAGACTGGGCCGCCAGGCCATCCGGTTTTTCTTCTTATAGCTCCCACAAAGAGAGCTCTCAAATTAACGTATTTTGCTGTAGATAAATAAGTCAGTTTAGTGCTCTAATAACAAGCAATAATTATATTAATAGCCTCTTTCATCGGACTCACATCCTACGTATATTTATATCAATTATATTTATATCAATTGTGATAATGCCCGTGAGCCGCACGTAGAGAGTCTGAAAATAGTTTTGCCGATTCTTAAGTGTAGAACTAATCAATAAATATCAGACTGTCCCTACCTACAAATGCGAAATTTTCGGTTCGAATTTAATTTTTTTATATTTGGTGAATCTCAACAACAAATCATCAAACAAACGGACGGATAAATAAAGGGACCAGCAGGCTTAGGATGGAATCTATTTTACTATCTATCATTATTCATAGTTAAGTTGAAAGAGGAAAAAGAGGAAGGAATTATGTTTAACACTGAATGTAAACTAAGGGTTAATTACTTGGCATCAACAGGATATCTAAAGAAAGAAAAAAAAAAAAAATAATATGTAAAGAAAGAAAAGAAGGAATCGTCGTATGATAGATGTACATTAGGTAAAACAAAAAATTCGCGGCGTTTCTCCCAATGGATGGTTTTTATGACGCGTAACTTTAGTAAAAGTAATTCTAACGAACCACTCTATATATATAAATATATATACATATCACATGTTCGTAATCTGCGGGTATTTACAAAACAAAGCATTTGCTAATTAAGCCGGAAATAACTGGATTTGGAAAATGGAAGAAAATTTTAAAAAAAGTCGCTATTTTAAAATATCGCAGAGCTAAACATTTGCAAAAAGTAGTTTCGACACATTTCCAGAAGATTATAGTGGGTTGCAGCCCACCGTAATATACTCCGTACCACACTGCAGTTATTCATATGACGACTTCCCAAAATAAAGAGTTATGTGAGAAGTGGTTTGATTCGAACCATTGTTAATAGCGTTCGTCTTTGGGCCAAAACACGCCAGTGCACCATATTCCATCAAAAGATCTCAAAACTTATGGCCTATAAGGTGAATAGAAGAAACAGATGGACAGACAAGCTTGGAACCCCCTTCTGGTTGGTATAATAAAAGGCGGGTCCATCCTAAGTGGTTCTGGGCGTTTCATACATCGGCGCAAAATGAATATGCCCTTATACAGGTGTCGTAGGGTGTAAAAAGGGACTTGAATAAATAAACTGAATTTTCTCCAGCGATTCGTACTTGAAACGAAATTAAAATGCGTCATTTTTGAAGCGACGAGAAATGAGTCGGTTGCAGAATGTGCAGAAGGTATGCAGCCGATAATGGCTCAAGATGAATAAGAAAAGGTGGCGAACCCCGAATAGCCGTCACATGGGATTTGCAGACAATTGAGGCTAAACGTTCAAAATGGATTGATAGGAAATGCGGTTACGGCAAAGCTGGATTAGATGTGTTTTTAAAAACTGGTCAAAACTTGGAAGATCCGGTCCGTCTGATCTAGCTCCGTTCGGCTTACATTTATTTTGCTCCCTTCAAAATTCCTTTTAACAGTGTAAACGTAATTTTAGAAGAGACTTGAGGAAATTGATTGGACCAGGTTTTTGCCTAAAATTGCGAAAAATCCTGTAAAGATGACATAATGACTTTGCTAGAAATATAGGAAATAACCACCGATCAAAATCCCTTAATTTGTTTCCACAAAGTTTATTTAAAATACAAGTATTCCCGAGAGCCCTCTCAACACTTGACGGAAAAGTGGTTAAAAACTAATCGCTCCTCAGTTTATAGACACATTTGGGTGGCGCATAAAAAATCTAATTAATTCGTTAAGTTTAGAAGGTTGTGCGCAATCGTACTATATTCTTCATTAGACTTCTTAAGTTTATGAAGGTCTTACTTTAGATGGGCAATAACTGCAAAGAATATTTTTCGCAGCTAAATCTAATAAGAACTGTGACTTTGAGATTTATTGTTGACGTAAAACATGCAGTCTTCAGACCGTTTCACTGGGAGAATAAACAATATGACAAACTTATTGCCACCTCTTTCCGACAGTAACTATGCAAACGAAAAATAAAAGTCTTCAGAAAAAAAAAAGCATATTTCTTTGTGCTTTTTTACCATCGCTTTCTAATGTTTGTTTTTTTTTTTATTATTTTTCTCAAAAGCGTATAAAAATTTATGGTTGAACCTTATCCCAGAGCCATCAACGTCACAAATTGTTTACTTACTTCGTTGGTAGTTGTCAGAAATGAGTTGAAAAAAAAGCTGCAAAAAAGTAAAACTTTTGTTTTGTTTTTGTTGTTGCTATACTACTACTACTATCACTACTAGTACTGCTACTGTTATGGCGAACAAATAAAAACTTATGTGGACACTGAGGAACCATCAACAATATGAGAGCCATCCACAAACATAATGTGACAGTGCACTTTTGCAACAACACCAAGCAATTTAAAGGACGAAACTTTTTTAAGGCGACCATAAATATATATATATATATGTATATATATATATATATACATATATACATATATACATATATATGTAAGAAGTAGCAGAAATAAAAGTTCAGTTCAAAGCAATGATTAAAGTGTTGAGAAAGTAGGAAAGAAAGTAAAGACCAAACTATACAAGAGCTTAAAATTATATGTGTTTACTCTTGCGAATGTGTTGGTAATTTAAAAAAAATATATATACAGTAATTACTGTCGACATTTATTAATAAAAAAAAAGTAATTGTAAACCACTGCAGTGAATACAAATCATTAGCAAAGCTTACCCTATTCCGTCTTATTTTCTTATTTGCTTCTACAATATTTCATTTTCTGTAAGTATAAATGGCCCATATATGGTCTTGAGGCTTTTGAGGGCTTATTTCAAATCAAGGAAAAAGAGATACGAAGATGTGTATTACCTCCTATTCATCAGCTATCCAACGTTTGTCCACTGAATGATAATCGTGTATAGTTGGACTAATGCACCCGAAAAGTTCAATTACACCACCTACCCAATGCATTGCTAAAAAAAACTAAGCTATCTGCACAAACCGATTACGTCATCTATAAGGTCTCGTTTATATTAAAATCGCAGAGAATATTCATATGCTGCAGTACTCGTGCAGGTCGTAAATTTTGAGATATTTTGATGAAACATGGCACACTGACGGCTTGCTCCCTAAGGACGAACGCTATCGAAAATGGTTGAGATCGGTCCACTTTTTCGACCACTCCCCATATAACGCCTTATTTTTAAAACACTTTTTATGGAAAAAACTTGCAAAAATTTGTCAACAAAACTCACTGAATAGTAAAACTTTGACATTGTAACTTGGTGCGAAAAAATCTGTTTGGATGTGGCAAGTCTTTGAACCTCCTCTCATATCATATAACCATTCTTGTGAAAACTCAATTTTTATGTAGTAAAATTTTATTATTTCATGGAGAAAATTAGTTCACAATTGTAAAATAACATAGGAACCAACCTTACCGAACTTGCACCACGTAGGTCTATTATTTTGATACTGCAGCATATAAGTCCCCAAGTCATGTACATTTTTATATGCCAAAAAGGCCCAATTGTTAGTATTTTACGATTTAAATTTGTTCGTTCCTCTAATATGCGGCCTTTCATGAAAAGTATGCCTTTGCTTGAAAACCATACTAGATGTACTGGTGTAAAGCACTGAAGGGTCGGTTTTACCCGACTATAATGCTATTACCTCTTCTTAAATTATAATACGTAATACTGTGACCAAAAAGTAAGACCAATGTTCAAATTAAATTGCGTGGGCACATCGGCCATTGGAAATTTTTTTTCCTTAAATTGGTATCGCTGTGACAGACATCGACATCAAATTTCACCTCATAATAGTCATTAGTGTGTCACAAGACAATGTGTGATTTTATTTAGCAAAAAACTAACAATCGGTCGTGAAACGCATTATTACGAAAGATGAGATTTGGATCCACTGGTACGCCTCGGAAATAAGCGATTATTCGAACTAATATCGGTTAAGCCGATATTAACAATGTTCTTCAATTATCGTGGTGTTGTGCATAAAGTCCTTCCGCTGGGCCAAGCTCGTGACAAGAAATATTATTTGGGTTTGGGAATTACTTTGAAGGCAATCAAATAGCATTCGCATAACAAGTAGACACAATTAATTGGTTTTATTTTTTGGACACAGTGGTACATTTACACTTTTTACGCATCTTACTAATTTACACAACATTCAAGTTTCGAGTTTCTTTGATCAAAAAATTGTAAATCTCCTTACATTAAACCCGCTAAATACGTGTATGTTTTGACAAAAGCAATTGAAAGCGCATTTTTGGAAGTCATAGGTCTTGTTCTATCCCATCGCACTGATGCGTTATTCCTATTTTCGGTGTGAGTCTTCAACTTTTCCAACTTTCTACGCGGCTTTGTGGGAATCGACAAGTTGTACAAGACATTGACAGTGTGACAAGAGAAAAGAAGTAAGAAAATTAAGTTCGGTCGTGACTGAATCTCTTGTACCCATCACCGTTATCTTAAAAAGACAAAAAAAAGAAAAGCACTAAATTTTGATGCTCTACAATATGGGAGTAAGCGAGGTTGATTTTTTTTATTTTCAATATAAAAGCATTTGTCGCATAGCCGCGTGGGCGTTATAGGCGTGTCTTTTCAAAAGTTTAGGGCCCCTCCCAACTCTTTCGCAATTTGTAGGCGATATCTTGATTTTTGCGCACAGGGAAATGTTTACCACAAACGCTACAGAGTTCGGCAAAAGGGCAGGTGGACAGACGGACGTGTTTAGGCGCATTTTATACTTGAAAGTGCCGAAGATATTGAAAAAAAAAAATTTTCATACACTATAATATTGCGAAGGCGTAGTCAATATTTTCATTTTCATACAGTTACTACTGCATCGCCCATAGATATTTTGGTACATTTATCTGCTTATAAGCAAAAAACCCATTTCGTATTCCTTTGGAAAACAGAGATGCCCACAGTTTACTTGGTACTGTGGGCGCGTCTTTTGACAGATTTGGTCCATTTTCAACACTAATCTGCGTACAAGAACTTGCAATGTTTCTGCCAAGTTTGAAATCGATAGCTTCATTTCTGCGGCAAGGAGGTACACACGGCCGAGCGGGCAAGCAGACATACGGGCATACTTAAATCGATTCAGAATTTGATGCTGAGCAAGAATATATAGACTTTGTGGGATCTCTGAAGCTACCTTCTGCGCACTCCAAACACGTTGACAAAATGCATACACCACTCATCCTTCATTGGTGGGTATAAAGAAGCGAAAGATGAAATAAGAAAGACTTATTGCAAACTATTATTTGTATAATTGTTTGCGTCATTATTAATTTCATATTGTATTATCTTAACCCTCTGTTGCATTACATTACCTAAATAGCTAATGTAAATACAAAAAATTTTGAAATTTCCACTTCCTAAGCTTTTTTACTTTTGCAGCAGCAATAGACGCATTCCTTGGCATCAATTTGTTCCTCTATCCCAATCTAGAGAGTGTCAGCTCTATACGACATCGAAAGGTGAACACTCGAACGACTGCAAACCTTAGGGCGATTAAAGATGTATGTTGAAAATAGATCGAGAAAATAGAGCAAGTGGTGTTTACAGTGCTGTCTAAAAATAAAATTCTTTTTGTACCGAAATGGACTTAGCTCGCTTCGAAACTTAATGAATTATCGTAATCGTTGATTAAAGGGGTAATATTTCAATAGTGACAGACTCTTTTCAAAAATAACAAATACAACTTTCTATTACTGTTTATTCGTTTTATAAAAATTTTATGATAATCCTGGGGGATGTACACGATATTAGTTTTGCGGATTGCCATTCCTACCACTTCAAAACCGGGATCAATTGATCAGAATGAAAGTTCAGACAAATCAAAAGTTGTAATCAACGATGTTTATATCATTTTCATTGGGCTAAGCAATTTTTATAGATATGGACGACTTTATGACTCTTGTGTTTTCGCCAATCTACATATCACTATAAGCTGTAATGTGTTTTGCGGTTACAATATTCGGCAAGTGCTTCAAACGACAACACGGTACTTCTTGCGATTCTGCTATAGTTTCGTCTCAAACATGGATATTAACCTGATTGTTAGAAAACTCGTGGAAGGCCTGATTCAAAATAAACATATTCCGCTTACCATATGCAATTGGTACCACCAGCTTAAGACAAGGTAGTGGCGCTAATGGCTAACACTTTTAGCTTCCAAGTATTAGGGAATCCGAAGTTTTTTTTGACTACAAGGTATGGTTTTTGATTAAAAAGATCATTTAACTTTTGTCAATCGTTAACTTCGTTTTCTTTTTTCAATAATAGACTTCTTCCGCTTTCAAAGGAAACGGCGCAAATAGCAATCGGTAAATATATCCGCTTCATAAGATCGTCTGACTTTTCATTCCACTAGGAAGAATTATAGATCAAAAAAAATTACGTATATTCTCAGAACAGACAACATGAATAGTTATAGAATTCTTATCCGATGTTTGGTGTTTGGCCAGAGAAAAAGTGTTCAGTAAAGAAAACAAGCTCGAATACTTAAGCCGTCTTCTGATTGGTATTAGAAGAACTCTTACCCTTACTTTTATAATTTGCCTGCAAAGAAACATTAAAAATGACATTTCAAGGGAATGACTTCTTCAAAGGAATTGAGAATATTCTTATTTGAATAAAATATTCGTTTTCGCAGATTTAAGATAAACAGAAGAGAGCGAGAGAAAAGGAGAAAAATAGAATCCTGCAAGAAAATTATGGAAAATTATAGAATCATTGAAGAGCTAGATATTTATCAAAGGGCGGAAAGATATCTTAAAGCGGATTTTAAAACTGCGCAAAGAAGAGCAAGCCAAGCAAACGCAAAACTGTTTGAATGTATGGTATATGACTAAGCAGCTCAAACTAACTGAAATTAAAAGATGCGGCGTCCGTACTGAAAAGAAGGCGTAATGCTATACTTCTGTTACCGCAATCAGGAAGAGCAGAGGTATTACACAAGAGAGAAGGAAGCAATGCAGGAACACTTTAGCAAAACAGCAAAGTCCTATAGATCGGTCTAAAGCTCATCACCATTACAATTTTCTTTTCTTGTCATCGATTTTCTTCTTTTGTATGTAGAAACAATTTTTAACTGACTTTTCTATAAAGAATAAAATTGAGAATGTAATAAAGAATAACTGTTTTTTCACTTTACTGGAGAAATTTTTAACAAGCGTTACTCATGTATACGCACATCCGGGTGGGCTATCTTTCAAATTTGCTTGGCTGATATGATATATATTGACAGACGAGAAGAACTTAAATAATTATTTAAATAATAAAGAAAACTGAATTTTTTCTTTTCACTCATTTCTTTCATTCATTCATTCTTGCTGTTGACAAACCCTATATATTCATCATTACATTAAATAGATACCGGCCATTGATTAATTTATAGGAACATTTACAATCGAATCTAATAATTTTCGTGTATAAAGGATGCCTCGGCTACCAAGGTATATATATGTATATATACAGTAGGCAAATATAGTCTACATACAGAAAACTCCATTAACGGGTTGAGGATCAAAAGATGTATTTCGTAAGAACCAAAAACTTATATTAAATAACAATTCAAGATTTTTTTTGACTGAAGAGAAAAGAAAATATACTTCAATCCCGAAAAATATCACAAAAGAGTGTAAAAACAGTTAATTTCACAGGGCGTCTAATATACTATTGAATGGATCAAATTAAAAAGTTATTATATTGTTGGAATATCGTTTGCATCTAGTACTGTTGTATAAGTCTTGGCATTGAGGAAATCAATTTTTCTGTTACATTTACACCAATCAAGTTCCAATTCCCAAAACTAAAAACTTTCTTAAGGACTTCTATGTTAGAAATTTTATTTTTTCTACTAGCTACTCGTTAACCACGGTAGATGTGCTTCTCGGATCGTCACCCTGCTGGGAGATCCATTTGTCCAAAAGATCCATTTTAGTTGCGGAAGTCTTCTAATCGGCTTTCAAAAGATTGAGATAAAGGTGAGGATCCATTTTAGTGTCAGTAAAGGCCATGTTGCCTACTCAAGTCGGCGACATGTATCCTCAAACCACGAGAGGGCTTTACAGTTAGTAATAAATTTTAGTTTGGCTGGTATATGTTTTCTGCAGGTTTCCTCCACCCTCCTTCTTTATCGTCGTATCCCAGTATATTAAACTTAGGCTCGTCAGTAAAAATTATGTTTTTCCGAAAATTTTCACCATCATTTTAGTGGCGTTTTGCAAACTCGAAGCACTTTATCACATTGATTTTCCTTATAAGCTCTTTTTTCTTGGAATTCGGCTGTGGAAACATTCCGAACGGTTTCGCTATGAATACTAAGTGATTTATGTTTTGCTAGGTTTTCTGCAATGTGAACAGCACCGATTTTGAGTTCAACTCTTTTACAATTCTGATAATATTTCGTTTTTCACTCTCTGTAAGTTTGTTTGGTCGGCGTGATCGGTACTTACTTTCTGTGGCATTCGTGTTATTGTAGTTTTTTATAATAGTTTGGACAGTAGCACGACTTATTCCAATTATTTTTGCTGTTTCTAAATTTCTCTGCGTTTTTGTATCCGTGGAGGCATTTTAAGGAGAAGAAATAAAGAAACTCACTTTAAGTGAGAGGTTATTGTTTGTATGTACGGAAACAAGTAAAAAAACCGTTGTACACTCTTTTGTCATATGTTTTGAGATTGAAATATAGTTTTTGTTTATTACTTTATCCCAAGGCAAAAAAAGAAAAAAAAATTAATTTTTACTTCATATTAGTTTTTTTTTTCTAAGAAATGCATTTTTTGACCCTCAACCCATAAGTGCAGTTTTTAATAAGAGAAAACTTAATTTTTTCGTATTGTATGTAGACTTTATTGGGATACTGTCTATGTATACGTAACATATATTATCGCTGTATTGTCCTAATGAAATGATATAAAAGCTACTCATTGTATCACATGTTTTTTTTTTTGGTGTCTAGTGTGTGGCAAGTGTTGCAGTCATTTAAACGGGCTGTATTATACGAATAAATAAAAGATATGTTGTGGGTGGTATACGCTCCTACTGTCTGCGCAGTGACCTTTGGCTTCGAATGACTATTTTCCTTCCCTTCGGTTAAAGAAACCGATTTGATTGTAGTCAATAGATAGCACAAGAGGAAGTCCACGGGCGGCCCGTGGACTGATATTCGGAGCTTTGATATAAATGAATTTAAGTGGCAAAGAATCATTGTGAAGGAGACGGCGTAAATTTTGGTAAATACATAGAGAGCATAATTTTCTTGTATCAAAAATCATTAAATTTTTTAAAAAACCTTTTGGGCACCCACTGAAATATATGTCTGGTGAAAAGAAAGAACGTCATAAGGGGCAGTTGTGCTTAAGAAGTCAAAGGGATTGTAAGGCGATTGATGAGGTAAGTAATTAAAATCCGATTTCTGCATGCAGAAGAAGAATGAAGAGCAAAAGAACCAGCGAATTTGCGTCTCTACTTTTCCGATATTATATATAATTTAGATTAAAACAATTTGTATTCATTTAAACGTAAGAAAATAAAAACTTTTCTTTTTGTGTAATTGAAGGAAGGCTCAAGACAAGAATCTTTTTTAACAAATAGGTTTTAAAACAGACTAAATACGGTTGCAATTCTTTACCAGGAAGTTAGGCGGAGAAGTTTACCAAGTGGAAATAGTGGTAAGAAGTGGCAACGATAGGCAGCCGCTTATTTTGGTGGGTACATATTCTTCTTTACGGTATTGAAACGTATTTTTTTCATAAATGCCTGCTGTAAGCTCCCACCAATAAATTGCGATAACTTCAAAGCCAGCCAGCTCACCATGATGACTGCCTGTCCGTTTAACACCTAAGCTCTGCTTCTACTTTCGGTTTTTCCCCTACTTTGCACACAATCACTACCGTCGTCAGAGGTATATATAATAAACGTAATTAATTAGTGCTTATGCGGAGTTAGCTAAACGTAAAACACCTTTGTCTACCTTTCTAGAACCCGGATAATTAGAACCAACATAAGCTCTCTCTCTCAACGCTTTTTCCTCTTTTATCATACGCCAAGATAAGACTACTCGGAAAAATATAGTAAATGTTGAATGGAGATAACCCCATTTTCTCCCATTTCTAGATCGAAGAAATGAAATAGAAAAACATTTCTTATGGTCGCTGTCGTTCAACATATTAAATAGATACAGATCGCGGAGACATTCTAAACATACACATAATCAAGTGGCGGCACATTGGAATTGAAAATTGCAAGTATGTGGATCCTTCTCTTTGATTTCCATTTCTTAGGAGGCTCATGGAATCTGAGACGTATCCGGATTTTGAATTTCCTTTCAATATATGTCAGACATTAGTAAAATGAATTAAGCGGACGAGTGTTCCAGAATTTAACATATTAGCCACAAAGAGATAGATCACGTACCATCTTCAACAACAAAGTAATCTGGAAATTGGCACGCCTTCTTTGTTTTATATTTAACATTTCAATTAGTATTATTTTAAAGACTAGCAAACGTGATCTTAACAACAAACGGAGCATTTGATGCGAACGAGAACATACTAACAATACTCCTTAAATAGACTTACATGACAATTCCATCAGTACGTGATGTAAGTCATATATAATGTAGCACCATTCCAAATTTGCAATCGCGATGCACCAAAAATTCCAAGCGAAGCATTTCCTATTGCTAACCAGAACCCATCATCAGGTCATATTGGTGTAACTCATGATGAACGATCTTCTTCCGATCTGACCAAACACGATGGCGCTTATCCATACTTTGCTAAGTTTCGAGAAACTTGTTTTATTCTTTACCTAATATTTATGATAAACTGCTTTAAGATAACATATCTTTCATTTTTTCAAAAAATTTTTGGGCTCCATCAAGAATTAATCAACCAAACCTCGATAATAAAAACCTCGACAAAATGGAAATTTCTAAAGCGAAAAGGAGCAAGCCGTTTGTGTGCGCACACATACTGCGAAGCGCTTTGGTTAATAGAACCGGATTATATAGCGATTTTTTCAGAATTCTGGCTCACTTTCACAACGCAATTACCTTTGATCAAAGTAAGTAAACAGTATGCATTGACAGATTTGCTAAGACGACTCCACTTCCAATTAATCCGCCAACGATAACTAACAAAAGCCGCAATAAGTCAATAAGAAATTTGTATTCCATATAAAGTTGCTAATCATAACAAGTAGCAAACGTTGCAGCGAATATGAAATACGCTCGAATATATACACCCATTCGAAATATAAATATACCTATATATAATAGGTACATAAATGCACACACATATGAGCAATGGCTTAGAAAGAGATAAAAGGAGGTCTCAAACCATAAATTCTATTAAAGCAGTGGCTAATAAAGCATAAGTTATTCCTCAAGAGCCAAAAGTTTCCATTTTTCCGATTCTTGACTATCAATGTACAAGATGGTTCCAAATCCAGAAAGAATTAAAATAAATATTGTCATAAAATTAGGTAATCAATTTTTCCTTTCTGCCCTACACCACTTGTGGTATAACGGTATATTTTGTATTTGATCGAACCTTGTGTGTCTGATTTGGTCTTTGGTGTTCAACGTACACACTACAATTTTTGAGACATGTTGATGAAACTTGATACTCCGAAGTGTTTTGGCGGAAGGACGAACGCTCGAACGTTATATGAATAACTAACTCGGTGCAACGTACTAGTGGTGAAAATGATAAGATAATGCGAAGCATCAGAGTACACAATGGTCAAATACGATGAATTTGCCTTCCCTCTACATAAAATAGGAGTTTTCCATTTAATAGTATAGACTTATTTAGTCTATACAGACGTCAGTCATGAAACGGTAGGAAAGATTGTAAAGTAGGGAAAATTGCTCGCGAGGCAAGAAGGCAAATGGCCTTCTGTAGCGTATTGTGACTGGCGAGGAAAAGTGCATCCACGACAATCCCCAGCGCCCAAGTCCAGGAGAGCCATCCACATAGACATATTCATAGTCACAAACTTTTGCTGTGCATATGGCGGGACCAGCAACGACTGCGATATTACCAGCTGCTAAAACCGAATGAAACGTTCACTGAGATATTTACCGACATCAGTTGAAAAAATTGATCGGCATATTTTTTGCAACAAACCGTTGTTAACAGACACAAAGTTATCCACACGAGGCAATGCTCGGCCGCACTTTGCAAGAGTTGTCAAGCATATAATGTTGCAGCTCGAACGGTGTACTTTAGAAATGCTGAAGAAGTGCGAAAATGGGTCGATGATTGGATGACTTCCAAACCAATTTCGTTCTTTCGACACAGTATCGCCGTGTTGCCAGAAAGATGAGCAAAAGTTGTAGAAAATGGAGACAAATATTTTGATTAATGTACAATTTTTCCCAATAAATATCCTTTCAAGTTAAAAATGGTCAGGATGCATTCAATCGTAAGGTTTGATAAACTCGGTTAACATTAACCGATTAACCTAACTAAAGTTACGCGACCTTGAAGCCGTCTATTCCAAAAACCCCAGGAAGATTTTGTTCTCTTATCTAACAGTGTCCTGCAGATCACCTTACGAGGTCCTACAACAATAATATATTCACAACATTATATTTCCAGCAACATTCTTAGGTGTACGGTGACGTACATAATATATACACATAATATACAACATTCGAGAATATCGATGCAGACAATTTAGGCAAAAGAATGGAATCAAAGTTGAATATAAGTGTTCACGTTGATGATTGCATATATTAATTCCGTATAGTCGAGTCTCTTCGTCGCAGAAAACAATTCAAATTTAAAATTTTTCGTTAAATCTAATAAATATATTTGAAGATTAATTCTTATCGCAATATTTCAAAATAATGAAAGAAATTCGTCGTGCCACGTATACATATGTATACGTATAGCATACATTATTTTGACCTCTTCAAAAAAGTTTTTTATGAATGTTGAACATATTTCATGTCGCTGGGTGTTGGTGATAAATTTACAGATATTAATAAAAACATATCGAAGGCACGTTTTAAAGGTGTGGAAAATATTGTATACATACACGCATACACATAAGAATCAACGTTCAACTTATGTAAGTAAAAAAAAAAAATCACCTAAGCGGAACATTGAGAAAATAAGCAGCGCAGCGATTTTAGAGAAAATGTTGAAGTTGTTTCCAAAAAACTTGTGTGATGTGAAATGGCAGCTGAAGAGAAATAAGAAGTTCGCTTTACTACATTCGCATGCATATGCTGCCCACAAGCACGTATGTGTGGGTGTTGAGAAAGGACAAACGACCACCACCAAAACATATATTGATGTCTGCTGCTCTTCGTCGATTGCTTCGAGTTCAAGACATTGAGTCATATATCAAAAATTTCATGGGAGAAATTTTTACGTGAAAGAGAGCAATAGACAGCTTTTAGAGATCAACTACGAATTTGGAATACACTATTTGTGTTAGAAGTCATACGAAGCGTCCTAGATCAACATTCTGCGTCATTGTTTTAGTTTGAAGACATTCTTTTACCTAGACCTCTAGCTGTCATCTGCTTCGTACCCACATAGGCAATCACAAGACCATATCAGCGTCAGCGTAGAATATACATATATATTTTTTTTATCTGCAAACGTAATTTTTTAAAAACGTGACTCTTGTGCAACGTTCTGCAAACTCGGCAAATTTCAAATGGTAAACGCTGTTTGTAGCTTAGCACATCTCCTTTGACTGTTTTTGCTTGATGAGTTTTCTCGTTGTCGATTTGAGAGCTTTATTTATATTCAAAAGTCTTTGTAATGTTTTTTCTTTGTTTCTTTCTCTATTAGTCCTTCGCTCTCTAGACATATTAACATTTATAACAGATAACAAGTCCACCAAGATGTTGCATCATCAGCAATAGAAAGCAACATACGTTACATATATAGAAAGATATCTGTACATCAATATTATAAGAAACGTCACCCATGGCGTCGTCAGAATGCAAGTGTACAATAAACTGACATGCAAGCATATGAACATTCAAGCACATGCACTTATATACAATATGTAAGTAATTCGTAGAAGTTTTCTGCCATTGACGGCTGTTTGGGTGAAAAGTTCAAGAAAATTTTCTTTGTGCTCTTACACTGTTGACGAATGAGCTGTCATCGTGTCATGGCGGCTGCAGATTTTTATTTTTGCTTAGATTTTTCTTTACAATGAAATTTCAATATTATTGGAAAACTTATATATCAGGATCCAGTTTGTGTGGCTACTAGGTTACCTTACTGTGGATTTTTTTGTTTTCATTGCAATTCAAACCGTCTACATTGCTTCGTAACATCGGCTATTCAGCTTGTGGGGCATAACTACTTTATATATTTTTGATTGTTGTCCTACTTTAGAATAGAAATATTTCATCTTTTCCGACAAAGAACTTACGACGTGGCAGTGTAGTTAGCCCAGTATGTGTAGCCTACATTTTTGTCTTCCCTGAAAAGTGAGGCTGCCTTCAACCTTCGCAATCGCACCTTTGCTAAGGTAATCGATAATAAGGCAGCATTTAAATCAAATGCAAAAAAAAACGTATTTTTACCATTTGTCAGAATAAGCCGAGAGCTTTAGTGGCTAATCCGATAGAAATTTTCCGAAGGTTTTTGGTATATCTCAAGGACTTAAGGCCTTTTAATAATCTAAAATGTGGAGGTTTTTCGACAATAGTCCTCGATACCACGAAATTATGTTCAAAAACTCAAGTTTTTTGACCGTTCAAAATTCGGTTTGTATGTTGCATTCGCCTATTTAAGGTTCATTTAAGCTAATAGAAAAGAAGAAGGAAAATTATATTCAGTCGTGACCGACCCATCGCCGCTATTCTAAAAAAAAGCAAAAGAATTAAATTTTCATATTCTACAACGTTAGGTGAGCGCGGCTGATTTTTTTTATTTTCAGACGTGATCATATTTTCTGTTACATAGGCGTGTGGGCATTGTAGGCGCGTTCTGTGAAAAGTTTGAGTAATTTTTACTTTCTTTTGCAAGTTTATAGGCGATATCTTCATTTTCGCAAAAGGAAGAATGTTTACCACAGATACTACACAGTTGTGCAGACGAGCAGATGGACAGGCGTAAAGACGTACATGCGTACATCCATTTCAAATTTGAAACTGGTCAAGAATTTATATACTTAATTGAGGTTTTAAAGCTTGTTTCTGCGCGTTATAGAAATATTGAAGGAAAATTAAAATTTTTTATTCTATTTTATTGGGTAGGAGTGGTAAATTTTTCCATTTTAAGATTAAGTACATTTATGTGCTATAGTGTACGAGTAATAAGTAAAAAAACAATTTTTTTTTCTTTTTGAAAAATAGTGATGTTCTCAAGTTAGGTGGTGCTGCGGGCACGTCCTTCGACCGATTTGGCCTATTTTCAATACCTATTTGCGTACAAGAACTTCCAACGTTTCTGCCATATAGCATGTCGATAATTTCATTTGCGCGGCCAGGAGGATGTTTACGACAGACATTATACAGACGGACAGATCGACAACCAGACAGATCTATTCAAAATATGGTGCTGATCACGAATATATATACTTTGTGGGCTCTTTAAAGCTTCCTTCTGGGAACATGTCAGTGCACCAAATTTCACCAAAATATCTTAAAAAGCGGGTCTTTAAATTGAACAGAAGAATGGAAAACGGACAGATGGCATCACTTTCTGAATCGGTCGGTGTAATAAAAGGTGGGGCTTTATCAAGCCTGTCAAGACGCTGCATATATTAGCACAAATGACCACATAAGTGATGTAGAACTAGTGAGTGAGAAAAAGCCATTGATGTTGTATGTAACACGCAGATGGGCTTAAGACAGACCTACCTTTTATTACACCTATTTGTTCAGAATCATTTTCTGAATGGATCTAGGCCTGCCTATCCGTCCGATGTCTGTCCATGTTTATGGTAGTAATATGACATAAAAATTTGACCAAATTTAAACCACATAGGTCTACTTCTTGGACTCCACTCCACAAAAAATTTTCCAAAAATAGTAATCCCTTCAGAAAAAGATTTAATTTGTAATACTTGATGAAGAAAAATGGTGCATAGTAGCAAATTAACCAATAAAATTCATAGTGAGAATTTGGATCACATAGGTCTATTTTTTAGACCCTAGACGAAGTTATCATGAAAAGCAAGTCATTACAAGGAAAGAAAGTAGAATTTCTAAATTTCTATGGCGAAAACTAGAAAATAGAAACATTTTTGCGAAGTAAATGAAGTTTGTTAAATTTGGATTACGTCATATGATTGTTTGGGCATCGTCCAGTATGCGGGTTTTTATGAAATACATGTCTTTGCATGAAAATAATGTGTAGTTTTTGGTGTCTTGTTACCGATAGGAGCGAACAGCTATGCTGGGCGAGGCGGCGTAGGCTTTTCAATGGTTGACCTTGTCCGACTATATGTTCTTGATTTTTTAGTGCTTTTGGGCCGTATGTAAGGCTTCGATCAAAATGATGACTCAACGTTGTAATCAAGTTATGTTTCTCTAATAGCTTCCAACGTCCTTTAAAAAATAAAAAAATTTGGAGCAAATTTTTTATTATTATCTTGGAAAAAATTAGGTTTTTCCAATAACTTTTAACTTCGTTAAGGACATGGCGGGTATGTGTGGTGGCTTCAATTCTCTAAAATTTCGTTACGTTCTTTAAGTAACTGTACGCACTCGCACCCACACTCCATGATAATTAGTTGTTGTTTTTTACAATTTTTTTCAATTTTTATAATTAATTTGGCTGTTTTTTCTTTTACTTCGCGGTGAATTACAATTTAACTGACAAAAGAAATTGTGATTTGTAGCGAATACAGAACCCTACAGAAATGTGGACTATTTTGGTGAGTTGCCCTTGCCTTCACTTCGACTATATCTGCAAGATGCCACTTAGATGTAGGTCTCATATGAAGCAAACGTTAATTATATTTCTCAAGCAATTGGTTTTCATTTTTTATTATTTTTAAAAAAATAGATATTTAAGAGCAAACATATTTGGGACAATAGAGTAATTGAAAATGACAACAACAATAATTGCGTTAAATTATGATAATAGTAAAAAAGGATGGACAGTGCACACATACAACTCGCAATCATTCTCCACTGTTCCTCAATCCGCGTAATGTGCGTAGTAGAAATATTTCGAGAAAATGCACAATAACGCGCCATTAACACTTGAAAAAGATTTTTTCCCGTTATTATTTTTAAAAAATAGCAATAACAACAACATCGACAACAATGAACCTTAAGATATGAAGAAATTGATGAGTTGTCGAGTGGCGTCGGTGGCGGTTCAGAGAGAAAGAAAAAACAGTAGCTTTGGGAGACAAAAGGATCGAGAATACATACAACATATTGCGCGCGTTTTGTGTTCAACGGCGAGAGTCCTTTCCATGGTTTTGACGAAACATAAAGCGACAGCATAAAAACAAATATTATATGAAGTAAGAGGCAAACGTTCATTTTTTTTCTTTTTGTTTAATTCTTCGTCGTTTAATATTTCACTTTTATTGTTGTTTTATACGTTTTTCTTTTGCGAGATAATTTTTCTACATTTTTAATGGAAGTTTGCACTGAAAAAAAGAGGAAGTGATTAAAAGACAACAATAATAATAACGACAACAACAATAGCGACATTTTAATAAATGCGAGTAATTTAATTTTTCTAACAAAACATGACGAGATAATGGACCCAAAAATAAAAAAAAACAATAACAACAACAACCATTAAAAAATCAAAATGATGAAACGCCAGACTGCAAAACGTCAAGAGACCAACTACAAATTATTAAATGAAGTGAACTAATGAACTTAACAAAGGACGGATGCAAAAGAATTAATTTGACATGAACACTTTATCGCTTAAAATATCAGAAATTACATTACTTGGCAAACAACATTTTCAACACCGCGAAGCAGAGAAGACATCTCTTCGTCCAAACTAGAAAGTGAATGCATCATTGTTTTATCTAGCTTTATATATGCAAAATACAACGAAGCTCCATATCGGCGGCTTTAAGTAGCTTTTATGGCACTATAACTATCGGTCTTTCTTGGATAGAAATACAAATCACTCTGCTACTCTTTCTGTATGCTTTGATTCAATGAAATTCGCCGTAAATTCATGTAATAGTTAGGAATATTTACATGATAACTTTCCTGAGTAGTTGGGAAGCTCTGCTGCGACTGTAACTTTTACGAATTCATAGGAACAAGCCGTAGCATTCATCTCATAATACTTAAAGGTAAAGATTTGACTTGTTCCTGCCTTCTGGTTGTGTTCTTGAATTAGTAGAGAGACAAAATCTAGCACATGCCCTTTTGGTTCCCTTCCAAAAATCAGTTTAAATGAGATCACCAAGTAACAAGAGCTTAAATAATAAAATGATAGCAAAATCCTTGCCCGCGATTTCGAAAATCCCGTGAAGTTTGTGTCTATTCTTTTTAGTTCCCTGCGATGAAAGAAAATCTTAGAACAACACATGTTGAAAATTTATAGTCGGGCAAATCCGATGTGTAAGTACCCAGCAAAACTTCGGCTATTTTAATCATGAAATACTAAAAACTTTACCGTGTTTTCATCATAAAGACTTTCATTTCATGTAAACTTTTATATGAAAGCTAATCCCGCATGTAAACGGATATGCTTAAGATTTACTAAAGCTAACTTTTTTATGAAGAACTTCACTATTCAGAAAACACTCAAAATTTTACTCTATTCCTGCGAGAAGCTTATATGGGAAGGAGCCCAATAAGTGAACCCATGTGAACAGAAGTTAGAACCGCTTATTGTCAAATATGTCAAATCGCCGTTTCGGACCAACTTTCATCATGTTATTATTATCATTCTACACGAAACAAACCAATTCTACGACTGAAACTAGGGTCAGCTTTAGCAACTAAGACTATCGGCTCCTTTTTTTTCTAGGTAGACTAGTTACACTACTACTACTAAGGTTACTCCATTCATCCTAATAAAGTTGAATACTTTCTTATTATTACTATTATATTATGTTCTCCATACTATCTTTAACATGTCCGCCGGTTTAGATCGTCCAAAAATGAATCAACAAATATATGTGCAAGGTTTTTAGACCCGCAGGATATGGGTTTAATCGTAAAACTTTATCCGCAATTGCAAGTTGCTATAGTTACTTCTTCGGAGTGTTTTTTCCAAATTTTTTTTTATTTTGATCCGTTTATGCGGCTGGGAAGCCAATTTGCAAAACATGTATACGTTTTTCTTCTACGTTATGTTTATATTATAATTTTTATTATAATTTGTAGAAGAATTTTGTTTATTTTCCTCTTTGTCTTCTTTAGTGGCCTAAGGAAAGACTCTTGATATTACTGTAAGTTGAAATAAATAAATCCTGGATGTATTGGAGGAACGAGATCAAGATCAACACGGGCGTAGTGTGAATGTCAGTACTGCCGATTTTTTTCGTCAATTTTCTTTTCAAATTTTTTTTTGGTGATTAAAGCTGTCGAAGCCGTGCATTTAGCTACTAATTCTGCTCGCTCGTGTCCCAATATGACTCGGTACCCAAAAGATTTTAATTTTGCGTCCGTAAGTGGCAACGGTATTTCTTATTTCATTAATGACGTTCCAATTAAAAAGTTTTTGCGTTGGATTTGATTAACCTGGAATTGTCCTGTGCAATTTATAAACTGTTCCCTCAAGATAAGATCTGGCGTACATTGTTTTTGGGTGCTGGTAGTGAAAGAACAAAAGTGTTCTATGTCTCGAAATTTGCGAGCTTTAGATTGAATGCAATAACATGGATCAGACAGACGGGCAGACATTCTTTGGTGTATGCACAATGAATAATACTAAATCCTTTGGTCTAATAAAAGGTGCTCATCTATCTCATACCCTTCTAGGTGTTACATGTATCCGCACAAAGTTAATGTAAGCTGATGTGGAACATAAAGGTCACAGACTTTAAGTAAACTAAAAATTATTGAGCTTTCAAGAAGTCAGCTTATATTTAATTCATTTGATTTTCGCTTTTGCAAACTAAAAGTAGTAGTAACCAATGGCTAACCTATCCCTTAACACTTATCATGCTATAGCACTGCATATGTCAAAGATGCAGTGTCCCGCAGAGAAACGTGCGGAAACTACGAAATTCCTTCGAATAGTATTACTTATTACAAAGGCTTTAAACAACGCGGTAATGATATTACCATACATATATAGATAGACGCACTTATACTGAAAGTAATAGGCGACATCACACATCACTAACATCACAAAGCAAGACATGACATACAAAACATTTAACATTTAGATAAAAAGTTATACTATGAAACCGCACCAACGCATGTGTGTAATGCATGATGTTGATACATATGTACATAGAAAACATATCAAAGAGGCTTAATCCCTGCACATATGTAGACTTGATAACAAATTATTATCATAGAATAGCTTAAAGTGCAGTTCATAAAAGGCACATAGAGAGAAAGGCAGAAAAGGAGAATAAAACAGTAAAGCCAAGAAAAAAAAATATACAGAAATGATAAAAGTTGTAAGCAACAGAAATTACAATAACAACAACGGTAACAACAAAAATAATAAAAAAGCTATGCAATTAGAATCAAAAACCTTTTCAGATAAGCAATGAAGATGAGAAAGGAAGAAGAGACTCTGCTAAGAGAAAATCCACCCGTAAATGAGACACTGAAGTATAGTTAAGTAAAATGCAAGTCAGTCAACACTACAAGGACAATTTACCGCACATTTATACATAGACACATAGACACTTGGAGCGTAAGATTGTTACTGTAACTGAGACACTATATGTTTATGTGACTTATCCTGAGAGAGTGTATGTAGCACAGACTCTTCCCACTCCCGCAAGTTCCTTTTCTTTAACTCAATCAAGTAAAATGTTAAGAAATTCTGCTCATTCAGGGTTTTTCCAATAGCTCTTCATGTGTGCGTATGCTTTCATGTGTTTGAGGGGTTATATGAGAATGTATTTGTCGTCTCTGGAGCTGTCAGTCATTGTGTCGTATGTCGTTGTCTTTCCATCTGTCTGTCACTTGCATGTCTACGTGACATCATTCTAGAAAATTTTCTTGAAAACTATTGCAAACGAAGGATAAATTTTAAAATTTGCAAGTTGTTCTCGTTTTGTATTTTCCTTGCCTTTTATTTCTCTTATGTTTGCATGGATAAATAAAAAAAAAAAAAATGGATTTACTATAAAATCTAATTCTTGTATTATATAACCACCGGACTGCTATACCCACCACACTACACAAATATAACAATGACAACTTGTCCTCCTTATTGTTCTACAGAACATAGAATATAGAATCGAGACAAATGCAAAAATAATTTTCTCTGACCGTTTATTGTCTTCGCAAAATTGCGAATTGCGATTTTAAAAAATAAATTATTTTATTTTATATATGTGTATATATATATACAAAATTTAAGTATAACGAATCCGCTTAAATCTAAATTTTTTATAAAGACTAAGGTCAACAAACACGTGAAAAGGGGAAAATTTTCCTTGTTCTTGTTGATCGTTAAATTCGAGAATCTGCCCTCGAGAGAGAATGATGTACAGTAGGACTGATGTCACTGCAATATCAGTTAATAACGCCGATGATGGGTGTGAAACGAATCGACTTAAGCTGAATATAAGTTTATGAGTTTTTTTTTTTTTTTTGGGCTAAAGGAAGGGAATTGAAAGACATGTACATATATGTGTGCATGAGTTAGACGTTTTAACAAACACTATTTCATTGGGAATGGAATATAGCAGTAACAACTACTATTCTTTTATGCTTTGCATATATGTGATATCCAGTTGTGTTATGCATAGTTCATCTCAGACCGACGTATTTTTTACATTTCTTTTGCTCTTTTGTCAACTCATGTATCTTGTCTTTTATTATTATTATTATTATTCTCTGTTTATACTATTGTTTTATTTCGTATATTATACTGTTTTCCTTCAATTGATTCGCCCCCGGCTCCCGCAACTAAAAGAAGTCGCTTGCATTTTGGAATGGTGTTGGCATCACTGATGATGGTGTTTTGAATATTTGCTAGTGACATTGACAATTACAAAACTACAAAAGCAAAGCTACACAATGACTGATAACTTGTGCAGACGCAATTGAAACTGACAGCTACAGGATTTAAATTGTAAAAGTTCAAAATATAAACATGCATATGTGAGAATACCTTATGCACAGAGAGACGAAATATACACAAAAAAGTAGCCTTTTTCCAATCAAGCCAAAATAGCAAGCAGGCTTAATAACTGCATCGAACCAATCATGCAGAGATCATCAAAGCTTGATTTGCATCTTACATTTTTTTTGCTCATAAAATAGACCTAAAAAAAAACGTTGCCATAAATATCTTTTAATTCATTTAAAATTGCATACCAATGGAATAATAAAAAAATGTCTATAAACACAAACTGAATAAGAGATTTTTTGCTCTTAAACTTCTGAATCATTGTGATTACAATTTATGACTTAAGAATGCGTGCACAGATAAAGTGTTAAGAGCTTTTTAACGATACTTTATAATATTATTACGCATAGCGAAGATATCATGAGAAGAATAACGAGCACAAGTAAATTTTTCGAGAATAAAAAACAAATGTACGCAAATATTTTCTGGCCCCTTGGGTTTTTTTCATTAGTACTTCGTCCGTCTTATAATGAGTCAATCAACCGAAACATCATTTCATTTCATTTATGACGTATTAAAACGACAGCTTTATGTGACAGCCACCATACTGATAATCCCCTATCCCCTCACACTTACTTGATGGAACCTATTATCACGAATATTTTCATAATGAGTATGCAGTTATGGAGCGAAATTAAAACTGAAACGAAACTAAAACTTTGATACTAGTTCCAAATTAGAACTTATAGTAAAAGAAGTGAAAACATTATAATATATTGAATGCCCTACGCCGCTTGGGTTAATACAGTTATTCATATAACGACATTTCAATATAAGGCGTTTCATGGGAATCGGGCGAAAAAGAACGCTCGTTCCTGGGTCAACGCACATTGGCGTTCCGAATGTATTTAACACATCTCGAAAATTGCGACCTGTAGGTTGAATACAAGAATACAAGTGAATACAAGACAGACAGACGGGCGGACAATCAAATCCGAAAGTGATTCCCAATCGATCGGTATAACAAATCCTTGGTGTTGTATACATCCGCATAAGCTTAATCGATCTAAACGATCTAAGCTGTCTGCCTGTATTTCTTGTTTTCTTGTATTCAACCTACAGGCCCCAGCCTTTAAGATATTTATGACATTTGCTAGATCAACGAATTGTGGGACAGGAACGGGCCCTATTGAAAAAGGTTCGGACCATGGCAACCCTGGAAACTCTATGTGTTTTTCCCTCGTCTGCTCTAAAAAATTGTTTCTTCATAAAATTGAAATATCAAAAACCATTAATTGTATTTAATCGAAAGTATACTTTGTGGTGCAAATAGACACAATCGTGCTCGGACCATGGCAACCCTGGCAACTCTATGTCGAACCAAAATGTTTTTTCCTTGTTTGCTCTAATAATTTTTTGGTTCTAAAACTGAAATATCAAAAAACGTTTATTTAATTCAACCAAAGGTGTACTTGTGTCTTTAGCCAATTTGCAGTCCTACTGGTGTGAAATAAAGTTATCTGCTGATTCAACTTTTTTACCCATTTTCCTGCTGTGTCATCTACTTTGTTCAATTGAAATTATAACTGAACGGATCTTGATATTGAGCCGACTTCAGACCCCTGGCTGAAGCAAGTGCTGGCTGAGAAGCTTATTGCTTCATATTATTTTGATACAAAAAGCATCCTCAGTGATGCAAGTCTTGAGTTTATTTTCGTTTATGGTTAAACTGATTCGTGGCTGGGTTTCCTTTTCTTGTCAATTAAAAGTTGTCGATATCAATTTTCCGTGTCGTTCTTTACCGCAATGTATTCCTTTGAGACTCTCGCATTGCCTCACGAAGTATCTACTGTTTAGTCCGTTTAGCTTGCTTTATACCAGGAACTACTATCGCTGATTCGGTTATCACAATTAAAAACATACTGTTACTATAATGCACGTAGTTATAAATTGAAAATGTAGTATACAATGGATTGTTTTATCATGCTGAGTAATGTAAGGCATTAATGCGCACTAGTTGGATAGTTTCTTATATTGTTATTATTATTATCAATAGTAGTATGGATATTAAGGTTTAAGTTGGCTTGTATTGTTGTTATTCTAATTTTTTTTGGTTGGAATTTGTTTTCGTAACCAGTTGGCAATAAATAAATAACGTCTTATATCGAAGAGTTTTTACAAGAATACATGTTAGGCGGTGTAGGGTATTTAATGGTGGGCCGTGGTCTACTATAGTGCTTTTACTTGTTTCTATATGAATTTAAAGAAAAAAGTATCTAGCATGCGTATACTATTTTTTGCTTGGATAAATAAATGAATTTAACAAACTTTAGCCAAAAACCATAGAATTTTAATTATTCCCAGAATTCTTATATGTGACCGGGAGTTGCAAAGTGGTATGATTCATTATTGAAAAACGTATCATGATTTTGGTTGATATAATTCCTCCATTGAAAACCTATTGTATCGGAGTAGTTGCAAGCGATGATATGCAAGCTATATCCGAAGATCTATGTATGGTTAAGAGAACTGGGACTTGGAAGGGAAAGTGGTTTAACTCCAATCGGAAGAAAATATATACTTGAAATCTATTCACAGAGATGCTGGTATGGAATATGTAACAACTAATCCGTGAAGAAAGTTTCAGTAACTTGTTCCGCTAGTATTTATTTTTGCAAATAACCAAAAGCAAGGTACACGGCATTATTTGCGAGGTACATTGTTTTAGGAAAAATTGAAATGAACTAACAAGAAAATGTGAATTGTTCTAGCAAACATTTTTACAAATATAATTATATTATAATCATTTGATTTATTTTAAAATTTTATAAACCTTTATCAATGCATGAGCCTGTGCAGTATTGCAGTGCAAAATTTTTTTACAAATTCAATACGAATATGCATATAATAACTAATGAGATTTCACAAAATTATTTGTTAAATATTGCAACGCTATTAAAATATTCTAGATAAAATACAGTTTATGATATTAAAAGTTTATTTCACACTTACACCCACACGCGCAGTAGGAACAATTTAAAAAAAAAAAATTTAAAAAACGTATATTTAACTTTGTCAAAAGTATCCAGTTGAAATGTGTGTGCGTGCATATAAACAGTACTTATGCGTATGATGTACGCATATCGTATAGATATGTTATATACACAAAGACAAACATGAACACAACATCCAGTCAAGTAATTACGCAGTAATACCCAATTTACATAATTGTCTCGAATATAACAATAAAATAACATATTAAATAACAACAACAACAGCAACAGCAACACTGCAAACTTTACACTGAATATGTATATGATGTACATATCGGTATACTTGTGCTTGTTTGTTGTCCATCTAACTGCCGATTTTGTTTGTATTGCATCGATGTTGCTATTGTTATTGTTGTTGTTGTTGGTTGGTTACGAATTTGTTATAAGAGGTCATTAACAATTTCATTTATTATGCTTTATAATGCATATGCATTATGCACTCATTCTATGTTATGTGCATAGTTTGCTTGGGTAGTTGGACGAGCTGTTGATAGAATGTAAACTTGGAGCTATCCTGGTATGAAAAAACGCCGTTATAGAAACACATTGCGAATAAATGTGAATTTGTAAATGCGTATACAAGTACGTGTCTGCCTGCTTTTCATATATATATACATATATGTGCGTATGGGATTACAATGCTTCAAATTGTCATATAAGCATTTAATATGTGTGCCTTTCATCTGTTATGTATGTATTAAAAAAAAAAAAACACGTAATACTTCAAAGTATTTTCGAGCTTATATCACACTCCTCAACTTACTTCATTCTTAATTCTTTAATTCACTCACAGTCCTAACTACGCATTCATTTTCTAATATTTTCATAACCGTTGTTTTCCGTTTTCAAATTTTGAAAAGCTATATTAACTTTTCTAAGTGTATTTACAGACATGTCATGTCCAGGCATTGTGGCGTAGATTGACACATGCATGACAATACAACTGTCAACGTCACTTGATTGACAATTTCAAAAGAGCGTAGCGTAATTTAATACAAATTGTTCAAGGTTTACATAGAGACAGTAGTAGGTTTCCATTATTGATTGCAGTTCTGAACTAATTTTCTTCCATAAAAAAATGTATGTCTGTTTAAAATCAAAATATGAAAGAGAATTATTTCCTTTTGAAGCCAACGCAACAACTGCCAATTCGCAAGCATAACCACAAAATGATTTACTTTATCAGTTGTTCTGAAAGCTAAGATCATTTTAAAAATTCCACTTTTTAATTAATATTCAACGCAAAGTTATTTAAACACTTTGTAAACAACTTAACACTATCTGCTTTGCCAAGCAGTTAATAATCGCACAATAGCTGGATTTAAGCTTACCCCAGAATATTAATGCACGCAAATTGCTTTTTATCTTGTAACGTTTACAAAGCCCTTAAAGATCCTGTGAAAAAAGTGCAGTTAAACTTGTTTCTGTGCGATTTTGCTCTACGCGATTTGTCTCATGCGTGTTTTTTGCCTTGTGCAATTTATCCTGTGCTACTTTTTCTTATACGGTGTATGAATATGAATCGTGGGGGCGTGTATTTGCAGAGTAGTTTTTGACATCTTCACCGAAAATGATCTGTGATAGTGAAGATAATGGAAAGGAGTAAAAAAAGTAGCATTCTATGTTTGCTGACGATATGCATGCAGGGATCCACGCGCCGGAGTATGGTTCGCGATATCGAGTGAGGTTGATCAGAATATAAGTAGTTTTCTCAGCACTAATTTTACGACCGAAATATTTTTTTGAATATTAAAGGAAATGTAAATACTCTGCTCGTGGTAGTTAGTCCACAGTTCACAGCTATGGGGCTTGAGCTCGTTATTAAAAATCATAAACCGGTCTCAGGCTTGCAGTTAATTAGAAAAGCATTTTCTTAAAATAGACGATTTCAAAGAGAAGTTCGAAATTCTAAAAACAGCTGCAATCGTGTATAAGTGGCTATCGCTATTAGTGGGCGATCAAACGACCATCGCAAAACACTTATCACCTTACGACTACTTACGATTACGAACCAGTTCACCGCAAGAATTCGTGAATTTTTGACTGCGACGAGTCGTAATGAATTATGTAGATTTTAAGAACATCTCCATATTTAGAATATAAGATACACATTTTGTAAATGTTTCTTTATGGGTCACATAATCATTTATTTTCTTTGGAAAGCATTTTCTCGGAATCTCATATAGCTCTGACATATTTCCTAAGGGAAACTTTTTTATGCGTTTCCTCTCCTCCCAGTAAAATAACTTTTCTTCAATATACTCTCGAAAAGTATTTGTGAAGTTGGTAAATAATTTGTTTGCGGTACCTATCGTCGCACAAAAGTAAGTTTACTTGCATTTTAATTCGTTGAGCGAAAAAAATCCATTTCAATTTTTCTGCTTTGTGCAAGGCAGAACGCATCGCTGGCGAGTCGACTTTCATAAGTTGTTTAATGTGGGTCGACGGACCCTGTCTTATTAAGCCGCCAAGGCAGACGCAGCTCTTCTGTTAATTCAGAGATTTATTTTTTACGCTTTTAATTGATTTCTCGAATAATATAAAAAACGTTTAAGCGCTGGTGCGAGAACCCAAACCTTCAAATGGATAGTTATGCCCGAGCCTGAAGTCTTTAAAGTTTACTTTAGAATTCACATGTCAATGTTATCAATGTTTTAATTGTCGAAATCCGTTGAAGATCTGCTGTACCTTTCAATTTTTATATGACATTTCTCAGTGCACTTCTTCGCCACATTTTCATTAATTTGGCAAACAAAGTTTATTTTTATAAAAAGTGAAGAGGAGGCAAGTAAAATTACCAATAAAATTACCCACACTCAGTAAGCGATGTTCAGGCATTAACTTTTGGAAAACAGTTGCCACCTTTCAGAAAAACAAGTAAGAAAATTACATTCGGTCAGGGTTGAATCTTTTATACCCATCACCATTATCCTAAAAAAGACAAAAAAAGTAAGAGAACTAAATTGTTATGCTCTGTAATATGGAGTGGGCGCGGCTGATTTTTTCTATTTTCAAAATAAAAGCTTTTGTCTCATACGCGTATGGGCGGTGTGGACTTATCCTTTGAAATGTACCGAAAAGACACTAAAATTTGTTACACTATTTTATTGGGTAGGCGTGGTTAATTTTTTCCACTTTTCTGCAGGCGCTGCAGCATTATCTATAAGATAAGCGTCTAAAGTTTTGTACATTTATCTGCTATAGTTTATGAGTAATGAGCAAAAAACCGCTTTTTTATTTCGTTTACAAACACAGGTGCTCTCAGTTTACTTGGTGCTGTGGGCGCGTCCTTCGACGGACTTTGCCCATTTTCAATATCAGCCTATTTGCAAGAGCTTCCAATATTTTTGCCAAATTTCAAGTCTGTGGATTCGCTTTTCCGGACAAGAGCTTCACCTTCCATTGCAACAGAATTTACAGAGACGGACAGTCACGGATACGCTTAAATCGATTCAGAATTGAATGCTGATCAAGAATATATATACTTCGTGGAGTTTCCGATGCGTTTTGACAAAATGAATATACTTCTCCTCCTTCGGTAATAGTAATAAAAGAAAACTTTGACGGTAGCGTTTATGTGCATGTGTCCTGTTTCTAGCGTAATAAATTCGCATTTCGAAGATGTACCCATATGCAATCTTTGAATGAGTGAGAAAAAAAAAGAAGAGGAAAACTGAAAATTGATGCATATACCGTTGTTTCGCTAAATTTCCTCTTAAATCAACTGAAAATAATCTCAAAGAGACTAAAATGAAAAATTTGGTTTTGCTCGTGTTATTACCGCTTGTTATCTATAGATTTATGAGACTTTGGCCACTTTTTGACAATACATGTTTAATTTTATTTATTTATTAGTATTAGAATAATCACTTGTATTATGTACGATTGTACGCAAATATATACATACATGTATATATAATGGGTATGTGTTTGTTAATGCACAAACGTATGGACATTGCGCTTGATATTATAATTCTGTGAGCGATTTTTCATATTAATTTCAATTTTAATTTTTAAGCATTTTATTATAATTACACTCGATTATAATGCAAACCAAATAAATAAATAAATTAAATAATTCCTTTAGTTTTCGCTCTCCTTCCCCTCTGCCAACCCAAAAAATTAGAAAAACTCGTAGTTTCAAGAGAGATATATTATGAATATAAAATTTCAACTAAACCGAAGTAAAAAAGAACAAAAAACATTAAAAAATATGGCTGACCATTTGTTGTTGTTTTTGCTGTTATTGTCGATGAGAATACAACAAACAAAGTATTGAAAATTTTTCTATGCATAATAATGTTTGTATGTGGACGTTAATATTGGTATTTGCATTGTAATGCTTTGTCTAAATATTTATAATGTTTTAATGCAAATTTCTTCTTTTTTTTTATTTTTTTTTTTTTTTTTTTTTTTTTTTTTTTTTTTCTTGCTGCTTATTTAAACTAATATTCATAATAATATATGTATTTCTAATTTATATTTACCATTGTGTGTACTTGTGTGTGGCATTGTTTATAAATATGTACAACGAATTTTTATTTGTGTTGATGATATTTTAAGTTTGTTGTCACATTCGATCATTAATTGCACTCGTAACCGAATTGAGCATTAGAGAACGGAAACAACCAACCGCACAACTAATAAGGTAGAGACTACTATCTAGCAACAAAAAAACCTAATGATGTTGACTGTTGTTGACAACTGTTAAAATAACATTCTCTCCATCCAACTAAAATTTTTGACACACAAACACACACGCACGCACATATGCACGTTGATTTTTCTATGTACATAGACAGTGAAATCTTTTTTCATTGAACAAATTCTCCTTATAGAAAAAATTTTCTTTGATCGCACTTTTTATTGTAAGTTTTTTTACGTATTTCCAAGAAAAGGGCCACTGTATTATGATTGCGTTTAAAAAGTGGACGCAATACAATTTACAAACGACGAAAAGTTATAACACAAGTCCGGTTAGCCATTAAGATCAAGAATGATGCCGAATAGCCGTGACGCCTCCATTCAGGAGGATCGGCCGGTAAATGTTTGTAATATATTATGAGCTCCTTCAAATCAACGAACCTATTATTAAAACACAGTGCTAATGAAGTGCGAGGGAACGTCTACCCGTTTATTAAGCGAACAACTGGCGCTATAGACGAAAAGACACTACATAGCTACTTTTTGGTATGGCTACGCTCGGCATCGTATTGTAGAGATCGACCAGATCATGTTAACTGCACCAAACCAAATATGCTACTATCCACATTATATCCCTTCACTCTTAGTAAAGTAGCGACGTTTGCTAAAATTGTCATATACATATATATATTCTTTTCTTTTTTTTTCTTTTTTTTATATACAATAGTAATATGTATTAGGCGATTCCCAAAACAATTTATGCCCATTAGCGTAAAACCACACGGAGAGAATAATTTTCACTCAGTAGAATGATTGTATTTTTACTATCGCCCTTACCCCAACGCCCTATTTTCGAAGTGAATGGAAGTCATTAAGATTTTGAAACATTCTCTAAGAGATTTTATCTGTGTGTGCAATCTGTGCGTCAGGCATATATTTATGTTGTGGATCCGTTTTGAGCCTTGAATTATGAGGTGGTGGACATCTAACAAGCAAAAAAAAGGGAAAAATGAAAAAAAAAAAAATGGCGGACGTGCAGCATGCGAAAATAATAAAATACGGCTCTGAGTAAAATTAATAAGGAAATATAAAAAAATAAAAAAAAATAAAAATTATAATCAAAACTAACTGCTAACTGCTAACTGCTGTTTAAATGCCAGACTTCAAGTTCACCATGAACTTTTCTCATTCGGCACAACGAATTATTTTTCGTTGTTTTGCGGAATTTTTAGAAGAAGAAGATATTTATGTCGTCGTTACTTCCACTCTTATTAAGAGCACCACAAGAAAAGAAAGAAGTAAAGCTGAGCGGGCATCAATTAAGCGGGTTCAGTGCAGCTCAGTACCATAACTTAGGAACACTAAATATAGATGAGAAAAAGTATCTGCAAGAACGACCCGGATTTCTATGCGTACGACTTTTACCCAAAGAACTTCTAGTCAACCAAAAGCTCAATTTATACTCAATCTATTTTCGATTTTCCGGCTTTAAGACAAAAAAAATAGGTTGATAATGAAGCCTTGATTTATTGAAACTGCGAGAATCAAAGATTAGTTTGCATGACTAACTTTACGAAAATATTTTTTGTGGCTCTTTTCCGCTTTATATATTAATGTTGGAACTTGTAAGAAATGGTAAGAAAATGCTTTTTAAAAACCACAAGTCAGTCTGAAAACAAAAATTGCATAACGGTGTTTAAGAGTTTAATTTTCGTTTAGGTTTAAATATTGACGGTTTTCGTTTTCCTTTTCATCGTGTCGAAAGGGAGACAGTCGTGTTTGATGCATTGAGTATGTGCAAGGATTCAGCGAGAATTTAGTTAACACCAGTGAAGAAGTTGACTTGGGCAGTCAAACCTCTGTCAGATTCACAACATATTTAAGCGTCAATAGATTACATGAATTACTCGCGTGTATAACTTTGGACTCCGCCTAAGAAAACAACTGCTCAAAGCAAATGTTGCTTCGATTATTTAAAATATGTTATTAAAGTTGGATTTAATCGGACTAAAAAGGATTCATTACAAAACTTGAAAATAAACCTTTAATCTAAATCCAACAACAAGTGGTCAAGCGAGTGCTCTTTTCCCCAAAGGTAGGCCTGTTGTAGCAACGGATTTGGACATTTCTAGAACTGCCGATCCTTATTGGTATTTGTGCAGCCTTTATAATAACAGTGAATAAAAGCATGTAACCTTGAATAACTAGTCCTCCCGACAATGCTTGCAACTACACCTTAACTCAGCCAATTGATTGAATATATGACGATTTGTGTTTTTCTCTTGCTTGTTTCTGCATTTACAGATTAATGTTCGTAAACGACCGTTTTCTCCGCTTAAAGACAGGATTGAATCCTTTAAAGGTTGCCTTTTGAAAACACCTGTGGCATTACCTGTGGAAAATTATGCTAAGAAAATTGTTTTTCAACTTGCGTAAAAATTGATCGGCCATTAGGGAGAAACCTTCTAAAATCAGTAGGAAAGTTTCAAGGACTTAATAATAGTTTTTGTTCGTTATTTGCTTGTTTTTTATGTTTACTATACATTGAGCCCATTCTCGTCGTTAGGCCATAACTTAATGGAATGATTTGTATTTACGAGCGGGATTGTAAGATATTTACATAGTTATATAACATAGTTGTGTTCTTTTATTTATTTACTTATTTATCTTTTTTCGATAAACTAATTCTTCTTCTTTCAAACTTCATTGAACCAACGGCAGATGAATCGCCATGCCAAGTGGGAAAGCTTCAGGGTGAATATGAAAATCTTTGTCCGGATAATGTTAGACATTGATTTTGGTTACGTTCTCTTTTTTTTCACTTTTTATTTTTTCTTTACATTTGTTTATTAGTTTTATAATTTTTTGTGCGTTATACGTCCAACATGTTTTTTGTTTTCTCATTTTTCGTTTTTTTTATTGTTATTCAGAAAACTCTAGCGCCAGATGAACTGATTGACTTATTTGAATAAGTTTTTTTGTCAAGTTTCTGCTTAGAAGAGATTACACTGTACTGCATTATACACATAACTAATTTTCTATGATAACAATAACAAAATTTGTTTACCCTGCGAAAAGTTGTGCTTACATTTGGTTCTTCATTTTCTTCGCAACAGCCGCAAAAACGTACCGAAGAGTGATTTAAAAAAGAATATACGCAATAGCAACTAAACGGCTAAGCTCTAGTTTTACTTGTCAGTTTGGTAAAAAGGTTTTTACAAAAAAAATCTACCAAGTGGCATTGTTAGGCCTTACTGATTTTAAAGGACTCGACTCCATCTTTCCCAGTATGTCCGAGCATAAGAACGATCTTGAAAAGAGCCTAAAATTTCAAAAAAGAACTTATCGCAATCTAAAATGTATATGTATAGGTCTTATGCGGTGGGTGTGCAGGTTGCGATCCGGAGAAGTACATACTGCTACAGTAATTTTTTTATATATTTTTTTTTTCTGTTCAAATCTAATTGAATTTTGTGTATAATTTATAATTACAAGAATTATTAGAATAATTAATATTTAAAACAATGGCAACAACAGCTATAACAACTATAAATTAAACAATACAAATAAACAATTTTTTTATATGCATATTACGCAGACACTATAAATATAATGGATTTATGTTTTCGCGAATCCCATTTACAAAAAATCAAGCTCCTAACTACATGACGTTAAAACAAAATGCAAATGATTTGCACGCTGTGAACTGAAGCATGTAGCACAGAGAAATTAAAAAAGCGAATTAGTGAAAATCAGAACCAATTTCTCCTAATGTGGACAATTCGTTTATTAGATTTGACCCGCGAAATACTCAACGAAAATTCGACAAATTGACTGCAATTTTTGCAATCACGTTACGTGCAACTGATCATAACAAAGGGTGGAGAGATTGCGACAAATACACAAAGATAATTATGTTGCTTGCATTTATTATTTCCAGCGACATCTATTGGTGAAAACGATAAAGTAATGCAATGAACGGTTAAATTCGACGATTTTGAACTTTTTCTGCGTAAAATAGAAATTTTCCATTTAGTTTTATCGACTTATTCAGTGTATACGGACGTTAATCATCATGGAACGCCCAAAACTGCATTTTCCACATTGATTGCTTTTGTGGTTTGATTTGAAGACATCTGCTGCCTAAACCTATCACCCACTTTTAGAAGATCATCGTGATACTGCTCCATCATTTCCCAGTTGTCAGTTTTGGTTTCAGCAGCTTACAAGGGGTGATTTCGATTTCAATGACAAAGAACAGTCTCGCGGACCAAGAACGTTCGAAAACAATGAGTTGCAAGACTTCTTGGACGAAAACCTAGCCCAACCTGTAAAGAACTTTCGAATAACTTACCAGTTCTAAACGTTCACATGCAATGAGACAAATCCTAATCAGAGGAAAATGACCACCATACGAGTTGACTGCAAATGGCATTTCGAACCATACCATCGCGGTTTCATTGCTTGCCAGGCGTATTGTAACTGCCGGTGAAAATTGAGTCTATTGCGGCAAGCCCAAGCGCAAAAAGTCATCCCCTCGACACCGGAGCGGAATGCTCATGGCTGTAAAGTTTTGCTCCGCATATGGTGGGATCAGTAAGGTGTACTATATTGCGAACTGCTAAGACCAAATGAACCTGTTACTGCTGATGCCTACCGACGTCAAGTGAACAAATTGAATGCTGTATTATTGCCAAAAAGATCAGCAATAGTAGTTAACAGACACAAAATCGTGCTCTTAAATGACAACGCACGGCCAAACCTTGAAAGAGTTGTCAAGGACACACTGCCATCATATTCATTAGACATAGCGCCTTCTGATTCTTGACTATTTCTCAAATCGACACGGCATGGCTTGGCCAGCACGCGGTTTCGAAACGCTGAAGAAATGCGAAAATGGGTCGATAATTGGATCGCTTCCAAACCAATATCGTTCTTTCGACAAAGTATCGTCATAATGTCAGAAAGATGGGACAACGTTGTAGAAAATAATGGAATATATTATGTGATGATATTATTTCACCAATTTTTCTCAATAAAGGTCTTTGTCAAGTGAAAAGTTGTCGTAATACATGCAAGCACCCAATATTTAAACATTATACTTTTCTTTAGGTAACGCTCGTGTAATTGCACATCGTGCAAAGAAGGATAACTTTTGTAGTCCCCATGCTTTTAAAATGAAGACAAATAGAAACACTATATTGGAACACGACCCGCCGTTAAATAGTCTACACCGCCTTGGGCCAAAGCATGTCGGTGTAGCAACTTTGGTTAAATTGTCTCAACAATTGCAACCTCTAAGAGGAACCCGAAGGAACAAAGCGAACAGACAAACTTAGATTGGTTCACAAAGCGCTTCTGAATGGTTATCGAAGGTCTACCTCATATTTCGCACAAACCTAATCTACCACAAGCGATTTCGGATGCGATTGCCTATAGAAAGTAATGTGGACCAGTTTTGATATGTAGCTGCATAAGGTGGGTTGCTTTCAAATGCGTCAAAGACATTACGAAAATGTTTGCTGGAAAACTTGGTTTATATATCGTACTATGTACGGAAGAGTGTTAGTTCTAATCTAGTCAATTGGTCTAATTTTAATTTAATCAATTGAGTGAATGGATTTCCTTTATTTTCCCTTATTTTCAATGATAATGAGAGACGATAAGTGGCTCAAACACGACAATAGTTTATCAAAATGATGGCTGCCCAAGATGAATGAAGCTCGATAACTTTCAACAAAGCTGAAAAAAGGAATGAGATCGCACCTAGCTATACGATTGATTTCATTCTCTATAGTCAGTAACTAAGGCGAGTAAAGCGCGGGATTGAATTAAAACGATTGCTCGGTCGCAGTTAATGAAATGCCTCACACTTCTTATATGTTACTGTGTTGAAAAATGAGATATAGTCATTGAAATGCCGTGGTCGTTTTCGCGCCGTCTTGTCTTTCTTAGTGACACCGAGTCGATATTTCAAATGTCATCAAAATATCTGAAAAATTGCGGCAGACGGGCAGATAAGCTTAGATCGATTCAATCGATCGGTTCATCGATGATCGATGATTCTGGATCGATCGGTTTAATAAAATGTGGATTTGTTTCAGGTCCGCACAAACTTCATGTACTGTGGTATCGTAAGTGATACGTAGGGTTTTATACATTGAATGTATATATGTATGTAATTTAAAAATATGCGAGTGTGTTATATAATTTTCTCACTTGCTTCTTTGCTTTTTACGGAGTGGTAGTAGTGCAGAATAGAAGGATATCACGAAATTAGTGAGAACTGAATGTTACGTCTTCTACCGTAAAATTCATAAGCCGTTTAATAAAAGTAAATTTCAGTTTTTTTCGTATTTAAATTTATCGCTTCTAAATATATTTTTATGAAAATTGATTGCAATAATATTCATAGCACTCTTTCCTTTTTTCTCAATTTTCTATTCTATCCCTTCGTGTTATTTATTTGTTTTTCCTATTTCCCACAATGATAAATAAATCACATCCGCTACGTTTCAAAACTAATGTACGCTACAATGTGATATTTTACGCTTTTTCTGCAGTACAGTTACAACAATTTGCAGCGTATAGAACATATGACCTGCATTTAAATATTAGTTTAATTTTATTATAAATATTTTGCTAAATTATTATTACGATTTTTTTGTGCACATCTTTGCTTTCGCGTAAAAATGCTGGCATAAAATTTTTGAATTTGATTTCCGTTTCCGTTTGAATGCATTGAATTTACAGTTGCGTAATGTCCGTCAGGTATTATTAGTGATTTTTAGCAATTTCCGACATCGGCGTTTTAAGCATATTTCTTAACAAAAGGTATACTAACTTTGTTAGATGACTTGCAACCAAATCTTCACAAGCCCACAGATTATATTCGGCTATCGCCAAATCTTTTATACTCGCTGTCTAGTGATTTTTCCTTTTTTGTATAGTTGCTCCACAAAAGAATACGCGAGATAATTTTGATCGTTTTATCTGTTGTGGCTTAAGAGCAATGCACAACGAAAGACATTTTTTATTTTATTTTTTTTTTTTGCTTCTGAGAACAAAGCTATTCTGAGTTTACATAGCATTGTAGAGATGTCGTGTCGCCGGTTGAGCCCATTTTCAATATCAACTTGCCTTTTAAAAGCTGTGTCTTAATTCATTCGATCAAGCGAGCGTTTACCACAGGCAAACGTGCAAGTGGGCATGACTACATCGATTCACAACTTGATAGAGATCAAGATAATGTGTGCTGTGTATGAACGCTTAAGTTTCCTACCGAATATTGCTAATGTTTTCTCAAAGTGTATATGCCCCCACCCGTAAACAAAATGTAAGCCCATCTTTCGAAGGTTGTTATTTAACGTATGTCAAGGCCTAAGCTTTGTAACGAATCTTTTATTTCCGATTTGGAGCACTTTAAGTTAAAAAATACATATTGAAAAGAATAGTTCTTTTCTTTTTTGTTAACATACATACAAAACGTTGATTAGATTTGATTCCCCACACATGTCTTCTTGTCCATTCACGTGTTTACTATTCATTTCTTGCGATGGCTTTATACAGTTCCTGTTCTGTTAAAGCTTGATTTTTATCTCTTTGTATTCATTAGAGACGCAAATAAATTCTAACTACATAAACAAATATTAATAAAATTTAATTTAATCAAACTCTGATTAAAAAAATTAAAAAATTGAACACATTGTGATAAGAATATGCAGGAACTACTTCAAGACCCAAAAAATACATCTTAAAAATCCGAGAAAACTACAAAGTTAGTTGGAAATGTTTGGAATTGCGAAATGTATGCAGCAAATACACATACATACTTACATCCTATCACATATCCTATACATATGTAGCATATACCTACAGTTTTATATTTAAAGGAATTACAAGACATATATATTTGATGTCTGAAAGATATATATTATAACTACTGTCATCAAAAAATAAGATGAATTTCTTTATAGAATGCAGAATTTCTATTCCTTCTTCCAAGTCAATTCCACTGCCTTCAGTGGTGGTCAGTTGAAAAACACACAATACTAAACTAGGTCAACATGCTTGAGTTTTCGGCGAAATGTTCTCGAAGAATCGATGCAGGACAGTGTACTATCGATTTGCGAGCACCAAACTTTTAATTTCCTTGACGTGGCTTTCGTCAGCAGATGTTGATGATCTTTCGGGTTGCTGTTCGTTTTTCAACTCATTCTCGCTCTTCTTTGATGTTTTTTTCCCAGTTGTAAATATTTTTTAGTTACGTAAACTAACATCCTCATCCGCAAAGAAAATTGAGTGCACATGTTTCGCTCAGCAAACTCACACGCTCACTTTTGTCTGTTTCCGAAAAGGGATATACTTACACCTGCCTAGGTGCCACAGAGTTTTGCAGCGATTGAATATAATGACACAAAACTTGACGCGAATATCAAAGACAATGTTGTCAATCCACCAAAAAAACAAAAAAAAAAATTGTAAAAATCTCACGATTTTATACTACTTATATATATATATATATATATTTTTATTGGCGCCTCTATAAGTCTAAAGAGAAAAAATTATTCAGCAAGAATTATCAAACATCGAAATTTGAATATTGCCTTAACCTCTGACCCCCTTCGAATATGAAGACTATGCGGGCCATGAGAGCTGTTCAATGAGTTCAATGAGTTTCATAAAAGAAAGAAAAGCTGAGGGAAATAAAGTCCTACAATAATTACAAAATTTATAAACTGATATGGAATATATACCTTTTCTAATCATGCTCCTTGGATGTTCTTCTCATTGCATCGCAATATTAATGACCGCCTCTCAAAATTATGCTCTGCACTTTGAGTGGAAACAGATTCTGTGCATGAATCAAAGCACAACAATAAAATATACTTTTTATGTTCGTTCTAGGATTATAATCGAACTGAGAAATTTTTGCGAACGAAAACGAGCATGAGCTTAATAAGAACAGGTGAGAAGATTACACTTAGCTGTGGCCGAATATCCTATTCCCGCTACCCTTGTCTTCACAAAAAAAAAAAAACCGAAAGAAGCAATAAAGTGGTATTTTGATTGGGTGGACGTGATCGGATTATCCGAACATTTATTGAAATTTTAACGGTTGTATATGTTATAGTATACGACCACGAGGAAAAATTTATGTTATATTGCTTGTCCTTTGACTAGTACGGACTTATTCGCTAGAACTTCTAATGTTTTTGTCCGAGATTTTGATGCTGATCCAGATCTTTGGAGCTGCCTTCTGATATCGCAAACTTTCCGGCATCATGAGCAAAAGTCCATCCTTTGATGGTGGGTACGAAAGCAGCTTGGTTGCTGAATCGTCTATTGAACCAAAGGATTTTTTGAGGGTTCGATGATTACTATACTTTTCAAATGTCGTTTTTCGAAACGAGTTATGTATCCATTGACATCACTCGTCGCGAATGTATTAACTTTATCAGAAGGTATTTTCGCCCACTGCAATGACTTAAGGCCATATTCTGACAATATGACCGGCCACTAATTACAACCTGTTTTCCAGTTATGGTTGATTTTATAGTTTTCAATAAAGCTGACAGCCTTAGATGCTAGTGCTTTAAGACTTTAGTCTTAGAGTTTATTTCTCTAGCCAAATTAATAATAATAATAATAGTAAAATCTTCTAGTCCCGACGTGTTATAAAAGAAGGTTATTAAGTCACGGGAACTATAAACAAAAAAATTTGATTGCTCGGTGATGTTGCCCAGAATACGGGTATTAATGCCGCCAATGCATCGTTTTTTTTGTGTTCGATTTAAAGGAGATGGTAATCCTAAAGGAATGGTTCGGATGTTTTGTTACAAAAATGCCTTTCCGAAGAATGCATGGTAGTTATTGCACGCAGTTCTGCACTTCATGTGAAAAATAAGAATGTAATCAT
This sequence comes from Glossina pallidipes, assembly GCA_000688715.1. NCBI lineage: Eukaryota > Metazoa > Arthropoda > Insecta > Diptera > Glossinidae > Glossina > Glossina pallidipes. The sequence goes on along the minus strand of JMRQ01002108.1, from coordinate 208,169 downwards.
CGTTTCTGTTCAATTTGAATTATCTGTCCACTTTACATTCGAATGACTACTTCGTTACTTGAGTTATTTCTCTTTAAACTCTTTACTGAGTATGAAAATCAAATTAAATATATCTGCATGTACTAGATAGCAAAGTACTTTCAAGAATCATTCATATTTCATAATAAATTTTCGTAGAGGAATTTTCTGAAGTTCATCGCATTGACATTTCTTGACGCCATCAACATTATCGTCATATTATCAATGTCACCAATAGCGTTAACACTGTTGGTTGTCGTTCATGCACTTGCACTTATGTAGAATATATTACGCCTGTGCTCTTATGTTAAGAACAAGTCAATCAAATAACCATCTGTCACATGACAAATGATTTAAAAATCACTTTATATCACAATCGTGATGATAATGATGATGATGATGATGATGATGATGATGATGATGGTTACACAGTTGTCGATAACGTCGAAGATATGATGTAAGAGAAGAAAGTGTTCATTCGTCTTTCGCCTTTCGCATGTTAACATACATCAAGTCTGCGTAGATATGTCAATATAGTGCTTAACACACAATCATGCAAAAAATGTGATGTAAAGTCTATAAAAAAATTCGCAGAAAAATATTTTCTTTCTCTGACACAGGCCGGAAAAGGAAACAGACACTTTAAATGCCAAAGTGATATTGTCAATCAAAATTCAATCGTTCATCATGAATCATATTCCATGAAAAAGAAGTGGCGTGATGAGAAGAAGCCCCAGACATATTTCTGTAATACAAAGCGCTAAAATATATGATTGCTTGACATTAAATCATGCATCAATACCTCAATACGTAGGAAGTTGTATGGTTACGTCAATGCTATACACTTTACACTCTTAGCTCGAACCAACAGACACATAACATGCAAATGAAAAGCATATCAACTGAAGTTTCTATTTTCACAAAGTGAGTGGCAAACATTATCATCGATATTTGTTATGTAGAAAGAAGAAAGTTCATAGCTTTTTCAATGTAAGGGTGAAAGGGTGCTTTTGTGCACCTATTATCAGTACTTGTGAGAGTTGAATGATATCAAGTAACTTCGTATCACATGCACTCTGAGATTTAGCCCAACAGCTTGTAATCAAGAACTGGTTAAGAAAAGCTTTTGCAAGGCGCTGATTGTAATTCGGTGAAATATAGATTTGAAATAGGTGATCCCCATCCCAGATCGTGCGCGAAAGAAGGTCTTCAGGCGACTTCTCCTGAGACCTAAAGATTCACTGTTGAATGAACGATTAGCCGTGAAGAAGTTATGCACCTCTTCGGATCCCGAATACGATAAATTAATAAATCGTTTACAACATCACCACAGCAGACGAATTTTTTATTGATCGTTATGAACCCGCAAATAAATAATAGTGAACTCTATCTCCTTTTAGCTTTAAGAAATTAGCAAACATGGTTTCTTTTCGAAGCTGCTTTTGAGATACGCATTTGCTTGTTCCTTCTGCCTCTGCCTAAAACCTCTGCCTAAAGGGAATTATTTTCAAACCCAAATTCAGGTAGTAAGTGGGACAACATCCCTTATCCTTGAGGATAAGTTTTAAACTAATACGAGTTTTATAAGGACCGGTCTAGTGTTAAATAATTTTTGCTTAATATTTCGCATTCGCTTTAAATAACTGTTTTTAATTTGCTTATTGTTCTTCTAATTGTTGTCGGCATGAAACTAATGTCATTTTTAGATGCGTTGTAAAATGGATAGTAAAGCTATTATTGTCAGTGTTATTGTTGTTATTATTAATTTTTCTTTGAGGGCTTTTTTTGTTTTTGTTGTTTTTTTTTTTTTGTATTTATTAATGCGTAGAATTGGTTTTTAGGCTTTTCTCCCCTTTTTTTTCGAAATTAATTTTTATTTTTATCACAATTTGAAATGATGGCGACCGCAATGATGGTTGTTGGCATTTCAACATTTTATATAACAAATTATAGGATTTTTTAACAACAACAATTCAAATAATATAGACAACGATAAAACTTTTGTATATATATATATATATATGACGTCTAATGTGTATGCTTAAATATATTTAGGAATAAAATTCAAAATATATTTGAAATTATGTGCGAGTTTAGCTGACAGCGACAACATAACAATAATTTGCATAACAAATAAATGAAATCAAGAAGAAGTAAAAAAATCATTACATACGAGGTGGGAGCGAACCTCCTGAGTCTTACCAGAAATATTACTAATTCTTTAAATCATATCCAAGATGTAGATATTTGCTAAGGACTTGCTCGAACTTACCTTCCAAAAGGATTCATAGGCAAAGGTGTGTCTAAATGTGACCGTCTCCTGTACGTAAAACACACGCAACGTTTAAATTCAAATTTCTTCCTTAATATTCTATACATCGCAAGGGTTAAATTAGGTGGCTGGGCGCCATACTCTCCGGCAATGTCGTAGAAAAATAGTAGCAAATTTGGGGTATGGTCTGCCGTATAGCCGGGACAAGAGCAGACAAGGGCACGATTACCAAGTCGGTGTTCGCAGGTGTAAACATCGGTGCAGTTTGACTGTGCTTAGTCGTAGCGATATTGCTTGCTTAGTTATAAAGCCAATAACCAGTTGATCAGTCAACTCTTTCTTTTTCTTTCCCCCACTTCCTTGGACGAGAGATTGGTGATGATAAAAAGAGCGAGCAATGTTACGGGTATTTGCTCCAATAACTTGTAACCAATTTGGATGGAACACATTATCGTCGCCAGATTGAAAAAGCAATTCGTACAAAACGACCAAAGCAAGTGCATGCTAGACGTTACAAGACACTGTTTAAACTGAATACCGTTTCTTTGAACTATGTTAACGATATTATTATCACTACTATTATTATAAATTTAGCCAGAGAGTAAATCCTAACACTAAAGCTTTCAGAAGCAACAGCATCTAAGGCTTTCGGCTTTCATAATCTATCTGTGATCTATGATCTACCGCACTTGAGATTTGAACCCACGATCATTGAACTGCTAGTCGAGACTCTTGCCTACTCGGCCACTCAGTTTGATGATGTTGAAAATAATACATTTTCATTATTTATTTTTTTTTTAATTGCTTTTTGTTCAATTCTTTGATAATGTTATCCTACCACAGACGTATATTCTAAACGTGATGGCGAAATACCTGAACGAAATTATATAACATTTTCTGATGGCAAATAAAGAAGTACCTTGTTCAGTTACGGGTAAAGTTAATAAAGTACTGGATGAATGCGCACTGTTTTGATTAGAGTAAGCTGGTTAAGTCGTCCATACCCGCTTCCATGCGCTATCATTTATTTCATATAGCTCTACCTCTGAGCATGGCTGTGTTTGCGTGTTCTGCTTGACCCTTCTTTATAAGACGTTTCTCCCATTAACTAAACTGTGTTCTCCCGCTCTTCCTCTGGCCAACTTGCTTATTCTTAGTCTGTGTTGCAGGCGATATTATTAAGTTAATACACTTTTCAAAAAGCAGGAAAGATAATTGAAAGAGTGAGTGAATTATCCACAGAGTACAATGGGCGTTTTATTTGTCCTACTAACTGACAATATGTCTTTGGTGAGTGAGGTTTTTAGAGTGAATGAGCAAAAAAAAGAACAGAAAAAAAATTTGCTTAATAAAAAAGTCAGCTAACACTAAACATTAAATTTAGAGATAAAATGTTGAAATCCGCAAAATGATAAAAACCAGACCTGATTAAAAGGTGAATGTGTGTGCGTGTTGTGAAAAAATTGCATTACACATATATATATTGCGTGTATGAGTGCAAGTGCATGTGTGGGAATAGCAATCAGTATTGCAATGTTTTAGTGTTGCAGCAATTTTTTGTTTTTTTTTTTTTTTCTATGTTCAGTTTTGTAGCATTTGTAATTTCAACCTGACAGGTCATTATATAAATTTTGACATGTCCATACGCTGACCAACAACTACAAAAACAAAATTTAGACCGATTAATTTATTTTAAATTAAATATATTCACACAAACGCAGTTTTTTATAGATTTCCCATAAAAATTGTGGAAATTTTTGAATACATTTTGGTTTTTATTGCTCTTGTTGCTGTTGTTGTCGTCGTTACTCTTGTCGTCGTTGCTGTTCGTTTACACTTAATTGCGTTTATTGGGTTTGAAAGTTTTTGCGTTTTTTATTAGTTATAAATAAACGCAGCTTAGCAATTCATTGGCAATCTTTTTGACATCTCATAAATATCATAAAAAGCATGGCAGAAAAAGAGAGATATATATAATAATGAAATAAATCATTAAATTATTTTATGGGAATCGGAATCAGCAGCTGAGCAAGAAAATGCAAGCTTGTAAAAAATTCACAGGCTCGTAGCGTTATGCCTCACATCAACGCACGTCTTAAGCGCACGCACAAACTCTCGATTGCCTCCTCTGCTTACCTGCTTTATGGTTATGGTAATTGAGTAAAGTTGAGTTTATATATAACTTAGTGTTTCTCTGATTGATTTATGCGCCCACACACACTTAAACGGGCTAGTATCATGTGTTCTAAATCGGTTATCACGCGGTCTCGTTGTTGCATATGATTTAATTCATCTGCAAAACTTGTGAACTAGTTTGTGTCCAAACCGTCAATAAATCGCTTTGATTGATGGCCATATATATCTATATATATAGCTATTAATCGGTTTATTGCTGTTTGAATGTTAATCAGTTAAGTGTTTGTTTGTCCACATACGGGCAAATATAAAGAGATTGGAGATTATATCGAACGATAATATAATGCGGTTATATTATCCCATAAAGACCACTTGATGGAATTATTAGACTATGCATATCTCTATAATATTTTGCAATACAACAACTAAAGGCAAGACACAACAAACAACAGGGCAGAAAAGACAATCGTCTTGCAAATATTAGGAAAGCACTTCTATTTTCTAGAGATATTTCATATTTTAATATATCTTGTGAACGCTACTCTATGCAGCATATTATATAATGTGTAATAAACGTGTCGTCTCCGAACAATGTGCACTGTGGTAAGTAAGAGTCGCAACTACCATGTCAGCGTGGGCGGATCCTCATCTTAAGCGCGGTAGTGTTTACTTTGCTCGTAGTTATAGCGAATGCTTAGTCGGTGACCCGAACAAAGCACGTCCCCTAAATGATTCTTCAAATTAAAAAAAAAAAAAAAAGCATACATATGTTATCACTTGAATACTAAGAATCGTATTATCTTATGTCCCAACCTTCGCCAAATTAAGGCTGATTAAATGCTCCGTCTTGCCGCTCATATCATATGATGCTTACATACATGTATGGCAAATTAGGTTATGTTTCTAACAAAAATTGCAAGTTGTTGTGAACAACTGTGCCAGATACATCTTCAATAAGCGAAGATGTAATGGGACAACGCAGCTCTCGCTGCAGATATCGGCTTTTTCTTTTTCTGCACAGGCTTACCTGGAGCTGAACACCAAGATATTTACATGAGAAAATTCAGTTCGGGAAATCGGACAATGAATTTAATCTTGCGCGACCACAATCAGTTAAGATCACCAAGACTCTTTTTTTCTTAACACTATAAACTTAACGAACACTGTACCGCTCCACATCAAAATGCTTGTTATCTTGAACAGGTTTAAAGTAGCTGTAAAGGCTTTTTATAATTCAGATCTGTATCTTGGCTTTATCTCATTATAATAATGGTCGTTGAATTGTCATTAGTAATTATTACTATGTTTTAATTAATAAGTTAATTACATTAAACTAAACTAAATCACTATCGCACATGGGAACGCCTGGCTTTTTTTTTCATATCGTAAATTAACACGCTATTGATTTACCGAAGCATCAAAAACAGATTTTTATTCAAGGTCAACTGGACTGACACGCAATCGGACGGAAGAATGCATATATAAGATGTTGGGCGGGTAAAAGCGTGGATAGAGAGAAGATGCCTAGGGGTAACAACGAGCAAGCCCAAAGACAAAAGTAGGAAGAGCCGAAGTTACAAAAATCGGCACGTGAAGGAGCAGATGGGCAAATATAACGAACGAAATTAAGAACGCACCTCAAAATCGGTTTACATGGGTTAATAGCGACGTATAAGAGGGCAACGGCGGACGAACGGGAAGAATAAGGCAAGATAATATCGGAATGGACTTGCCTAGGGATATACAGGGAGAGGACCAAGTGTTCAAATATGGCCAGCATTACAGCGTCAATGCGGAAAGCTGAAATTGTTAGAAATGTTTTTGACCGAATTTCGAAAATCATCGGTGAAATGAACGTGATGCACACTCAACTTGCCAAAACTGACCGGGTAATCAATATTGAAAGCCATATAAGAAAGATGGGTTCATATCCATTCATTTGAAGCGGTTGGCTGCATTCCCGGTTTTAATGATACGAATTGCAGCAAACAAAATGGGTCTCTCTCTATGGTAGAGCACACTTCTGACAAAAGCAAAAAAAAAAAATAAATAAAAAAGAATATTAATTTCATCATTCCTTGTGGATAATCTTACTATTGGCAATAGATCCGCCCGATCCAAAGTGAATGACACCCAAGATATTGCTCCGAAAAATACTTAAAACCGAGATTTGGTATAGGAAATTAAATTAAATTTTTCCTAAGCCCTCTTTCAGATTAATTGCAATTAGGGCGTATGCATCCCACATGTAGCAGCATCCGATTTCCATTGTTTAAATCAGGTTTGCATACACACTTAGGCGAATCGAAACTAGCCCCTTTGGTGCTTGCTTTGCAGACAATCTAAAATTTTGGTAAATTCATCGAATCTGGCCAACATCTGGAGTATGGTGACTTTCACTCAGCAGTGCCCAGGTTTTTGCGAAACAGACCAAATCGGCGGTTTGTCTCCTTTGATATCGTTTAAGCGTCCGTGTAAGCTTGAGTGCTATGTAACAAGAACATCTTAGTATGTTCATCTATGCTATGGATGAGATAGTAGTCCAGTCTCAACGGTCTTTTTGATGTCAGTCTAGTCAGTCTAGTTTGTTCAAATTTTTCCACTAAAGTACACAATAAAAAGATATCCGTCATCGTTTCACTTCCCAAATAATGTTCAACGTTTTGCAGGTTAGGCATTCGCACGTTTGCATTAGTAGCCGAAAATATAATTAGACGGCAATTAATATCTTCTTGCCATTAATGCGCCTAATAAGTTTGTTAAGTCTTGTTAAAGTCTTTTAGATTTCTCCTTTTTGACGTTTTATACCCGCCACCGATGACAGCATATTCATTTTGCCAAAACGTTTGCAACACACAGAAGGAAACTTCAGAGACTCTTAAATCAATACTAACCGAGAGACTCTTAAATCAATACTAACCGAGAGACTCTTAAATCAATACTAACCGAGAGACTCTTAAATCAATACTAACTTATCAACCGTAACGATTCAGCAGCACTACTGCTTGAATTAAGAAAAGTAACGCTTGCTGCGTTTTTGTGGCACAAAACTCGACTAAGTCAAAACTCCAAAAACCTACGTTCCATACAGTTCAACGGGGAAACTTATGCTGGAGCGTAAAGCTGCACATGGAGAAGTCAAAGTTCTACAAAAGTTCATAGAGGAAGCAGCGCGATTTTCGCCAAATCCTTTCAAATACATAGTGCTCTGTGCAACCGGATGAAATAAAATTCCCTGCTCTCGGGTGACACACATCAGAATGGCAAAATTCTTCGACATTATCTTATAATATTATAACTTCCCAAGGACAATGCGTGTTACTCTGAACGAACTTTTGGTAATCAAACGATACCAGTCCCATCTTCTTGAACAAACACAATCATTAAAGTAATGCACTTGATTTCTTTATATTGACAATCAAAGGATGAGAATGTAAAAGGATGAGCTAGGTTTAAATTTCTCCTTCTAACATCCGCTAATATAGTTCAACTTTCTATTCGATTTGTTTCATGCGTCCCAATATACTGCACAAAAACCGTATAGAAAAAAATCGGACAAAAAGATATAACACAAAAACAGGCTGGACGAAGAGAAGTTTAACTCAATCTTAATAATGATCATTGGAGTTCAGGATAATCACCTATTGGAGCTTTTCGTAGAAACCTGTCTTGAAGGATTTATCCCACGATGCCCACTAATACACAGTATCAAAATTTCAAGCAATCACGGGCGTCTTCCAAGGAGAAGAACAATATCTACAGTGAGGCCTGTACTATTCTTAAGATTCCGCAATGAGAAAACGTGGGTAGGACGCACTTTCCTCGTAGCTGTGATCGAGCAACTCTGGTAACTCTGGTTAGCGCCGAAGCCTATGTCACACCTCGTTTTTCAATATTCTTACACGTGGTTAATAATAACCCCATACACACTCAAAGGGCGATATCCAGCAGTCCAGCACGATGGTCTCTCGATGTTTCGATGGGAAGTGGACCAGTAACCACTATCGGCACCTATACTATAAGCAGTTCATTCATAAAAACGTTTTATTTATTTTTAACTGAAAACTGAGAATTTAGGGAAAATTGTTAAGAAGCGTCAGACGAAATCGTATTTGGATCAATAAAAAAGCTGAGTTATTTGTGCAATCATATTTAATTTTTACATGTAATAATATTGTACATGTGCCAACAGTTAGCGACAATTATATCCTCAGAAACCCTATTCCTAATTCATTCCGAGGACAGTCGGCCCTTTGGATACAACGTTAATGGTATTGAAAAAATACATTAAACTCATTAAAGTAGACCTAGAGCATGAACAGCCTTTTCAATGCTAAAAGGAATCTTATAGAACCCTTTGCGGTTCATGTAGAGTCCCGTATGCTACAATTCCTTGCAGAGTTGCTCTTTGCACGGTTCTTCAGCCATAGATAATGCATCGCAACGAACGCACTTTGACATCGTCATGGTCTTGCTTCCTGTACTAATCGCTCACTTTTTTTACTTCCGACGATATATGCTGATGTACTACAAGTAGTTGTACAACGTCTTCACTAAAGGTGCTCTTCGTATTTTCAACTGACAATTGGGTATTTAACGAAATATGTTGAGAGGCGCAAGCGCAAAAACTAGGTAACTAGCCCACCATTTAAAGGCTCTTAATGCAGCAATTGCTCACCTGTCGCCCGGAAGCTGGGATTTGATGAGAGCATCGAAGGTACCACGTCGTCATCCGATTTGCGCAGTCTGCAACACCTGTTCTTCATTTTCGAATAGTTGTTTCTAAGCGCTTTAGCTTCATAAGATGCTTGGCCCACTAATAAGCTGTACACAAAACTACCTACACACCAAATATCCACTTTGTTCCTCTTAAGGAAAATTTCCGGTGCTACATGTCGTCTAAAAATAGACCATCCAAGTTGTCATGCTCGTACTTAACACCTTGAAGGATTTGTGAAACGTCGCATTGGCATTCATATTCAGCAATGGCTTTCCGTCGTTTATGCCATCACAAAACGATGTAAATGTTGTAATGACTTTCGAAGAAACCGCCACATTTGACAACGTTACGATGACTTATGAAACCGTGAGGCCATTTTCTCGACTGTTTTCTTTTCTTGTTTATGGATGAAGATAGGCTTTTTTGAGAAACTTTTACCGGAATACGAATTTTTGATATTTTTGTCAAGTCCTGCCGTGCTTTTCTATGCTTGACCGGGGAATGTCTCACATAAACTTCCTGGTATTTTTGTGTCTTTCTCATTACGTTTTAAGGTTTAAAAACAGTTTGGCGTGTTTCAAGTTTTTTCTTATAACAAAATTTTAGGCAAAATTTTAGAAATTTCAACACAATCAACTTTTTGCTTCGCTCAATGGCTACTGGGTTGCAAACTTTTTTAATTGTATTCACAATTGCTTCAATGTGCGCGTGTTTTTTTCTTCTGTTTTAACCCTAAATCGCTTGTTGGTTGGTACTTTGAAGCTGTCCATATTTCGCCGAAAAGCCGTCTATATCACTACCGTCCCTAGACTGACATCAGCACGGCACACTTCCCACCGTATCCCAACCCACTAAAATTTCGCAGTATTATCTGAACTGGCTGGACAGGTACAGCAGGCTGATGGCCTCCGTGGCAGAAGGCTATTGGGAAGAAAAGCAAAGAGCTTTCCGTTTTTGTCAAAGTAAACAGAGACCTCCTTATTTCTTTCGCGAAAGGGAAACATTTCTTTTTTTTTTAGAATTTGGGGACATGTAGATATATAAAACATCAGTCAATGTGTTCGTTGGATGACATATACATATAACCACTATTGACGAATTCGTATGTATTCTAAATAGTGCCCATCTTCAAACTCATGTCAAATATCAAAATTTTCACTAAACATTCCGACGATTAGTTTGCCAATTCCAGCTGCTTTAATGACGCTAGGTTTGTAATTTTCAAAGCAACGGAAAAATATCTAAGTTTTGACAAAGCAGCGCTGCTTAATAAAAAACAACAAGAGTTACTTGGATTGAGTTCCATTGACGTAAACGACGAAAAAGTAAGCTACTGATTTTAAGCGCGGCCGCACAAATACCGACGTTGTCGAACGTTCTGACCGAATTTCCAAATTCAACAATTGTTCCAGAAAACTATTTTCTGAGAGCGAAAAGCAAAGCTGTGCGATATCGCTGAGGCGTCAACGATATGAAGAGGCAGTGTATTTACTCTTTTGTGTGAATTTTTGTCCATGAGAGAACTCTATTCGAAGTAGATACCGCTTTTGCTCGAACTGGAAAAGATGCTTAGGAGAAACGGAAACGATTTTTCATGCGATGCGTAACTATGGATGAAACATGGATTCATTAGTACCCCCCAGAGTCAAACTGGCAGTCAGCTGAGTGGACAGCAACCAATAAACAAAGGGGATTTAAAACGGCCAAAAAAACAACAGCCGGCCGCGAAGGCTACGACGTCCTTATGTTGGGATGCACATGGTATAATATTCGTCGATGCCCTGGTAAGCCATCGAGGTAATCTTTACGTAGCATTATTAGTGCGTTTGAACAACGAAATTTCTATGAGCTCATTGAGTGTTGTGTTCTATATATATATGTATACATTCTGGTCCCAACGAGTGTCTTCCGTGTCAATATAGCCATTTTCCAGTTTTCGCCTAACCGTTCATCAAACCACCGGTTTCACCACTTCAAAGAAATTCAGGAAAGAAACGAAATATCGGCATAAATTATTAGCGTAATCTACCTGGAACAATATCTAAAATCGGCAAAAGTAATTGTTAAGGTTATTCAAATGTTGTACTGAAAAATGCACAAGACACGAGGTGGACAAATATGCTTGCAATAAATGAAACATTTTGCCCCTTCAACCTATAACGAACATTGACTTAAGGAGTCTGTACGAATATTTCCCAATGCGGCCTAAAATATTACTTACATGCCCACGACGAACGAACTATTTTGCAATTTTTATATAATTCGCCCTAAAATGAACATAACTTTCTTACTTTGTTTCGAAACGAATTAAAAACAAAGATAAGTGGCTAAAATGTGTCTTGAAGAATATGGAGTTTTGCGCCAATTTGGAAATGTGAGTCTGTCTCTTCGTCGGTCTATCATCTGCTGTACCGGTACGCATGATTATAAAAATTAAGTAATATTCTTCGTTCAGATTATTGGCCTAACTGAAATCGAATATCATTTGTTCCCTTGTTTTCTTTGTAATGAAAAGTATAACGAAAACACGGGGAGAAAAACATGAGGGAAGAAAAATATGTTGGGAAGTAGTAGCTGCAACGTAAGGAAGAGTGCCCAATAGGGTACACTTTAAGCGTACACCGAATGAACTCTCACTGCAGAAAGTAAAATGTAAACAAGAGTGGAGTACGTGAAGATAGGGATCAAAATTTTATGAAAAATTGAAGATATTAAGCAACTGAATAAATGTAATTAAAACGGAAAAACTTTATGTTAATTCGTGCTACATGCAAACTGTTTGAAGGCTTGGCCGTAATTAAGGGGTTAAATTAAAAATTTATTTCTCAATACCTAAATTATGGAATTTTTATTCAATTGCTTGCCTAATATTTATTTAATATTATTCAAATTAGCTTTGAAATTAAAATGACAAAACAAATGGATTACGGAATTTGCGATTAGAAAAATTTTTATTATTTGTTCTGATATTTATTTAATAGGAAATTTTTTGGTCTATTTTTTTCTGACGAATTAAACGAGCAAAACAACAAGGTTTAGAACGAATTCTTTGATACTTGTCTTCGAAGTTTGTTGTCGAACTCTATACACACGAAAACTACATACAGGTGAATCAAGTCAGAAATAAAGACATATTATAATTTAGTTTCCTTTTATTTAGACATTAAGGTACAGAAAAAAATAATCTCACTAAGTGAATGATTAGTGGATGCTGGAAGAGGCAGTTAAGAAATTTTCGACCGAGTTATGATAAGTTGGTCATTCGTATAATCGTCAAAAGTTCCATTCTCTAAATCCAATTATTTCCAAGGTATGCTTGATTGACGGGTCAGTACTCCCTCCACCTGAAAAAGAATGGTGGTGTATGATGCGCCGAATCAAAGAAGACGGCGGGCGTCACAAGAATCCTAAAACTGGAGGGCTAATGACATGGGCGAATATAACAGATTTTGTGAGTTGAAGTACTGATTGCCCACACGACTACTAACCTCAGTTCCACATACACTAACAACTAGTTAAGTATATCATCCATGGTGTTGTAACAAAAACAAGTATTTACATTAAATAGATTTCCCTTTAAATAACAAAAGCAAGGCAAAAATTTTCTTCTAAAACCGACATACGAGATACCAAAATTAATACGTCTTCTAAAGAAAGACGCGAAAGCGCGACATTGCTTTCTCTCACATACTTAACCAAATACGCTCAGTAGTGATAAACACAAACTAATATTGACAATAGAAACATAGATATATATATATATATATATATGCATACATGCAAATATACAAATAAAATATATTAATTAAAAATTATATTTTATGCAAATAAAAATTGCGAAATAAATGCAAAATGAAATTAATACAATAAAATGGTTAAAAATAGAAAAAGGAAAAAAATTGAAAAAATAAAAAATATATATTTAAATCTATATGTCTAAGTATGCATTTGTGTGTGCATTACTGATCCACTGTTTGGATAAAATATTTAATTAGCAATTTTTGCAAAAATATTTATGCATTTTCTGTTTTTTTCAAATAACGAAAAAAAAACAAAATATATATCTAATCGCATACAATTTCAAATTTTAATGAATGCAATAATTTTTCCCACATATAAATGCATGGGTTTATGTGTGCGTGCACATTTACTACATACGTATGTGCACTTTATCCACTGCCGCATATGCACATTTTTAAATGCTGGTTAATTGTGGTGACATGGTTGAATAAAAAATTGCCGGAATAAACGCTGTATACATAAAAGCAAACCAAACCAAAGCAAATGCAAACATCAAAATTTCCAAACTAACACATATTTACGTTTAGGACAATAGTGGGTGCGAAAAAGATGGAATGATGAATTTAAAAATGTTCGCTAATAATAAAATAAATTTACAAATATATGATAATTTTTTTATATCAACTCCGGGGTCATCGTTTCGAGGCGTTGGAATTTGAACACAAAAGTTCCGTTGAAAACTTTTAAGCAAAACTTTAAATAACATAAATTTAGGCTAGCAACACCACATGTTTATGCACGTAGCTATAATTAAACGAAGTCAGAAGGCAAGGACGTTTCTTTAACAAAATTGAATACGGGGAACATAAGGCCATACAAAAAAACAACCCTATATAGTGGGTCTTAAGAGCTCATCAATTTGTCATAGAAAAAGTTTCCGGCTTTTGCTTGTAAAGTGAAAACAGGTCAATGTTGACTCGAAATCTAAAGACACGCTTATAATATTTTTTGTGTTTTCCGTCATGCTATTCAGGTTTATATCTGCAAAATTTAACTTTTCTTTTTCTCTCTCTCTCTCTCTCTCTAGACTCACTTAGACAATTATTAAAGAGAAGAAAAACGCAAAGAAAGAATACTTTTGGCGAAGGCTCTTCATTTCACAAAAAGCTCAATATTTTCACTCTTCGAAAAAGTATTTTTGTGTGGCGATATGTGTGTGCATTACAATCGCTTATTTGCCTGGTGCCAAGGCTATAAAAAAATATATAACTCCAGACATCTACTTCTTCTATACGTGGTGTTATGGCCATCTATGGCCAAATTCGCGTTTTGTATTTACATGTCTAGTACAGCCCTAATTTGCCCCCTTGACAGAGTATATAATCACATATTAACTGCAACTAAAAATTTAATGCGGACCAAATATCTTTGACACCTGGTAAACATCGCAAGTTGAATAAGCACTTCGTCTGCAACGGGCGCAGCGTTTATTGTCTTCCAGTTATCGAGAACAAAAAATTATTACTTTTTCATTTACAGCGGTTGCAAAAAAAGAAACGGCCATGCGACAACCAATCATTAGTTCGCGAACTTATATGCATTTTTTCAAAATTCATTATCTTTAAAGAGTTGTGAAAACTTTCTCAATCCCTTTTATTGAACTTCATCAACGTGCTGTACTTTCAGCCAATAGATTGGTTTCCTTTCAAGCGACATTCAAGAAACGTAAGACGCGATGGTGCACTCGCGGTGCATACCGATTCCGTTGAAGCCTAAGGATAAGATTAAATCTTTTTTAAAATCGCATAAAGAACTTGCTTTAACAGTTGGCCCGATTCATGCATGTATGCAATTATTGTTTGTTTCTTTTTTGAATTTAAGGTCAACAAAAGTAAAGCAAAACCCGGCCGCGTCAGAGCCCGCCAAAAAAAATTGCGGATTTTGAACTTTAGTCCGCTTCTTTTAACGCAGTCGATGGAAGGAGGCTTGCGTGAAGAGGTCTTATGAAATTGAAAGCCAAAATCACAGGAGTCGTCATAATTTTTTTGCCCCTCCGTTTAAACTACGGCCTTCTTTGCTGTATTTAACTAATACCAATTTATTTTATATATGTAAATACACGTGCATACATATTGAAAATAATGGAAGTTTACAGAACGCGCAATTTATTTAACAAATTATCCATTTTTGCTTTGTATTGTCAAATGAGGTTAATTTGTGTTTAACCTGAACTTTCGGTTTAGTTTGAGGTGATGATGAGTTTTAGTCAGCCGTTGCCACCGCCATATAATAACAAAGGATTCCAAGTTAGTGCGTGCTGTTGACGTTGTCATCAAAATAAAAATTAATTATGCATTCTATTGTGTTGAGGATTAATGTGGCATTAAAATCTAAAGCTTTTTACATATTATTTCTATACCTCTTGTTTTCCTACTACTAACCATCACAAATGCGTGTGTGTTTTATCTCTTTATGATTTTATATTTGTTTTGATAAAAATATAGATACAAACATGCGTACATGTGTGTGGGTATAGAAGTTCCTTTTTTTTTTTTTAATTTTTTATATGTAAATTGTTCATCAGATATCCGGCAGGCAAATAAATTACAAATATAATAATTAAACAGCATTATTTTGACAAAGTTCGTGAATATAAACACACTTATGCACACACACACGCACACGCATAGAAATATAGACATAGAAAAAAAAGAAAACAAAACACTTCCTAAACCAACACACCTTTCTATTAACCATAAGCAATGCATTCACACATTCATGCCCATCACCCACCGAACTAACCTCTCATCCCGTTTCGCATGTGTTAACATATAATTATGAAAAAACGGTAAAAAGACAGCAACAACAAATTCTAAATTCATTTTATGTGCATAGAGAGTATAATATTAATTAATTACGCATAATGACAATTTGATAAAATTGAAAAATTACTTTTTTATGCGAATTGATTTATTTTAATTAAAAATTCACAAAATGCATGCATTTGTTCAATAAAATAAATATTGATATAAGCAACGACGCCAAAGACAGACTTTTATTAATCTCAAGTCGAATCATTTATACCCAACAATTGCTCGCATCTCAACTATGACATAACATTGCCGTCATGCCTTTTGATTACCACATAATGTTTTACAAAATATTTTCAATATTTGTCTACATTTAACGGTTAACAGTCAATTTGTAAAACTTAAATATGCAATAACACTGCCGCGAGTGATAGCACAATCACAATAATAAGTCAATGATTCTTGTCTACCGTGCCTGGGCGTGAGATATGATTTAACAGATTTACGAAAGGACGTTTGCTTGATGAACAAGTTTACCTTTGGTTAACCTGCTGCTGGCATCTCATTTTTCTTTTACTTAAATTGTTTGCAATAAACTAAGTAATCAAGTTTTTGCTATAACGCGGTCAAAAGTATCATCAATATTTAGGCAGGATAAGCATGCGATTAAAGTAATATATCCCGCGAGTGGTAGCAATAAAAATTAATATAACAAACAATAACAAAAACAGCTTTAATCTAACAGCGATTTAACTATAATTAATATTTATTGAATTTAATAAATATTTCATGCATTTTTCAGTTTTTTTTTTTTTTTTGGATTTTAATTTTTAATATTAGACCACAGTGTTTGAACAAAAAAGAGAAAAATACTTGGCAAAAAAAATATCATAAAGAAATCTGCATATTTAACAAAATCAGATTTTTGAACAGATTTTTTCAGCAGATTTTTAAAAATAATCTCACAAATTACTTTTACTGTGAATTAACTTATCACGATGCCCGACAATTATAAAAATAATTGCAAATAATGAAAAAGTCACACACCTTTAGGTCTTTAGAAAAGCAGAAAGACATATACTCGATAAACAGAAGCCTGAGGGAAATCGCATCCCACTACCCCCAACGCTCAAGCGCTAGGTTTGATATGTGACAAACGCGCACATCCACTAAATTTGAACATTAACAAATTTAACGTAATGAATACTATTTAGAAAGTGCTAGGCACGAGGAAAAGCGCTTAACTACCAAATAAAAAAATTTTTACGGAAATTCCAAATCCAGTTCATGCTAACTAATTGATTTTTCCCAAGTAATAAATACCCAAGAGAGGGAAACCCCAAGTGCACATTCGGCGCGCGTCATGCGGCTGCCGCCCGGCGACACAGATTAGTGGAAAAGCAGACAGGGAAAAACCCAGGTGCACATTCACGACGCGAGGGAATCGATGAGCGGAATGGCAGGTTAACGGGTTAAAAATGAAGCCATGGAGTTAGGTACTAGTAACATGCTTGTAAAAATGTATATAAATATACTATTTGCGGAAGGCAGAGTTAGTCGTTCAAGAACATTTGAGTCAAAAAAGAATATTAGAGTTGAGAAGTCGAGAGTATTGGTAAAGTAAAATGTAAATAGTCCTGCCCTTAAAGAAATAGATTGTAAATACAGAAATTGCAAGTTAAAAGAATTTTGAAGTGTATTTCTCTTGAAAAGAATATCCACGATCTAGTGATACCGACCGTATCGAGAAAAGCGAAGTTCGTAACAACATATTATTTTCGAACAAACTAACTGCATTTCTCAGTAACTGAAATATGTTCACCTTTTACGAAGACATCGAAAACTGTTTGAAAGCGTACGATAGAAGATATTTATTAAATATAGCATGCGATAACTATGTATAAGTCTCTTCTATGAGCAAGTGCTTATAGGCGAAAATCGTTTCTATGCCTAACGATGCAATGAACATAGACATTTCGCACACTTACCGACACTTTTTCTTTGTACAAATCAAAATTAAAAATTGCGGGCAATTTTCTTCGTACAAGTCAAAAAATCGCCTATAAACATTCTCTCATAGACAATGTTCCCCCATCCAGCAGCAACGATACGAATGTTCATACTTTTTGAAGGCACTTTGACTTTCAAATACATTTTATATTATATTTCTACATTTAGTAAAGAAAATAGTTTCATCCCGTTATCAACGCAGTACATTACAAAAAATCAGAGAATAGTAGAATTAAAACCGGGCAAGCACATCCGCTGGAGAGTATAGGTAATTTCTCAACTCGTTAGGTCTTGATTTCTCTTGAACTTATAATCCAACCAAAAACAAATTTTGAATTTACATTTCGCGAATTGCATTTCCAACATCTCGTTTATTTGACTCAATATTTTTTGTACTAACATGTCGAAGTGAAGTGAGGATATCAGATACGCTAAAAAATAAAGAAATAAGGTCTACCTACGATATACTGTCGTCGTTCACCTTTAAGGAATGGCCTTTGAGCTGGGATATTCAACGTAATTTCAAAAAAGGCTAAACAATACCGAAGGCTAATCGGTCTTCGGTATTCACACAGAGGAGAGGGCATTTATGCCCATTGATAAATCCTTGTTCAGCAAATACATCGACACATATAGAAAAATATTCTCTAGAAATTCCAGGTTGCAAAAAGCAATTTCTGTAAAATCGCTCGGACGAAATCGAATGTCAATACCTCACATAAGAGTGGACCAGACAAAAAATTGTAACTAAAATTCAATCAGAAATTTTAATATGTGTGTACACTTGCCCATACATTTGATCATCGTGCTTAAAAACAACTTCACTTACAAATCAAGTTTTTCCTTTTCTTTTCGCTCTCGTAATGTTAATGTAAAGTAAAGTGAAATTGAATTAAGTAAAAAAAGTGCTGCAAACCTAAAATGTTTTTCGCTATAAGACATCTTCTCACACTGCCTTGATTCTTTGCAACCTTTTTAATCAAAAAATAAGTTCAAATCGTCCACCAAGCACTCTATTCGCATGACTTCGCCCTGTTCACGGTTTCAAAAAATGCTCTATACGCATCGAAAGGAAAGGAAACAAGTGTTTTTCAATTAATCATTGCAGATATTGACATGAAATTTGTGACAGACGTCACCTAGAAAACTGGTAACATAACAAAAAAAAAAAAAAATTTCAATCAACCTGTGCGGTTTAAGAAGAAACAGTTGCGTCAATTTTTTCGAAACTCATTCCTTTCTTGTTAGCTAGATTTGTTGAATCCTTTAGAATATGGAAAGAAAATGTTATGTTACGGGATTACGAGCTTTTCCTCAAAGGCTCCAAAAAGGTATCGTGTGACTTGCCTGTTTACTTCTAACTTCCCTTACAACTGTCTTTGAACAGTGTTTACACTTGTCTAATGGATCACCGTTCACTTAGGCTTCGAAGGATAAGAGAACATATTATTTTTTAATTCTCTTACCATAACATATTAAAGGGCTTACCTTCTTCAAGCATTTGCATGTATAACAAGAAAGCATTTAAAATACATTTTCTAAAATTGGCTTGAAAAATTTTGAAAATGCAGATGTGGAGGCGTAGTTCTTAATAAATATTCGGTGGATACGAAAACTCGTAATAGCTTTATCTCACATCAAAAAACCATATATTTTCGGTTAAAGGACGAATATAACTCGTGCTTCCGCGAAGGATTTGCAAAAAAGTTGAAATTTTGAATTTTCGATGGAGTGAGAAAGGCACAATTTGTAAAATCTGCGCAAATCCCGCACACATGCAAATAAGTCGTGATGAAAGAAACATCACTCTACGTTCAAGCATTGCTCAATACTGTTTAAAAAAAGTGTATAATATTTCAACAAGATTGACGCGTTCGTTTTTTAGCACTCGCGGGAAGATTAAAATCTCAAGTATGGAACGAGCGTAGTGACCAGAAATTCCAAGGTGGAGAAAGCGCAAAGTTTTGCTTCGATTGACTTGAAACTATTGGATAAAAAAAATATAAAAGAAAATGGAGTTTTCGAAATTTCAAAACTCATGTAGCCCGTTTAAAGTATTTTCAAACAAACGATTTTGTTGTCTTATTACTTGTCGAAAGTACTACGAAATACGATTTTTCAAAACGGCACACGTCATAACTTCAACAATGTTCCATTCGAAATTTTCCAATGTCTTTAAAATCACTTTCTAAAGATAAATAACATAGAGGATACGGAGAGAGAATTTCCAATAAATTAATTTCATTATTACTTACTAGGAATTGGTTGCCTTCTTGTTTTTCTTTTATTCAGACCCATCACTGAGGGAATGTCGACTCTCCGTGTATCATGATGATACTCCAAAGGAAGTGTATCGAGAGAGAGGTAGAGAGTGTCCGTAGCCAAGGAGCCATACGTATTTTTTCGCCGACAATTGAAAGTTGCCCCCTACATATTTCGCTAGCTACAAGAATGTAGATTATAAACGATTTTCATTCCAATCATCGAAGGTTGGGGGTTACATATTTCGTAAAAACGTTGGCAACATCCGAGAAAAAGCCTTAGGGACCTTATATTCAGTTTGGTATTGAAAGTGAACTAAATCGATGCCAGGACAAACCTACGACAGCTCGTAAGCAGAGATAATCTTATAGTGTCTGCATAAAAATGAAAAAACTTTGCCACACCCACTCAATATTACAAAGTATCAACATTTTATTGTTTTTTGTGCTTTTTTTTGGAAGAAGAATATTGAGTGTGGAGGATGCGGTATCAGTTAAATATGATTTTCGTCCACTTTTCCAGTTTCAAGTTCACGTTACGTGCCGCATACCTCCTATAGATAGATGTTAGGCAAGAATGACTTCGCTATACCTTTTTTTAAATCTAACCGTACTACGACGTGTGTTTGAACCACTTGTCAACTTCGCACTTAATTCTTTGATTATTTCATAATGCATTTCCAAAAAACACCTCGTCTGGCTCCTAGACCACCCCACAGATATTCACATAACATTTTTCCCTACTAAGGCTTTATGTGGAATGTGGTCGAAAAAATGGTCCAATCCAAGCGATTTGCAATAGTGTTCATCCTTGGACTAAAATACGTCAGTGTACCAAATTTCATCAAGACATCTCAACAATTGCGACTGTCGGTTGAACAAAAAAAAAACGAGATGGATAGATGGACAGACAAGTAGAGTTACTTTTTAAATCGGGCGTTCAAATGAAAGGTGGATTTATCTCACGTCCTTCTAGTCATTGCATACATCCGCACAAGCTTAATATGCTTTGGTGTAAGGTATAAAAAAAAAATATATATATATATATACATATGATGTATTTTTTTAATATTTTTTATATGTTTTTTGTATATTTTTTATACCTTACACCAAAGTATATTAAGTTTATATATATATATATATATATATATATATATATGAAAATTACAAACCAAAACCATAATTAACAAATTCTGATTAAGCGACTATTCGCGATGCCGCAGAGAGTTGTCGAACACAACATTTGGAAATGATTGTCCTGTACTTGCTAAGACGTTCGACATGCCGCAGATATATCTTATTTTTTACATAATAATTACATACACATTTGACACACATCTAATGTATACGTACGTATATATATGTATATATATATACCAAATTAATGAAATAAAACTGCTTGAAAATTCATCGCAAAGGATTGAACCCAAATTGGGCTGGACTTTCATACAACATAGATCTAGATCTAGAGCTATTTAACTCTCATATATTGGTATTTCATACATCCTTACAAACTTAATGTGTTCTTATACCGCGTGAGGCAGGGTGTAATATCAATATTTTAGTTATTCTCAAGATTCTGGCAAGCAACTGAGACTATCACACATCTATGATTCGTAAAAAAGCCGTAGCACGATTAGGGTTGAATTTGTTAAAGACAATTTTTTTAATAATACTAAATACTTAACTAGAACATATACTCGTTAATATTATTATTATTTTCTTATTCTTTCTTCCACGCAAAGGAAAAAAGACACTGTCAACAAAACACTTCGTTTTAGGCTGCTGCAGTCGCGTTGCCTCCCAAAATGCAAAGGTCTTACTATCGTTTAACGGCACATGTACTCGGATTATGAGTCGCAATTATTGTTTTTACAACAGAAGTAGTGGTCAGTAACTTGGCGCGGACTCGCAAGGCAGAATGTAAAATTTCGCTGGCTTTTAGTTAATAATTCTAACGGGACATCTTATTGGAAGATTACTTAATTTGAATTATGCATGAATTCAAAATTTAAGTTTGAAGCACTAATGAAGCAGAGGCGTGAAGGCGGCTACGCGATGGAAATATGACGGATTTGATGAATGTCAAATAATGTACTTGAGTCTGTCAGTTGCGTGGTACGTAGGCGATGAGTTGCTGTTGCTGTTGCTACGCAGTCAATCCATTGAACCGATAATAATCATATTATTGTTAGTTATTCAATAAAGAGAATATGGATGATATTCTCATATTTATGTACATACATGCATACACACAAGCATACAAACGTAAATGCATAAAAACATGGATACGCATTTGTATGTATATACAAATAAAGGTGTATGTGTGTAATTATAAGGCTGCTGCTAGTATTATTGTAGTACAATATAATTCAGTGATTAAAAGAATTTTTTATTACAAATACAATTTCAATGATAATATTTTATATATATACATATATATATATATACATGCACATAACATAAATGCGTGCATACGCGAGCGATGTTTTGTAATTAAAATTTATTGTTGAAAAATCAAATGAAATTATCAACTGTCGACATTTTACAATACCACACACACGCCTGTGGTTAATTTGTGACGACATTTAATTTTGTGCGTTAATGCAAAAAGAAAGACAGAGTAAAAAACAACAAAAAAAGATAATAATAATAATAACACACACTGATGTAATATTTAAGACTTTTTCAAATACTTTTTATATAAAGTAAAATCAATTTTTCTTCGCGGAAGGAAAAAACTTTTTTTTAAAGAATTAAATGAAAAATAAATGAAAAATACTCTGTTTTATTTCACAATTATTCTCATGTGTCCCGCATCATTCAATGCACGAATAAAGTCTATTCACGGGGAACGATATCAAATCAAAAATCTAAAGGCAAACATAATGGCCGCCACCACCAACATCATCAACCGCGATCGAGTTAATAAACTATTAAAAAATTGCATTTAAATAAATTATTTAAAGTGGCGCCAAAGCCAAACAAACAAAAATACTACAAAAAAGAAAAAAAATTAAAAAAAAAAAAATACAAAACACAAAAATATACATGAATTAAACATAACTAACGATGTATGTGTATGACATGTATCTTTATACACCACCCACTTAAATCTGCGCATACATAGCTACACACACAAGTCTAACACAATCTTTTGTGGCGTGAAAGCAAGCAACCAAGAAAGGCAGCACTAGAAGCACTTGTTGTCAGGCAGTCAACTATTGAAACACACAAACCTTCGATTAGTTGTGCGCTTGTTTTTCTGTTTGGTTGTTTGTTTATACTCTAACGAAATCCTCAAACAAAATGTTGTGTAAATTTAATAAACTCTAATTTTTCAATCAACACCTCGTGAGTCTTTAAGATGAAAAGAAGCCGGCTTACGTTTTCCGTTACGTATGCGGTAAATTTTATACATAATAGTTTTCCCGGTCGTTTATTTATGTGAACTTCAAACATTGTTGCCATAGTTAACCAATAAGTGAGAATGTATTACATTTTTCAACACATTCATAGCATTCAAGTCCTTCCTTCAAGTTAAAACAAGTCTGTCCACCAAATTTCATAAAAATACTTCCGAAATTGCGGTCTGTAACACAAGAAAGCAAGACGGATAGACGGGCGGATAAGGTTAGAGCGATCCAGAGTAATTTTTCGATTCAGAAAATTATTCTAAAAAATAAAAACTGAACAACGTTCTATTAATAATTTCCGCTTAAAAAAATTGTCGTCCCTGGGAGCCATATAACAATACAAGCGCGCGAGGTCATTTAGCGCATTTTTTGAGCGATCAGCTGACATATCTATTATCGATAAATAAAAAATACCATGCGATATTTTCTTTGCAATTTTTGCAAAATATTGGCAAAATATGGGTAAAAGTATCAGGCCTTTACCAACTGAGCATTCACTATGGCTAGGAAATTTGAACCCGCGAACACCGAGTTGTTAGCCGCGGTTTTCATTTACTCAATTATCCGAAAACGCGTGTTGCCTTTTAGACGCGTACTTTAGCCTTTGCATAAACATCCAATTAAAATAAATAGCTTCAACATCCTTCTTGATGAGCTTTAACATCTTTCATAGAGCAGAAAATCTTAAAAAAATCGCCCTTACAAAAATCGGTAAAGAGTTTTTAGAGCGGATATGCCTTGTTTTAGCTTTTATACCAGACATTTGCTATCTTTAAATAAATTTACACAAGTTTTGATAATTTGAGACCTGTGTGTAATAACTATAACCTCTTTTGGGCGGGTTTTCCCTTTAAAATTATTTACAAACGCTACAGTGGCATAGGGCCCATCATTAAATACCCCATACCACCTTGTTCGATGAGGTCATTCACACAACGACTTTTCAAAGTAAGTGGTCGTAAAGATGTTCGGATCCGAACCATTTTCACAAGCGTCCGTTTTTGAACCAGACCGCACCACTATACCAAAAATTGCAGCATGTACGTTGAGCACAAGACACCAAGCAGAAGAGACGGTTTAAATTGGTTATACCACAAGTGGTGTAGGGTATACCAATAACCAATATTGCAGAGCGACGAATTTAAAGATGAAATGATAAAGGCCTGTAAGCGATGAAAGTTCTTACAACATTTCGGGGCTGAGAGCAACAGAACAAAAGAGCTGTCTCGCACCTACAAATTTACAAAGCTCATTTGTCCCAGAGCTTCAAGTGTACGTGTACTTTCAGGAGGCTGCACAATGAGGCAGACATCGAAAACCTCAACTTTGTTTTCAATTTTCTTTTTGTTTATAATTTATTCGTTGTTAATATCGATTTATTGAAATTATTTAAGAAATTTATTTTAATTCCTTTCGATATGTGCTTGCAATCTTATTAAATGAATTTCACTGCGCACAAAAAGAATAACGGCGATCAACAATAGCATCGACAATAAGAATAATAATAATAATAATAATAGCGACACAACAACAATAACTTAACAGCAATAATAACAACAATAACACAAAAAAATTTCAATAATAAGGTCAAAATCAACCGATACCGCCAAAGTGTGTTTGACATTCCGATGGATTTAATTTGCATTAAATTGGGAAAATCATTTGACAACTCTCTCTGTCTCTGCACACGCTTGTGTGTGGATATGCTATACTATAGACATAGACTTTTTTCCAATTCCATTTACTTTTATATATGTAGTGCTTGTATGTGTATGTTTGTATGCATGCATGCATACTTGTGTGTAGGTGTGCATATGAATATGCGTATATATGCATGCGTTCTGTTTAAGTTGACAGCCGCGAATATATTTATATATAAAAGAGCGGGCAAGCGTTCATGTCATTTGAAATTGAATACGAAAGACAGTGAAATGCCCAGGAAATGCAGTCAAATTTCGGACAGATATGTGGCAAGTGTGTAAAAACGAATGATTTAATTTAAAATTGGTGATTATAATGCACACACACATACACGCATACGATTGAATGCAAACGCACATATGGCCCATGTGCTCTTAATTATTATTTATTTTTGTTAAAAAAAAAAAAGAGAAAAAAAATACTTGACATTTAAATTTTACGTTCATTTGCGTATAAAGCTCTGTCACTGATAGAATTTAATCTAAGTTATTTAAAATAGCGCTTATTGATGTCTTTTGAAGGCTTATAGAGTATTGACAAAGGAATGACTTAACAGCCGAGTCTGTATTGTACTGAAATATTGTTAAAGTCCCTTGCATTAAAGCAATAATCCACTATCAGGCCATTTGATTACACTTGATGTGAACGAGCGAACAGCAACGCGGCTTACAAGCATCTAACAGCTTAAAAAGTATAATAGTTTTCTGAAACAAATTATTTTCTTCAAGAACTTAACATTTCTGTCCTTACACACACATTACATTAGTTTTCGATTGTGGTTTGATTTTTTATAAAGGGAAGCAAATATTACAGTCAAAAAAGTCCAGGACATGATACCTTATGATAATCGAGCGTATTCTGGTGAAACAAAAAAGATATGAAAAAGCTGCAAAAATGTTTTACTTCATTTTCTTCTGATGTCTACCACAAAGATATCGACAATGATTTCATCATCTGGATAAGTTGTGAACGATATTTTCCAAGTAAATACAATAAATAAGATCGCTGCCATGTTAATTCAATTGAATCTCTGCAGAAGTGGTGCCTGCTTTAGGGCTAAGAAATTTAGGTTGAGATCCACTTGCCCTTTTGATACCGTGTAAAAATACGTTGCTATTTACATCTTTACTAGAGAAACTTTGAGTTGACTTAAGCATTAGCTTGATGGAAAAGTTCATAAATGATGCCACTGACTCTCTGGTGTTGTTAAATGGGATCAAATGTAATATTCCTACCAGCGCGTCCAATACTTTGATTTTTATAAAACTTAGTCAAAGCAAGTTAAACTATGACCTTTCCAGCCCCCTGAGGGGCCTCTGTAAAAATCTAAATAAGATTTATAACCTAAGCTATTTATCGAATCCCATAAATTCCATTAAAACTACTCTTTTTAATACACGAGTATTGCCGACATCATAAACGGAAATTTAGTATTTTTATTAGTGCGCGCTTGTCACTATATGTCTGCTAATCTTAGCTCGGTTTGCACTGATCACAGTGCAGTCTTAGTTGATGTACATTATGTAGCTGTTCAGTGCGTGATCGGTCTAGATGAATACATGATTTTCTTGCTGTTTACTCTTAAGTGTACATATCAGTTCCGTAGTGTTAAGATTCGTTTTTTATTTTGAATTTTAGTTAGGTTAAGCCTTTAATCTTAAGCATTGTCCTGAAGCATTTAGCTGAAACTAGATTGTAACTGAATTCGCTATATGCGAATAAATAAATAAACAAGTAAGAGTATTTAAGAGTTATTCATGTAACTGTTCTTTAAAATAAGCCGTTTTATAGGAAGTGGACGACAAAGTGTTCCGAATCCAACTAGTTTTCAATAGCACACGTCCTTGGGCCAAAACATATCGGTGTATCATCAATTTCATCAAAATATTTAAAAAATTGCAACCTCTCGGTTGAAAAGAGACAGACGGACAGACAAGCTTAGATCGATTGAGAATCACTTGTGATGACTTTAGAATCACATTTTGAATAGGTCTATTAAAAGATTCTCTACAACTGATGTAGAGTATAAATAAATAAAAACAAATAAAAATAGACGGTCTACGACGGCGTATCTGATTAATTGAATGCCAACCTCAAACCAAGCAACAAATACTGTAAATAATGTCATGGTAAAGTGAATGACAAATTAGATTAGGTCTAATTCGGCGATATATGTTATCGCAAACCAATTTCAATTGTATTAATGATTTCGCGTCAATATTTAATTTTGCCGGAAGAATAAAA
This sequence comes from Glossina pallidipes, assembly GCA_000688715.1. NCBI lineage: Eukaryota > Metazoa > Arthropoda > Insecta > Diptera > Glossinidae > Glossina > Glossina pallidipes. Next base: position 180,840 of record JMRQ01002108.1, on the reverse strand, counting down.
GGCACCATCATATTATATTTTTCTTATAGGGTCACCGCCTCTTTCTAAATTCGAGCAGTGAGGTTAAGCTAAGAAAGACTATGCAGAGTTTCAGTTTTCCTTATCAAAACCTGCAGTGAGAGTTACTTTACCAGAGGATAAGCCGGGAGTGGGTAGGACGGACCTCGTGAACTCAGTTCAAAATCTCAAGTATACACGTTGTATACATACACGCCACCTTTTAAAATTTAAGCTTTTCGTTGTTTCATTTTTTAAGAGTGATTAAAGTTGTAGTTAAAGTTAAAGTAGTGTATGTTTTCCTCGTTCCAAAAATTCCTTGCAGTTGTTAGTTCTGCGAGCTTTAATTTGAATTTATTGAAAAGTAGACAGTTTAGTATCTTAATCGATGTCTATTGATTTCCCACAGCAGTGTCATTTACTCTATAGCTGTTGTAATCTTTACTTGAGGTCACTTTAAGATATACTGAAAAACTTTACGTTAACGCTTTAAGGTCTAAATCTCCATTAAAGGAAAAATGAAATTTATGTTTGTCAAAATCAAAACATTTCACTAAAGTATATATATATATATGTGTATGAATATACGTATATATGTAATTACTTACCTTAGCAAACACGCACGTAGCACAGACATCAAAATTTGCTCTTTGCATTCACGTTGCACTTAAGCACAATCCAATAATTTAACCTTAAAGTCTTATTAGAAAATAATAAATTTAAATAACAGCATTTATATTTTACAGATTATGTAAAAATTCACATCGCTCCTTCACCTTTTCACTCTCTGTCAAACGTGATTTATATCACTGTTAGCAGAGAAGTGTTAGGTCTGAAAGATGTTAAATTAACAGTTCGTGAGAGCAAGAGTAACAGCAACGGCAGAAATGAGAACATTTATAAACGAAGAAAAAAAATAAATAAAATGAAATAAATAACAAACAAATCATATATATGCGGCTGTAGGTATATTACAATATAATGCACAAAAAGCTGGTCAAACTTGTTATTTTGAGAAACTTATTGGTTGATAAATAAAAATCAACGCTGAGAAGAAAGGAGGCGAATCAAAGTACTCAATAAATGTTAATATAACAAATAACAACTTAATTTTTAAATTATATTAAAAGCACTTTTTACACTCTTGCTTCATTAATTCATCCATCCTGTGGGTTCAGTGAATTTTTACTTAAGCATTTGGTTTCTTTTTTAGCACATGATTAATTATTTAATTAATTTTTTTTTTTTTATCTTTAAACGCACATCGTCAATAAAAATAATTGACCCGCGCTTTTTTTTTCTTTTACTTAATAATTGATTTCACGTTTCTCACTATGGACTCAACATTTCATCACCTTTTACTTGGAACTTTGCACTTGCAACTGAACTGAAACATAAGTCAACTGAGACTCTACGTTAAAAAAATTTTTACACCAGCGGCAACAACAACAGCAAATGTAATAACTCTACAAGCATAATATATATAAAATTACTATAGATTGTGTATTGGCAATATCTTGCGCTCTAGTCCGTTTAGGTGTTTATTAGTATATACGTGTGGGGGGATTTTTCTTTACTAAATATATAAATGCTCGCAATCAGAAAGACATACGTACACATGTATAAATACGATTTATTACTCTTATAAAGCAAAAGAATTGCATTCATATAAGACTCTTAACTTATTCTTAATAATGATTGAAGAGGTATAAAGGGTTAACAAAATATAATACCAAAATACACGCATACACACACGCATACCCATACACACATCCAAGGCATCAACTTAACAATTCAGGTATAAGCTGTAAATAAAGCAAAACAATAAGTATGAAGAAACTATAAAAAGCCGGTAGTGTTAGCTGAGAGCAAAAGAGCATTATCTAAATTAGTATAAACAAAACGAAATGAAAAGCTTCTATAACAAACTCTTAGGAGTAATGAATATTTCAAAGAGGTTTCCCTACAAACAGAAACGCATCAAATCGTGGAAAATTAAGAGAAGTGGTTGCTCTTTTTTGAAAAATCCAACTCTTTTCGCTTTTAATCAAACGCGTACCCCTTTTTTGTGTTAACGTGTGCATATACCCCTTGATGACAAAGCTATTTACATTTCAAACGGCAGTCGGAAAGCTTTTGAAGAGAAGTTCAAGAAGAATATTGGTATTGAAACATTCTCTTCGTTTCTTTAGTTACTCCCTTCTTTATTCTTTAAATTGGCTTCACACACTCTCACTCTCTCGTATAAATAATTGCTTGCTAGTTTTTTTGTCGCTTTAAAGCTATGCGTTTTATCTCTTTTCCTCCTTCTTAAATATTAGTGAAAGCAAAATTATTCTCTTGCAAATGGGAAAACAAGTTTTTTCTCGTTCTTTCCTATAGTCGTTGATATAAAGCTGTCTATCTTGTTTAGTTTGACGTTTATTTTCAGTTTTGTGAAATTTCATTCATAATAAATCATTTGGACAGTTGTTGTTTAGTTGGTGAGTGAGTGCACATATACACAGTTTAGTCATTGTGTTTAACAAGGAGGATGGTGGTAGAGTGAGCACAAAAAATTTCTTTACAATTTCTGTCGTTATTTTTAGTAGTAGTTCGTTTTGTTATTATATTTACTTGCATTTGTGTGCAAATCGGCGATGGTGGTTGCTTTATGCTTCTATTTTAGTCATGAGTACGCTACTTGTTTTTGTAATTACTGTTCTGTTAGTTAGTTTTTTTGGTCTATTGGTAGAATGATCAGTATTTTGAACATATTACGTTTTTCCTCATTTTATATATATATAGTGCTGCATGTTTTGGTTAACTTTTTCTTGTTCTTTATCTTTTTACTTACACCCTTTGCTTAACTTGCTCCTAAGTTCTGACTGCTTTACCATAAATTTTTGTACACGTGCACACATGCACATATACAAATGAACTAAAACAATCATTCATTTTATAATTTATTGTTTTTTGTTTTCTTTTTTCATTACAAGAAAGTTCATAACAATTCTTTGTGCTGTTGGTTGCAGTTTGTTTGATTATGCACACCTTGTTTTTGTAACCTCATGTTTTTTTTTTGTTTTTCTTGCATTTATGTTTTTTTTTTTTTTTTTGTTTTTTTTATTGCAAATGACATGTTTTTCGTTTTCCTTTATTTTTCTTTTTTTTACCAATCAATTGTATTTTATTGATTTATGGCACTAAGCGTTTAATTTATAGTGAACTGACTTAACTTTTTATATATGTGTAGGTAATTATACGAAAGTATATGAAAAACTTCTATGTTCAAATAATTTTCAGTTATATTCAAACTCTTACCCGCACGTATTAGCACTGATGCTTGTATATACCAAAATTGTAAATGTTAAAGCTGATACGTTGGGTGCTCGTTAACAAATAAAACTGCATTTTACCGTCGGCAAATCCTCATTTTAATAATCCTTAATGAAAGCAATAACTTAACTAATCATTCTAATAAAATATGTCAGATTAATAAGAATATTGTTGTAAAAGTGAGTTTTCCTATTGAAATCTATGAAGAAAATCTCGTATCCAATCAGTTAGCGTTCCGTTCGTTAGTGTTCCTTCAGACACAGCCCGCAATTAAAATAAAACGTGATGCACAATACAAGCCGCATTAGAATTGATCGCATACTCAATTTTACCGAAAAATCAAAGTAGAACGCAAATTATTTCATATTTATTAGAACACAAATGAATAATTCATTATTGAAAAAAATATTGACATTGAAAACAGTCAAAAAATGAACAAAATTCATGAAGACGAAAAATTAAAGAAAAACAATTTTTTTGCACATAATATGTAGGAAGTTAATCACGTAATCACGAAGTTTTCTCAAAGTGCACCTTAACCCGTATGACGGGATTATTACATTCTTTCTGTCCCCACCGCCCTTTTTCTCACCATAATCGAGGATTCCTTCCTGTTAACTTACTACACCTTTCATGGGAAATAACTTGTATATGCGAAGAGCTTAATAGTAAATTTTTTCTAGTTTATAGCAGGCTTACTGATGATAAAGCAAACTTACCAATAGATGAAATTTGTCTCACATTTTACTGGAGTTTTGCGTTTTTACGTCGACTCGTAACTTTTTATGTCACAGGACGTGTCTACATGTCTATCGCCCCAAAATGAAGACTTGGATTGGAGTGCATACGCGTCATAGGCAGGTTAACCTTTTATTTGACATTAAAATTATTCCGGTTTGGTGATATCTACAGCAACGCCTACCAATGCGGATCGGGAGTGAAACTTAAGCTTAAATGCTTATTAAACGATGCAAGACGGTGCGTTGATAACTACTTTGTCTGCATGCGTATGTGGACCAGCTTGCATCCTCCCTCCTGTTGGAATTCTCGAAAAAATGTAAAATGCAAGTTTCAGCCTAAAGAGATTCGATCCTAAATCAGTATCCATTAAGCACCTGAAAAAGTATTGGCTGACAAGAAAATATACTCGATATTCACACATGCGGTTGTTACAAATTTGGTCGAAATTTCAAATCAACGAATATAGGATTTGGGCTAGAGTTAAGTTTGTTATAAATACATTTGCAGCTCTTAGGTTAAGGTTAGCTCTGATGTGGAGTAGAAAATCGAAATCAGTCTACCTCTTCTTTTACAATATTATTTCCATTAAGGGAAACAAGTAAAAACATTATACTGACCCAAGGTCCAATAATGCAATTATTCACATAGCGACATTTCAAAATGGTGCTATACGAGTAGTGGTTGAAAAAACGCTTCGATGCGAACTATATCATGTTGGTGTTTCACCAAGTTTCACCCAAAAATATCTTAAAAATTGCTGGCTGTAGATTGTGCGCAAGAAGGCAAGGCCGGCTGACAAGCAGAGGTAGATTCTGAAAGTGATTCTGGACAGATCGATGTATAATGGGTCTATATCATGTCCTTCGAGGTATCGTATACGTCCGCCCAAACTTTATACGTCCTTACACTATGTGTGGTGTAGGGTATAAAAAGGGCTGCGACTACCGAAATGAGCACTTTTTTTAAAAAGTGATAAACATTTTTGTCGATTTCCCGAAGTTGATAACTACAAACCAAAATCATGACGATGACGAATGTGATTAAGCGATGGAGGAGACAATTATTGTATACAACAATTGCAAGTCATAGTACTGTCCTGCGTTTGCTAACAAGTTCGTTATTCGAGTTTAGCGCAAATTTCTTATCTCGTCCACAGCAACTTCAAGATATTTGTAAATGAAGTGTGTACTTAAAGCGGAGTGAACCCCACTTTTATAAATGAGTTAATGAAATAAAACCACAGTATGATGCTTGGCTTTCATGCAACAATGGTCTGAAATAATTCGATTCTCGTATATGTCAAAGCTAGGCGGACTCGTATCATTATAAAAATTTACAACAACTATAACACCGTTATACGTACTTTTGTTATTAAAAAAAAGAATGCGCTTCTTTTCAAAATTGAAACCGTAAATGATTGTGGGTTGGTCCAGGCAACTTTAATGGCAAAACCGTAGTTCTACAGGGAAAAGATACTGTGCTGTCAGCTGTCGGGAAAGTGTAATGTGCTGTCAGCTGTCGAAATTTGGCGAAACTCCTAGTGCTACAAACCAGGAATAACAAATAATTTTTTTAAAAGCTTTGATCACAAAACAAGCAAAAGGAAGAACCCAACATACGTCAGTCGAACCAAGTAAGGATAAGTTGAAGGCATTCGAGAGAGCATTAGAGTGAGCTCGACCACGATGCAAATTCGCACGCCCTTTGTTAGTATCATCTGGGCAGTTTTTAAAAAGTCGACAAATTGCTCGAGTAACGCTTTGCTTTTTTTTCGTGGAAGGGAATCTAAGAATGGTCGGAAAGATGAAGAAATTGTGTAATTGACCGTAGAAGGTGCTTCAAATGAAATATTATTTTACTACTCGCTTGGGAAAAATATTTCTTTTTTATAAAAAATCAGTACTTGGCGACTTACCTGGTACCTCCTTATGCATGACCGCGATACATCTTCATCGCATATAGGATTACACATATTAAATATATATATTTTACACATATATCTGTATATATATCTGTGTATATATTGTTTTGTTCAATAATGCATTGCAAAACTGCGTTCAATTACATATAAATACAAACAATGAAATCAGATTTTGACTTTTGAGTGCACGTTCACAGCTTAGGGTTGTTCATCTGCATACCTCTCTTTGGCATAATTCAAATGGCACTATTTTTACCGTAGGAAGTGATAAATGTAGTCTCCGTTTCCTCCTTTCAGTCGATTATGTTATTAGTTAGTGGGTCACTGCGTAGTTAGGCAGTTGAGAAGGGCGACTATCAAGTCGGCATCTATCGCTGTGTTACAGGCATAGGGCACATCATCTGAGTGAATGGTCGCAATAGGAAAAGAAAAGGAGTTGTAACAAGTGAATAAACATTTATTCGAGAAACTATCGAGCTGAAGATATCTTTCAGAATCGCATATGTTCTCAGTCGAAATACTACTTACGCAGAAGTTAAGCGATCGAACATTCATATCTCGTCACTGGAGAGAAATTTTCATTTCACCTCAAAAAAAAAAAAGGCGAAGGAAATAATGGTGGAAAGTGTAATAAAAGTCCTCGAATGCGGCCGTTCTTCGGGTCCAGGATATCTCATTTGTCTAAAGTAGAACACTTTAATTATTCGAGAAATTTGTTTTGGGATTCATGTCCGCATATACATATAACTAAATTTGTGACAATAATGCTTCAGTTATTAGTTGTTTTATTGGTTACGTACGTGAGATATTATGTTGTTATTATTTTGGCCAATCTATGGCTTTATTGATGGCTTTTGATCTAAGCAAGCATAGCAAGACCAACATTCTCAAACCCGTTATCAATATAAAATTGTTGGCATACATGTAAAAAAATTGTCGTTTTTCCCTCTTTTTTTCAAGGTTTCTTTTTTATTCCTGTATTTGCAAAAAGAGGGGGAGGGAAAGAGCTATTGTTGTGCATTTGTGTATCAATTTCTATTTATATATACATTTATTATATTCCGTCTATTGTTGCCATTTAGCTATGACTTGAGTTTTTATGCATTAAATTAAAAGAAAAACCAAAAATGAAAAAATTTTTTATTTTTTATAGTTTTTCTCATATTCGCAACTAACAACTCACTCATCATCGGCTCGTGGTAGGTGGTAATCTCGGTGTATATGTTCGTGGAATTTACTGTTGTTGTTGTTGATTGTATGTTATGTTTTATGTGTGCTCTCCGGTTATGTGTGTGCATGTGTTGATAGTGATGCAAGGTGTAAAATGCAGTTTTATGAGTTCGTAAATTGCTTGTTGTCCATGTTGTTGCTATAGTTGCTGTTACTTCTATGCATTTTGTTTAGTTTTATTTTATTATGATTTCATTTCTTCTTTTTTTTTCTGGCCACAACTTTAGCGTTCTTTTGTTGTTCTTTTAGACCTGTTTTTCCTTTTTTTTTTATACATTAAACGGCTAACGTAATTTTTTGTACGTATATGTGAATAGACATATACATATATACCTCGCTCTGTATGTGCGCCCGCAATGTCATAATAAATTTATGAATTTTATTATTTAAACAGCAAAAAGGGGTCCTTCAATATACGGACACGTGTTGATTTGTGCTTCGTATTCATATCGTCGATGAGTGCTTCGATTCTTAATTTTTTAGAATCGCTGCTGCTCTTATCGATGAGTATCTAAATAGCTTTATTTTCGAGAACTTTATCCATCTTGCACCGCTTTCGCACGTCGTTGTCATCCCATCGATTTCTTTTTGTCTTCGCAATGCTCGCTTTATCCAAATACCGAGCTTCTTTTGTTCTCAGCAACGGTGTTTGTATCCATGCAACGATTTGGAATTGTTTTCCAGTCAATGTTTAATTGCGCAATGATTTTTTGAAGAATTTTCTCGACTTTACCAACGATTGGCATATCACGGCGCCTCCAAATTTTCGATGTGCAAACATGCTAATGACTTGCACGCTTTTAACTGTGGTGGAGCATCTTGATTACGAATTTATTCCAAGACTTTGTCAAGGTGAATACAGAGGCTTTTAATGACTCGGCAGGAGTTAAGTAAGCTTTGAAGGAAAATTTTCTTACATACATTAGATTTCTTGATCCCAACCATATTTCACCTGACTGCCGTCTCTTTCGTCCTCAGCAGAAATCTAGTGCGGTAGAGTCGATTTTAAAAGAAAACTATTAAAATCACTTCGTTGAGTTTTTCACCACGGGGTCCCATATAAGACACTATGCTGGCATAACCAGTTTACTAGAAAAATCGGAAAAAGTTATCAATCAAAAAGGCAATATTCGGTTTATTTAAATTATGAAAACGGTACTTAACTTATTTTTCATGGCTTCTTTATTGTGATTGGATATGTCATGTTGGTTATATTAAGACCAGACTGGAGCAGAGGACTGCAGTGATCATGTACTTTGAGGGCAATAAGGGAATGACAGCCTTGCCACGCTATGAACAAACATTTCCGACGTTGTATTCGGTCACCAGTCATAGAAGAAAACCTGCCATTCTTATTATAGGGGTTTTGATCTTTTACCCGTTCTGGCATTCTAAAGAAATAGCCACAAAGAAACAGGTTTATTAAGTCTGATGTATATAGTGTGCGACTTGTGATGTGTCTGTGATGTTGATGGGAATGCGTTTATTAGACGATATGATATGTCCTCGTTAGAGGAGAGCAGGTTTGTTTTAGCACAAGTTTGGATTTAGGTATTGCCTCTAAACTTGATCAAGGTAAACTCAACTGTGAGCTATGTAAACCCTTTCTGGTTCTTTGCAATGTTTACCATTTAATTTCAATATCAAAATCGTGCACTATAATTAAAGAACGTCTACTCCAAAAACTTTAATTTTCAGAGAAATAGTTTGTAAACTTGGCTTGTATGTGCCGGCCTGGTGGTATGCATTCATTGTAAACTTATGAATCATTTTTGTTTCACATACGTATCATTCAGAAGAACATGCGATAGACTCATCCTTCATTCACAATCACTTTCTCAATTGATCTATGTTTGTTTGTCCGTCTGTCCATCTTTTCATTCTGTTTTCTTGTATTCAAACTGGAAGCCCCAATTTTTGAGATGTTTTAATGAAATTTGCTACACTGGCGTGTCCCGGCCCAAAGACGAACGGCATTACTAATGGACCGCCCTTTCGATCCATTCCCATGGAATGCTTTATTTTGAAAATTCGACTTACGAATAACTGTACGATGATGTATTTAATGGTGGGTCGCGGCTAAACAAATATAATGCGATTGCCAAACTTTTGTATGCTTACATCGATCTAAGATGCGCTTTTAGGCCCTTCGCACGTAATTCTATATTTCTTTGCATCTATATAAGAGCAAGCATAGGCTTATTTCCTTTTGTTGTTTCTACGTTTTTTCTCAATTTTTTCCAATTTTGATTCTTGTAAAGTCTAATATTGAAAGTTTCTCTTCTTAAATGTTATTTAAAAAGTTTAATTCAGCTGTTAATGCTTTCAAGTTGGTTTTGTTTAGACAAGTGAATAACCAAGAAACCAGGTAACAAATCTGGCATGTGGAACATATGTGTGGTGGCTTTGTATCAAAGTGAGTAAAAGCCTATGAAAGGTTCACATGTTTTGTATTTGCTGAATGGGGTGACGCGGTCCCTGATTAGCATAAAATTGAATTTCGTGTTATAGAAAGTAATCTTAGTACATTTTCTCAAATGAACCGAGAAGAGAAAAAATTTCATTTACTGTTATTGGAACTTCAATCATATGTGTCTAAAAGAAGTGCAGTAAATGTTATCATCTCGTTCGGGCTTTAATTTGTTAATGATAGCAGAAATACTTGCAAATAATTTCCGGGCGACGTTAGTATTTATTATTTTTGTAATAATTTTCGAAATTTTTAAAAACTTAAGAAGTATATTTTATATTTGCGTGTATATGTTATATATAGTACACACATATATAAATATATACACAAATATATAAATGTATAGATACACATACATATATATATATATATATATATATTCTCATACGCGCAAAAGAAATATATCACTCTGCACACAACTCCACCTCTATAACATACAAAACAATAATTTTTCCTTTGGCAATTGCAAAAGACGTCAGAGTGTGTGAAGAAATCACATGAAACCCGCAAAAGTAAAACCGAAAATATAGTAGAGGGAATGCAGGAACGTTGAGAGTAAACGAAAACTATTAAAGTGTTTTATGGACCTAGAGACAAGCACAAGAAATAATGGCGTCTAACGACGAAGATTTAAGAGTTTCAATGTTTGGCTCACATACAAACCCATGAACGAATGAACAACAATAATAACAATCAATGCCACCACCACCTCTGTTAACCACCAACACGACATATACATATATACACAGATACACATATATAAACATAAGTGCATATACCCATAAGTAGGACATAAAATATGTTTGCATTTCTTTCTTTGTGTGTCTTTCTCATAACGACAGGTTCCAAAGTTGGTTAACAGTAACAGCCGGGTACATGTATATATAATATTTTTGCTTATATATAATGTATTTATTATATACATATATATATATATATATATATATATATATATATATATATGTGTATATAAATAGGTATGAAGTGAAATTTTTTTTTTTTTTGTTTCATCTAAAAATCTCTTTTAAGGGACAATTTTAAGTTAAACCGTCATAAATTTTTAAGAATACACCTTAAAATTTTCACTCTTCAGTAGCTGAGTTATGTTTTAAGTGTAAGGTGTGTGCTTGTGTTTATGTTCCTTTTGATATATTACAAACACAATTTATCATATCGATGATTTAGTAATTATTCGCCAGAGTTTTTCTACTGCTTCTACTTAGGAGTCAGACACAAATCTAATTATAGGTTTGTTACCGTAATAAAAACTCTTGTTCTTTTATACCGCCTTTGGCAAAAGCTACCACCAACCAATCAATACGGCGATCCTTTAGTGTATAAATCGTTGCTGAGGGTGTTGTGCGTTATAAATTTTTCTTTTACCCAAAATTGCTAAAAAAAAAAAGCATAATTCATTCATAGAACGAAAAATTCATACCATCAACCAAAGACATGAGTGGTATGCTGGCATTCATTCTAACCTATCGCGGACTATAATTGATGGCATGCCAACAACAAGAAAATATACCAAGGATAGAAGAGAAGCAAAGAGCGACAGATAGAGACGGAGAGAGAGGGAAAGAGAGAGAAAGGTGAATAAAGAATAAGGACGAAGAAGAAATTTACTTCCACAATGAGCATAAATTCCATAGAACTATAAGTGCAAACAAAACTACAATTTGCAAATACATGCAAAGACAAATCAGTGGAATCAGTTTAGTTCGCACCCATACCCGCAGTCAAAACAATCCTTAAAAATGTAGTCCTTTCCTTCTATACTTAAATGAACAAGACAATGATGCAATTAAAGAGGTATATAGAACGGGTTATAATTAAAATGCAAGCGTGGAAGAAAGTATTGCATAAGTGTAAGAAGACCAAAGAAACAAATCGTATTAGTTAGGAGTACTGCTCAGTTTTTCCTAAGTCAACCCAAAGGATGCGCATCCCGCATATCTGTCAATCAATTTGCCTCTATTTGCAAATCATAAGGATAATATATTTCTCAGTGACTTAGAGCTGGAGCCAAGTTGTTGCAATCGGTGAGCCGAACAACCTTGTCTGGATAATAGGCATGGCTTAATCGCTGAAATTAAACCTTAACTAATATTTATTTATTTATTTACTCAACTACATATAGAAAGTATATCTGTATACATAAAACGTCCTAGAACTAAACTATGACTAAGAAGAAGGTAAAGGGATTATAGTAGCACATAAGGGACAGTTAGTGTTGCACCTACAGATGAAAAATACCTGGCTTTTCTTCAAGTTTAGTCGATTATCTCTCGGCTACAACATCGAAATTGCTGTTCTTCATGTATTCTTACAGATAGAACCATAGTGGCAGTGGGTACGAAAGATTCGGCCAAGGCCTTGTAAACAATGTCTCTTGTTTTGTTGCAGCAAGAATATCATCAATTTTGTGTTTGGCATTGTCACCAGTAACAGCACACTAACATCATAAGTAATACATTTAAACGGGGTTGCCATCGTTCTTTTAAAGAAGCACATTAAAATTAACGCGTGTGCATAAAAGTATAATGAATTTCTCGAAATTTGCTCTTAAACGTCCGGGGATTTTGAAAAGCTGCTCTTTTGACATTTCGTTCTCTAAGTATAGCAAAGCGTGCACGCCAAATTACATCTTCAGGAATCTAATTGAAAGAAAACGCCCCAATGATGGAAAGTGACGGTGGGCTTCAGCTACATATAGAGAGCTGCCAATCTGCCATTCTGCCACTTGCCGACGCCGAGCCAGGTGCTTCACGGCAAGCTCTGCTTATCCGCTTACATCAGGAAAGCGCTTCAAATATCACGAATGAAGCCGCAACTTTGAACTCTCTTTGTAAGAACAAACTTAAACTGTGAGAGCCTGTCCGTGTTAAATACTACCCAATAACCCTCGACTGCCATCCAGGGCATCATTAACAAATTAAAGAACTCTACCGCAATTCACGGTGATAAGAGTAAATCGCTTTGGGCATTCATACCTGATTATGAGCGACATAAGGGAAAAATTACACCTTCAAGGATACTGTAGAGGAAAGTTAAAGTGAAAATTATGGAAGTAAGTTTATAAATACTAACATCATCATCAAGCAGCTATGGTTCATTATAACCCTGATAGTAGGCTGCTCTATTTCTATATTTTTATTCGATCTGAGTCCAATACCAAATCAATATCTTTTGACTTTCTTTACAAATACACAAAACTAATCCAGGTCGAAAGAAATAAGCATCCGGCTGAGTTCGACGCCTATCAAATCGATCCAAAGTTATCTGTAAAGAAGAAATTGTTTAGAAGCGAAGAATAAAGAAAACGCATTGATTTTTGCATATCATCAACAGATGCCCAATACTGTCTAGCGTGAAGTGTTTGAAGCAAGTGGAATTACTTTAATGGACGGACTTTATTATGTAAAGACTTCCCTCAAATGTAATTAACAGTAAAAAAGCTTCCAAAGGCTGGGCTATTTCCTCTTGTACTCAATAAAGGACTGTTTTGATTTGTATTAGTAAAATATTTTCCTAATGGCTTGGCACCTCTACAACTGCCTTCTTTTTTGCTGCTTTTTTCTATTTGATTTTCACCCGCCCAATACTCTTTTTTTTAATGCAAGCACGATGAGTTTGTCTTGATGGTTTCTTGAGTCATATATTTTCGTAGGTCTGACATTAACTGCTATCGCACGAAGAAGCATCAGTCTTTGTTAACAGAGGACGGAAGGACAGTTCATAGAAAGCGTAAAATAATGAAAAAAAAAACAGTAAAATAAAATAAGAAAAACCCAAAAAAAAAGATATAAAAAATCAAATAAAAACAAATCATTGACGAAGAGAGCAAATCTAAGACAGAAATACAGGTGCGGGTGGATGGATGGATTGCAGGAGCGATTTGAGAATGGTCGCCTGTGAGCAGAACAACACAAAAACGACGATTTATTGACAATGAACAAATGCTGGCAGCCGGCGCGCGTTTTGACTCATTACATATACACATACAGAAATACTTCAGCAATTCTCTTGCATTTACTACTTACTTAACACCCTTTCCTTGCCAGTTAAGTTAAAATCTCAACCGTATCTTAAGGAAAACATACACATATCCAAAAAAAAAGCAGAAAAACAATTCTTAAGCTCCACAATCTCCATTCACGTCGTTGTCGATATCTAGTGACTGCAATCAGTCGTCATTCCCTCTCTTTGTCGTTTCAGTTTAAGTTATAGATCTTAAGCGGCAGCAGGAATAGCAGCAAAATTAGAGAAAAAGAGCCAAAAAGGTGGTAAAAGAAGGGTGGGTGGGGAATAGGAATGGGAATTATATATAACTTTAAAATACGACATAAACCGTCGTTTTGCAAACAATAAATAAAAAGTTATGGGCAGAGTGGGGATTTTGAAGAACATAATTTATTTTCTCGAGGAAACGCTAAACAGAGGGTAACTGGGTGGTGGAGGAAAATAGGTGTAGTGTAGGTATAAGGGCGAATACTTATGCTTATGATATTTCACATTTCTTAACCATCATTTGCGTAAAGTCTTTTCCTATTTTTGTTTTTTATTCTTTTTCCTGAGAACTGTAAGGGTTGTTTTAACGATTCGTTCAAAAGAGTTCCATCCTGGCAATTTGAATACACACAAGCACACAGATATTAAGCATTAAAGCTGACTGACTTCAATCAAGTGTGTCAGTTTATACAACCAGATGTTGTTGTTGTTGTTGTTGTTGTTGTTGGTGGTGTTTAAGCCTCTGGCATATTTTTAATTATCTAATTTTGAACATTGATAGCAAATGTTTCGGCACTCATACCTATACGTAGTCATTGGATTTATTTTTGGGATTCACGTGTGTGTGACATCTTGTCGCTGAAGTAGCTTAATTTTAATTTTTTGTTTTGTTTGTTTCATCAGTTACCCGAAATTCTTATCTCAAGGCAATTCTTCCTCTTGCTTTTTTACTCTCAAATTTATTTTGCACTCTTGACTGGAACTTTACGATTATTCTTTCCTTGCCCGTTGTATTATTATTATTATTTTTTTTTTTTAACATACGTTCTTTTCTCCTCATTAATGTTTCATACGTTTTTGAAAGAAGAAATGCAATTTAAAATTCAAATTTTTATCGGTACAATAAAATTTTTGCTCTTAACTTTGAACTCCCAACAGAGGCGGCCTTTAATTCCTGGGAGTATGAGTGACCACGCTTAAGATAAGATATATTTAAATATGATTTGTGCTATGCCAAAAGATATTTGTGAAGCTTGCAATACTAGCGAACATCTCATCTTCTTATGTCACAAGTTCGATGATCGAAGTTCGCAGTTCTCCTTCAGTCTTTCCAGTTTATGTGATGGCCTCTTCGATCGCTTTGATGCTCACCTCGGGGAATAAACTCGGTTTGTTAGAAAAGCGAATTTATAAGTTTAGTCAAATTTATATCTAAAATAATCTTGTTTCATTGAAAGTTTGCTAAATTGTTCTCACATCACTGTGCACCTTACAACCTTTCTTCTTAATGTTAAACTTAAATATAATATATATGCATACGTATTCACTTGTAATCAATCTTCTGGAAATGACTGCAGAGCAGACAGTCCCCAACTGACAACCACACCTCTTTGCCAAGGAGAAGGGCATCATCAATGCTTTCCAAATAGCCTCGAAACTGCCATCATTTATATAACGCAAAGGATCAACAATCAATATAAACTCATCACACTACTGGATATATCGGTCCTTCACTCAGCAGACCGAATCCATTCATCTAAACAAACGAAAAAAAACCAGTAACGTTTTTCGAAGCCATAATTTTTCAAAATTTTCCCATAAAAGCATAGACCTTGAAGCCTTGCTATGCTGAGTTCATTCAGTGAAAATCTCCGGTATTTTTATTCTTTCCATAACTGAAAACGCGTTACAGTCTTTTAATTTACAATTCAAACTCTTTACATAAGCAAAAGACAAGAAAGATAGAGAGAGAGAGAGAGAGAGAGAGAGAGAGAGAGAGAGAGAGAGAGAGCACAAGGGAGAGAAAGAGAATCCTGCTTGAAAAGGGGAAAATGAATAGCGAACATTCTAAAAATTAATGGTATTTGAATTTGGCAACTGAACGTATACTAATTCTATCGTTTCGCTTGCAGCGCCTAGAAGCATACATCAGAAATTTGACTTGTTAATTGTCGCTTTTGCACGCATTCGTTTGACAATTAAAAAAAAAATTTTTTTTTTTTTTTATTATGCTCATGGATTGGTTTCCGCTCTTGGACCAGAGCTTTGAACAAAAAAGAAGTAAGAAAACATTATATAATGACTTAAGAGAAGGATATGAAATTTTATAAAAGTAGGAAAAGAAAAAAAAGGAAACATAAAATTACTTTATTAAATTAACTCATGTCTTATGAGTATCACATTAAATCCCAAACGTTTAACTGACTACATTAAAAAGAAAAAAAAAAAAAAAATCAAAGGACTTAATATACAACAACTCTTACTGAATATCGAAAAGAGGCAAGCAACGAAAAGTTTGCACCTAAACACGTTTTACTTACTACTGAACGGCCATTCGGCCACACTCTCTCTCTCTATTCTAGCTTAGACTGTCGCAGGCGGGTTAAAGGCTACCGTTAAAACCTAAAATGGAAATTCGGATAAACCTCCATTTAGCTGTTCCTGTAATGGGAAGAATCTTAAGATCGAATATTCTACAAAATGTTTATCGAAAAATATTTTACATTATGGGCAAATCTTAACCATATTACGATTTCTGGAAAGCAAAGACAACGGAAACGACTTCTGTCATCGCCCTTGCGTTTGCGCTTTATCAAGCGCATGCTGGTATTTCGTATACTTGCTGGTTATCTCGTTTACATTATCAGCAATGTAATGGCAATCGGATACGGATACGTAACTCGGGGAATAACTGAGTTGCAAAGGTCACTTTGCTCACTTTTCTTTGGATTTTAAACGGCCGAGTGGCTTCGACTAATCGCATGATTGTGGTCTGACAAGTTGTCAGAAGCTTGTGAGACTTGTTACGCGCATTTGTGAAGCAGACATGCATTTCAATCCAAAATCATTGAAAAATGTTGAGAAAACTTAAGATTTCAATATTAGCAAAGGAATAAAACAACCGTAGCTCCGAAGTAAGGAAGGGGGCCTTTTGCACAACTATAAGTTGCATTTGTCTGCGAAGAAATTAAAGAAAAAAAAAAAAACTATAAAGTTTTGATACTCGACCTTACGAATGGTGGTTATGCCCGATCTGTAAGGTGCCTAAGTAAATTGGAGAGTGAATACCAAATAAGAGTGAGCGTCTGTCTACGCACACACATATAATTAGCAAAATAAAAAACCTCTGGCAAGTGCACTAACGATATAAATCAAATTACTTTCTCTGCACATGTTAAGTGTGGATATTTAAATGCCTGTTAAGATTCTAGAGCGAAAAAGAAAAGCTTACGTAATTAAAAGGCGGCACCAAAGAAAAGAAAATGCGGGGAGTGTGAACACCTCCAAAACCTTCAGTCACTTCACTATCTTGAATTTTGTATTTGCTTGCTTACAGCAGCAGCACTTTCAGGCAACACATGCGCTTCATTTTACTCGTCGGCGAGGTTAGGAATTCATTGCTCGAGATTTTTGTAACTTTACGTAGCAATGTTTGAATGTGTGTTCTTCATTGCAAACAAACTCATATTTTTATAACATTTAATGCTCTTTGATCTTTTTTCCGTAAATGTTTGCTGTTGCTATCTTTGCTGTTGCTGCTGCTGCTGCTGTTTTTCGTAAATCCATTTATTGGTTTTGGCGTGTTTTTAAATTAATTTACTTTCACGATTTTACTCTTCAGTTTTCTCTCTTTCTTTCTCTTTTGTTCACTCACCCGTTTGTTTTACTTTCTTTCTTTTGTTATATGACTTTTTGAAATTCTGCTGATAACTGCTGCCTGCTGCTGTCGTGCTCTTGCACTTCAATAACGTTTGCAACGTTGTATATGTTTTAACGACAATCTCACTTTGATGTTTTAATTTCATTTAAAGGATTTAGCGCAATTTTGCTTTCTTTTTTATATTTATTTCATAGAGAATTTTTCAATTAAAATCAACTGGAGGCAATATTAGGATACACACAACAATTCATGGTATATTTTATATGTATATATACATATTTATCATGAACAGAAGGGTTATAAGTGAATCTACTATTATGACATATTGTGAGACAAATTGTGAAAGTAAATTTCTTGGTATATAGGACGATTGATTACATTTACTTCGGTTCTCACATTTTCAGCTCTAAATAGCTTTTATTAATCAAATTGTTGCGTTTTATTCGAAACTGCAATCTTTCTCCTCATAAACCAAAACTTGGATAGCACTTATGAGAGTAAAAAGTGTTAAGTAGCGGCCTCACATCAAACACAAGCTTACTGAAGGTTAGGTGTACAAATAAATTCTGTGTTGAAATTGATTGCTTTACAAAACATGTCGAATGCATTCATCTTTCCCGCCATTTTATGTACAGGTGCTCTTGTCGTTGGTCATAGGTCAACAAGGAGCATTTATAAAACAGTTAGAAAGTGATTTCCGAGATTTTGTCTTGTAGTCGATCAACGTTCTGAAGCTTCATGAAAGTTTTTGGATGAAGAAATTCGTAGTTTAGTATGCGAAAATCCAGAATAAACTCAAAAAGAGCAGGTTGTACAGTAATGAACAAGCTAGAGGGTGGTGATGGGAGCGGGGGGTGGGGGCGGTGGAAAAATGCTAACCGAAGAGAGCAAGCAACGTGAAATTAATAGTTGTTGGCCTCACCAGTGAAAATGAAACCGATGGCAACCCGTGATTGTCACCAGAGATTTCTTGGAAGTGTTTTGCTGGAGTGCAACAAGAGAAAACGTGAATACTAATTTAATAACTTAATTTTCACATACTTATTCTAATATAATATTTTTCAGATTAAAAGTCTTTATGAGTTTATTTCATACCCAACAACATCTGCTTACTTACGTTAATTCGCCATAAGAGGAAGATTAATACGCGCGATGAGAAATGGATCCTGTACGGCAATTCTAAAAGACGAAAAGCATATGTTAATCGAGGACCACAATCCGTAGCGCTTCCAAAGCCGCATATTAATGCTACTACGCGTTTGGTGGGACTGGAAACGAATCATCTACTGAGAACTTGTAAATCCTGATGAAACCCTTACATCAGAGCTCAATTAGTCAAATTAATGGACGCGCAAAATGCTGCAGCAAAAACTGCAGCTACCAATACCCCGCAGAGAGGATCCTCTGGGTATCCTGATTCCCGTGGAACGTTAATTATTTTAAAAGTCTAAGATTTGACTTTTGGTAGCATATGGCTACGTACCAGTTAGATCCACAACTCATGGACTGGTGACTACTTACGTACAATTGCCAAATGATCAAGAGTTAGTTCTTCAAACTCTGGCAAAAATAAAACGTATGCTTGGCCTGACTTGCATTCTTCAATATTTGCCACTATAGAGACATGTGCTTATGTTTAAGAGATCAACGTATATTATACGGCCAATAAAAGAGTTTTTCATTCAATATTTTTGGGATGTTGGCTATTAAGGGTGTAATGAATACTATAGAGGGGAGAGATATGGGCCACGCCTGTTCTGGCGTAAGTTTGAAGTTAAAAAACAAAAATGACATCAATTGATTAACATGCCTGTACATACCTCTACAGCTTGGTACCGTAAAAGGAATTTTTTTGAAAAAGTTTGACTTTTGGCGATTGTTTGAACGAAAAAGACCAAATATTCTTTTATTAATAAAAAGAGATTTTGGAAAATATCCTACATGCGAGTCTGAGAAATATTATCTCAAAGAGAATGTAAAAAATTCTGCGCAAAAATAAAAGCAATTGTGGGAGTTCTTCCCCGGGTTACTTTAAAATGTCATGTTTCGAGATAAATGCATTTAAAGTTGTGCATGCAATGTGCTATAAACATGTTGTTTTATTAAAATAACTTTTCTACTTATTGCTTCCATTAGCTCCTTTAAGAATGCGAAGCTCCCCCTTCCAACCTCAAATGTTCCTTTTCATTTTCTTTTTCCGAATAACTTACGCTGCAACGCGCCGCTTCTGCTGCATCTATCAAAGAGGGAAGCACATGTTTTACCCTTGACGTAGTGCAAAATAAGGGAGAAGGCATCAAATGCCGAATTTATAATTAGCACCGAAAGCTACTTACCAAAGTTGTAATTCCTAGCCAAGGGCTCTGCCTGCTTTCGAATCGTTCTTAGCCTCCTATGCGCTCAACGGTCATCTTTATGACGCAACACTAACATAAATTTGATTGGAAGAACTTATAAACGCATCTGCTAGTGTATTGGAGGAGCTAGAAATCAACTGGTAATGCACTGGGCTGTAATTTCAGAAGTCATTCATCAATCTTCTTTGCTTTGAATGCTTTGGTAAAAAGCTCGACATGCAAGGGATACCTTTCTCCAAAATAATGAACCTGTTTCCACATATTCCAAAACGTTGACAGCATCTATTCAAGCATCTAAAAAAAAAACTTTTTGTTCTGAAAAACTTATATCGGCATTGTCCCTTAAACTAACCTAAAAATATACGGGTAAGTTTCTGTCTACGGCAAGAGAAGCGAAAGAAAAGGTAGGAACAGGCATCGATAAAAATATTTGAAGATACTTATCCAGGATATTGCATCGCTATACAGAAATATTTGCGTTTTAGACTTTTGTGAACGTGACGAACGGACATCCTAAATATTATTGTAATAATAATTGATCTTCGTTTTATGAACAGTTTGGTTGAGGGAGAAGGGAAGATATTCGCAGATAGATAATTTTAAGAGCAGAATATATCGTACTATCAAGCATGTGATTGCCAACCGACGCCAAAGAAAATATAAAAAACAAAAAAAAAAAAACAAATAGTTATTCTTAACTTTTCTGCAGATAGCTCCCGTGCACTACAACCTTTCAGCACAAATTGACGATGATGAGGTTGGACACAATAGCTGGTTGGCAGTGGCGGTGGCGTTGTTGGCAGACAGAATTTACTACAATTTTCTTCTTTTTTTTTTTTTTTTTTTTTTTTTTATTAAACATGCAAAGTGCTGCACACATGAGATCAAGTTGGATAGCCTCGATAGCTGGTCGCATTCTGTCAGCTTTTAGAACATTAGTACCTTCTCTGAGTCTACATGCCGTTCGTTGAGCTGACACTGGCAACATACTTGTGCCAGCTTTCGTTACTGCCCACATTATACGAATGATAGAAGGCGCAATAGCAGCAACAGAACATACGAAACTTTTATTGTTGTGTCCTAACCTTTTTCGGTGTGTGCATGTTCCATATGTACGTATGTATGCAGGTATGTATGTATGTATGTATGTATGTATGCATAAAGTTGGCGGAATCTTCAGCTTTAGTGATAGTTGCAACGGCTGCTGTTTCTGCTGCCGTTCATATTGACTTTGGTAACAGTTTGCGCAAATCTTTACTACACGTTGAAAAGATAGCGTTTTGGGCAAAGGCCTTCACAGATAGACACAGACGACCGTACCACGATGACAGCCGTGATATGGTCACTCTTTTTATACGCAAACGCACAAAGCTAGCTTCATCATCGGTTGTAGTTTTGTGTATTGCTTGTAAGCGCTCGTGCGTTCGATCTGGTTATACATACACAAAATATTGCATTGTTGATATTGTTCCATAATATGTTGCACATATACTCAGACTTGGCATAAGAGCATTCGGTATGTACGTTTGTGTGGCTGTGTGCGTTGTGTTGACATTTCTTGGCTAAACTGTCGTAAAGTTTATGTTGCATTGTTTCTTGTGTTACAGATTTAGTTTAGTTTCTGAAGGTATCGGTCGCACCAAAGGTATTGTACATAACCAAAATAAGCACACATACACACAAACACACACACACACACACACACACACACACACACACACGACCATATGCATACAGTTACAGTCACATCTGCACCTCGTCATTTCTTAAAAGAAACCAAACGCTTTAATTTATGTTTATAACTTATAACACACGACATATACACACACACGCACAGTACAATACAGTATTCATATACGTGGTCTTTAAGTTTTCTTGTTAGGCTTCTGGCGATCTGCTCAATTGGTTGCTTGTCCGTAACTTGTAGTGAAGAAAATAATGGCGCACCGAACTAAAATCTTTGAAAACTCGGCTTCAATCGGTTATTTTAACAGCACTTGTTGTTTTTATTATTGTTGTTCTTGTTGCTGGTCAATATTGTATATGTTGTGATTTTTGGTTTTGTGTTCGACTGACATTTTGGAATTTGGTAAGCGCGCGCTTGCGTTCATGTCGTCACAACATCGGCCTATACTCTCTCAGCTTGTTAGGTCCTTCCATTGCTGTTGCTATTATTTTAGTTTGGTGTGTAATGCACACACATATACACTTAAAGACTAACTGCTGCCGTTGCTTCCCCTACCTCCGTCTGCTACTTCCACATATCGTATGCATACATACGTACGATCACATCAAGTGTCTGTCGCACGCGTTTGCGTTCATCGAAATTTATTGGTATCACTGATTTAAAGAATTCCACGTTGCCAATGAATGCGTTCGCCGTTGTTCGTTTGCAGTGTTGTTTGGTTCGTTATTTAAATGTATTGTTTTAATGTGGCATTTATGTACTCTGGACATTTGTCTGTCTGGCGATCCTTTCTCTCTTTATAGCTTAGGTTTGCTTATACGTACGTTCGTTAGTATTTTATCAGTTGTCAAGTTTCTGTTCAATTTTGTTGCCAGTTGCGAGAATGATAGCAATCTTTTCTTCATTTGTTTTCCTTTATTTATTTATTTATATATTTATTTTTTTTTTTTTCTTCTTTCTTAAATTCAGTTTTTCCCGCTTCAGTTTCGAGTTTCGAAATTTTTGGTATTTTCATGTTTGTTGTGGTGTTGCTGGTGTGGTTTAGATCATGGCCATAACTTAAAAGCTTAAATAAGTTATCGTTATACGTTCGCTGTTGATTAAATGTATTCAAATGAAATTTAGATCGAAAAACAATTCCAAATATTTATTTCGTTGAATTAGTTAATAGCAAAGCTTGCCTTGCTGTTTGCAGTTGATAGTAATCGCAAAAGGAAAAGTCGTACCTTTTAAGTAGAACGCATTCACGCAGTCGACATTGATTAAAAGTTACTCGGGTGAAATTCTTCGCCTTTGAAAAAATGAATATCTTCTCAAAGTAAAGTATAAAACAAGGTCTGAATTAATAGCTAACTCGTGTTAAAAGGAGTTCACCCGTCTAAGCTAATGACTAAAATAAACGAAGTTAGGTTTTCTTCTTTATTTCTTTCATCAATCTCTTCGAAGACATAATAGCCAATCAGCCAACGATAGTCCATAGAACCATTCCAATGCGTTAAATCCAATTTCCTCAACCAAAGATTATGATTTTAGTGAAACCAATATCTCAATACTTGTATCTCATCTTTCACACATTATGTTTGCTTGCCGCGAATATTGAAACCCTACTATCTTCGTTCTATAACCCTACTATCAGCGTTCCTAACTATTTCTGCAACCGTTCTGATCAAGCAACCTCGCCCTCGAAGCAAGTGCCCGCCAAAAACCAACTTTTCAAAATTTTTATGAAAAGTGGGTCCGCTTATGACTACTTCGAGTATTCTGTTGCAAGGCATCGATGTAACTATCTAAACCACCAATGTTATTGCAGATGCCTTCAGCTGATAAAAATCCAAGTGCTTGTTAATCCTAAATATTATTTTTTAAGTTTGTGAACTCAAAAAGGAAATATTCCTCGCAAATTTCTTTCGATTGGTCCGAGTGGTGTGGTGATATTGTAACCTGAAGTTCTTGGCTGAATACATCCGAAGAAATTTGTCAGCTGCTGATTTCGAATCAACTCTCAACTGTCGCTATATTGTAAGTACCTTGATTTCGATTCCTATGTTCGTCGTTTCAGAAAGCGACGTTTCACATGGTCTCAGGGCTCAAAAATATAGTTGTGCGCCTGGGCCTGATGGCATTCCGTCATGTATCCTCAAATCATACTCTGACGGGCTATGTGGTGTTATTTGAAAGATATCTAATCAGTCCTTGAAATCAGGTGTTTCTCCTTTCTATTGGAAGAGAGGTTTCCTTACTTCGCCTCAAAAATGCGAAAACAGACCTTGAAACCTTGAGAACTATAGAGACATTGCCAAGTTGAGTGCCTTACTTAAATTTTTTGAGCGAATTGTTACTCAGCATTTACTTTTTGCTGTCTAATCTTACATTTCTCCTTTCCAGCATGGTTTTCTGAAAGAAGGATCAACCGTTACGAATGACCTACAGTTTACTTGCCACTTGTTCAAAGCTTCTCGCGCAGATGTCGTATATACTGATTTTAGTAAAGCGTCTGACTTAATTAACCATTACTTATTGACTTTCAAACTCCAGACCTCTGACTTCTCTTTGTAGGTTAGGTGCTCATTAGGTGAGAAAATGCGAGAAGTTTTCTCTCTCAAGGAGGAAGTCATTCAGTACTAAGTATTTCATCGATTCACACAAATTGGAAAACGTAGATTCGTTCATCATTCTATTCGACCAAAGATTTCGTTTTAATTTGCTCATTGAGCTCTCTTTTAGTAAAGCTAAGTCCGCACTAGGTCTCATTGAGACATGCTCCAAAGAGGTTAAGGATTCTTACGTAACAGAAACGCTGTACTTGTGCTCAGTTAGACCTGTACTTGACTAGGTTTCTGTTGTGTGATCTTCTTCCTGCAGATGTTGTGTAGATTCAATTGAATCCGTTCAAAAACAATTCTTGCTGTTTGCGCTTACGAATTTCAGTTGGGACCCACTTTTCCCTTTGTTTACTTATGAAAATGGGTTGAGTCTGTTATCCTTACCATCACTTGAGAAACGTAATTTATTCTTGGTGCCCCCTTCCTAATTAAGTTAATTAACGGTACTAACGATTCGTCCACGTTGCTTGGTGAGATAAGCTTTAATGTTCCTAAGCGCTTCTCTAGGCATTTCATGTTCATTATGCTGAGTCAATGTAAATATAATTATGAGCTGTTTAACCCGTTTGAAGTTGTTTGCAGAAATCTAAACGATCTCGATATACTTAATCTCAATATCGGACTCTTCAAACTCTGTCAAAACAACTATGCTTAATACGCGCGGTTTGCCTATGTCGTATTTAAACTAACTTTCAAGCTTAGGATCTCATTATGATTTGAAAATTAACTGGTGTTGTTTACTGTTATCGGTTGCCAAGCTTTTGCATGTTTGCAATGGCTTAGGGGTTCACTTGCCGCTTCACGTGCCTTCGTGCTAGTTGTGTGTGTACATGCTTTTTTCTTTCTTTTTTTTTATTTATTTATACCTTTGTATTAGTTTTCAATATTAATTAGTATAAGATTATTTTAGCTGACTATTGTGTGTAGAGGAATAAATAAACAAATTCAAGAGATCAAAAGCTTAACCACTGTCTACTGAGCGTTCGTGTCTAAGGAAGGAAAAAGCTATTTATTTATTTTACATGTTTCCCATAGCTAAGTAGATAAAAATTGGTATACTTGGTCATAGTTATAGTGAATGCTAAGTCAGTAAAGTCATAGTATTTGCCGACTGGGCACACCTCCACTAGACTGCTGCCACTCCTAATCTGTAACTCTTCGCCCATTTCATTCTAACTACGACAATACTATACGTATACGGAACATCGTCTGAGCAATTAGTCACACGTATACTTCGGGAATATCCTACACGCTTGATGCTCAAGCTAGAAATGGTTTGCAATGTATCGCCTTCAGGTGCATAGACCTGAAAGATACAAAGTCGTGCAAAAACTAATTGCCAGAAGATGTTCCATTTCGAATAAATGGGCAAAGAGGCTGATATCCGGGCCATCTTTGAAGAGCAATTTATCTGATTCCGAAAATCATTTCCTACCAGGTATATGTAAATATGAAACCGAAACTCGTGCATAAAATCACATGTAGAAGACATGCATGTCTGAAATTGTCAGCCGCATGCACATACCTAGTATTGCTGCGCTTTTCGTTTATGCAATGATGTCAGACCAAACCATTTTGAAAACAAGTCATTGATGGAGAGCACCAGTTACTCACAACACTTTCTCCATTTAATTTTTTTTAATGTTTGCATTTGCGTTATGCAGGCGGGAGTCTTTGAGCTTTATAGAGCTTTCTTCTGAAATTGCATTACAGCAAAACCGATCGGGTGCTAAAAACCTTTTCGAATTCACAGCTCCTGTGTATTTCTTAGACCTGAACAACAGCTCACAGACCGATGCCACATGCACTGATTTTAATAAGACGTTTAACAAATTATTCAGGGTTTACTGGTTTTTAAATTTGCAGCTCTCCAGCTTCCCTTTCATATCCACTAACACGATTAAGCTCATTTATCCGAAATAGAGTATTTGGAATGATTTTTATTGCCTTCCATTCTGGTGAATTTCCAGCCATGTCAAGTGTCGTTTAAAGTGGCGATTTGGAACCTACTTTATATGTTCCGTACACTTCCTTCTTCAACTGTTGGGTAGCGAAATTCGACGACCCAGACATTACTAAAAGACTATAAGCGAGAATAGTTAGACTACGTTGCCTACGTGGATAATCGTCTTTCTACCGCTGTCAGGTTGAGCGTAACGAGTCTACCCAGAAACAATTCTTACTTTTTGTCTTAAGGAATCTGCTAGGTACTCACTGATTTCATTGCTGTCACATGAAAACACATTATTACTCATATAATCCCTTTGCTTGTGACATTGCGGATGATCTTAGGTAAATATATGCGACAAAAATGATAAATGGGGTCATTGGTTCGCCAGTTTTATTCAGTCAATGCTTCTGCTACTTCTTTCAATAGCTTAGTCCATGGTAATTCAAATATGAACAGTTTAATCCATTACGCGCCTTTTATAAAAACCTAAATTATGCTCGTAAGGCCTACTGCCTTTATCGGATTTCCTATGTAACAGAAAATCTCCTTTTATTCCTCATTTAATTAATAAGACCGCTTCACGGTCCGTCAATAAATAGTACTGCTGTGACCAGTTGGCAAGCCTTTGTGCGTTTGTTGCTTTTGAGCATATTTCTGAGCGAGATGTGTAAATATTTTCCTCTCTTACTTATTCGTTTATTTGTAGATTTTTCAGTTTAAAATTCTTTTCATTGTAGTCAGTTTAACTACGTTAGAGTGCGATGGTTCAGCCTACAGGTTTAAGTTCACTTAATTCAGTTGCATCTTTATTGTAGCTGAGTTTTCTTTCAAAGTATCCTTAGTCCACTTTAGCAAAACGTTACGTTAATGACAATAATGAACACAATTTGCTATGAACTTTTCATGTATAAACAACTTCAGAAGCTATTTTCCAATAAATCCTATCATTTTGTCAATATAAAGTTACGTAATTAAGAGAATTGCGAATATAATTACTTCGATAGTGGTTTAAGTCCACTTTCTGCAAAGAGATAATATTTTGTTCAAAAATTACACTACATAATTTAAAAACATAATTCTAGCACCTTAATATTGTAGTGCTAGGCCCATCGCATCCAAAAAGTTCATATTTTACATTTCATATCTGTGAGAGTTTCATAGTACGTTCATCAGCACGTTTCAGGTCTTGAAAAGCAAACTTTTCGTTTAACTCATTTGTATATATATATATAAACATATATCTAGAAACGATCACATAATAATCTCAAATCAATTTAATATTAAAAGGAGCAAAAAACGCCGTGGTGGGCTGTAGACCATCTTGCAGGTATTCATTTAACGACTTTTTAAAATGAGGCGTTATATTGGAAGTGGTCGAAATCGTGATCCGAACCGAACAATTTCCCACAGCGTCCGTCCTTGAATCTACATACGTTTCATCAAAATATTTTGAATTTGAACAGAAAAAAACAAATTGGACAGATGGACAGATAAGCTTATACAGATTCAGAAAGTGAAGGTGAATCGATTTATAAAAGTTAAAAAAAGGGAAAGAATAGCTCAAGTTCATCTGGGTGTTGCATACATCCGTACAAACTGAATATACCCTTCTACTGCAGGTGGTGTCGAGGTAACAACATAAAATGAACGCATTACAAAAACAAATATATTTCAAATATTATTCAAATACAAACTCTTGAATATCTCCCTAGAACATAAACTCGAATTGCACTATTTTCCAAAAAAAACGACTCATCAAATATTTAAAAAAACATAAAATCACCAGCAAAAATAAAAAACACAATGATTGCAGTTTATCTTATAGTTTATAACAATTTATTGTAATTCCCACAGTAGTCCGTTCATTTTCGAATCTTAATTACGTTGAAAACTATTTTTCCAAATGATTTAATTTTGTTAAGAAAATCAGTATCAAACAGTAGCTAGTTTGGTATTATGATATGGAAAAAATATAATTCATAGAAAAATCCATTGAGTCGGAAGAAATGAACAAAAAATATCCAAAAATATGTTAAAATTTTCAACTCGAAAGTCTTAATACAAGCAAGCAAAACAAAAACAAGAAAAAAGTTGGCTAAAAAGGATTTTGAAGACCGTAAAAGGCGAAGCGTTTGTAATACTGGTTTGAGACGAATCTTTGATGCTGATTTGTGTAAGCGAATGAGACGACGCGTAATTTTCTGAAAGTTTAAAAGTTGATGTATTTTTTAGTTTCCTGTATGTCTTTCTTTAACGATCCAATGTTAAATACCAACAACGCATAAGATTACATTTATAAGTGCTCAGTTGTTTCGGTGATTGAACGACATGTTACCTTCGATCATTCTCTTGACCAATGCATACCAAAGATAAATTCAGGGAAGCATCAGCATTTGTCACTTCCAACGTTTTATTGGCAAAGGAGCATATAATGGAACATATTAGCCATTTTGAACATACACACAAGTGTCCAACGGTTGGATTATCAGGCTTGCCTGACCTTGGCGCTGCTTTTATCTATCGTTAATGTTGGAAAAGTGGTGCCATTCTCAAATGGTAAAATTTGAACAGTCGACTTGAAATGTTATGACTTCCGTATTTTGAGATGGTCATTATATAATTCATCATCGACAATTTTCAAAGGAGAATATTAGGTAGCATTATTAGTGCGTTTGAATTGAATTGAAAGTGCAGAAAACCGGCCCTAACCCCATGAGCTTATTGAGTGACCCGTTATATGACATCCAATATAGCAAGCGTTGATAGGAAGACCTGTACTCGTCAGAATTAGTTTGTCTAGTACAAGGAAGAAAAGCTGATCGGAAACTGACTTTTGAAGTCAAAACATGGACAATATAAAAAATTGATTTCAACAAAGGGAACAAAGAGAATACATAGATAAAAATTAACTTAGTTTTATGCACATCACAAACGGATCGATTAAATTAATATATTCTTCGTTACTGATCGCGATCACGCGCTTCATATATGTCAAGTAAATCACACGTATCAGGCTCATGCGAATACTTGATCTTGATGATCTTAATCATCATAATGATTGTGGTTGCTAATGACGATGATGGGCGCTGATGTCGGTTAACATCTTATGATTATTATTTTAGTGTGTAAAGCGATTTGTCTTGAGAACCATAGTACGGGTACATATTGTGCAAATAAAGGTATAAAGATTTTTGTGAGATTAATTTTTGTGTTCTTTTTCCGTCAATATGATGTGAGAGAGTTAGACGGAAATTGTGCAAAATTAACAAAAAATAAATAATTCAACAGAAAGGCCAACAAATGACAAGACTTAATTCTAAGTGTTCGTGCTGAACTCTTGTAGTTATTGTATACTTCTTTTTTTTATTTTTTTGTTTTTTTCTTTCCAGACGAACTGACAGTAAATTAAATTGGATTAGCAGCACGAATGGCAGCAGCAGCAGCAGCAGCAGCAGCAGCAGCAGCAGCAGCAGCAGCAAAAGCAACACCATGTACGACCATACCAAGTTCCCCATGTCAATCTTTCAATGTTTGTGGCTCAAAGTTTCATCAAAAATATAATAAAAAAAAAAAAAAAAAAAAAAAAAAAAAAAAAACAAAACAGAAAAGGAATCTACAAGAAAGAGAATTGTAGCAAAAGAACTCTTCTCACAAATTCAAATTCCCTCTTGTCACGAATTAATCCCCACATTACGAAAAATGTACGAAAGTACATATAAGAATACGACTGCATAAATCTCGTCAGTTTGACACTGACAATGACATATTTTTGACACATGATGGAATATTGTTGGCTACATAAACAAGACACATTGACTTGATTCAATGTCTTGGCGGACCGACTGGATGGCTGGCTGGTTGGCTGGTTGGCTGGTTGGCTGGTTGGCTGGCTGGCTGGCTGGTAGAGGGTTAGTGAGTACAACACTAAATGCATACAGTTTGTTAAGAAGAAGAAGAAGATATGTCTGCAAGTAAATGTGGATATGGGTTTTTTGAACTCTCTCATATAAACATGACAAGATCTATCTATCATGGACTTTAAATACAAGACACATTGATGTCAGTCGTTAGTCCATTCATTTGTCTGTCTGTTCATCCCGTTCTCTCTCTAAGTAAAAGCGACAGAGAAGTGTCAACTTTATTTTTAAAGTTTTATGCCAACCATCCCTGATGGTGGTAGATGTAGAGGCCAAACGCTACCATTTGAAGCTACCGACATCATTATCATCGTCATCATCATCATCATCATTATCATCATCATCATCACCATCATCTTCATCGTTATCATCATCATTATTCTCATCATTTTGATTATTTGAGTGCTGGCTAATCCTTTTCTCAACAACTTGACAGTTGCTTGGCATCCTTTTTCACATTTTGCGTTGCCATCAATCACCGGATGCTTCTTATGGCTACACAAGCAACTACAGCAACAAACTTCTGATCTTACTTTTATATTTTATTGCAGTCTTTTGCTGGCCGTCACATTGCCCCACAACGAACTAATTACTTCAAACAAACAACGCTAGTCTTGAATTTGAAGATCACAACAAAATAGAAAAATTCTTTAAAATTTCTTGCATTTTGCATATACTGCGCAGCGGCTCCGCGTTAGCTTTTCTGCTTTTTTTTTTTCTTTTAGTCTTGCTTTCATTTCTTCACATCATAATTGATGATATTTTTTCTTCCAGTAGTTACTCAGTCAGTCAGCCAGCTCGTCAGCCGGGCAGACTTGCTTAGTATTGCATTGTGAAATGTTAGCAACGTTAAGACGGTCGGGGTGTATGCTAAAGCAGCACTGAAGCGGGCTGTGCAATTTATGCGCTGTATTCTGCAATTGACAACTTGTTCGTTTTGACGGTTGTATAGATAGATAAATGGATGCATGGTCATAACGTTTGGTTGTCCGATGATCCATCAATGTTTTCGTTCATTACTTCAAGGCCAATCAGTCGTCTAGAATATGTAGTTGTTTATACTTATGCGTAATTGTTAATATGTAATTGTGTTGGCTATTGCCCACATAAATTTATTATTTGCATTCTCTTCACTGCTGCTGTTGCTCAGTATTCATAAATCAATCATTTGTTTATTCATACGTTTGTTTGTTTTATTTCTCATTTTTTTCCTTTTTTTTTTTTTTGTTAGCTTATGCACTGGCTCAACTTGTCCCAGTTATCCGTTCAGTAGTCGTTGTTGTTGCAATTGTGGTGGCATGTGTTTGAATTTTTTTTTTTAATAAACATAAAGAAAAAAAACGCAAAACTGACTATCTAACTGATTGTGTGCATGTGATGCTGTGTAACGGTCAACATATTTAATATTATTGCATACATTGCAGCTACAACTGCTCTTAAGTTTATTGAGATGATCTTCGGTTCATGGAATATAATGTCGCACATGTCACTGTTTGTTAAAAAAAATTTACATTGACAGTAGTAACAGTTAGCAATACATAAATGAATGATTTTAATGAAGAATGATTACAAAATATTCTAGTAGAGTCATTTTTATGTCATCACTTTTAAACGAAAGATAAACTTATACGCAAATATTTAACTGCATTGAAATAAGCTTAAATGACATTTGATATTTAGTGACAGTGTTGAGTACCAAGCAACCTACTTTCAACTAAAATCAATATCGAAAAGCAATGACTTTTTCCTTCAATACAAAATGCGAAGACGTTATGTTTTCTGAGTCGAGATAAGCTGAAGACGAGAACGCAACTTAAATTAATAAAGAAAGCGCAGCCAATAATGAAATCATTTATTGTTTACTGAAAAGTGAAATTATCTGATTTTACAGTTACGCCTGCAGATATTTCAGCTTTACCCTTCTCTAGTAGGTAATCACGATCAAAATAAATGTTCGTCTTCGCTTAGTCTATCTTATGATATGTGCTTGAGTGTATTTTTCGATCAGCTACATCTATTGCTGGAAATGAGCAAGTAATGCGTATTATCAATCTGCGATTAAATTCGATGATTCGATGATCTTTCTCTATATATAAAAAAAAACAGTTTTCCGTTTATTATTATTGAGTTGTTCAGTGTATACATCCATTACTTTTGTTGTTTGATTTGCAGAAATCTGCTTATGATTATGCTCCTCGAAGACAATGAACTGCTAGACTTACTGGAGGAAAACCTAGCTTATGCACAAAATGGCTATCATGAAAATGCTTCCCATCGTCTTCTATGCTTCTGTCTGTATTGTGGCTGGCGATGACAAGTCGATCTACTGCGACAATCCTAATCGCAAAAGGTCATAGGTTAGTCCAATAGACCATCGACACAGAAGTGGAATATACGCGGTCTTAAAGACTTTCCTGTGCATATTATGAAATCAGGGTGTAGTGTATTACGAGCTGCTGAAACCGAATCAAACTGTTGCAGTAGATGTCTACCGACGTGAATTGAACATTATGACAGGAAGTGTTACACCTGGTGTGGATTAACTTTGCCTTTTAATAACATAACTGTAAAATTTAAACGTAGATTCATAATATAAAAATTGTATTTAGTGATTGAAAGCGTACTTGATGTTTTTGAATGTAGCAGAAGAAACGACTGTATTTCCGAAAGTGAGCAAAATGCTTAGAGAAGAAATCCTACACTTTATAATCATAAAGCAGACTATTCAACACGTCTTTGCCTGGCGTTGCAAATGGGAATATCCTTGACTTATATATCGTCTAGAAACGGTGTTTCTTCCACATAACATCAAAATTAAAAAAAATAAATAATACACCATGTCCCCTTTCAACCCAACGTAATCGTCTCAAACCCTTTAACACCAAATTTTAGTTTTAAATTTGTTTTATGTTAAATCCACACTACCACTCACAGGTTTAGAAAGTAACACACAGGCAGTCACAGGTTCTAGTAAAACCTAACTGTAATCGTCACTTACTGCCTTCTTGACAGACTCAA
The DNA here is from genome assembly GCA_000688715.1 of Glossina pallidipes. Lineage (NCBI taxonomy): Eukaryota > Metazoa > Arthropoda > Insecta > Diptera > Glossinidae > Glossina > Glossina pallidipes. The sequence continues at coordinate 147,739 of JMRQ01002108.1, read as the reverse complement.
AATTCAAAAGTTTTATTCGAAACAAGCTCCATCGTATCATATAACATAAACCATATATTGGATTTCCTTTGCGTAATGCAAGTTTCAATTCGTAAAATTCTCGCAAAAAGTGCTCTAAGCAAAAGGCAGTATCGGAAAGTATAATATGTGGGTTTATTTCTATATCCTTGTATTAAATAACAAATAAGTGAAATAATAAAATTTCGAGTCTAGCTCGATATAGGAGTTGAGGTACGATATACGCTGTCGGGCCCTACTCGACAAGGGAGTGGAAACGGTTGAGGGTAAGACAACCTAAATTTATAACGGGAAAGTGTTGATATTAAATATTCGGCAATTGTTTAGTAATACTCAGAAAAGCTGACGCCATAGCTGATGACTTCGCTTACCCAAACCCTGTTGTTAACTGATCCTGTCCGTTTGATGGAAAAGTTAACTCTTGTGTAGACACAAACACTACTTCGGATTTCAACGGAGATTCCAAGATCCATTGATAAATTTTATACAAACGAAGGATGAACCAAATGTGGCCTTTTGGTTATTTCCAAAGTATATGTGTAGTGCATAATTTCCATAATGTGATGGAATACTTTCAGCTATCAAAGCATTTCGATTTTGGCAATCGTTAAGCTGTAAATGGCGGCTAAGAACGCTTGAGTGTCACGGTAAATTTGATTTAGATCTTGTTTTACCGGTACACATACGGCGTAGTTGTTTGGTAGGACGGCGTACTGCAAAACTTAGGGACTGTCTTCTTTTAATTGAAATGGCGTCGATCTAAAACCTCGATTATATTCATTAACTCAGATCGTCAAAAGTCATTAAAAAAAACATCACGCGGACGGATTTTCAAATTTAATCAAAGGTACAGCTCTTGTCAGATTTCTAAACCAATTCGGATGAAAAAAGTATAGAGTGAACTTAATATCTGAAATCATAAGGCACATGGCCGTAATCAAAAGAAGAAAATCTGTGTCGACCTCGCAAATTTTCAATTACCACAGTGCAACCTTTATGGCGTTGAACAAACTACATTGACCAATTCTTTTCTCTTTCGTTCAGTAAAATGTTTCCAAAAAATTTGTCACACTTTCATTTTAAAAGTATGTTTAACAGCAGCGACTGACCATAAATATCTTTTAAACAATGCTAAAGTTAAGGTGATAATAGAATTTGTACGCCTGCACTACTACTTCTTTTGAGGCTCATCACGACGGACGAGGGGTGTATTCATTTTCTTAAAATGTTTGCAACCGCCATAAAGAAGATTTAAAAGCCCCACAAGGTATATGTATTCTCGACCAGCGTCAAATTGTGAGCCGACTTGAGAATGTCCGTTGGACCATCTGGCAGTCCGTCCGTCGGGCTGTTTTGAACATTGTCATGGACGCGAAAATGAAAAAGTTCTTGCACGCAAATATGTTTTGAACATGGACCAAGTCAGTCGAAGGAAGGCCTACAGTAGCACGTAAACTGAAAACATCTCTGCTTTTCAAAAGGAATGAAAAATTTGTTTTTTGCTCTTTATTCGTAAACTGTAGCAGATAACCATACAACAATTTTGTCGCGTACTCTATTGGTGATGCCATAGTATCTCTAAAAAATAAAAAAAATTGACCACGCCTACCCAATATTAGAGTGCATCAAAATCGAATTTTTCGTTTAGTACCTACATAATGCGCAGAAACAGGCTTCAAAACATTTTCAAATTTGAAATGCAGCTAAATATGCCCGTCTTTCCATTTATCCACCTGTCCAACTGCGTAGTATCGCCGCGTCCATTCCATAGTATATAGCATGAAAATTTAGTTCTTTTACTTTTTTGTCATTTTCAAGATAAAGGTGATGGGTATAAAAGATTCGGTCACGACTGAATATAATTTTCCCGCTTGTTTAATATTTGCATAGCTCATGCCCAACGTAAACGAAGGCAGCAATCATTTGAAAGAGACACAGTTTCTTCATTCAGAGAATCAAAAACTTTCACTTTTCTTAAATGTAACCAAAGACATACCTGCTGTTTGTTAACTAAACAATATTCGTAAATATGCAAAAACGTATACAACGGCAAACAAAGCGTATTCTCCGACATTGAGAATGCATCGGAGTAATTGCCTATATTTGTGATCCTGCTGCTTGTACGCAATATTGCAAATTTTTTCCTCATTTTCCTATATTTGTCAAATGTTTATTGTTTTGAGCGTAACTAAGTATTCCTTGTTTTCGTAGGAGTTTTGTTGATAAAATATTTTCGTAATTTCCGACCTTAATCTTCTTACCCGTCGAGAACGACTTGAATTGCTTGAAATTGTTTGGTTTAACAAATTTCCATAAAGTCATAGCCAATATTTTCGTTTCCAATTCTCAAATACTCGAGGACAGAGACTTTTTTTGTAATTAATAACAGCAATGAAAAGAAAGTGAAAAGTACGCTTCATACAAAATCTACTTTGCAGATAGTCAGTCTGAAATGGTGTGAGCGTCTTAACTACTAGATAGTGCTCGTATTCAAAATGTCAAGGCATAACATTTAGGTGCAATACAGTAAATATGATATTAATTTTATTGCGACAATGGCGCAAATCGAGCCCATGAAACTTTCTTTATTGCTCATGGGATATAAGAGAATAAATATCTGAAAAGCTTGCTGGGCGCTAATCAGGCAAGAAAATGTTCTGAGTAAAGGCGAGGAATACCGACATATAAGCATTTGGACATTGTCAAGACGGGAAAAGGCACAAACACTTTGGGAATCATGAGATGTGATGCGGAAAACTTCACGCGATCGCCTTTCTTCTACAATTTCCTGATAGAAAGTGATAGACTACAGTTAGTCGAAAAGACTGACAACATGAAAATGATTATCTTTGCGATAATACACGTAAGAGACAATAGTCGGAAGGAGAGGACATACAAGGCCAAGGCAGGATTTCAGAGAAGTTTGCTCTCATTATCACAGAATGGATGGTCTCACTTAAAAAGAACGGGTTACAAAGGAACTGGCCGCAGCAAACAAAATTTTATTTATCGCATATTTGGCTGGAAGGTTTTATTGTATGCACTCTATATCTCTAAATCGACATTGTTATGATGCCTGTAGGATATTATGGGTATATAAGGAGCAAAATTGATAACAAAGCATCGCGTAAGAAGGAGAATGTGTCGTTTAAGCAATCCGTCGTAAGAATTAACTTAAAAAGAAGTTCGTGAAATTTTAACAAATTTCTTTTGAAAGTTGTTGCCATATCAAAATCATATGGATTCATCAATGGTCATCCTACTAACTTATTGACTGCAGTGTTACATTAGCTTTCTTTCTTCATCTTTGGTCTTTATGGATTCCATTACACGAAGTATATAACGCCCTAACCTATACTTATGCAGTGAGCATTTAGTGGTTTACTGAAAGAGTATCTACACGCGCTACCAGATCTCTATTCTTCATAATATGGATACAAATGGGAAGTAAATGTGATTTGATATACAACCTCTTTTTGTGTGCGCGTTTATTCATTTATATGCCTAACGTAGTAAATGAATTATGCATCTAAAATGTTTCCATATAGATTCCGCGGGTTTTTCGTAAAGTCAGGCGATATTCTGCCTCGTAATTACTAAAGGCTTCATCGCTAGTTGCTATGTATAGACCGATAATATCGAAAATCTCCTTGGGATTGACGTACCAGAAACTCGACTCGCGTTTCTCTCTTGACATTATGGCAAAATCGGATTTTAAATCTTTTCTGTTTTATTGTATCGAAGCCCAAGAGGTTTCATTATTTATCGACTTTCAAAAGTTTTCAACTTTCCTCATAGTTTCAGGAGAATTTCAAATCGCAATCAGTCGTAGAAGTAAATCGTTTTCGGGAAAATAGAGAAGGCGTATATGTGCTATTAAAATAAATAAATAAATAAATTAATTTAAAATAAATCAGTTTGAAAAACAAAATTGCTCGCTCGCACTTGGACGTTCATAAATTTAGTGATATAAACGCCTACGGAACAAATTCTCATATGTAGCTTAATAGTTTTCAAATTTTTGAAAAATTTTCATCTTTTTTGAATGATTTATTTGATATTTCTGTTCGTCTTTTTCATTTAAATGAAATGCCGGTTTTTTCTTCTTTTTTTTTTTTACATTCAAAATAAGCAGAATTGTTGTCAACAAAGAACTAAATTGTTGCCAATAAGACGATGCTGATGATGATGGCGATATTAAACAATAATTTTGAATTTTGTAAATGGATTGATAATAATGATGTAAGATATAGCAAGCAGAAAGTGCTGTCTATATGTATGCCTTTACAGAATAATCTGATTGTTCTTTATTGCGACAAAAGCAAAAGTAATAACAACAATAAGGCATGTTTTTCCTCATCGTGACTTCGCTGCATCGTTAATGATGATGATAATGGGAGAATGGGAGGAAAGATGTGTAATGGTTTACTGCGTGATTACTGCATGATTTTATTTATTATATTGTTTTCGTTGAGGACGATTGTTTATTCATTTCGCGAAAAAGAAAACATCTTTTCTTTTGGAACATTGATTCGTTGTTTTTGAAAAGCTGTCACATTTGAATCAAATTTTTAAGACTAACGAAAAAGAGCACAGCAATATATGTACACTGGCGGAAAGAAAATTAGGTGCAAAGGCATTTTAGGTGCAAGTGCATTTTTCAGTTCCATGCTCTAGAAATTGTAAAACATGGTTTCGACGAAGCTCGCACGACATTTTTACGTTGTGCAAAACCATTCGAAATTAATTTCTGGAATTTCACGTGAACTACTTTTTACGGTGAGGGTTTTTATGTTGCTTTAGCAGATTTTTCTTTTTTTTTTAGAAGTTTGTGGTATGGATTGCATTTTTATAATCCACTACAACTGTATTGAAGCGAAGAGGAACTTCCGTAGATCATGAAATGGATAGGGAAACGTTTGAAGATCATCATAATACACTACATGTTTGTATATGAACATCAAACATTTTACAACCAATATATAAGAAGATACTTCTCAGGACAAAGGAAAGGAAGAAACTCTTTTTTTAGACTTTTGGATTTTATTTATTTTTTATTTATCGTCTATATATTTTGTATATAAATTTACAAATGATGCATTTAAAGGCAGCCAGATAATTGAGCCTCGCCTGCACTGAAAACTCTACTACACTTGAGTTTTGAACCCGCGGCCGTAAAGTTGTTAGTCGCGATCTTTTGCCCAATCGGCTTCTTATGCGTATGGATTTATCAATATATTTCGCTTTAAAAATGGTACAGTCTTCTTGTAGTTCGCTACCTACTTTATAATTCATCCGCCAAGACTTTCAAAATTCAGTTTCCGTATTGATATCATCGTGTGCAGAAAATATTTTTCCCTGAGGCATTCTTTTAAAATTACCAAGCAAATAATAATCGTCGGACAATTGGTCCGGGATGGACTTGGCAACAATTTGAAATTCAAATCGTGCAAATTTACCAATGCTTTGAACCAATGACGTTTTCTATCACAAAAATTCGAGGTCTTTGAACATTTTTTCCCCCATACCTGCGCTTAACATATTTTAGATTTAACCGGGAAAAAGTGCAAGAAAAAATGGAGGCCGACTTTGTTGTTTGCAGTATCGCAGTTTCGAAATTCCTTTTGTAATAACCAAAAAAATTCGCCGATACACCTTTTGTGCAAAAAGTAAGCGGAATAATATATTATTCATCGCTTTTGAGGTAGGCGCCATCACTTTTATACTTTCATTTGATTGAGTGTATCGTGGGTATTTCTGGCTAATCGAAACGTCGGCTTCAAGACCAAGAACAGAGATTGCGACTTCTTGATTGAGTTTAGTCATCAAGACGAATTTCGTGCAGAAGCCTTTCGATTTTGGTGGTGTTTATATCGCATGCATTCCGTAAGGATCAACTACAGAGAGATAAATCAAATAAATCTTCCCGGGTTTCTTTAAGCATTTCCTGCCCCGCGTTTTTGACCCGTAAGACTCACCGTAAGTAGGCGCGCATCTTGGGAAGCCAGCACATGAAGTTGTGGTAAACTCTTTATTGGTTTGATTAGTTCATTAATTGTAATAAGCAATAAAAGATAGCCTGCTATTTATTGCTGCACTTCCCGCGGTTGGAGAAACGTTGCTTCAAATAGAAAACGGTTCGCTGTTCGATAACTGAATGCAAATTGTTGTAAAGATAGCAACATCTGGTATGTAGTTGAAAGAATTGTGTTATGACATTTATGCAGTCTTCTATACTTTTGTGATTTAAGAACAATGGTACCAATGCGGTTTCTTGCAGATTTGCTTGGTGATCACTTTTCACAGATATATACTTTTCGTATAAACTTTATCACTTTACAGATGTGTGCTTTGTCGCAGGTATGTGATATAAAAACCATTGAGTAACTGATGATTAAATCACAGATCACAGATGTTCTTTCATACGTACTTTTCATTTGAACCTCTTCCCATTTCTTAATATTTCTCTGTTACTAGAAAAAAGAAAGTTTTTTAAAAATGTTTAAGGCATGAAGACGATTTATGTGTGCGTGCGATTTATGTGTGTGCCTGAATTAAAAATTAAAACTCATGTGTTCATCAAAATCTACTCTAAAATGGAAACAAAAAAAAAAAGATAAAAAGACAAAAAAACAATTGTGATTTCAAACTCTTTTTTTACGTTATTTCGCATATGAAATACTTTTAGATTGGCATAAAAATGAAAAGTTTTCTCGATTGTGTCGTTTTTGTTGATTCTGCTGACGTCAATGTTTTTTCTTATATGAACATTACAACTCATTTTGAACTGAAACATTAAATACGGAAGAAAAAACAAAAAAAAAGAGAATTTTTGAGCGTTATGTATATAAAGTATATATATATATATATATATATATATATATATATATATATATATGTGTGTGTGTGTGTGTGTGTGTGAATTGGCGAATTGTGTGTTTAAAAACAGACAAGTTATGTAACTGTCATTTATTGTATTGTTTGAAAAGACGTGAAATACAGACATATTTTTTATAAATATATGCACATATATATATATATATATATATATGTATCTGCGCGTATGTGCATTTTTGTACTAACATCCCGCATTTAGAAAGTCATTACAGTTTTCAGTTGGAATTTTTATTTGGACTGTCATATTAAACGACAGATAGACGAGCCTGAAATGTTGTTTTTAATAAGCAGCCACTTTCATTAACACTGCTGCTCTGCTTTTTTGGAATTGATGAAAATATGTGTGAAATATAGATATTATGACCATCACGAAGTCAAATCTCTGTTTTATTATTATTTGTCTTTTTTTTTTTGTGTTTTTTTCATAAGAATAAATCCTCTCTAATATCAGTTATTTTAGAACAACTGTGACTAAAACCCATTTTATGTTAATATATAAGAACAGTGGGACTACATACACAAAACATTCCTTGCAAATTTTGGACGATCACGCAACAAATAATATTATTTCTTTCTATTATATGTTCGACTTTAGTTAAATGAATGTATTCCGATATCTTCAGTGATTTTTTATAATTTTTTCCTCTATAAACCCAATTACTTCGAATGTACAAGAGTTGGCTGCATAGAAACGCCTTATGTAACTGACCAGATAAATCTGAAAATTTTATTTGAAAAAGTGCACGGAAAAAATGATCGTCTGAAAACCAAGCAATTCGCAACCAGGTGCGACTGACGACCTCCAAATTGCCACACAGACAGTAGATAAGATTTCGTGAATACCAAGTCGGTGTTCGGTCGTGGTGAGTGCTCAGTCAGTAAAGGCATAATATTTATTGATTGGGCGTACATCTACTAAAATTCCGCCACTCTCTGTAGATTAATAACCGGGAATTTGCTTAGGGAACTAAGCGCTCTCCAGATTAATAAATAAAAAAACATCGAACAATAGCGAGCAAGAGCACAAAAGAGGAGCATAATAGTTAAAAATTGCAACTCTGCTTTCCGCTGATTTTCATCTCTGCTTGGGAGGTTTGGGGATGCTATTACAAAATTACAAAAAATTTGACACTACATACGCTCTCAGATCACCTTCTTATGTAAGTGAAAGCTTTTAGATTTATAAAGCTATTAATAAGGAAATTAGTTCCAGTATTTCTAATTTATTTCCATAGACCAGATATTTAGACGACTATCACATCAAGAAAATAGATTAGAATAGTAATTGATGGTCGCTTAATAACATTTTTTCAATCGCATATCTTTTGAAATCTTGTCTTGTTAAGGTTTTATAAATTTTGTGTTTGCGAACATTTTGCTCGCATTTTCTGATGTGTTCTGATCTGTTGACCTTATTGAATCGGCGCAGAGGAATTTGATTTACAAGCAGTTTTTACCACTCCTTGAAATACTACAAATAGGATAACGAAGAAAGGCAAGTATGTTGTTCTTCGCCTTCAATGAGTTGTATTCATATTAGTTTATATTTGTTCAGCTCGTTTGCAGCCGCTGAAAAATCGAATGGTCTTTTACAACTCACAGTGTGTGATACTAGACACGAAACTCAGAGTTTTTCATTGTTATACAAAAGGAAATGTGGCGACATTAAAAAAACTGTAACTTGTGAACTACTAATGGTCGGAATGTCGTGAAATTTTGACACATTTCGTTTGAAGGTTCGTACCATAAAAAGATCACAATGGCGACATCTGTATGTCCCCTCACAAGCTAGTTGACAGATGTGTCGTATACGAGACCCCCATCATGAGCGTCCAGAATAATTGCACTTAAGCTCTTTGATTGATGCGAACACCGGTAATTAATGGGTCTCTAACTTCACTACCTAACTACCTAACATTGGACAGCCTGGATAGATTTACATTGAAATATATGTATGCGTTATATTAAAGTATTTTTAAAATTCTTCCTCTAAGTAATGCCTCGTGATGTCACTGTGTTTCATTAGCAAGAAATTTGGTTGCCAATGTATTCTAATTTTCCATGAATGCTCCGCTCTGTTTGTATGACAATGACTTATAATTACAACTGATGACATTTGCAAAAAAAAAAAAAAGAAAAAAAAACTGAAAAATAAAAAAAAAATTTGACATTTGATATTTTGCAATTTTGTAAACAGTCAAAAAATATTTTTGATTTCCAAATAATACAAAACAATGAGCTAACATTGTTTGCCGTTTGCTGATTTAAATAGGGGAGACAATGCCGTATGCACTTACTTGTTGTATACACAAATGTGTGGCAAACAATAAAAAATTTAAAACCCTCAGTTTATATGGAAATTTTCGGGAAGCGTTAAAAAGAAAGATAATTAAAACAATTTTTTAATTTATTTGTCACGGTGTCATAAATATGTCCGCACCATTTAAAATGCATTTCGTTTATTACTCAAAAATTGATGTTTTCTCTTTTAAAATGGCCCATGCATTAAACATGGACCATTCACTCCAACCAACGTGCACCCCCTAACCCACCCTCCCTTTCTCGCTCGCTCCCGCTATACCACCACCGCTCTTCTTCTGCCGCTTGCAGCCGGCCTATAAGCAATTGCTTTAATTGCCGGGAATTAATAAATGTCAGATATGCATAGAGATGATCATAAAGTTTCTTGATTGCTCGTCAAAACGCAAACGATCACAAATTCGCACATATTCCTTCATTTCCAAAAACAAAAAGTCGAAAAGAATAACAAATACACATGCATACATGATTTCTTTCGTTTAAATCATAATCATACAGAAAACGAACGACAAGAACAACGCTATATGTCCACTTGGCCGTAAAGTACGGAACGCCAAAAAACACAGAAAACATTTTAGATCGTTTTTATGTCCAACATCGGGAAAAAATTAATATACTAACGTAAGCATTGTGTTTGCAACACTAAGCGAAGCGAATCATAATCGATATTACGTTCTTAAGACATGGAAGACTGCAGGCAGTGAGCTCCTGCTTTAGAAGTTTTACTTGCACATTCCCTTAAGAACGAAAAGGCTTTTCACTTGCGAACATTTGAAATGAAATGCCCATCTTAAGGAGTTGTTAATATAATGCCCAACTTAATATCAATTGTTTTACAATTTCCCACGACTTACTGGACAGTTCGTTCTTAGTGCAGGGTACGGAGAATCTACGAAGAAAAATAAATAAATAAAGTCACGATTTGCTCTATTCGCTTTTGCACTGCTACCAAGCTTGGCTTTATTTAACTTCCGCACTGTGAAATGGGAGAGCGTGTTTCTACGAGAGTGTATTGTGAGATTTTTTGTACGAAATGCATTATCTTTCCTGAAAAAGTTTTCATAGTAGTGGCTCTCTTGTATTCGGTTCAAGACGTTGTGCAATTATTTCATTTTTATTTTTGAGTTATGATAATGGCGTTTTTCACCCGGTTGCCGTAAATTTTTTTAATACGTTGCAAAACAAGTGTAGGATTTGATTTAAATTGACAACGGTAATTATAACATGACACATACTCAAAATTCGTCTCGACGCAGCAAACAGACATGGCAAATGGGCCATTTAATATTTGGGTACGTAGAAAGAAAATTAGTTGCATATAGAGATGCACATGTCTGGGCCCATTTCATGTCTGCTTTAAAAGCGAATACAAGCCATCGAACACATCTGATGGACTTTCTTTAAATTTTATTTGTTAATAATTAGTCCGTTTCCTGCTAAACATCATTACAGTGCTTCTTTTTTTAATGGCGTCTTTATGAGCAATAGATGTACAGTTTCTCAAAACAGTTTTTATGCTCACATTGCTCAATTTTCAATATTGCACTGAGCAAATCTTGCCCCCAATTGCAAACACTTCAATTTGTAATCTATTCAAATTTAATTGTTCAACAGAGGATATAGGGGAACAAACGAAGCACAAGCCTGAATAAATGAATGCAAAAAAGCTTTCTGGGAAAAATCTTACTCTGTCTCATTTCATTTCATTATCAATAGTTCAGAATGAAGTTTCGATTTGACTAAAATAAAATGAATCATTGGATGAAAATTACAAGCTCTGAAAACCAATCCAAGGCAAACAAACTTCTTCTTCTTCTGAATACTTCTCAATCAGTCTGAAGACTTCTTCTAACTTCTGAACTTCTGAATAAGTGAACAGAAAAGTTCAGTTTTCAAGTCTTCGTACAAGAGAGAAAGAAAATTTCCTATTCTTCTTCTTCTTCTTCTTCTTCTTCTTCTTCTTCTTCTTTACAATTATTTGATGGTCTCTCATTACACAAGAGTTCAGAAGAATGAAATCGTTTTTTTTTACTTCCTATTCCCATCTCATTTGTGGGGAATATCCAGGCTGCGACTTTCGTACCGGATATGTGCAATATTTGTCTTAACTTCTTTAATAAAATATGTAGGCAAGTATTTTACAATAATGTTGAAAGGCAACAAAAACGACAAATTTTTAACATACATGCGTGCATACATACGCACATACGCACATCAAATATCCTGTTATGTGCAAATAATTTTTGAACATTTATTAATGTTGAATCGAATGAGAATGAGAAAATGCCAGACATACACAATAGTCGTAATGCACCTCAATAATTGTAAAAGCAACAAATTGCGTGCGACAGATAGCATGTTGCAAATTTACCATTTTTTTCATATGTTAACGCAGACAAATGGACGGACATGCATTCATAAATGTTTTTCACCATCAAAGTTTTCCTTTCCTTTTTTTTCTTTTATGCGATATTTTGCTGACAAAGATGACTGAACGACAACAACTTATTGGTTGTTTAATGTATTGGCTGTGTGGTGGGCTCACAACTTTCTTATGAGTACTTCGCTGCTGGGAATTTTAGACAGGGGAAGGCATAAAGAGTAAGAGAACATGTCAGATGGATATGCGATAGTCTGAAAACGCACGTCCGCATTCCTAGCTGTTAGCTTCGGCGTCTGCTCGTTGGCGAACATTCATTTACAAATATTGCACAAATTTTTATTAATTGCCAGCGAAGCGACAAATTTTGATGCTGTTGCCATTTTTTGTTTAATATGCTGTGAAAATATGCAAAACAACACCACTGACAGTTTTGCAGCCACTATTTAAGCCAACAACAACAACAACAACAACAACACCAATGACAACGACAATCTACGACAACATCGTTTAATGACATGTACATGTCAAGAATGGGTCGCTATAAGCATACGAGGCATATACTGCTGGTTCCGTCTACCATCATACAAATACATTCGCATATCAATTGCACTCTATTAGTAAACATAGTGTAAAAATTCATGAGAGATACGTTTCTAAAAAAAAAAAAAAAAAAAAATCTCAGTTTTGAAGAGGAAGAATACAAGAAGGGTGGTAAATTTTTCGCCAAATAAATTATAAGCGCATAAAACAAATGAAAAATATTAAAAACTGACAGATGATCGTAAAGCATCTGCTTATATTGCTTATATCGCGGCGTCTGCTAGATTCTCGCAAGTTGCAGCCAGACTCTGAAAAGAAGAGCCTTTCTCTCTTCTTCATTTCATTTCATTTAACAACAAGACATAAGCACAGAGAGACGACGCTGACGACGATATTTTAAGATTGCTCAATGAAATGCTCTTCTATGTCGCGTATACGCATTCACATCAACATTTCAACATTTATGAAAATATGCCAGAAAATCCGAACGCTGCTATTTCAGTTGCGTGCGTGTACGCTGCTGATAAAATTAGCATCATATTAAATAATTAATTGCGATATGCAATTGAGTAAAATATTGCTTTATTAAGCACGATTTCTATGAATACTTGACAAGACTGTACGAATAGACAGGGCAATACAACCCAGGTCAGCAATGCAACTTTTTTGTCGCAGTTGCAGTCAAGCGACCTTTCATTCAAAGGCAATAGTGTTACGAGATTGGCACTGATTATACCAGGGTGTGTCGGTCCAGAACATTATGATATTTTATTGATTTATTTTTTTCCGAACTCAACCGAATTAAGCAACATTTTTAAGATTAAAGGCTTAAACTATGACATTATATGCGAGATTAGATCAAAAGCAACAATGAAGTTTAAAGTGAACACTTCAAGTGAATAGTTCTTCTCAGTTCGAGGTAAACAGTTTTTACGATATTTTTTTTAGATTTAAAATAGCAGCAACGAAATATAAGTCACCATATATACATATATACATAGCCCCTACACAAAGTCTACAAAGGTCTACCGCACTGAGATTCGAACCCACGAACACCGAGTTGATAGTAGTAGCGAATGGCTTTCAATAACAAATTAATGAATCTTAGAGAAGAAGACTTAAAAAACCTCAAACTTAGGCTATTAACTACATTTTTCGTCTCTATGTTTGTGAATCCTTTCTACACTTACGTCGTGAGATTTAACTCCAATTTCTTTTGACGGTTGAACTTGCAGATATCTATAACTAAATCATAGAAGAACATGCGTTTCAACAATGTTTGCAAACTGCCCACATTTGTCGCTATCGTTCGGCTTAGGAAAGCGGGGATTCGCCATGAAATCCGCGAAAAAATAGAGCTGTCCCTATATCAAATTTCTCTTATAAGCGAAATTTCTCTTATAAACGGTCTCCCAGCCACAAAAATAAGCTATCGGCTTCAAGTTTGTCAGAAATACTGAAAGTTCTTGTACGCAGGCTGGCGTTGAAGATGTGCCGAATTGGTCGAAGGGCACGGCTACGATATCACGTAAATTATTTTCCAAAGAGGGGAAAAATTGGCGCGTTCCTCTCAAACTGACAGAGAAATTTACAAAAATTTGGACCTATGCTCTAAGAGTGACATTATATTCGTAGCCTTTGCTCTAAGAGCGACATTAAACTCGTAGCCTTTTCTAGGATACGATGATAGGTACACAAAATTCGATTACACTTGAATATAATTTTCTTTCTTTCTTGGATTTTTCATAAGATAATAGCATTAGTTGCTAGGGCTCCTCTCGGAATTTTTTTCATTCTTTGGGGTAAATACATTATTACAATAATAATAAAAAAGTTTAATAAAATACAGATATTATTATTATTATTATCTAAATTTAGCCAGAAAATAAATTCTAAGACTAAAGTCTTAAAAGCACTAGCATCTAAGGCTTTCGGCTTTTTATTTATTTATTTATTTTTTTTATTAATATTATTATTATTTTTATTATTAAAAACTCTACCGCACTTGAGGTTTGAACCCACGACCATTGAATTGCTAGTCGAGACTCTTGTCTACTCGGCCACTCAGGCGGATAAATATGTATATGAATATATAAAAAAGAAATGGAGCGTACGATAACTAGTGACTTGAGGCTTGACATATAATGCTTGAGAATCGACGTAAATTGATTTGTACAGCTGTCTTCTATCAAAAATCGGTGCAGGAAGCTTTTCGACAACTAACGTAGCTCTTTAAACGAAATAAAAACCTTCTTTACTGCAAGGCTCAGTAAAACTACAGGAGGCAGCCTCCATGTGATACAATATTCCGAGCTAATGCCGTTTCATTCCGCAACTTAATGAAGGGAACGTCAACAATAATGTGGCGACACGAAGCAATAAAACGACTTAATTTTTATTATGAAAATCCAAGAATGCTAATCATCGCAGATGATCGCAAAGAAACGGCTTAATAAATGACGTGTTCCTCTTTTTGAATAAATGCGGAGCTGAACACAACGCAAGCGTCGTGATGCATCATGCATTCAAGGCTCAAACTATGAAATGTTTGTACACATCTAACCATAGCGAGACACGTAGTAACAATTCACGTTTATTAAACGGCCAACTTTTATCTTTGCTGCTTGCATATTTGCACTGACGAGCAAGACCAATGATGTCTTTGTAAATAAAATCCATCTAATACGGTTAGGTGTTCAGGCACTGTACGGTATTTATGTAATAATGAAATGCAAGCTATGCGCGTAGCTAATAAGTGCATCGCATTGTCGCAGTTGCGATGCGTACGCATCCATATTTTTGACGCGTCTTGCATAGGATGGGTAAAAAGCGCTCATTACACACTCCACCATTTGAGATATAAGGGTACATTAAGTTTGTGCAGATGTATGCAACACCCAGAGGGATTTCAGACATACTCCAAGTCGATCTAAGCTTGTCTGTCCATCTTGTCTTCTTCTGTTCAACCTACAGGTCGCAATACTTGAGATATTTTGAAGGAATTTGATAAGCGCGTATTGCTGTTGAGTTGTCTCCGGCTTCTTCTCAAGCAAGTGCGACTACGAAACTCAAAT
The DNA here is from genome assembly GCA_000688715.1 of Glossina pallidipes. Classification (NCBI taxonomy): domain Eukaryota; kingdom Metazoa; phylum Arthropoda; class Insecta; order Diptera; family Glossinidae; genus Glossina; species Glossina pallidipes. Next base: position 132,508 of record JMRQ01002108.1, on the reverse strand, counting down.
AGAAATAAAGGTTAAGACAGAGAAATTGGCGAACAATACATTAGAAAAGAATCCCATTTTCATTTTTTCTTTATATTTTATCATCAATTTCAATTAATCATTTAAATGAACATATTTTATTTATGTAAATTTGAATTCACTGAAATTAAAGAAGATAAAAACTACTGTTTGAAGTTTTTAAAGATTAATTCTATTATCAATTAATGATTATTAATGACTCGAAATCAAATTTATACTAAAAATAAATTTAAAAGATTTTCAACAACAATCAAAAGCCTTAACATTAAAAAATGTGATATTAATGTTCTGTAATCAATTAAAATTTTGTTTGAATGAAATCTTTGGTTTAATATTTTAATACGTGGTTCGATAGCGAGGGAATAGAAAAAAATCATATATTAAAGTAAGGAAGACATTATGCACTCATTAGCCATCTTCTGTCGAATGTAATCCTATGAATCCATTGGTTGCGCTCTGGAATTGTTTTGTCGCTCAAAAACGTTCTTATGCTTTGCCTACTTTTACCCATATTTCAACTTTTTCATTTGTGCGATGACTATGGTCACCTTGAAGACAGGATGTGAAAGGAAAGAAGAAGTAGAGGAAGGTAAACCCTTGGCACTTCTTATAATCGAATGTTTATGCTTTCCCAATGAGAAGATCGAACTCGATTTAAAATAAAACTGACTTAGCTTTTAAACGAGTGACACTGATCTGAAAAAATTAATTTGAAATATGGCACTCATTACCGGGTCAATTAAGAAGGCAAGCAGAAATCTTTATACGATCATTCCGTGCATTAAATTTTTACGCCTTTTTTTCTGTGGCCACCCAGTCAAGCGTTGCCCGCTATGCATATAGTTTTGAAGGAAGGTGGTCTTGAAGGTTTATATGTGTGGGGAGAGAAAAGAGGGGTATAGCGTTCGTGTATGTTCGACTTGAAAACGAAGATATCTGGTAAAGTGGGAAAGATCATTGCTGGTAGATAATCTCGACCGTCGTGCGTTATAAAACTTTTCTTAATTCTAGCAAAATAAAACTGATATCTAGAGCCTCTCGTTTCTAGGGAATGAGGCTGAAATCGACAGAAAATATAGAAAAATTTCTCAGTTATGCTAGAATTGTGCTTCCCCCCTAACCTAAAAAAAAAAAAAAAATAACACGCATTCGTTCAACTTAAGGTATTTGTACCGGTGTCGATAGTAATAAACCTGCTTTTTTAACATTTGCGAATAACTTAGACGCCCTTCCTTTGCTTGTGTATCTTATTCTAGCTTTCCTTTTTTTCAAGCACTAGTCTGTTTATAAATTCGTTCATGTCCTGCTCGCGTACTTGCATAAATGCGCTTAAATGTTGTTGGGTGCAGAGTTTCCTCTATTTATCTATCGCTCAGACTAACTACTCGAAAAGTATTTTTCCTTATTCGCCATAAATTTGGTTAGGAATGTTTTTCTGGTTTTGTTGCTTTCTACATATTTTGTATTTATGTGTTTTTGAGTTGTTTTTTTTTTTCTTTTTGTATTTTGCAGGACTATCTGCTGCTTGTCGGTCGTTCTTGTTACAGTTACTAGAAAATATCTATAATTTGTATATATATTTTTTTTTTGTTAGCAATTTTGATGTTAACTGTGAAATTTATGTTTTTCTATTTTCTTCCATAAATGATATTTCTTCTATCGTTCTATTTTATATGAATTTGCACATATTTTTGAAATGTTGTTTGAGTGGTGCTGGTATTCGTTCCTTCGTTTTTAAATTATTTTCTTTGTCTTTACTTAGTTTTATTGCTATCATTTTTTCGTCTTCGTTTTGGTAAATGATTTGTTGCCATCAGTGGGTGGTAGAGAATATTAAAGAATAGATGAACATATATATACATATATATATATATATATATATATATATATCTACATTGATGAGCGTTTGTGTCACCCACATATTGATAAACTGAAAACAGTTTTTAAAATTATGGATACGCCTATTAACGTAATTATTTCAAACAGAGCAGAAGACTTAATACATCTTAAAACATCTGTTAATAAGTCCCGGGACATCGAAAAAAAATATCGTTCATTACAATTGACACAATTAGTCCAAAGATTTTCCAATGAGATATTCTATCCATATGATCAAACACTTCCTTAGTGAAGCGTTCTTTCACGACTTGCAAGCAGATAATGGTCGTTGGGGCCAAATGAGAGGAATGCGATAGATGGCGCAACAATTCCACACGGGCCGCATGAGATACTTATTGACAAAGCATTCCTTTTACGGCCAAATTATTGCGCAAAATAGTCTTTTAATATCCTTAGGATGTTATCTGAGTCTTGCGACTTCATTGTTCTATTAACGAGAATAAATTTTTAGATTTTGTTGATGTTTTCTGGTGCAACCGTGTCTTTTACGTGGCCATTACGCCCAGCAACATTTCCATCGGTATGACCTCGTTGAAAATTGGCAAATTATAGACAAGTTTTCCGCTTTTCACAGAGAGTAGTTGCCACTTTCCAAACCAACGTTGAAATTTATTTCGTCTGTTTATCTCATCAAAAAGCAACGTTCAATCAACACAAGAAGTTCGCATTTTCTTAATGGAGTGGATGTACATTTATATTAATATTTAGAATAATGATCGTTGTAACGCTCTGCTCAATGAATTGTAATTCCATTAATATGTAGAGCCATAAGTCCAACAATTACAACAAGAGTTGAAGAAAGGTCCCGAAACACTCTCTGCCTCTATTTGCCTATTGGGTTTATCTTTTCATGTATTTATTTAAGACGTTATGAAGATGAGCCCAAAGGCACTGACATCTGGGTTTGCAACCTCTAGGGAAACATAACAACGCAACATTCGCGACAACAGCATTTTTTTGCTTATTATAACTCACATCTGGATTTGGTTGTTAATTATTTTAAAGACATGACGTTACTAGCTGCAATGTGGCCCCGCGATAGCTTAAGCTGTCATAAAAGTCGTGAAGTTATAGAAAGGAAATTTCTAAAACCTTAGGAAATCAATAAAAGCGAATCAAAATTTCCGACACTTTGCCTGTGGATATTATAAGATAAAAGCGTAGCATACTGCTGGATATTGTTAAAAAGTTGTTATTAATTAATAAATGCAGGAATAAAAGTACAAACAGATATTTACCAAACAAATATATCATGAATACGGACCATAGCGCCTTTTATCGCTCCGTACATTCTGCCATCATTTTGAATTAACTTTTGCTTGAAAGTTTAGTATCATAAATGTGCTTCATGTACATCTTTAATTGCTTTTACAAAACATTAATTTGAATTTTTTTTTCAATTATACTTTTTTTTTCTTACACCAAAAAGTTTCTTTTTATATTAGATTTTTATTCGAGGCACAAATGCTTCCAACAAGTTGTAAAGATGTATGTAAAGTGCCAAGAGAAAATTGACACTGTTGTAAATTATGGTCGCATTCAGTAGCGTGAACAATGGCAATCACAATGCAATGGCAAGATGAAGATTTACACAACTATCACAAGAACTGTTGTAATCCCAAACTGCGGACTTTTGAGTAAAGTTGTGAATAGATTATAGTAGACTTCTATCCATCTTCAAAGTTTTATTTGTTTACTACGCAAATTTTCGCTCCCACGGTTAGCTATCCATCCAAAAAAAAGATACAATGTCAGCAGAAATAATTTCGCTAGGAATGAGCATAATTTGATTAGAATTAAAAGAAGTTTTTTTTAAGAAAACGATGCGAACCCAATAACAGACCAAAAATGTACATATATTTTGTCTTAAAACACACAACTCGGATTTTATTGCGAATATCTGTCATTGATCAGCGCGATGGATTAATTTAAACGTGCAAGGGTTGACATTCCATGAACTTTATCCACTTGAGTAGCCAAGTCCGTAAGAGTCGTGAGTCAAAGGTCACGGGTTCGAGTCTCAAGTGCGATGGAGTGTACTCCTTGTTCCTAGCTAAGATGGTCGCTCAATAAGTAAAAGCGTAATACTTATCGATCGCGCATTTACTTACTAGGCTGCGGCCACAGCTTCTCTACCTTTTTCTCTCTTGTTTCTGAACGCCACTGCGTTACACGAATAGGGTGAGCGTAATTATAAGTGGCCAATATGCAAAGCATGAATAAAAAAAATCTTTAATATTTCACACTTTTTGAAAAAATAACAATCTTTCAAGCGGAGGCATAACAATTATCCGAGAATTCCTAAAGGAACTTTGCAGCGTTTTGAACTTTTCACTTTTTTTTTCGGTAATAAAATTTAATGTACGTAACAAACTTATTGACTGTACAAATCACTCGGAGCCATCTTCCAAGCTGACACAGAACCATGAAATTTTGGACTTACTTGTAGAGGGTATGATTTCTTCATGGACATTTCTTCATGGATATGTTAAGATTCCCCTCTTGAATTATTCCATAAAAATACAGTCCTTTTGATTACGATCATTATACTTTACTCCGAGTTGGGATATCGAAGTTTGAAGTTAACATTATTTTCCAATCTGACAAGTTTCGAGTTATGGGACTACGCAACTGACATGAAAGAGTTCCGCTCACAGTTAATTTATAAAATATTTTTCTGGTTAACAAAGTATTCTCAAAACGCGTTTAGCTTAACTTAAATTTAGAATTTAGCTTAACTCTAATTTATACGCGACACTTTTCTATTCTGTCACAAATACTGGAAATACGTTTTAGGTTAGTTTTAACAATCGCAGCAAATCGAAGGTTGTGCGGTTCACTAGCGCCTCAATGCTTGAATTTCTTTATCCCAAATGGTTTTCCTTTCACTTTCAAAACCATATGTTATTTAGTATGCGTTCTTTCGTCGCTCTAATTACAAATTCACTGTGAATATGTGAAAATGATGAGCTCTTATGCGAAGCAAAACAACAACCGAATTATATTTTATTATTCTACAAAAGAAAAAGATACCAACCTATACGTTAATAACTACATAGAAGTAAACGACGAGGTAACCCATCGTTGACGCTTACTCTTATTGCAAACTTGATGTCAAGTTTAAATGATTAGAAAGCGATCGGAATAAAAGGTAAGAAGACTTAAAAGAGAAAAAATTAAAAGAGTGATAGTAAAAATTTTATATAAATGAAGATGTAAATTATCCAAAATAAATTAAAATAAAGAAAGAACTTTGTATTTCCATGTAGCACCTCAGACAAGAATCAGGTCGTAAGAGATACATAATAACAGGCTGAACAATGAGTTCATTTGTTACTTAAATCTACTGTTTAGTATGGTTGACCATTGCATTTGTTGTTTCAAGTAATTCATTTTGTATTCTTGAACACCAGAGGCAGGTATAATATCAATCTGCCCTTTACATCTCGGCTACGAGATACCGAATACAAAAATGCTCCCATACAACCTCATATATATATATATATACATATATATACCATGCATACTGAACCATACAAATAAATAACAACCGCCATGACTGGTAATAATAGCTAACCACACGAGCACAAACATATATACAAACATGCTTATAAACAAGCCGGAGAACGCCATAATGCCAAAAAAAAAGAAAAAAAGAACAAATTCCAAAAAGTGCAAAAGGAAATTTTTATTTATTTGAAGATACGTTATAATAAACCAGTGAAGGATATGAACATCTACATAAACAAAAAGCAGACTATACAAGTAACCAAACAGCATATACTCTGGAAAGTACAATGTTAACTATACAACTACAACTACTACTGCAACTGCTTCTATCAAGTGTTGCCGATGTCTGTCCATGCGGTGTCCATAGAGAAAGAGAAAGAGAGAGAGAGAGAGAGAGAGAGAGAGAGAGAGAGAGAGAGAGAGAAACTCGTTGAGAAACACCCTCCCGGGCAATGATTGATTGCTCGTCATTTTTCATTCTTAATGAAAATACACCCTGCTGGCTTGGCCAAGATTCATTCGCTTGTATTTTATTGTACGTTTGTTCGTATATCTCCTGGTTACTTGTGCAACTCTCGGCTCAATCTAGCTTCATCCAAATGCTTAAAAGCATAAGCTTTGTTGCCTGCAACAACATGTGCTAGCAAATCAACAGCATCCACAATCAGCGTACACCTGAATAAAACATTTTTATTTGCCGTTATTGTTATTGTTATTGTTTTCGTTGTACAAAAGTGTACATACTGTAAACTGCGATAGGTGTCTTTATTATTTCTACCATTGCCGTAGCAGTTATTGTATTTCGCTTTATGCAGGTCCGGCTTCAATTCGGCTCCGTAATCTGGCTGTACCTGCAGCTGCTGTTTTTTCTTATATGTCAATCTCAAGGTGTGATTATCACCAAATGAGCATTTAACCACATTAAAGGCAACAAATTTAAACATTATTCAAAGAAGAAATTTTCAAGAAACACTCAACTCTCGCTTACACATAAGCATTTGTGCCTTTCCTTCTTAAATAAAGCACAAAAATATGAGCAAATGAAGAAACTTTGCATTAAAGTAAAATACAGAAATGTTAAGGTATTGCAGTACAGTTTAGTTTCAGCATATATAACTGGTACGGAGTACTTTGAGGTTGCACTGCTTTAATAGATCTTAAATGATCTAAAAAAAAAATTGTTTAATAAAAATATTGATTAAGCAAAAATTTTCTTGTGTAAAAGAAATTTACGGGTTTGAGTGATCCTATGATAAGGAAACAAAATAACAAACATTGAAATATTAATTTCTAAAAATGGACCAATTGCTCCTGCGCAATATATAAATCTTTACAAATCCCTGAGAAGGTCTGTTGTTAAAAATGCCAAGTTTGGATACTTATAAGGAGGCTTTCGATCTGACAATGATGGTCAATAGACCAGATAGATGTGTACACGTCTTGAATACTTTCTAGTATAAGGGTACATTTTCAACTTATTCGTCTGCTGGTAAGAGCCAGCATGTGTGGATCTTTATTGTCGCACTAAATTGATTTACGCTCTTTTGTCAAAAACCGTAAGTAATCTCGAATTTACTTAGTTTTTTGCCAGAGATAAGATATTTAAGTCTAATTAAAACAAGTAATATTCGTCAAAATGAAATACGCTTCCCTAGTTGGCCCGCATTTCTTAAGGTTTGTGAAGTTAAAAAAAGCAATGTAATAACCAATAAATTGTAAAAATTTGTAGAAAGCAAACAAATGTAACACAAACTAAGCAACTTTGCAGTATGATCGCAGAAGAAAAAAACTAATTTATTGCTACAGCCATACACCAGTCGATGAAAGAGTACAAGGTACAAATCAATTTATAAAGATGTTTAGTGGTCCTAAAGATTATCCGAAAAACCTAAATTCGACGAACATATCTTTGTCTATTTTGGCAGAATGGCCATGAAATTACGTTTTTCTGATAGGTTTCGGCATCTTTTAGTTTAATCACTTACGTACAAGAGGCATGGTATACGTTAGTGTTTTTGCCTGTGATGGATCCTGTTTATCGCAATGCAATTAAGTCTCTCTGGCGTTCCTTAAAACAGGTCGAAAAATTGGAATTTTTCTAGTTCTTTAAAATTTTATGTAGCATAGCTTCTTCATTTACCATTACAGAGATGCGAACCAAGTATGAGGATAGCCTGCCTTTTAGCAAAGACTACGCACGCTGGGCTCACTTCACGTCAGTCAATATCCGCCTGACAGTGTTTGCGTTATTACGCACACTCTCCAATTTAAACTTTACGACGATCGCAATAGTGTGCAGAGTCCCTTTCGTAAACACTAAGGTGTACATTACATAGTCATGTTCCGATTTATAATTTTTTACATTTTCCCGTTACTCAGTTCTTATGTAAACATTTTCATTCAACATTTACCGTAATTGTATTGCATGGATATTGTTATTAAATTAGTTGAAGAAGTGTTGAATAATTAGTGTGCCATGCTTCCTAGGAAAATGCATGCCACGGCCTAGTTGGAAGTAAAGTATTTCTGCTTATGAAATGATTACATCTTAACGGATTGTTACTTTTATGCACTTATGTAACAAATCGCTGACATTTTTTATGAGGAAACCAACATGTATTTTGTAGAAGGAAGGGCATGCGTAAATTCTGTCTGTGTCGTAAGATAAAAAAAGGTATTTTTTTTATAAAACACTTGCACTTGTATTTTGTTAATCTAAGCTAATTAAGAATCCAATCAATAATTGCAACAAGTCAATGTTATGTATGGACAACTCTTTCTGAATGATCTAAGATTGTATGTGTGTGTATAGAGTTGATCTTTCTAATAATAAATGAAAAAGATCTCCTTGAAAAGAAGTGAAATAACTTTTTGATAAAATATTGAACAACTGTTGGAATTTTATCAGCTAATTTAAGACAAAACACTATGACGTCTAATAAAATGATAAAATCAGGCAAATGACGTGCTCTCAACGTATACACGTGCATGTGTATTCGCTTAGAGAAATGATCACTTTTGGCTAATTTATGATGCAGAAAGCATGTCATAATCCCATCAAGAAAATTATGACTATTCACAGTCTTTATTATTATGGGAAAGAGAAGCAGTGTCTTTGCATGCAATAAACGATCATGACGAAGACAAAAAAAAAGTACACAAGTACGAAAAAGAAAATATAAGTACACACGTAGGTAGGTACATTTCTACACATGTTTATATAGCGGCGACATGGACATACACTCGAGCAGTGAGTGCAAATTTACAAACAAGCCATAAGAATGAATAGTTGACACTAGGAGACATTGTTAAATTGCATGTTATTTGTTGTTTAGCACAGTGCGGTGTTGTTTTTGTTATTGTCATTGTTGAAAGTCGTTAAAAAATCGGAGAATAAAAAACTTGCCTGACAGCTGTTCTTATTTGTATAATTAGAGATTAATTGTTCTAATCAGAAATGGTGCATACATTTTCATAACGACATGTGCGAATGCTGCGAAGAAGGAAAAAGGGGAGAAGAGGCCATAGCAAGCGAGACTGAAGGGCAGAGATATACAGATATTTACAGCATTTTATAAGATGTGTTTCGATATGAGTGAATAGTTTTAATCAAGATCATAAGAAATGATATACATACGAGGTAGATAGTGCTTTCGTACATTGCCAGCTTGAAGGCTGCTCGCATAAAGAAAGATATGAAAATGATATGTAAATGCTTTTTTTGCCAAGTTTTTTAATTTTTTTCATTGCATTAAAATTTTTTAAATGCAAATTACTATAAATGTTCGCTAATAGGATAATTAATTTTATCGCTTATTTAATCATTTCCTTTTTCTTTTTATATCTACAGAGAAAAACGTGAAAAGCAATTGAGACCGGTATAGTAGTTGTTAACATATGAGGTCCAAACATTTCTGCGGCATATGAGACGGTAGGTCAGATTAAACTCATATGCATGTCTTACGCACGCCAGCAATTAACTTGATTGCTCTTAGAGTGAGAAATAGATTAATTTTATATATAATAAAACTGTCTTCCGCATGAAATGTTATCAAGAAACATTTACTTCTATGAAAATGTGGACAGAAGAGCGCTTAGAAGGAACTACAAAATGCTTTCATTTAGGAAAATGTCAACCTCATCTTCACAGAATTGTATGGGAGTACTTTCGGTCATGAAAAGACTTGTGCGAACATTTAAGCAAAGCCGACAAATAATCTTATTTCGACATATTAACGCCCACGAAAGTTCATGCGATTCAATTATGATAGCGAGCAAAAGAAAAACCTTTATTAGAATCTTAATGTGATCCCATCTCCTCTAAATGTAAATTTATCCAAGATTAAACGCAATCCGATTCAAGAAGTCTTCCGGATTATAATATTCATCCAAGTGAAAGAAGGAATATATTTAGACGGAATCTGCAGAGATATCGATGAGCATAATCGAACCAAAGAGGTAATAAGCGGTGGCCAGGGAAAATTGAAGTTTGTAAAAGTTAATTTTGGAATTTCATGCAGTCATCTTTGGAGGAAAGCTCTCTTACCTTTTTAAATATTGAGAGAATTTTTCAGAAAAAATCCAAATAATTCTGATTTTGAAATACAAAACTAAAATTACTTCTGCTCTCAATACAAAAAGTACAATATCTTGGCCGACTCGATGTCAATGTTAAGATTACTTCGACTTAGTGGCATTGTCAACGTTCGTGAATTCCATAACTGCTACTTCGCCTTCTAATTATTTTATTAAAAACCGGAAGAGAAGTCATTGAAAATATAAAGTCTTTGAAAAGGAGCAAGTCACACGGTATTGAAGGAATTCATAACTTGTGTTTAAAACAGTTGCCAAACAGACGAATTGAAAGCCAATTTTTGAAAGTGATTCGGATTCTTAAGCCAAACAATTCTAAAAGTTGCCCACCGTCATACAGGGTCAGTTACCAAAATTTTGAAACAACTTAACAAAAAGAACGTCACTTATTTCATTGATGGGAGAGACGGGCTTCCTTCGCAACAGTTTCGAGTTAGAAGAAAGCACGGCGCTATACCATCGCTTGACAAAATTCGTCACTGAAGGATCTGATAAAATAGATTCGCTCGATGTCACGACTGCTTTTGGTTTCAGTCAGGCACGATGAGCTTATCTTTAAAATTTTTCTATCGCAGTTGTTAAGATTATTTAAAGCTTTCGGAGGGTTAAAAACCTTAACACGTTCTGAGATTGCTCAGTTGCAGCACTGTAGTTTAGACGGTTTAGGTTATTTCAAAGATCGTGTCTCTGATCTGTATTATACAACATTTTCTCTGCGGATTTTCGATAACCAAGTGGAAGTATGTCTTCCATATTTACTCGTTCTTTTGCGATCATTTGTGAAAACCAATACGTGCAGCGTATAAGAATTGTTAAAAATTATTACGAAACAACACGAAACTCATATATAATCACCCTACACATAGTTTGAACGACTAAAATGTGGCGAAGATAATTCGTTATTTTTTCCCTAGCTCTCCAAAAAGTCTACTCGTTGCAATTCAACCTCAGCGGAATAGGCTCACCCTAATGATTCGACTGTTCGCGTTCATCCAAACGACTGTTGAATAGATACGAGGCTTAGGGCGATTCGAGAGGTGTTAGTGCCCAGAAGTTTAAAATTTGGCGATTAAGAATTTCTAATATTGACTATGAATTCGTCTGTAGAATTAAAATTTTCGTATTCTCTTTTTCGTCATTTCGCAACTCGTAAAATATAATACGATTCTGACTTTGATATATCTCTTCTATATTCTGACGCAGGCCTTAGTAAACATTGTTGAAAGTTGGCATCAGGCAGGACATTTTTATGATTCCGAGCTGGCAAAGTAGTGGCTAAAATTGATACGAAATGAATTAATTAATATAAAAGAAACAAACACACCTTAGTGGGCTGCGGTCCATCTTAAAATACCTTAAATCTATAATCAATTTTCAAAATAAGGCGTGGTATAGAAAAATTGTTTGATCCTTGCGCTAAAACACGGCAGTGTACTGTATTTCATCAAGATATCTCAAAAATTGCGGGGCATGGATTGAATACAGGAAAACAGAACGGCAAACAAAAGGCTGACGGATGGACAAGCTTAGATCGATTTAGAAAGCCATTCTGAAACCATTGATATAATAAAAGGTAAGTCTACCTCAATTTCTTTTGCGTGTTGCATACGTCCGCAGAAACTTAATACAACCTTGTACCGCAAGTGAAGTGTGCTATAAAAATTTGCCATAACATATTTCGAAACTTTCAATATGTTTTTTTGAAACACGATTTTCAAAACGTTGCACGAAACAACGGCTAAACTGCTTATTCTTTCCTCTTGAATACTTGAAAAACAGTCAAAGCCGTAGAGGGTTGTCGGAGACAGCGTTAATTACTAAAAATGATTGTTAAGTTTGTTCGAAAGTGAACGCCCCCTTCGTATTCAAACACTCACTAATCACACAGGACAAATTTTTGGAGACCTCTTGGTCTGCTTAGCTGCATATATGCTGCGTTTTTCGTTACGATTTCAGATCCCAGCTGTGCTGTGAACCACAGGATTCTTTAAATTAAGGATTCCCCACAAGAATGGTTCCGGTATTATCACTTTTTAATATTTTTGAAATTTTTTTTTTATATCTAAAAGTATGCCTTACTTTCCTCCCATGGAAAAAAAAAAATTTGAAAGAAACGATTCCTTATTAAGCTGTCGCGTTGGCGTTAAAACCGAATGAATCCGGTATTGTCATGTTGCCAGAAGATGGAAAATATTTTGATTAAAATATATTGTACTAATTTTCTCTTAAATGGGTGTTTGTCAAGTGAAGAAATGATCAAAATAGAAGTAAGCACTTACTTATTAAATGTAATTAAACATAATTTGTTTTGCAAAAAGCAATCGCCAGCTAGACGAGCGCAGTTGTGGACCCCTTATACGCTTTTCAAGAAGTTTCCTTTAAACCAAGGCGTTTTCCAATAACACAAACGAATCGAATGACACGACAAACACACAACGCATTTGTCGAAACTAGAAACCATGACCATGTGAATGTTACTGATAATAATGGTGATGATGATTATGAGTATGCTCGCCCCACACATGTGCAACATAAGAAAGATAGCATGACATACTACAATACACCAAGTGACACAGTATCTGAGTGATGTGATAACTCAGTTGTAACCCAGCAAACAGAGTGACAGACTACCAGCAACATAAATATTTACGCTTTCACTACATATATGAACGTTGCAAAGAAAGATGAGACAAAAAGAATAAACCGTACGACCAATGTGTGGTAACCGAAAACCAACCGACATTAACATGGTGTTGGTTGTCAGTGGGGAAAAACACAATATATGAACTGCAAGGATGCGACCAGTTACAATGTATACGAAGGCAATTTAAGTCAGTCAGTTTTATTCATAGACCCATCACAGAGTCTGCTGAAGCTCTGTGATCAACATACGTACATTTACACTCTTATGAGTATCATGCAAATCTCATCATGTTGGTGCCAGTGTCATTGTTATTGTTACCTCTAAGTAAATATTGCTAAAAGGAAAAACAAACGTTTTATGATTGTGGTGCAATTAAAAGCAATGTAACGGCACTTTACCTTAGACGTACTATCGTATGACTGAACTGTCTAAATGACGACTTCTACTCGACGATTATTGCCTAACTTGCAGACTTACATACATAGTTGCCGGTGTGTGTTAGTACTTAAGTAAAGTTTCAGAGCTGACTTATGACGAGTATGCTACGCTACTTCTCCGTGGCTTGCTAGAGGCTATCGTCAGTAGAGAAAACGAACAGGCAGCAATAACCATCAACCGTCATCGTCAACATCACTGCAACCATTATCAATATTCAGTCACACTCTAGGCATTATATCATTGCGATTTTATAAACTACCACCACTTGTGCAATTGTTGCTTGCGGCACTGCAGCCAATTGTGATGAGTACTACATGGCTTCAACCATTGCTATCCTCTATGAGTAAAATGTAAATGATGCTAACGGAAGATGTCGCAACATGCATGAAGTCATTCACTCAATTTATCATTTGATGAATGTTTCACTTGGTCTAAAATTTGATGCACAAACACATATACGCACGCACACACACACACACATACACGACCAAGCGCTTCATAAAATATACGTCACGGAATGGGACTTTCGGGGATTGAACGTAACTGTGGCAGATGCTGTTGATAAAGACGACGGCAATGATGGTGTAGATGACGTCGGCCAGTTGTTGTTCAGTTCCATGATAGAGATGGTGTCGTTGGACACATTTAATGGTCATTTGAGCACATGATAAATGTCATGACAAGGTTTTTTTTTAAACCCGACGCTCCCAATCCCTTTCTTGAATCTGTCTTTTTGTTTATTTGTTTATTTAGTTGGATTGCCTCAAAATTACTTCAATGATGAACTATCATCTGTTATCCTTTTAGCAGAAAAAATTTTCAGTTGCATTTGTCTTTTTTCTTTCTCTTCAGGCCACCAACGTTCTACATTTCTACGTATATGGTAACTCAATCGTTACAAGTGCGTTCCTGTGTCGCTGCTGTAACACATTGCAAGTGTCCGCATAGGACGCGACAGCTTACAGTGTTGTTTATGCGTTAAAACACATGCCACAATTCTCTGACATTGGGTTCCGTCGCATCATTATTCTATTCAGAGGAAACGTCCGCATATACATGTGTATTTATATATGAAAGCGTGTGTGTTATTTTGTACATGAATAGTTTTGTTATGTTTTCATACATTCTCTTTTATTTGTCTTTTTTGCATACAATTCAATGAATTATCACCAGCATTGCTTTGTTTGTTTTTGTTCCCCGTTTTCCTGTGATATGTATGTTGCTATAGAGTGCTTAGTGAGGATGCAAAGAGTGATGTACTCTTTGTTTACGTATTTATAGCCGAAGTATTTGGTCATCCATTCATATCATGTTGATGACGTTGTACGTGCAGTTAAGTGATTTGTTTTAATGGACGCATATATGAATATGGGTGCGATTAAAAATTCATGCAAGCAATTTCGAAAATTGTTAATTCATAACTTTTATAGTAAAGCGTATAAATTATTCAAGATTAGTGTTAAAGTAGTGTGAAAATTCAATCAAATAAATTGATGTCCTTGCACTCGAACAACACTTTATGAACGTAATATCTTCATAAGCATATGCGACCGATCTTATTAGTAAAGCAAACAGACGAAGAGAAGAGACTAGAACTCTACATGAATAGGAAAAAATAGAAATACTAAGACTTTACTGTATATTGCTCATCTTCCACAAGCAAGGCTTTTCTTCTCTATATAAAAAACTTTAGAGGCATGGTTACAAACGCAAGCCTAACAAATATTCGATATACGATTTCGTTCAACATTAGATTTGCGTTTCTTTATTTTAATGTTCAAATTTATTAAAATTTTAATTCTCCCCACGGGTACACGGGGGAACACGGGAGTTTTCCTCCCATACGCACTACCGAAAGGTGCGCTTTGTCGAAACATTTGTAAAGAAACGTCACAGCAACACTATTCATATTCTGAACTGATTAAGATACGTCCCTCTGTCCGTTTAACCATCTGGGTAATGTCAACCGGCATTGAGCATTTTGAGCCGTTTTCAAAACCAAAGCAAATTATTGCTCATTACTCATAAAATGTCCCATACCCACCTAATATTACGTAACGGCCTAAATCTATCTCGATCAGTATTAGGTCCGGAATCGATTTACGTCTTGGTCTTCCCCTACATAGCTATGTAATGCCTGCGATAAAATTGCTCCAAATTTAGCATTGGAAGTTCTTGCACGTAATTGAAAATAACCAAATCGCTTAAAAGACAGTTTTACAGCACGACATAAGCCGAGAAAACTTCTTCTTCTGAATTTTCACGCATTACTTAAATATCTCCAGTACCAACATCGGAGAAAGTAGTCATGAATGTCCAACATTAAAAAGTATAAAATATTACTTTTCGACGGTTTTTGGAGTTTGTTTCAAGATCGAGTTATAAAGGATTCGATCACAGTCGACTATAATTTTCTTACTTATCGTCCTACCTATCGTATTATTTATGTCGAATGAAAATTTTTAGTCTTTACGTCGTAGCGTAGGTAATGTCACCAAAATAAACGCGATATAATTTTTCTCGTGACCTGTTGTTACCGCTAACAACTTACATTCCCAGGAATTTCCCAAGTATTGGTTCGGAAGGTTTAGAGAGTCCTAATTTTCAAAGTCAATGTAGACGAAGACCCATATCAAACGAAATAAGAACTCCCAACAGTATTAAGAGCCAATTCAAGCGTTTGAACAAAGGAGAAATGATTCGAAAGAAAGTATTAAAGTAATTCTTCAATAATAGCAATTCTTGCTATTTGCTCTTAGGAATTTGGGTTGGGATGCGTCTGCTTCTCTTCCCACCTATGAAAATAGGTTGCTCCTGTTGTCCTTACCGTCTCTTGGGATACGTAGATTTGTTCTTGGCGTTTGCTTCGTAATCAAAGTAATAAATGGTGCTATTAACTCGCCGTCATTACTTGGAGAAATAAGTTTTAATGTTCCTAACCGCTTCTCTCGGCACTTTACCTTGGTTAAGGTTAGTCAATGTAAATATGATTATGTGCTGTTTAACCCGCTCAGAGTTGTTTGCAAGAACCTAAATGACGTCTATCACCTCTTCCCATTATCGGACTCTTTAAAGTCCATTAAAGCAACATTGCTTAATGCACGAGATTTACTTATGCCGTACTAGCTTTTAATCCTAAAAAGTCATTACAATTCGAAAGTTAATTGTTGTTAACTATTATCTGTTACCAAGCTAACGCATCTTTGCGACGGCTTAGGGCTTCATTTGCAATTTGGTCCTGTACCGGTTGTGGGTGTGGCTCTGTGCTAGTTGTGTACATGTTTTTTTCTTTTTTCCCTTCTTATTTGTTTTATTGTACCTATATTAAGTGTTAATAATAATTATTTTAAGATTTACTTTAAGAGTCATTTGAACTCGACTGTCATTTGTTTTTAGTTGAGTTCTTGTATAAGTAGAATAAATAAATAAATAAATAAATAAATGACAGTAATTAGTCAAGTTGGCGAATGCTATGCGGGAGCGGAGACCAACAAATAAACGTTACAATCTCTTGACTGGGATGTGCTGTATTCCAAAGAATCGCTCCTTCTTAATACGACTTCTTTTAATCGACTGTAAGCGCTTTTCCCCGCTTCCAGGCCGTAAGATTATTTGCGCTCCTAATAATTAATAACAATTTTGCAACAAGAAAGAATAGTTATGGTTTTATTATCATCCCCTTTTTTATCTTCCTAAGGTTTTCGAAATTAATTAAAGAACATTTTTGGTACAATTTACTTTGGCTAGCGTGAAAAGTAGCGGCTCTATGTAAACATTTATCAGTAATGTTGTTTGTTTTAACAATCAAAAAATCATTTATTTACTTACGACAGTAGTGGTTTTACAAGCGTACATTTTTCACATTATATCACTATGTACCGGAAAACGATTAAAGGCGTTCTCCTCTATTACTAGAAATCGCACACCGAAACTCTTTGTCTAAGCCGCTTGTTTGCTTTGCCTTGTTGAATGTCGTCTTTTTAAATAATTAATTGCATAAATATTTTTCTGAGAGAAATAAATTTAAATTGTTATTAACTTTGAAAATATTTTTTAACACACACATTAAATGCCATGTATTATAAGTATTCTTGTGTACACCTGTTTCTTCGGAAAATATTTAATAACAACTAACAGAAACACGTAATAAATGACAATTTTTAAATAAAAATGACATAAATGGGGACTTGATTACAATTTTGGAAACCGTGATTATTGTCAATAACAGTGCTTTAGTAATTGGCGAAGATTTAAAGAACAATTTATAGGTATGTTTGTATGTCTTACATTAAACATGTGCTAGAGATTACAACGAGAGCGGTCGCTATTGTAAACATATTCCATGTAACGTATCTATTTAGTAGCAGAGAATGTGTGAAACTTGTCGTTAGACAACACATCATGGGATGAATTGCAAAACATGTTTGTAACCCGCTTTAAATATTTACTTTTATGCTCTATTGTATGTATTTATATTTAAATATTTTATCTGCGTATTCGAGCACAGTTAAGCAAACACACATTTATATGGCTCCCCGAAAATTCTTATAATATCTTCAATCGATTTACCGACTGAGCACTCACGATAGCTGCGACCAAAGAGAACTCTCCCATACTTGGGAGTTGAATCCGTGAACACAGACTTGGTATGTCCGCTTTTGGCGTCTGCCGTTGGTCGCTTACGGTGACAAATTTTTTGTGCAGTTAGAACTGAAACTCTTGGTTGATGAGCGTGCCATGTGACGAAATATATAATCATTACAAAGATTACTCTAAAATGCGGCAAAATTGTCGACGAGTGTTACACGATATATTGGTGGAAGAGTGAGTGTGATTCACTTCCAAATGCAGAATGCACATTGTAACCCTAAGCCTATTTAAGATATTCATCTAAAGGTATATCCAAATATATTTGAAGGCCAATCAACAGTACGGTAAAAATCAAGCGTCCACACGAGTTTAAAAAATTAATATTAATAAAATAATAAATGGCAACACCGCAACCGTTCTCGAAAACCGTGTTTCGTCTGAGGAGCTCTGCGTTTCATACTTTCTTTTGTGAAAAAAAAAAAAACAGATTTTTTAAAGCTTTTCTTATATTTTGAATTCTATGCGATTGGCGAACCTTTGAATGGAACAAATTTTTTGTTAATAAAAAATGTTCACTTAACTTATAGAATATCTCCCTTTTTCCTCTAAAAAATGTTATTTTAACGATATGTTAGAAAATCCAGCGAAAAATGTGGAAGTTGTATAAGAATTGTGCGCGGTTCTCAGAAATCATGTTTCAATAAAAATGCGTTGTTGCGTAATGGTTTTTTTCACGTGAACATGTTGTTCTATTGCAATATATATTTTTGTTTTTTTCCGTTAATCTGCAAAATCTGCCAGGGTCGCAACAATGATCTCTCCATGTTCAAACCACGAAAATCACTCATCCTCTTTCCTCGACTCAAAAGGAACTATTTTTCTCCATCTGTCAAAGGCAGATCGCAGGTTCAATCCTACCTGAAGCGAAAGGGAAGATAAGAGAGCGAGAGAATATGTAACTCTGCTAATGGGTTAATTTCTTACTATTAAGAAACATTGAAAACTTTCGAATCTGTCTCACCTTCATATCTACTTAACGGTCCTAGCTTCAGCAAGCTACTCTAACATGTTGTTGCGAAAATACCACATTTGATGATTTGAGTTTTCACTGTACTTGTGGTATTCTGTGCGGATGTGTGCAACATCTATAATGACTTGAGGTAGACACATCTTTTATTATGCCTTGTCTATCCGTCTGTCCGCCCGCTATAGTGTTCGTACTGGGTTCGTATAAAGTAATTCACCTCTTTTCGGTTACAAAGTATAGAGAAACTATAAAATGTATGTGGAATTTGCTTGTGTTATGGTTAAAGCCAGCAATATCTCACTCTTTGTAACAGTATCGTACACTCTGCCTTCCTGGTAAGGAAATATTTATTCAGGAATACAAACTATCACGATCGCAAAAATGCTTTACACTCAACGTCTTGGAACTTAGATTATCATGACGTTGAAGGGTCTCTGCCCGCTGTTTATAGCAACCTTTCGTCTACCATTTCTATATCGATTCCGTTTAAATCACTCAACAGTCCGTCAGATGAATAGACTTCTTCGCCTTGATTTAAAGACCATCTTAGGAAAATGAGAAATAAAAAGAACAGCCTTTGTAGAAGGTGTAAACGTAGTGGTTTATCTGTTGACTTGGTCAAGTATTTAGCTGTCAGACGTGACTTTAGGTCTCTAAAAAATAAATGCGATGTTAATTAGAAACAGAAATAGGATGAAAAATAAAATTCTTTCTAATCCTGGAAGATCATAGGTTATCCGTTGATCATGCGGTATGAGAGTTCAGAGGCGTCAGGGGATCTTGAGATTGCTAACCTTTTTGCAGAAATCTTTGAAAAGTTTTATTCTATTATTGGCACGCCGGTGGACATGTATCCTTATCATATCAAGTCATTCGACATTGTTGGAGCCATTTGCCACGCTATCTGAATTGGAGATCTTTTCTGCATTGTATACTCTCAAGTATAGTTATCTTCCGGGTGTGGATGGTATTTCATCTTGTATTCCCAGGAATTGTACGGTTATGCTTTGCACTCCCTTGTTGCATATTTCTAACCACTGTGTTAAGGTTGGTAAGTTTCCCCTAACATGAAAAACTCGTTTTATTATTCACTTGTGTAAAAGTGCTTCTAACGACACCATTAATAAATACAATCTAGGAATGGTCCTAAAAAGGACCATTATGAAATTCAATGCCCCACCTAAACTTTTGGAAACTTTATCGCCTGCGAGGTTATCACCGACTACAACGTTAGTTTTATCACAATGTCAATACGGCAGATCAACATCCAGTAACTTGTTGGAGCTTGTGTGACATTTCTCAGACCTTCGCTTTAGGCAACCAGATGGACGTGATATATACAGACTTCTCAAAAATATTTGATAGAGTGAATCAGAAACTTTTGATCCCTTGAGAACCTGTTGTTGTGATTTTTCAATTACCCGACTGGCCGTTCTTAAAGAGTGCTATTTAACAGTGCTTGACGCTGACGGGCTGCAATCTGATTTGGCATCTTTGAGTGACTGGTGTTCCGTCATGTGATTTAAGCAAATGCAAGAAAATGTCCTTCTATTGGGTTATTCTCTCAGCAATTATGTGCTTTAAAGATTTGGGTGTGTTATTTGATTCGAGACTCAAGTTTAGCCTTCACGTTAAGTTTTCCGTTAACAAGGCTAACTCGCCGTGTTAAGAGATGGGCGAAAGAATTTAATGACTCGCACATTTGCAAACATCTATCTATAGATTGTGTTTGTTCGTCCGATTTTAGAATTTTCTATCATTTTGTGGACACCTTATTATCAATGTTACATTGATCGAATTGAGTCCGTTCAAAGAAATTTTCTTCTCTTTGCTTTACGCGAAACAGACGTAACCTGATACGGCTATCGTCAATGATGAGTTGCCGGGAAATGACTGGAGTGGTTTTTATGGTTAAATTGATTCGGGGCTGGGTTTCCTTTTGTTATCTAGTATACATTGTCGATATCAATGTTCCGTGTCGTTCTTTACGGTAATATATTCCTTTGAGATGCATATTATTTCATACAAATTATCCACTGTTTACTCCGTTTAACTTGCTATGTAGGCTTTATACCAGTAATTACCATCACTTTGATCAGTTTTCTAATTCTCTTATCACAATTAAAAATATATTGTTATTGTAATTCACAAAGTTAGTTATAAATTGAAAATGTAGTATACAATGAATTGTTTTGTCAAGCCGGGTAATGTAAGGCATTAATGCGCACTAGACGGTTTGATAGTTTCTTATATTGTCATTATTATTATTATCAAGTTGTATTAGTATAAAGTCTAAATTTGGCTGTATTATAGTTATTCTAGCTTTTGGTTGGAATATGTTTTTGTAACTTATTGCAAATAAATAAATAACAGATCGCCATTATAATATAGCAGTTAATAACTCCCGCCAATAAGGGAAGAAATCGCAAATTTTAATTCTATTCATCACCATGCTCTGCTTTATTGGCCGTACAATTACCCCAACACATCTCAAGCATTTCAATACCTCGAACGGTCCTCAGAATACGCTTCAGTTGCTGCAATGATCTCGCAAAGAGATAATAGTCGCTCGAAACGAGATTTTGGACGGAACATCACTTTGAACGGTAAAAACGGAATCCATTTTGTAAACAAATGTAAAACAATGAGTCTCATCTCTTAAGAATTTTAACCAACTTTTGGAAGTTCACCTCCCGATTATCGCGAACGTATTTGCTACATTGCTTCTCAGTTTATATGTACATGCCCCCTAGGAATTGTACTTACTATACTTTAGTAATGACATCGGCAGCAGTTTTTTTCCCAGTACAGTATTTCGGTTCTGATTTATAACCAGTTGTTATGCAAAAAAACTAAATTATAAACATTAACTTTCAAGCGTAACTTAAGAGAAACCATTTATATTCATAAACGTAAAGAAAAAAAAAACTTCCATATAAAGCAGAAAATTTTATTCGCTTCAATTAATGTCATCTCCAAACATAAAATTGTCAGTTAAAAATTTTTTTTTTTTTATAAATTTTATTTATAAATAAATAAGAATTATTTTTAAGTTCATTAGGTTTTAACAAATTCGGCGTCATTTGCATATGACAAACCGTTAATAAAGTAGAAGCGGCAGCAGCCGTATCATCGTTAATGTTGGCAATAAGTTTGACAGACAAATGACCCCGGCCAACAAAAGACTGACAGGAACGAACCTAAAGAGTCTCGTATAACGGCTACAGCTGCTCATATGTCCGCTGATATTTAAAACAACATCATTGCGTCGGCGCACCGTGGTAATATCTTATAATGATTTACATCTGATACAAAGAAATGTTAACAAACTTATAGATAACGAAAAGAGACAAAAACAACAACAACGACAACAACAAGAATAACACATTTAAATAATAAAATGCTTTTAAATGTTTTTAACTCAATGTCAGAATTATGTTGTTTTGCCGGCTTCGTCATCGTCATCATCGTGACGACTTCGTTGTTGCTCAGAATGATGATCTTCATCAATAAGAACACATAACATGGCGACTAAATTTATTTGATTGCGTTTGTAAAGTTTTTTAATTTTTTGATTCAACTTATGATTAATAAAATATAAAATTTAGAGGGAGAGTTTAAATTTCAAACCTAATTAGCATTAATAATGAAATTCAGATAATCTAAGTCAAAGAAGCATCGAAAATCGTCAACTTTTTCAGCAATTTGTTTGATCTCATCCGTGTCCTATATTGGTGCATATAATGTTTATTGTTGAATACCAGTTTTTTCTTCAACAATATTCAGTGAGATTTACAGCAGGAAGATAGCTGCAATTCACACTCACATAGTACAAATATTATAGGCGTGGCACCTGTTCAAAATGTCGAAAGATGCGATCTTGATACTTTCGAAAACAGTGCAAAACTTACCTAATCGTGAAATTCGCATCCATGGGGTGTTTTATCGCGTATAGTAGAGGGCACTGCAGGCAGACCTGAGTCTGAGAACCGTAATGTCGTTTATACTGTGATCACGCATACGTACATCTGCACTAGCACACCTTGGCAGGTTATGGCCTTTAATAGTATTCGCCCGTTCGTCGTGGAATTCAGTGTATACGTCATCGCACACACGCGCATAGATACGTAATGATCCACAATGCACACAAAAATACCCACTTTTTCTCCACTCTTCCATAACCAGAGCTACGCGTACAAAAATATCGAGAAACCTCATTTTAGCCCCATTACGATTGCTTTTTATACACCACTTGTGGTGCAAGCGCGTATTAAGCTTATGCGAATGTACGCAACGACCAGAAGGACTTGACCCAACTTTTATTACGCCGAGCAGTTTGAACTCCTTTTCTCAATCGATTTAAGCTTGCCGGTCCATGTGCCCACCTATAAGCCGGATTTTTTTAGATAGCTTGAGGAACTTTCATACGCCATCGTGTTTTGGTCCAAGAATAAACACTATTAGAAATAGTTCGGATAAGACCACTTTTCCGACCGCTTCCCATATAACGCCTCATTTTGAATAGTCGCCAGATTTATTTTCTGAATCGACCTCTCTGCGATCGATCTGTCTGCCCGTATATCTGTCTGATGTCTGTCCATGTATTTTGTATTCAGTCTATATGGAAATCAGATTTACCGAATTTGGACCAAGTAGATCTATTTTTTTGATACCGCCCTTATAAGGATTCCTCTTGTGTGGGGACTCCATGAAGAGTATGCCTTTCCATGAAAATAATGTGTAACTTTTGGTGTTTTACTATCAAACCGAGTGACTAATTATCTAATAGTCGGCGTTGCCCGAATGAAAGAGTTTAATAAAAGGTAAGCAAAGTTTCGATTGTCAGTATTATTCGTGGACTAGTTTATTCGCTATTTTTTTAAGCGTGAATTTAAAAGTGTTGAATAAACGAGGAGCATTTCGTAAATCAATAACTGTCACGTACCTAAGAGTGTAAGTGTGCTGCTGGAATTTTCGTATAGAAAATACACGTTTATTGTATGCTTTTAACAGACCACACGCTTCCAGTCCGATCAACGAAAAACTATCGTCTCCTTGTCATGGTGATTCAGTCTTGTCATAGATCTGGATGCTAGATCTGCATCTATTCATGAAGTTTTCAGAATGGGATTAACATAAATCCACTTTTCATCGCCAGTAATGGTACGATGAAAAAATTATTTCCTTCTGTATAGTAAAAAAAAAAAAAAACAAATGCTCTGTTTTTGGCACAAAGCTTGACGTGTTTAGCGCTATTAGACAGTTATCCTGTCGTGTGGAACTTGTATTGCCGTGAACCGCAGTATCTTTGCCAGGTGTCAACATGAAAATGATGTCAATGACATGCTTTGACAGTAACTACCTTGACAACTAGCGCTATCTATGTTCAGATTCCAGGTTCAGAATCACATGTTTGGTAAAAACAAATTCAAAACAAATACGTTAGCTAAACTTTGCGAAAAAGATTTGCAATGTTAAACGCCCTTACTCGCTTGTAAAGCAATACATCGTTCCTCGATCTCCTTAAGCAAGGTAGGTTTGATAAATACGTATCTATTATTTTAAATTCCATAAACTGTTCCGTTTAATGAAAAATGCTCCTCTTTGGAAGAAATCGATTATAGAGCAATTTATAATCGACGCCGACCATTGAAACTGTTTCAAGTAGCGTGTCATCCGCGGAACGAGCTGGCGGTTTTCCTGCCGTAAAAATTTAGGCTTGATTCGATTATAGAAAAAAGAATATGGGCTTGTGACGTCTTTTAAAAAATGTTATATCCTAAATCAAGGCTTTACGATTTTCTTACATCCATTTAAGCTGAATTCCCCTATAACAGAAACGTTTGTTGCTTTAATTTAAAAGTGACGAAATCGTATTCACAGGCATTTACATGTACAAACACTTGTTCTATTAAAACAATGATAGGAACACTTTAACATAGAAAACCACCTGTCATTGATTAAAATGTCGCTAAACACGCACTTTGACATATGTTGCAACTGTCAAATATGCAATGCAGCTTGCCTTTTGTACGTTATTAACCAAAACTATGGCTTATTGAGAAAAACCTATTTTTCTACTCTATCGGAACGTATTGCACTATATCAGCTCGTAAGCGCAGTCTAATGATTGTGTGACACATGAATTGCTTTGAATTTAGTTGTCAAGCATGTAAAGCAATTGTATATATATATATATATAAATAATAGATATATATACTTATATATATATATACAACTATGTATGTACAACTACATTAATTCATAAATTGTTAAAATGTGTCAAAGTACGCACAATGTGGCCGAGCTTTTCAACAAAACGGTACAACATTTCCTGGTACGAAAATAGGAAAAAAACATATGAAAATAAAATCATAATAACAATAATGAATGAATGCGTTCGTATGTTCACCTATGTGCATATGCTTTTGCTTGTTTATAAAAAATTGCGAAATAAAAAAAATCTGATTTAATTCCTACATACGCACAACACACACAACACACCAATAAAAGCATATAGCGAAAACTCTACCCTAACTACATAACATAATAAACGTTGAAATTGTCAGCGCAATTGCCGGCCGCCTCGTATGGTACGCAGAAACCCAACCTTAACTGAATAAAGAAGGCTTGAGTGTCTGTGTGCGAGTTACCATAAATAGCTAGATACGCACACAAACTTGCCATTATGTACTTAATACATTTATGCATTTTTCATAAGGCCAGAGGCCTTTACCCGAGGTACTTTTATAAACCGAAGTGGAAATAGTGGCTTAAGCAGAAGAAATAAAGCAAAAAGAAAAAAAAAGCAAACAAAAAAAAAAAGATAGAAACAAAGTGTCCGGTGACATGTGCGTTTAATTTGCATGACACATGTCGATGCAGAAACTTGTACAACAACGTACAGAACCTTACCAGAAGAGCTCGCAATGCCTTGCACGTACCATTGTTGCTGTAGTTGTTAGACCATCATTAGAAAATAGTAGTGCCATAGCTTCAATTGTATGTGCGTATGTGTGTATGTATGTATGTAAGCATTTTCACAAGCATGAATGTAATTGTAAATGTTTGCTTTGTCACACAATGTAAAACATAACGATTTGTTTCCAAGACGGAAAATGCATGTACGGTACAAATGACACCTTTATAGCCAACACCATCAAGTAACTGCTTTGTATTGCATTAAGGCCAGACTAAGAAGATGAAAAATAAAAAACAATTTTTTTTTTAAGCGCACTCACATACATACAATGGTGGCACTACTGTACTATAACTTTTACCTAAAGTTGAACAACCAGGTTTGCATAGCCCAAAAAAGTGGTGTAAATTGAACTAAGCCTTTCTATTTTCTAAAGGCTGGTTCCGAGAGTTTGAATAATTTGCCATAACAAGTACAAGAAAAAGATAACAAGGTTGTATGTTCACGTTTGCTCTGCATTCTTATTAGGCAACAGAAGAAGGTACACGCAGTAGAAGTAACATAGAAGAAAAAGAATCAGTAGGATTGGAATTTAATAAAAAACGAGAGGTATTTGTAAGTTATGTTTATACGAACTTTAGAAATGTCTAAACTCATACTTTTATTTGGATGCGGTTATTATTTGAGCAAACATAGAAACTTTCCTTTTTCAGGTTTTAAGGCAAAATTGACTTTTTCGATATTTTAAAATAATATTATTACGACCTTTCAAAATGGGTACATTTAAAGTGCCTTTATTGAGTAAAAGGTTTGCCTCCGTTTCCTGCTTAATCGAAAACCGAGAAATATGCGAATGCATAAAAGTAACCCAAGTACGCCCAAGTTAATATTTGTTATAGTTTGGTATTCATTGGTAAAAACGTCCTGAAAATTTCGACTTTGTTATGAGTGTTAGGTGTTATGTGTTATGAGTGGTGAGTTTAGAGCTGAACGAGAATGAAAAACTCGAATGAATTTTGATCGCAACTTTCTGTTGGGAAACGTATTCATATTACGATGAAGCTTACTCGACACCGACGGCTGTAAGCGGCCCTCGTTTTGATTGGCGTTGTTTCAAATTGAAATCCCTTTTTCCAAAAGTAGCTAACGGCATAATGTGCTGTCGAGGATTTTCAATTGTTTTCAATGGGAATGTTTACCCCGTTTTCATATCTGGGATGTAGCTTTGGGACTTCCAGTCTTACTTTCAATAGTGTAAGCAATATGCCCTTTTCCTCCTTTTTTTTTACTAAGTCTTTTAATTGCTAAAGATATTTGCTGCAAATTTTAATTGGAAATTTTTCAATAGAGAAAGCAAGAGGCGCTTCCTTTTTTACCCCTAATCCGGGCATATTTAAACAAGTTTACATAAATTTTTTAGAAAAACATTTATTAAAGTAACCTGTAGAATACACGACACTTGGTTGATTTGTAGGCCGGAATTCGGCTTTTGCCGAATCTTTAGTACCCACCACTAAATAACGTTAACGTTAACTCAATATAGACCAAACGTGGAATTTTGATGGACAGTGAGAATTTTTAGTACAAAAAAAAAATCATTAATAGCATAACAAGGTCCGATCGGGACACGCTTTCATCTGACCAATATATAACAACGAGCTGAATGCTTAGCCCTTCAAAGACGCCAAGGAGTCGGTCTCATGCGTAATTCAACGGCGCGCATTTTATAAATTTTAACTCAACATTCCGGAAATTGAATATTTCAATACACTTTCCTGGCTTGACCGCAGCAATGGACCTGAGTGGTCACGAATTCGTATGCCTATATACTTGAAATGGAAAGAAAAGACCGATGTGTGCCGTCGTACGCTACACGCAAAATCAAAAAAGTACATTCCCAGTGGTGGGTTTAAAAAACAATCAAATCCCTCCCCGTGCAATAGCAAATAAAATAAAAATCGCGCTAAAGAATTCCAAAGTTAGGCACTTTTCGCATCATCACCAACAATTTCCTTAGTTGAATCCATCAATACGGTAGCCTTCTTTGGTGTCTTTACCTCCGGTATATCTTTTGGAGGAACAGTTGGAGGAACAGTTTCATCAACGGTTTGATCCTCCACCTCGTCCTCACTTTGAAAAACGTAACCGGATGGACGCATAGTTAGGGATACATCTGACTTATATTCGCAAATTTCTTCAATAAATTCCACGGTAGACTGCTTACGGTGAATACTACTAAGACGATTGCGAAAGAATTGTTGAATTTTGCGAGCTGCCATCTCTTTTGCTAACATCATTTCTTCACTTTCTGATTCAGAACTTACTTCTTGTGCCTGTTGTAGTGCATCATGATACATCGATTTCCTAAGATGAGAGCCGCGATACCATGCTTGTATTTTTAACGCTGCACTTTGACGTCTACGTTCATCGGCACGTTTTTGTTCACGTTCTAGGAAATATTGATACAAAGCGTCAGTACCTTCAGTATTCTGCTGCGCTGCAGTATATATCTCTGCAAATTTCTCATAGGCAGTTTCGATAATGGGTCGCGACACTTTTAATTCGCTTTCCGAAAATTTACACTTCATTATTAATTCATCCAGTAAATCAATTTCTTTAAATTTCAAAATTGATTGCCGTTTGCCCTGTTCACAGCGACGTTTCGCTAAGAAACGTTGAAAACAGTCTTCAAGTGCTGCGCACATTGCTTCGGACTTCTCTTTGGAAATATGGCATAGACACAGATCGGTAATGACTTCATCTACCATACTTAAAGCACGATCAATAATACTTTTAGCTGCAAAGGCTTTCTCACGAGACATAATTACTGAATGCATGTAGTCGATGATAAATTGACACAAGCACTCCGTGGTAGGTTGACAGCGGAGCACCTCGCGCGCGATATCGGATAGAACCTCGGGCAAACCTTCAGGTACGTTTATAACCTGAGAACGTACTTTACCGCGTTGTAGAAGATAAAGCATGGTATGTGAATGTTGCGCGATATAGTGCAAAACGTTTAGAATTCCTCGGAAAAAAAAGTAAAACGAACTTCCCGTAAAACTGTGTTGTTTCTTTTTTCTTTGTGAATAATTTGGTTTTGAAAGTTTCGCCAAAGCCTATTATGAAGTTTTCAAAAAAAAATTTTTTTCTAAATAAAGTGAACTTTGAAAAATTTACAACTCTACTCAACTATACACTTGGCTGAACGAACAACTTATCCATACATCAATAAAAATGAACGCGAAGTAGGCAAGCAAAACGCGAACTACTAACGAGCATTTTATTCTTCTCGTAGGTGTGAGCAAAATTGTGCTTTCAAATCAATAGACTTTAGAAACGAAACCCAACTCTTACTGTCACGGAAAGGAACAATCAAAAGGATTAATAATCGCTAGCTAAGTTGCAATTTAAATTTGATTCGCAGGATCAACGCTCACATGCAGTTCCTTAAATATAAATATAAATGCATTTTCTCGTCATAGAAGAAAACTCTTCGAATTCTTTGTTTATTGCGCTCACATGTACGTTTTGTTTAATACCGATGCGTGGTATCACTGAAAGTGTCAATTAAATTGTTTCATATGATTTCACATGCACACGCACACAGATATATGTATATGTGTAGTAGCAGTAACTTGTTGCTAAAATAATAGGCACACCAAACTATTAACAACAACAAGAACAGCAAAACCAACAACATTCACTCATTTAAAACAAAAGTCAAACGCTACGCGCATATGGTCGCACATAAAACTTTTCTACAAAGATATACATCACACCACGAGAGTAACAGTTTTCGTATTGAAAACAATTTGACACTTGGCAAAACGCGAAAACTCGCTGAAATACCATGTGTCATAGCTACTATACCTTTTAACAATTGCAACAGCAACAGCAACAGCAACAGTGGCAGCAGTAACACACAATTTTATGTGCATTTTGCATTTCCTTTAACGTTTTTGGGTGCCTATGGACAGACGTGTATATATAAAATGTGCATACTATGCATAGTAAGTGTGATGCATTGGGGCAAAGCTTTGGACTTACAATTCTCCATTCCTCCAGCTCAGTTTAACAACCAACAACACTATGCGCCTTGGCTTGTATGACATACACGAGAAGAGAAGCACACTGCGATGTGCAAGTAACTGCTTGCTTGCTGCCGCAGCAATCTCCCAATCTACTATTAAAGCATATATGTGTGCCAATTGTCTCAGTTTTCTCACTTTAGCTGGACTAACTCTCTACCTCTCTCTCCTTTTTTTTTCTATCAACGTTTACCACTTTGGACTTCTGCATACAAAAACCTACGGACTTTCTGACACCTATCTTGTCTATATGTATGAATTTTATGCAAATGTATAAAATTGTCAATGATAAAAATTTTGTTAAACAGTTTTCTCTTGGCATTGTTTTCTCATTTCTTTGGAGATTTTTTTTTTAGGATTTCCCTACCTTTTCAACGCCATCAGTAAAAACGACACTTCATACCATTATATGTATACGTATGTCTACATGTATGTTTATATGGTTAAGAGTGTCTTGTAATTGACCGAATGATTATGTGCGGATGTATATGCATTTGTGTAAATAATAAATGTGCGACGTCAAACTTTAAACTGCGCCAGAAATGATTGCCTTAGTCTTGTTATGTACGGCATTCTTTAAAACGCTATTAACAGAATAAATTAATGGCAATAAGAGAGAAGAAATTTTTTAGGTGTTATCATTGACTACCATTGAATGATAACTCAGATATCGTCATAGAGTTGTCGCATTCTTCGTAGCGCTTTGATTATTTCCACGAAAATATGCTGCTCTTGTCATACGATTTATTAAGTGTTAGAGTGGAGATGAGTAACTAAATATTGTTGTTTTGCATTATTTTTTGTTTTCTACTCATATATATCATTGAGCTATAACGATCACGGTGACCTAGATATCAAGATTATTAATATGAAGAAGGATCGTTTGGTCGTGACTGTATTGTTTTTTGCAATTAAATTGCACAGAAAACGCTGCTCTTGTACGACATTCTCCAACAATCTTTAATAGAAAAAAGGTGTTAATATCGACGCCATTAGTCAGTGTCAATAGTTGGGTTCTTTTTTTTTCTTGGGCTAAAAGGACACAATTAATTACTGCACATTTTACTCTTACTAGCCAAATATAACGAGGACACCACAGTGGTGTGTTATTCCTTAGTTCTCGCTTCACAAGGAGGACATTACAGAAATACGCATTTCTCGCTATCAAAATTTTTATCGAACATTTTACTCCAGTTACCAAGTTAATGATATAACTCTTTCTCCGTCTCTTTTGCCGTCTCTACGTTTCTCTAAAAGACAGTTAGGGGTTTGCTCACTTTGTCAAATCGCTTGCAAGGCTCCGAAGGAAACTTCAGAGGCCCCACAAAGCATGAATATTCTTGATCAGCATCAAACTCTGCATCGATTTAAGTTTGTCCATCTGTCCATCTGTGAAACGTCTCTTGTAAGCATTCTCCTGGTCGCAAAAATGAATCTATCGACTCCAAATTTGACAGAAACATTAGAAGTTCTTCGAAGCCGGTTGCTTTTGTCTTTTTGGCCGTAAAGTACAACACTTGCACTACATAAATTTTCATTTTTATTCTCGAAATAAAAAAAATCGACCGCGCCCATTCAGTGTGTTTAGTTCTTTTCCTATTTTATACTCTTTTTTAGGACAAGGCTGGTGGGTATTATTTTTATATAGTAAAACCTTTTATATATTTTGCCAAAAGATTTGCAACACCCAGAAGGAAGTTTCAGTATACGTTCTTGATCAACATTAAATTCTAAATCGATTTAAGCGTGTCCGTCCCTGTAGCTGTATTTGGTAAACAGTCTACTGGTCGAAATTGAAGGTTTTTGTACGCACGTTGATAATGAAATTGGGTTTAATCAACCTAAAGACGCGATAATAGTATAATCTAACCTAAGACCACTTTTAGATTTTTGCTCACTACCTATGAGCCACACACATGTAGCGATAAAACCTAGCATTTACTTTGTATGGTTGACCCTGTGGCATTTGTACGAAAGTGCAAAACCTCGGCCGCGCCCCCCCAATTTTGCAGAATATTAAAATGTTGTTTTTCTATCAGATCATTGGCAACATCCAGAAAAACGCTGCAGAGACTACACAATGTCTACATATTATTGTTCAGTCTTATAAGCGCTAATCGGCGTAAAAAACTCGATAGCAGCTCAATATAATTTTCGTAATTGTTTTTTTTTTCGTTAGTATGAGAATTGTCTGATGTATATCTGGTCAATGCTTTAAATATTTAGTTGGTTCGTTTTGTGAAGCTGTCATCATCATTAAAAAAGTTTGAAATACTACGGACTTTTTAATATATCGAGATATTCTACTTCTATATATTATTATTATTACGTCTATATAAAACGTAAGTAACTTCAGTAAAAACTAAGAAATTTTTATACGCTCGCTCGCACACTATCATAAAAAAGAATTGAACACAATTGTAATACATGCAGATTCAATAATTCAATGATTTAATAAAATCGTTTTAGTTTGTTTTAATCGACTGCACCTGTCAGTTGATTATTGTGCATGACAACTGGTTTGCAAATCAGGACATGAGTTCAATTTGTGACAATTACTGTTGCAACGTATTTCACAACAGTAACAAGAACAACAGCAACAGCAACAGCAACAGCATTTTTCAATTGTTGGCATAAAGAATAGATGTAAACTTCTTGCTGAGTTTTTAATGCGAATAAAGAAACAAAAAATAAATAATAAACGTTATAAACGTTGCATAATAACCAAATTCTATCTGAAATCAATGGTCAATCTTTCAAATATGAGTAACCAGACGATCAAACTAAGAAAATAAAATAACTTTTATCGGTGTGTGTTTAGCCTTACGACTAGCTACATGTTCACATATATTTCGCATAACATTTCTGTTTATTTCAGTCTGTGACTACGATGTCGATTGCAGGCAACGATAGTATGTGATTTGTAACTAATTGCCTTAGATAGTAAATACGCTAAAAAAGGGCGTGCCTAACTTTTTTTTCTTCAACTTCATTACTACATATTCATTCCCATTGTTTCATTTCATTGTTCAATCTAATCCTACGATTAAATTGTTTATGTTGTTAATGTTATTGCTTTTAATGCAGTCGCGCTTGCAACTTGCGGTATCGAAGGCTGTTCTATGCATCTACTTAAGTTACGTTTGTAACATGAATTTTCCAAACAGTCAAAATAAATCATAAGAAATGCGTAAGTCGTATAAGCGTAAAATACAAGAAATAACTTTTATATTTCGGGTAATTAACATAAATCTATTCGTCTCTTTGTATATATATAGTTGTCGCTGTTTTCAGTTAGAGTAAACATGAGCAGTGGTTTTAGGTATTCGTGTTAAACTCTCGTTTCTCTTGCATACGTAATATTATTAACGCTAATATTGATTATTATTCTTGATAATGCATAGAACATTTATTATATTTTTTTGCGTCGGTCTTATGATACCGAACTTAACACACCTGCAAGCTTTTGTGATTTGACTGATGACTGCAAATGCTTTATATTCAGCGAAAAAAAAAATTTTTCTTACTATTATTGTTCTTTTAATCAACTGCTGATGAAATTCTACGTTCGAAGAATATTTTGCTTGACATATGCCAGATCTGTTTTATGTAATCTGTTTGAAATGTACCGAGATAGATTTCGAATGTGTGCCACAATATATGAAAAAGGCAACTAATAAAGCAATCATCAACAAATTCCACGCAAATTTTTCGCCTATGCTAACAATTTCAACCACATTTGAGTGTTACGGCAATTTGTTGTCTAGATTTTCTAAGGCCTTACGCCGGTGCCGGATACCGGTGCTAACATATAAGCACAATTAACTTCATGGAAACAACTCTCTTTATCTCTTTTCAACTAAGACGAGGTACTGAGTCTCATGTATTATTCTATGCAATGCAACATTAAACGCTTTCTTGGAAAAACAAGAATTCTTCTACTGTTACGGTTCGAAATAA
The DNA here is from genome assembly GCA_000688715.1 of Glossina pallidipes. Taxonomy (NCBI): domain Eukaryota; kingdom Metazoa; phylum Arthropoda; class Insecta; order Diptera; family Glossinidae; genus Glossina; species Glossina pallidipes. Next base: position 98,819 of record JMRQ01002108.1, on the reverse strand, counting down.
CAAATTGGTGCAGAAATTTGACTCTACCGTTTTCTAAGAAAGCGCTAAATAAAACTGCGGCGGAGTGGGAAGGAATCAGGTCTACCAGGTCAATGCTTCACAGTTCAAATCTCAATGCGGTAGAGTATACTTTGGGCGTAACTGTAGTCAACGCTCACTAGTCGAAGGCATAACTTTTACCGATCCGGTGCACCCACACTAACCTGCGGCCACAACCTGCATACCTCTTTTCATAACCATCACCGAGGGATGGGGAATATATTCACTTTATCAAAACGTTGCCAAGGCCAAGAAGCACACATCAGATGCTCCACTAAGCATATATATGCCTGATCAGCACCAAATTCTAAATCGATTTTAGCAAGCATAAAGTATATAATTTCTTGACCAGTTTCAAATTTGGAATGCACCCAAACATGTCCGTCTGTTCGTCTGCCCATATGTCTGTCTACGCAACTCTGTAGCATTTGTGGTAAATATTCTTCCGTTAGTGAAAATGAAGATCTCGCCTACAAATTTGCAAAAGAATTTGTAAGTGACTTAAACTTTTCCAAGGACACGCTGGCGACGACCACACGCCTATGCGACAAAAGCTTTTATTTTGAAAGTAGGAAAAATCAGTCACGCCCACTCCGCATTATAGGGCATGAAACCTTAGGTCTTTTATTCTTTTTTGTCTTTTTTAGAATAACAGTGATGGGTATAAAAGACCCGGTTATGACGGAAAATAATTTTCGTACTTTCGAAATGGATACATGCACCGAAACAAATAAATTATATATAGAAGTCTAAATTAATTCGTTTCTTATTCCGGAACAAAATGGCCGATCAGTCATCAGCCAAATACAGAGAAAACACTGGAAGTCCTTGCACACAGGTTGTTATTGAAGTAAGCTAAATTAGTCAAAGGACCCGCCAACCATAAAGCGAAATGGAAATTTTCTAAATTTATTTCCAAAATCGGCCACGCCCACACAAAGTTATAAGTGATAAAATTTTCATTTTATTCCAAATAATGCCTGTCAGTACATCACCTAAGACTCTTTCTTATTAATCTAGTAATAATAACTTGGAATATTAATTTTCCACTACTTTATCACGCTACGGTAGCATAAAATTGGTATTCGTGTGATAAAATCAATGGTGGTGGATATACTCGATTATAACTTTCTCACGTTTTCCCTTCCTTAAGGCACTCTTGGATTGAATTAGTTTATGAAAACAATTCAATGCCATTGCCATAGAATAAAACATCGGAACAGCTTATAATGAATGCTACATCATTGTTCTTATGCTCACCCTATAGATGGAAATTTTAAAACATTTTAACGGATCTTGGTAAATCGGCGTCATTTGTTAAGATACTCTTGAAAATGGACGCCATCGGGCCAATTGCATGAAGACCTATATTGAAAAAGTCGTTATGTGAAAATATTTAGTTCTTCGAAATTTCCCGACAAAAATCGGTGAACGATAGTATTTCGGCATAATGAATTGATGTGAGATATTTGGATCATATGGACTAAGTTTTTAAAGCCCCTCCCATATAACCGGAAGTGTAAGCCTTTATACAACAAAAAGGAGTCAACTTTTCAATGTGTTACGATAAAAATTGCCACACAACAGCAATTTGACATAAAATTTGACTGCTCCAAATTTGATTCACGTAGACCTATTTTCTTAATTTCACCTCTCACCACATCACTCCGCTTCTCATAAACACACATACAGCAACAACGATTAGTCTTGAGCACTTTGTGAATAAAATTGGGGAAAAACTAATAACATCTCTGCGAAGAAGATTAATTTTTCTTGATAAATTTGGATAACGTTCACATCCGTTCACGTTTCAATTTCGAGCCCCTTCCGATATAAGACTTCTCCATAAGACAAAATATAAAAAGTATTTTGTCACGAAAGTAAGTGAAAACTTGTATTATTCAAAGTTCTTTACGGTGTGTACTAGTCGACCTTGACGGGCTATAACAGTTTCACTGATTCCTAACGAATTACTGAATCGCGAATTTATCGTTTGGAGTTGAATAATGAGTGCGATGACTATGTCCTGATATCCTTGTATAAGTCTGAGCGGGCGTTTTCCTCACTTACAATATCCGATTTGTCAGTGCCTTTCATTAAAGTTACTTTTACAGCTTCGTTTAAAATTTTCCTCATTATTAAATTATTTTAAATATACTATAAAACATTTTTGCCTGTATTACAGAGTATAGTGCTATTATTATATATAACCGAAATGCGCAAGTTAACACAACTCTTCAAAATTAATGCTGAGGCAAATTAAGTCATGCTTAGAATTTGCATTATAAAATTAAATGGACGGTTATACAAATGTGGTGCTTAAAATAAAATTTGTGTTCGATTTTATTCTAAAAAACATTAATATTTAAAGAAAATTTTCCATAAATAAGTTTAGTGTGCGTTGGTGAAATCGAGAAAAAAAAATACGATTTTGGTTTTTATGGATGCGCGCATTGATGTGAAATGTTCATCGATTCCATTATAATGGGTTATTATTATTATCATTCATAATTAATAACCGCCTCCCAGCATTCCAATCCCGACTTTTTTTCTCACACTCATTTAAAAATGTTGTTTCTTATTATACGAATGAACTTTCTGTCCAACTCTCACGTAGATAAGTGTGTGCACACTTATATGCATAGCAATACACAATACTATAAAAATAAATCAATCAATAACGATTAATTGAACAACAACATGAGTAAAAACACACAAATGTATGAATGTAACGAAGGAATATATGCACATATGTTCGCGCAAACACTGCATGAAATGAAATCTTCTGTGAACATATTGAACACAAGCAGCCGTGTATTACTTGACTGGCAATGATGAAGATGACGATGGCTGCTGATGATGAAGCATATCAGACACAATTTGAAATAAAAACAGCCCAGTATGTGTATTGAACAGCAAGAAAGGAACGAAGACAACAACAAACAAAAAAAAAAGTAAAGAATGCCCTCAACAACGTTGTGTTTTCATTGGATTCCAAATGAAAAGATTTCAAATAACGAATTTAAGCAATTTACTCAAATGCTAATTTATGGCTTATAGATCCACAGGTAGCAGCAAAAATGAAGTTAATGCATAGTTTATATGCACACACATACGTGCAAACACAATGAGTACCTAAGAGAAAATACGTGAACGTTCAAACAAATGCACGCATCCGTCGAGTTGTTCAGTTATATCATTATATACATTCAACTCAGGAACCATGTTGAGATCAATATACACTCGTACATCAACATCATCACCATATGATATGAAATACGTAAGTTATAAAATAACAACAGCAAAAACAACAGCAACAAGGAAGTCTTCACAAAGTCAGAAGCTACCATTCTAAACATAAGCAGGCAGCACACAACTGCCTATAAGGCAGAGAAATTCAATGGCCGGCTGACTGACGTTTATATACGATCAGCCAGTTACACTTTGCGATGTTGTGTTGGTGTTGGTGTTGGTGCTAGTGTTGGCATTCTGAGATGCCAACATGAAATAAGGAAAAACGAATTCAAAATCATAAGCAGTGTGCGAGCATTGCCATATGATTATCAAATTGAAATACAATAATAAACAACAACAAAAACAACAGCAACAACAACGGCAAATTGAAGAAACAGCGTTTAGTTGCCACAGTTGACAGATGACCAATTGTTACCATCAAAGGTACCAAAGGTATATTCGCTCAAATTTCATTTCATATTTCCGATCATTTCATTTTTTCTTCTCTTCTTTTGTCTGCCTTAAAAAGTAAAGGCGCGCTACTTAACAATTTTGGAATACAATAACTGGCTAACTCTCGGAGTGAGCCACGTTACGATTTTTAAATTTTATATATGTATATCAATGAATCCAAATTTTCCAAATATCTTACTCTTGTGAAGGATCGCTTTTGATGGCTTCTTAATTATCATAAAAGCTTTGCGACGCTTTGTGGAGTCTTTTTAAGCATAAAACAAATAAGCTTCAACCAAATTTAGAGAGGTCGTTACCACCAAATAACTATTCATTGGCAATAGAGATACAGCTTACCTGTACACAGAGAATACAGTCAAAGCTCTAATTCTTATCAAATGCTGAAACTTTGTACTAAGCCCAATCCAATCAGCTGATTGGCTAATGTTACAGATACTCGGGCATAGACAAATGTGGCTAAGTGCACTCATATTCCCAGTGTTATATATATATATATATGCATTTTCAACTCTCCGATGGATAGTTCTGAGCAACTAAAGAACCTCGAAACGTGTACGTTAAGCGCGATATTAAAAAAGAAAGATTCGGATGGGGAAGAATAGTTTAATGCCCAATCTCGCTAGGCAGAATAAAGATTCACTTTTCTTATTGAGTGCTTCCACTTTTTTCGACATTTGAAGGTTTGTTACAAAAAAGCTGGAGAGTATGCATTTACTATTAAAAACACTTTACTATAAAAACACAAATCGGTAGACAATGCTTCTGACACTTTTTAGAAATAACAGGAATTCCGCGCGAAAAGAACAAGTGATCTTTTAAAATCATTGACAAAACATCGAATATTTGGATTTGTTAATCGGAAGGAACAATGTGTACTGGCAACTGCGAGGAGAATACGCCATTTTAGGTGAAAATTGTAAACATTCCCTAAGCTAGTTTTGCTATCATCACTTGGGATATAACGCCCATTTTTTGTTGCATTTGCCTCAGTTATTAGCGGTTGCACTCCTTAATAATCCAGATCCAGCCATTTGGCTGAGATAGACCATAATATACCACGAGCTCCCAAGTAGGCTCGCCATGGGTATGCATTATCGTCGTTGTTTCTGTCGTTCGCTCTTTGCTTTGGATATAGTAACGCATACACTATTGACCACTCGTAAGTATTTGGTAACATTATGCTTTCACCTACGCAGGAAAACTCAGGTTTCACGTAAAGGGCGTTACAGTTTCGTGTAGTTAAAAGGTAGCACTTCCAAATGAAAAAGTCACAAGCGACAAAGTCAAATTGATGCATCTAATAGCAATTTCAAATCACAAGGATCGGTAGCACTTTTTATCTAATTGTGTGTGTAATCAAAATCTATATTTGTACACTTCTCTTTATCTGTGTATGGTATTTGGGATTTGCTTAAAGAAAGTGTAAAACCGTATTTAAATTAAAAGCTTGACTCAATTGGGATATAATTTAGGAGAAAACTAAACTTATCGGTTTGTCTGCCGTTGCGTCTCCGTAGAAAATGGATACTGATTTTACCATTCACTATGATCAAGAATGACTACTTCTTAGGGAATATTCCATGCATATTTCTATGATCTGCAGAACTTTGGGAAATCCACATATACTGTATATACATAAAGAAAAGGTTGCAAAAAAAAGCAAAAAAGGTTTATTGTCTCCCAGTGAATCTTGGGTATCTTTGACTGATATGTAAAATTCGTAAATTATTTTTATATTTGTAGTGCTGTCCATTAGACGGTCGGGGCAATTTCTGCATGGATTTGCGCTAAAACAGGCGAATATTTATTTTATTCTAGTTCAATATTTTTTTTATATAATAAGTTGTAACGTACAGTTCTTTTTCCATCATTGGCTGATTACGCCAATCTTCAAATCTGACTAATCATTTTTAAGCGGAATTTCTTGCCAATTTTCAGATCCATATCTCATTTTTAGTCATTGCGCAAGTTACAGTAGCACCCTATGAAAGGAAGATGGAGCGACAGACAAATTTGAAGATTCTAATATACAATCTCCGTTCCTTCGTTTTGCACTAAATAATCTAAAAAGTCCTGAGCTTAATAAAAAAGCCTGCCTAAATTTCGCTAACGAGTATGGGTATATATGAATACATATATGAACTTTGATCTCCGCATGACTCATCATTACTTAAGTTACTTAATAAGAGCATAATATTACATACATGCCACAGCAAAAAGTGGCGCCATACGCAAACCTGCCTTAGAAACCCATGAGGTATCATTAAAAGAGCAACTAGTGTTAATAGTGTATTAAGCAATAATGTTAAGACAAGAGGTAGGTTCAACATTTGCGGATTTAAATAACTTGCGAATTTGTAGTAGTAGCCGATTTTAAAATTTTGAGCTGCCAAAAATGGTATGGAAGAATTTCTATAGAATGATTGCAGCAGATGTGTGGACCGATACGACTAAACCGTTTTTAGTGTTCACAATGTTCAGTCATGAACATATATCTGTTGAAGCAGCTTTCCGAATGGTATTCTTGATAAACACAGCACCTCACAACCCTCTGTATTAGTGGTTAATGTCATCCAAAGCATACAATATCGACGTAAATATGTTTGAGTTAAAAATTTTAGGTTTAAAAAGCATAGCCAAAGCAAGCTAATAAATTATTTCGAACAAAGAAAATGCATTCCGACTAATCAAGAAAGTCCAGAAAGAAGAAGAATATAAAAAAAATGAAATGAAATGAAATAGAAAATTTTCCTATCCGACTATTCGGTTAACACAAATGTAAAAAAAAGGCAAATTTAATCACCAACGATAATATAAATCAGTCGAATTTATTAGCCATTTTAGATACAACACAATTATCATTTTGTTGGTGGCAGCTTTTATTACCAAAGGAACGTAAAAGCGAAGAGAAGAGATTTATAAAATTAAAAAACTGTAAAAAATCAATAAAATCAAATTAGCGCATAACTCCCGGAGGGCAACAAGGATTCGAAAAGTTAATAGGTATTGCATAAATATAATATGTGTTTAGTAGTACGAAGGTGTGAATTAATTCAAACCCAATCCAAATCATTTTTGCAGTATAAATATTATGAGTTGATGAATTTTCTTGAATGGAAGATTTTTGCAAGCATGACAGGCTGACATGATTGGATTATGTCTGCCCTCTATCGTAAAATGATAGATGTGGAAATTTAGCCCACCTAGGGCCTTTGCTTTTCTAAAAATCAGGCACCTAACGACTCCGAAGTAAGCTAAAGCTATTGCCACGATTGGGGCCATCTACGGCCGCCTAACCCTCCATAATGCGCTGGTTCTGGTATTAGCCTAAAGCAGAAGGTTTCTTCGGATGCTCCTGACTCTTCTGCTATCAGAAAGAAAACAAAAGAAAGAAAATCTCTGGTCAGACTTTGCAAGATACATGCGATCTACAAATTAAAATTCGCTCATAGGGTAGCAAACCTGCGGTTGAAACTATGGTAAATGCAGTAGGTCTATACCCATGTTACGTGCATGGGCATAACGTTCTCACTGGTAGGGGTAACCTACCTTTTTAAGACGCACGCATGTAAATTAGACCCGAAACGAGGCCTATTTCAACAACTATTTCACGTAACGAGCGAAAGATATTTTCTTGTAGATCAATATAGTCGGCAGCAAAAAAATTGTTGCTTTTACCTACAATTCGCATTCGGTGGTGTTTCACGCCAAGCATGGATGTTATCCGTCAACTGTGCATTTATTGCAGTTTTGCTTTAATTCGCACAATTTTTGAATTCACTCTGTGCTATGCATGATGAGTGCTCAATGGCGATGATGCAGTCAGTTTATTCATTTATTTATTATTCACATTCTCTCACTTAATCTGATGATGCATTTATGTTATACTTATATATAAAAGTAAACGTATAAGAAAGGCGTTCATTTACCTTAAGATATCAAAAAGAAAAAAACTTTCAATGAAAGAAAGTAATCAGATATATTAAGTTTGGTCTAAGAACAGCAAAAAAATATAAGACTTCACGAAATAGAGAGCATTTTGTCTTTTAGGTATGCAGTTTACTTAAGTAAACTGATATTAACCACAGTAACGCGAGTTGATCAAGTCAACGCAACATGAACTTTTAAGATAAAGACATCAGTGGATTATGAGAGCCATACTAAGACAAGTCTTGCAACACAGCTACGATTTAAAATCAACTAAATGTTACATAGTTTTATGATAATTTCCAATTCAAATGTTTTCGTTTTTAATATAATCAACATAATTAAACATAATAAATAAACATATTTATGGCATGCGTCACAAATAATGTGCGGATAAACATCTCATGGTAAATTATATGCATTTGTCCACAAATTTTCTAACTGAATGAGGAATTTATAGAAAGGAAATGCTCACTGCAAGAACGAAGCATAAGTACTCTTCCTCTGCATTTCTTAGAAGTGTTAGAAAACATTTTAAAAAATTTAAAAGAAATGCACGTACATATCAGCAATAACCGACTTACAGACACCGCTCACCTACGGGCCTAAACTTTTAGTTTATCAAAGGAGAATTTCTTACCACGCAATTTTAGGACTTCTCCCAAGCGGTTCGAAAAGAACCCTCGATATAAGAACACGTGCACAGTCGAATTGGTATCTCCTCTTATATTCTAACAGATGCCTTCAGGAACTGCTAAGATTCATTAAAAATCAAGAAGCACGACAAGAGTGTGGTTTCACCGAGGCGACCTTTGAATAGATATGAAGTCGAAGAAGAAAGAGTCGAAAGGAGTTACTACTTCTTTCAAGAAATTAAAAGCTTCTTATGAAATTTACGCATTTTTTGCCGCTTTTTCTGTTTCGTACTAAGTGAACTGTAAACCGTGCAATTCTGTTTCTGACAGAGGCGGCGAGAAAACCGAATGATGAAAAATATTTGAGCACTGGAAAGAAACGTTGTAGACTGATGGAAAAGAATAATGGTGTTGCCATTTTTTAATATTTTTTAAAAATACATTAATATTTTACTAAAGGGGCGCTGTCTCTTAGTGAGATTTCTAGAAAATGAATGCGTAGAAGAACAACGAATATAATGCAATAATATTACGCATTATAAGGGCTTGTAATAAAAGTCAAAGAAATGAATAAATAAGAAATAAGTCGGTGCAGGTGTTGAGTACGAATGCGCAAAGGAAAGCATATCAAAGGAAAACTAAAATGCATAGTGAGATTTAATGAAGCAAATCGTATAACGTTTAACGAGAATTGCAATAAGTGGAACAATGGATAATACGTCACTCAATATGTTCAAGGGATGGCATATCTGTTATAAACATTCGGAAAAATCAAATATATAGCAGAAAATTTTAACTTCCTAACAAATAAGTCAAGAAAATTAACATGCCGTTCGACGTCTAGATCAAATTTTATTATCATGTATTGCAAAAGCAATGATAAACTACAATTGCCCGTCGTCATCCAAGTAGCTTATAAATCCATTCAGTACTTTTGAAAACTCACACGATTTGACAATAATTGTATATAAAGCGTTTTTAAATATAAAAATTGAAAGCCATAAATGACAGAAAAATATATTAAATAAATATTCATCCGCATTCTCACATCCACTGGAGGTATAATAGACTCACATGTATTAATTTACACATACGTGTTTATGTTATCAGGACAGTTCATGTAAAAGTTGCCGGCTTTTTATATTTTTCTTGGAAAATATTTACTGGTCAGCCCTTATGTGTTATCATTTTGATGTTCATTAACAGAGAGAGGAAGTATTGTCAGTTTTGTTACACAATTTGGTTACCGAGGAATCCGCGTCAGATTTCATCTAAAGTGCACATAGCTTCGATGAGTGTAAGGTTTTGTCCCTTACCTCCTCTGCAGCATGTAAGAACGCTCACCGACTAATAAACACGCCCTTAATTAATATAACAACGTATTATGTTCATGTAGAAGAAGAAGAAAACCTTTGCAGTGCAACTACAACACCGACAAAAACGTAATGTACAACAAAGCGTCAACAAACAAGTAAATAAATTAAATTGGCCTCAAGCAGCTATCTCTTGATGCGTGAAGCGTGTTTGTGGATATTTCTGGATCATTCATAAAATTTTTTTTTTTTCATTAGCGGAATTAACTTAAGAACCTGTCTGCCTAATTTGAAACTTGTATTCCAAGTTCGAAGTCACGATACAGTCGTACCGATGGCCTCTCAAAAATCTCAAACTGATCTAATATGGGAGGAGGGGAATAACGCAATAAAACTGAAGGCATATTAAAAATAAAAGTAAGTAAAGATGTATTGTTCAATGTTTTGCTCATACTTTGCTGCTTGTCATCTTTCTCTCTCCCCTCAGACAGACAATTGTTGTTTGAATAGGAGCTCAAAGGTAACACTCGAATGTTACAAATGCTCGAGGAGAATTCAGAGCAATTCAGAATAGTCAAGATAGAGAGCGACGCTACCATGTTTCTTACGGATAATTTTCCGTTCATGGTCGAGTGAATTGTATGAACTTTTCTTAGCGAGGGGTTTATTAGCTGATGCGCACCTTGAACGGCCGGCCTAAATAATCATTTTTTTTTTTTTTTTGATGTTTGAATGTTGTTTGGATATTGGATCGTTTTTCCAAAGTAATGTTGAAAACGGTATTTTTATGGCCTATTTTACACTCAGGGAAACTAAGCTGCGTATACCTCGTCGGGATACCCTACACTGTGATGTAAAGATTAAAGATCATTCTTCGACACGAAGTTCTGCAAAATATTGTTCAAGACGATGTATTATTTGGTAGCTTAGGTGGACTTCGGCAAAACCTTATTCACAGTCGCAATAGCCAAGGTCACGGTGTTCCATGTGCCGCGATTAAAGCATTTCATTGAATGAAAATGTGTCATTTGCCTTATCATACTAAATTTTCAGAAGGTCCAAGTCAGTAGCGATTTTAGATCTCTAAGGACCGCAAAATGCAATTTTCTCTCTCATACTTTTATCTCAATTTTTGCAAGCATGAGCTTTACAAATTCCTATTTAACAAAGCATGAGTTTGTTACACCCTTTTTGGCTCGATAGTGAAGTAACAATTTAATTGCCTGTGAGTTTTTGTTATTAAAAAAAAAAACAAGTGTTCTTTGCTTTCGAGTTTTCTTCCGTTTATTTAAAAACAAATTTGACTTTTGTGGCAATTTTGTAGCCCAACACTTCACACCAATGCGTAAATATTGTAATAAATTTTACGATTCGAATTTTTTAAGATCGGCCTTTAACTGATTCGCGGAAATATTAGCACCAGCTTTTCACGCAATCTCTTTATATGGCGGAAGCTAAAGTTTGCTTCACTCTTATTTCGAGCGTATTCTAGACCAGGTTCTTTCCTGTACAGCACTTTTAAAAGATTCTGCTAAATATGATTAAATATAATACAAAATATAAAAACCAATTTCGGACTTAAGGCTAATATCTACTCAGTATGGTAAGTGCAGTTTTCCACATATTTTGATCATAAGTCAGTTCAAGCCGTTGTTGGTTTCTTAATCTTTTGCCATCAGTTAAACAATGATATGGCGACGTTTAGCTTTCTAGTAAGAAATTTTTGCGAATCAAAACGTTTCAAGCGAAATACGAAAATGTGTCAGGAACGAAGGATTGCATATATATGAAAATAGGGTAAGCGTTTCCACTTCGATCAAAGTCATTACCTCCACGCGTAATACCTTTTTCATGGCTACTAGAAAATTTTAGCTCTTTACCAATTAATTTTTAACGAATAAAAGATATCTTCAGTTGAACTCCTTACCCTTATCAAAATGCCTATGAATGCTCATATATAACCTAGCAAGTTGCTCGCGCGAATTTGGGTGCGAGTAAGTTAAGCTTAATTGTGATCATTTTCTTATTTAATTACAGGATTTATTTGACACACAATAAATTTAGACGCGTTAGTTAGATATCTTCCAATTACCTTTGGACTTGTTTTTCGTATTATGAGAATATAAAAAGTTTAGGGGAAAATTTTGTGACTTACGCGAGGAGACTGTTATAAGGCTGAAAACCAAAAGTAAGTAAATGCTTAGAAGTAAATAGCTTACCAGTAAAAATACGCAGAGCTATGAAAATTAATATAAACCTGAAGTTACTGTGAATTTCATTTTTAATAACCCAAAACTCTTCATATCTGTAATAGATGGTTTTGAAAAAAATCTATATTATATTAATAAATATCTTCAATCGAATGTCAATAAATAAATTATACGAAATTAAAAAAAAGGAAAAAAGTTTAACTATTCATATTAAACTGACAATTAAATTAAACTTATCCGTGCTACTTGCACCGCAGTAGGCATTGCTTTACTAAAAACAAAAATGACCATTTGGTTGTACCATCAACTCCCCGTGATTGCGGTGCGGCTCTCATGCATAACGCTTATTGTTAAGTATTAGAGTAAAGATAATTTCGTTAAGAAATGAGACAAAAAACAAAAAATAAATAGCTACGTGGTAGCGTGATAGCTCTCGCGGATATTTTGAAAATTATGAAAGGAATGGTTAATAAATAAAAATGGTGATTGCCGAAAGAGAGGGGGAGGGGGCTCAATTCTGTCAAAGCCATATATGAAAATTTATGTTTGTAGACATAATTTATTTTTCTTTTGTCGTAGTGTATGCGCGAGGTGGTGGTGGTTTCAATTTCTTCAAAGGACTAAGACGCAAAACAATAAAAAGTGCGTTTAAATCATTTAGGATATACACTGCTTACCTTTCCTGCAAACTGTATATATATGTATGTATATATATATATACACATATATTTAAAACTATATATATATATATGTATATATACATATATATAAAACTATATATATATACATATAATATATATACACACACATATAAAACTACATATATATATATACTTATATATGTATATATATACATATGATATACATATATATATATACATATAATATATCTACACATCCATGGACAACTATATGTATATATACTTATATATATATATATACATATAATATATATACACATACATATAAAACTATATATATATATATATATATATATATGTTTTTAAGGCATATATAGACTCACATGGCTATGCACGTACGCAAGCACGTCTATCATTATATTAATGCGTTATCGTTATGATGTGTATAACCAATCTAATGATTTATACTTTTGCACGCTTTCCGCAGAAGATGAAAAGGACTGAAACTAATATTTATTTCTGTGAAATGCCTTATCTGTCAGTCAATCAGTCTCTACAACCCCTAAATGTCACATTTCTTTTCTCCTCACTACTTCCTTTCTCTCTGTCTCTCTCTCCCTCTCTCTCTCTTTCTCGGACATCTTGTCGTTCTTTCATTAATAGTCAACTTTCTTCTTTACCATCCCCTTTCCTGCTGCCAAAGTTTAATTTAATTCGAATGAGTGATTTATACGTGAAATGTCAAAAAAATATCGAATTAAATAAGATGAGCAAATGGTTGCACAGTGTAGGGGGATAATGGATTTATGACCAGTATTCATCTCTCTCCCTCGCTGGCTCCCTTGCCATCCTTATCGATTCGTTTTGAAAGCATTGCATAAACGAGAATTTATGTGACTTTCTTTATTGGTTTCTTTTGATTTGAAAGTTTTCTGCTAAGTATCATATGCGCGGCTAATTCAGTTTCGTCCAGCAGTGTGCGACGTTTAAAATGGTCTAATGAAAATCCTAACTAGTGCCAGAGCGTGAGCGCAGACACACACAGTCAGTTTTCTACATGTACTTGCATCTTAGTGTATGTGTAGAAAATTTATTAATGTTTGTTCGGTTTTTTCTTGCTGGCCTGGTCGTCATAATATTTATTTTGTCGTCTCTTGTCTTCTATGTATTTGTATGCATATCCTGGTGACTGACAGTCGCCGCGCGGCCATGATGTTAAATGCCAAACTTTACTTTCCTTATTGTCCCTGACTATTTGTGTAAGTTTGCGACATTGCTGACGTTGATGTTGACGATTTTGGGCGTCTGTTTTTTTTCTTTTTTACTTCTGTTTTGCTTTTTATATCTTAACAGTTTTTCTCTTCCACTCTCCCCAACGTTATTATTGAGTTTCCTAAATACATTTCTTATGTTAGTGCCTCAACTGTCAAAACGGCACTGGGAGGAGTATGTTTGTTGATTCTGCGTTCTTGAAGTTGATGTTTTGGTCCGTCCCTGCATTTATTTTTTGTTCGTCATCACCAATTTATTTAATGTCTAAATAAATTAGAAAAGCCATTGTTCTGCTCACAAGTTATTTCTCTAGATATTTATAAGAAGTCAACGCCGAAGCAATGCACCAGCATTTTTTTTTTTTTGTTTTTTTCTTTTGAACTTAATTTGATTAGAAAATTCGTTTTGCTATTGTTCTTTCTTCGTTTGCAAAGAAGTTTCTTTCTTTAACGTTGTAGAAGGTGTTGCGGTAACACTTATGTTATGTTAGGTCAAAGACGACGACATTTAAAATATATAAAATTCTTAAATGGGGGTTTTTATGCAATGCTGTATGGCTTCCTTGTTTGTTTGCTTAAGAGAACGATGTTCCTATGCTGTAAATGTCGCAAATATGGCTAAGGAATATATACAAGATCAAGAAGCAAGGTGGAAGTGGTTGTCAAGAATCTTGAAAATTATTTTAACGCTTGAATTAGTTTCAAAAAATTATACTACGCCCAAAAAACCAGAGAAGTCGAAGAAGGCCTTTCAATCCCTAATATTAAGTACGGTTGCTTTTTTCTTTATATCCTCCTCTATCTTTATATGTCTTTCTTTTTTTCTCTTTCTAATCTCTTTATATTCTCTTTATATCATTCATGTCCTTTTCTACATATCAGTTTCAAAAAGAGTTTAATTGGAAACGAAAGGACATGAAAAGGACATTTCTGTGACCCCGAAGTTACTGATGATTCATATTCGCGTTTTCAGGGCATGTGTCGAAATCAAATGAAGGTACAAATGATAAAGTTTATTCTGCGTTTATTCTTTTGGGCTGTTGACATTGGCTGCAACGAACGGCAGAATATTCTAAGATAATATAAGAAATATTTTGACATTTTATATATTGGATACGCGACTCGAAGCCAATGTCTAGCATAAAAAATATTTATTGCTGTTATTATTTTAATTTTTAATTTCCTTTTTTTTTTTATAAACAATCACCGAGAGGATATTTCCTATACGCGTAATGCGGTAATTATCAGGAAAAAGTGAGGAAAGAGAAAAAAGAAAGAACTAGGGAGGTGCTGTCTCAAGCGTAGAGGATGTGTGCACACGCGATAAGTGTTATATTACCGACTGAGCACTCACTGTAGCTACGACTAAAGTAAACCCTATCGCACTTGAGATATAAACTTTTTCTTATGTACTCGGCTACTCATATGGATAGATTTGGAAAAGTTAGAAATATTACTAAACGTTTCTAGAAACACTTCCTCAGGTTCCCTATTCGCGAGATTTAGCCTCCAGGTATTTCTTTTTTTTTTTTTCTTTTCTATCTATAAAAGATTTTCCAACAAAGAAGAGAAAAAATCTGCTGAATGAGTTTTACTACAAGCAAAGTATCGCAGCTAATGAAGAATGTTTCTGCCAAATTTAATACAAATTTTACGGTTAAGGGAGTTTTTACCACAAACATTACAAAGAAGAACAAGCTTAAGCGGATTGTGAATACACTTTATGGAGTGCTGGACGCTTCTTTTTTGGATGTTAAAAACGTTGTGACAGTACAGGGTCTAAGATTTTGTGGCATATTGTTCTTAAAATTTGCGCATTTAAAAGCGTGAAAATCGCTTCTTCTATATCATTTACGCCAGGGCTCCTATCTGTTGAAGACACTTGTTAGGTAACGTTCTACTTTATCACAAATTACTAGGATCCATGTATTCACAAAACAAGGTTACCACATCTTATAGTAGTAAGTCTATCACAGACTGTCGTTCAATTCTTAACAACCACCATTGCATTCCTGATCTCTGGCATATAAGTGGCGCGCTTCACAATTTATTTTTAGATATGTTCATAAACTTCTTCGGTAATGAAATCGGTTTGGAACAGTGCGTGGCAGTAAGCAAAATAATTCAATGGGAATATAAGCTTCAGAGCACTAATTTAGGATTTGGCGACAGGAATGTAAGGACAAACTGTAAAAAAAAGTATTTACAGCACTACCATTAGTTCCCTTGACAGTTTTCAAAAAACTACATGAGAAAAAGGAAATTAACTAAAGAGAATCTCTACTAAAAACGTACTTTTCAATAAACAACTTTATTTTTTATGGAAGTGAATTTCCCAACAACTCAACGCCTTAGACGTTGCTCATTCCTTCCTATGGTATTTTTATGAGTGCAGTATATTACTTACCAGGAATGTAAACACACAACTGGAATCTCTCCATAGATTGTTCTAACATGCGCGTAGAGGATTTCCACGTCCGAAGTTGTGTCCTATTTAAAGTTCGGACACCTGGCAATAAAAAGCAATCATACTATCAACACTTATCACAAGGCAAATATACTTTTTCGAACAACGAAAATGTCGAGTTTCGTGCTAAAAAAAAAGCATTCAGTAGCAGCATTTTTTCTTTGCCCGAACGATAAAAAAGAAAGTCTTTGTTGCATCGTATCCTAGCTCGGAACGAAAAGTGCACTTAGTTTGAGGTGGATCCAGGGATGTCATCCACATCGACTACGAGACTGAATCGCTTTGGCCCGAAAACAGCATCTTGGGTTTGATGGAGCCGGAAGAGTTAAGCCTATTATTACCTGTTAAAAGGCGTTCAAATGTTTAATACGAGGTGCTATCGATAACGATTTATCGATTTAAACCGTTCGCTCCTCTAAAAACCAACGAAGTATCGCAAAAGATAAAATCAAGATCATTGTTGTACTGACAACCATGCGCTTGGCAGTACATCAAAATCGGTTCGTAATATATTGGACGAACGTAACTGGAAAGTTCAGTCCTCCCGTGACGTGACATTCACAAATTAATAGAAATGTGGGAAAACTGTATACGTAGGGATGAGCAATACTTGGAATATAATATTTTTTATAATTTATGTATATAATCGTATATATTACATACAAAATTCCGGTTTCATACGTACACACTTGATAAACACCGACTGACAATGAACACTGGTCTACCACTCATTTTGAAAATATGGCCACTATTATCTTGTTCGTCTTAGATTCAAACGTGTGAGTATAATCCACTCTTAATAGAACGTAAACTAGAGAACATTAATCCTTACCAGCCTTCATTAAAATGAAGCAAAACTGCAGTGGAAATTATGAACATATTAGAAAAACATTGTTCGAATTGTAAATCATCACAATATTCATATTTTCCATATGGTTGTAATAAATTACGTAGGGACTGGCAGTATAAGAAAAAGAAACGAAGAAATTCAGGAAGCAAGAAAGAAAGAAAGAGAGAGAGAGAGAGACAAAGAGAACGATTACGTTAATGTAAAAACTGTTGAAGATTCTATATGGAAAAGAAAAAAATATATCCAACAGATTGATGAGTTAGGCAGGCAGGCAGGCATCTGTCTAAATAAGTGAACAAGAGGAAGAGTAAAAGCGGCAGCAAATTGTCATGGCAAATTAAAAATGTGAAATTTTCTTTTTTATTTTCTTTTCGTTTTTGTCTACAGTATGAGACATACTTTTATTTATGATACTCAAGCTGTATGCAGAGTTAATTGAATATGAATGCGTAACGAAAATTTATAAAGCAGAGCTCACTTCGTTTGTCGCCTTAGGTTGAATAAGTTACATGTTGCGCGCGAGGCCAATAGTCAAGTAAACCTCAAACTGTGCACTATTCCGCTTTTGTTGTCCTTTTGTTCAGGTCTTTTGTATTGAGAATATGTCGGTAACCGATAAGAGAGTGAAAGTTTTCCGTTGATATCCTTCTAACTTTTCAGATAAGCATTCATGTCAAAGGCAAAATCATAACATGTATGAATATTTAAAGGAAGATCAACAAAAAATATTTCATGCTTTTAAAAACACACTTCCTCACATACAATTGTTTACATATACTTACTTGCATGCGTTTGTATTGAAGAAATTATAAACTCTCTGCTGGTAATGCCTGAAAAAAAAAAGTTACAGAGACAACCCATTGTGTTGTCATATATGAATAATGTGCTCGTATGAGAGAATGCACAACAAATATACAACAAAGACACCCAAAAATATTTTCTGTGTCTTTTTACGCTTCATCGTCATCATCATCATCATCATCTTTGTCGTCCGTCGTCATCATCATAACATCTTCTCAGCTCTGCCTGTTTATCACGATCAATAACAGACCGCCATAAATACTAACACTGACACAGACAGCTTAACCAAGGGAAAAAATAATGCTTATACATATATATATATATACATATATATATATATATATAATGCTTATGTAGATATATATATATATATTTACACACATATATATTTACGAACCAAAACTCGCTCAAACATATTTTGTCCGTCTGCTCTTGATTGTAAATCACTCAAAATTTGACATTTTTCGTTATTTTAAATTGCGTGACATTGTTTTATTACTTAAAGAAAGAAGAGTGTTTAAGTATATGTGAATATATGTATATATGTATATGTTAATCTATGTGCGGACGTATTATTTTTCTACATTTAGTGTTCATATCGATTATCTTTTTAAACAGACTCCTCCTTAAATAACAATTTCGTTACGAAATCTATAAATTTTTTTTATATCTTTTGACGTTCGATTACCCCACCCAACCTCGCTTCTATCATTAACTTAATACATAAAACATGAAACCTTTTTTTAACCGCCATATTGTTTTTCAAGTGTCAATTTCTCATCGCGCTCCTCTTCTACTTCGTCTTCTTATTTTTTTGTTCTTTTTTTACCCGCTTTCCGTTACAATTTCATTCTATTTGCTGTTGTCCGGTCACTTTTAGGTGGATTTTTATTGTCAAAAACTTGATTAGAGTCATTTTTATGTTTATTATTACTGTCTTTGTTATTGTTGTTGCTGGCACTTTTATTTAATTCATGGTGCTATGGTCGGTCCGCTTTCGTTGTTATTTTATGAGTTTTTTCTGTCATTTAGTTTCATTTTGTCATTTTATTAAAACCGAAATTTATTGAAAGGGTTTCAAGCGTTGACATGAATTATGTTTATGTTTACCTATATATGTGCGTGCGTGTATGGTTATGCGTATATACGTTTTTATAATTACTCATTTTTTTTTCCTCTTCTTTAGACGCCTTTATTCATTCATTTAAAAAAAAGAAAAAAGTTTAAAATAAATTAATTTGATCGTTATTTCTTTGAGAATTTAATTAAAAGCGATTTTTTAAAACCGAATTCAGCAACATTTAGGTGAAGGTTCGCAAGTTAGGAGATGAACTTGAAAGCTTTTTTAACTGATTCCAGTTTCAATTATATTAATAGTTGGACGAGTCGTACGACAACGTAAATCTTTATACCTTTGAATTTAGTCATGGAATCTTATGAGAAAAAGTCACGTTTTCCGTCTGATAACTAATTGGGCTATTGCTTCAATGGATTGTGAATCGGTCGAAGCCTGCACGTCCGTCCGTTCGTCCGTCCGTCCGTCAGTGTATCCATCTATACACTTGTGTCGCAAATTTGGCGACAATTTGTGGAAATTTAATATACAGGCACATTTCTGTTCAAACATGGACGTTATTAAAAGTAGATACATATGCGTCAAGTACCTTCTTATTTCGAAGAGACTGTTGTATGAAAAAACTTTGCAAGTTTCAATATATTTCCACACAAATCGGTGAAAAGTAGCATTTTCTCATACAAACTAATATAGATAGGATGGGGCTAACTTCTAAATTTTCGCATATAAATGCTCTGACAACGAACAGGCCTCTATGGGTTACAAAATTTTCTTCTAACTATCTTCCAACTAATTTTGTGAAGAAAATTCGCCTATAAAAGTGGCTTGATGTAGAAATTTTTTGTGTTGATTTCGGTCCGTATTAATTTACTTCTCGCAACCGCCCGATGTAGACGTTTAAAGAATTGTATTAGCGGAAGTAGAAGTGTACGGTATTTAAGGGTTATCCTTGCCAAACTATAGTGTTTTAACATATAATAAATAAATAAAGATGATCAGCTGATGCCAAAACTTATATGAAGGCGTCATAATTTTTAATGCTTACAGAACTTCATTTTCAATAACAACCTGGTTTGTCCGAATTTTGGAAAAACAAAAGACTTTCTGGTGGGTCGACAGGGAACTTATACTAAAGTGTACTTCTACCTCCAGAAATTAGGGGAAATTTTCTATTTTTACATGTAAGTGCGCTTCGAATGCCAAAGGTATGCTCTTTCATGTCTTGATATACTTGCGATCAAAGCGTCACGGAGGAACCACGCAATGACACCATCAAAGGCTTATAAGTGGTGCAACTGACGGAAATAAGTAAAAAATCAAAGGCATGTTGACGATTTTTGCTATTCGTTCTGCTCTTGACAGAATACTATTTTCGCAGAATATCTAACAGTCAATAGAGGATATTTTCTAGGCCAACTAAAGGCCGGCTTTATTCTTTGCGTTTACATTACTGTAATGTACGTTCCTACACCGGCATTATTATTACTCACTTCTTCAACAACACGATGTTTCACAAACACTGTACTCACTTGACATGCCTACGAGCAACTGACTATTTTTTGTTCTCAATTAGAGAAATCGATTTGTAACAATGATTTCAAGTCAAAAGAAGCCATTAAAGATAGCTCAGTTACGGGTTAGAAAAGCAATTGCAAAAGGCGCTCTATTTTATCTTCTGACAGAAGTTAATAACAATAGCACAAAAAAGGTTTACACTGACATTTGGAACAAGAGTATTTTTAAAACAAAAATAGCTCATGTTATTGCAGCCAAGCGAACAGTTTTCTGCTCAAGTAAAATTAAAATTAATTTTTAAAACATAATAAATGCTTCTTCTAAAGCTCGTCCAACTTTTTTTTTACTTAATAATAATAATAACGCTACTAATACAAAACTTCTAATAATGCTAATAGCAACAACAAAAATAATAGGTAAATTTTTTAATTCACTTACTTCGATTGAATCAAAAGAACATGAGAGAAAAGAATATGAGATTATAAAATTACAAATATTGAGGAATTTGTTTCTGGAAACGAAAAAAATAGATTGTAGACTTCATCTACATTGATCAGACTTGATCAGGGTTAAAAATGTCGGGAACACATTTTTTAATTATAAATCTTAAATTTAAAAAAATTCTATTACTATTAAGTTTCATTGATATTATTTAATAACGGCAAATCCACCTTTCCATTGCATGCCCAACCTAAAATCTGTCTACGCTTCTCAATTTTTAATAAAATTGATGTAATATTGGCAACAAAGAGACCAAAACACTGGGGCGTATTCAAAGACGGGTTTACCCAAAACTGACGAACAATCTTTTTGCTGATATAATGATCAACAAATTCTTCGATTCAAAATGTGTTAAGAAATTAGTAATCAGTAAAGAAAATAGTCATCAATAGAATAAACAAACGGAGCTCTTTTAAAGAATGAAAACTTTCTAGACAACTTGCAATGGTGTGCTATTTAAATCGTACCAAAACGACTTGATTGGTTAGATCAGCTTAAATCGCCTGACCAAGCTTAAGACAATTGAAAGAAAGCGCTATTTAATGCCCTGCAACCATATGGTAATGAAGACATTTTACAACAGAGAGTGGATGAGTAGGACATAAGACAAGCTGACGTGTAAGTGATACATGGCAGATGATTTCTAGGTAGCTTTAGAAAATAAGATGAAAATTCCGTTTAAGGTTTAACTTCAGCATTAATAACTAAGGATTGATTCTACCACTAATAATCGTTTTGTTCTCAACTTGTCATTTAGTGTTTACAACAACTCCTAATGCAACCTTCTTAATACTAAAAATAATGTCCACAATGATGTCGTTAAATTTACGTTATCATTGCACAACATATAAATAAGAAAATAGAAGAGGGAAACTTAATCTATAAAAAAGAGAAAATGAACTGAAAGACATTCACCAAAAGAACATTAAAATAGATTGAGATTCGAAGATTTAAGACTATCAACAAACATATATTTGAGCAAAGCAATAATCAAATGACCATCGTGCATGTTGCTAATGCCTTAACTATGGCCCTCTGTCAGAGTGTATACGTTTAAAAGATGGTTGCCGGCAAAGATGGCTGCTGCTCCTGCTGTCAGTGGTGATTTTTATGAATAACTTGAGTTATTTGCAATGACATTTAATGCGTCAAATATATGTACACGTATAAGGGTTAGCTGCGTTGACCCCCCTCTCATTACCTAAACTGTTCGGCAATGTGTGACACCATTTCATCCACTTTTCTTGTGTTTTCACGTCCCTGGAATGTGTCGATGCTTCCACCAAAGGCCAAAGACAAATAAATACAAAATTTATCATTTTTTTTTCTTTTATGCTTTATGTGAAATTGATATCCAGTTAAAGATGTCATTCGTCTGTATTTCTCTACTTGATATCTAGATGACAATATATGAATACGTGTGCATACATGTGTATGTACATACTTTGGGACCTATGATTACGAAACAAATGAAAAGAAAACGAAGAAAATTGTATAAATTATAGATTATTATAGAGTATGGTTGTGCGTGCATGAGCTGGTAAATGTATACATCAGCACTTTACTGATGTGCGTAAACTACATTTGTTATGTGTACAACATAAATCTGTCAATTCCGACTCTTTTTTTTCTTTTTCTCTTACTTTTCGAATTATTTTTTCACGTTTCCTACAAATCTCTGAAGGCATTTAAAAGCGAATACATATGAAAATTTCTGAATGCGTACAACTTTTAACATCAGGGCTGGCCAATCGAGGACGGATTTTGAAAGGTCGCAAATTCAGTTCTTTTCTTTTTTACGAAATTAATGTTATTTGTGTTTGGCGATCTCTTCCTTGATATTAGATACCAAAACGACGGAAAGTTCATTTAAGAAAATATGAAAATGATCCGAGAAGGGATGTATTTTATTCGAGTGCGTAGAATCTTCTAAAGTTCAGGGAAATAAATACATGACATATTATCTACTACTAGCACACAATTGAAAACACACTTATAAGACTAAATGAAGTAATGGCTTTTTGTTCCTTTACCCAGGCCTCCTAAATTTTGTCATTGTCTTTCTTTGTTCTTCATACTTTTGGATTGCATATAGAACTCGTTTCTTCTTTCAGAAGTCTGAACGAGCCTTTCGACTAGAAAAATTTTATTATTGATTAAATTTATATTTTAACTTAATATTTTATATATTTTTGATAAAACTCTATAATGAATGCGCTCTATCACTTGGCTTAATATAGTTATTTGACGAACTTTCAAAATAAGGTTTTACATGGAAAATGGTCGAAAAACTCGTCCGACCCGAACCATTTTCAATAGCTTTGGTCCTTGGCCCAGAACACGCCGGTTTACCAAATTTCATCAGAATATCGCAAAAATTGCGACCTCTAGGCCGACCACAAGAAAACACAGCAGACAGAGGGACAGACACGCTTAGATCAATTTAGAAAGTGATCCTGAAAAGATCGATATAATAAAAGATGGTTATACCTCAAGTCCTTCTTGGTGTTGCATATATTCGCACAAACGTAATACACCCTTCCACCACAAAGGGTAAAGAGTATAAAAATCAGTGCATGCTCGTGGCGTGTAGCGAACTGAATTATATATTTGTATAAATTTGTAAATATTACTTTTCGGCTCTTTTACTGGCAGGAAATAAATCTTTTTATTAAAATTTTCGCAAGTCTTCATATTCTTGAACGGAGTCCGCTGTGGAAGATGGATTTATAAAAGCAATAAGTTCGGGCGTTATGCGTTCGTTGCAAATAAACGCTTCCATGTAAACAATCGAAAATTTCCTAACTTGACAAGGATCGGTCTTTCACTCTCTGCTAAAATTAGTGAAATTTAAAAGAATCGCTTGCGTTTGGTTGAGCTATTGTGGCACAGCGGAGGACAATGTCTGTCAATTTTATATAAAAATTATGATCCTGAAAAGTAGATTATCCTTGATTTATAGCCTCATCATTTTGTTGCCTTTTGTAGCAAAGAAAAAAAAACAAAAAAGAATTGAAACAAATCTACAGCACACAAAAAGTAAAATTCGTGTGACTTGTGCATACATACATATTCTAAGATTTATAGCTAGTGCGTCATGTGTGTTACTCAGCCAATTCAATTTTACCAATCATACGTCCGCAACGCGCCCCTTTCTACGTCTGTTGCAGCATACTTTTCCCAACGAAACCTATAAAAATTCTTGACAATGTACAAATACACGCATACAAGGCTACACATACATGTACCTTCCGTTGTGATTTATATAAACAACTTTTGAATTTTCTTCGTAAATTTTGGTAAAGAAAATCAAGTCGATTAGATGATGCCATTGTTCTTATGTCACCTTCATCGTCACGTTAAACCTCTGATAAGGATTCTGTCAAATAATTTACGGAAAAACACAACAAAAAAACACACTTTAGTTAGATTTTAATGTATAAACGTACATTTTTAGATACATAAGTAGACATGTGTATGTGAATTTGTGAATTTACATAAATTGTTATTTTTTTCGTTTCTTCATATTCAATAGAATTCCAGAATCCAGTCCAGAAACTTATGAGTTTCTCAGCGATCCTCGAGCCGTTCATACGGATGCGCGTGTACAAAAGACCTCATAGGCCGCGCAAATAATTCTCAGTAGAACTTACAGAAACCGGAAACTACGGAAACCGCCATTTCATCGAATAATCGCCTGCCAAAAAACTGAACAGTTATACCGAGTGCTTTGTTTATTCCTTTCCGCCTTTTACATGCCATTAAGAGAACAGTCTCTTACGTAACCGGGCAATAGTACCAAAGGATGTCAGAGAAACGATGTAGAAACCCTTGACACGGCTGTTGGCAACAGACGCGTATAATTACACAAACGCAATTATCATGGAGTGGGTGTCCCGCTATGGTATTTCTTATGGGGCGAGAGATATACTTATCGAAGCGGAATAAAATTCTTTTCGAAATTCCATTATTTGATAGGTAAAAAATTCAGCTTACCATTTACGAAGTGCCAGACTGAGGGAAACGAAATGGGTGAACTGATGGTTTACTTATGCGGGCTTACATAAGAGAACTGTGAACGTAGAGCAACGGTCTTGTGCAAAAAATAAAATTTCCGCTTCGGGTAAATAGCATATATACACTGGAAGCCACCTCAAATCATCTTTCAGAATATATTTTTTAGTTTTTATTGACCTAATGAACGCTTGAATTCCTTGAGAATAAATAAAAAAATTGAATTAATTGAAAAAAACTTTTCTCGAAATATAGGGTTTTCCACACGCGCTTAAGAAGGAGTGCCTATGGCAAATGAGTAACTGTAGGGAAATTTCAGACTCGGTAACCTCTAACTGCGCCAATGTATTCACTGATTCCTTTATGAAGTCTTTATGTTCACTTTAAAGGGTTCACAAACATAAATATGTCTGTGTAGCAATCAATAGAGGGTAAGAGAAATTAAATGATGAGGAATTCAATGAATTCAATGAATTCAGTCATTGAATTATACACTTTCTTGGCAACACGTAAAGTGTAAAACGTGCGATTTTATCTTTGCCCTACACCCCAAAAACCTTCACTTTCACTCAGAAGATTATCGAAGGACAAGGATGAGAAAGAGTACATAAACATGGACGGGTGCTGGCAGATTCCACGCTAATGGAAAGAATTTAAAAAAATGAAATTAAACTAATAGCGCATTTAAAAACTTTAAACACCAATTTTTGAAACCCAACGAGGCAAAACAGTCCATCCGGAAATCTCTGCAATTTTTAATCTGTAAACTTTCAATTATTACTATAACTTGAAAGAACATTTTGTAGACAACTATATGGGCGTGTTTTGAGAGTTTAAAATTCTTTATTAACAAAAAAAAATTTTTCGATTTTCTTTCGTCGAAAATTGGAATTTTTTAAGTATAAAAATAAATTGGCGGCATTTCTAAATTAAACTCACAAAATCGAGAACTACATTATATCGCTTTACAACCAAAAAACGCCAGTTTTCAGGCATTAATGTCATCATGTTCGTCACATATATCGAGTGCCGAATGAATTCCTTTCGATGTTTTTAGAACTTGAACCTATGAACCTTTTTACCACGTTGTTGAAAGTTCTAAACTCTACCTTGGAACCGAGATTCCTAATTCAACTGGTATCTTGGATTGGTGCTGTCGCAATCCTAAAGAACTCCTTGCAACTTCTTCTATGGGATCAAGAATTAACGAAAATCATTAATTCCGAAGCGAGATTTATCCTACCTAGGAATAATAAAAAAAAAGAGTGGTTTCTGAAGCTGCGATTGCTTGTGTCTCACATTTAATTGTAGAGGATTAATCTGGATTTTTATAGCACTACGGTATAACTTACCCGCAACCATTAAAGGATAGTTTTTTCTTTATAGCCAACAACAAACATGTTGATGGTAAAAAAAAGAAACGGAAAACAGGTATTGCTCTCAAAAAATAAACCTCTTGAATCCATAAATTAAAAATTTTAATTAATTTACTCTGTGTATTCGATCAACCATCAAGAATTTTTAATCTTTCATCAACTTTCTCTCTCTTTTTAACCTTTTCAACAACTTTCCTAAGAATTTTAATAATCTCCGGTTTTGATCTTCTTCCCGAGGCCATGACCTTACAAGCCAGAGATCTGTGATTTACATAAAATTTTAAAAATTTATAAACAACACGAGGTTCCATTAAATACCCTATACTAGTTCGCTTAATACAGTTATTCATATAACTGTTATCTTTGCAAATAAGTAGTTATATGGGAAGTGGTCGAAAAAAAAAACACACACACACACACGACTGAAACGTTTTCAATAGCGTCCGTGTATGAACCAAGACAAATCCTTGTAGAAGATTTCAGCAAAATATATTAAAAATGCCGACCTACGGGGTGAAAACAAGGCGGACAGGCGGACAGATAAGCTTAGACGGAGCTCAAAAAAGATTCTGAAACAATCGGCATTGTGTGAATCTATCTCATGGTCTTCTGGATGTTGCATGTATCCGCATGGACTTAAAGCACTCCCGTACCATAATTGATGTAAGCCATAAAAACCAGCTATTAATTTGAAATTTATTTTTAAAGATTCATTTCATGTTATCGTCAACAATAGAAACTTTAAAATGATTTTCTGAAACAGGGTGTGTCCGTCTATCCTTTTCCTTCTTTTCCTTCTTGTCTTCAATTGTAGATGAAGGCATAGGTCATTCATTGAATCAAATCAGTTTGCTGATCAGCGCGTATGTAAGTGAAAGAATTCGATAGAGTAACAATCAAATAGGTTTAATTTTTGGCATTTTGCAAGGACAATTGACGCGCAGGTATTAATGTCCACATGAGGAGCTTACTCAGTAGTAGACATAATTGAAGTAGGCCTACCTTGGCATATGCCTTGAATAGGGAGTGTGAAAACAAATGCAAAGCGACGTACGTACGGATCTAAGCCTTTTATAAATTATACATTTGAAAGCAATGCAAATTGCTTTGATCAGGCCACTAATAGTAATATAAAACAATAGTAATGGTTCTGATGTGCATTCTTAAACCAAACAATCGGAATATTGGAAAGTTAAGTATCACGATCGAAGATTGATTTTTACTCTTCATATTTGAAATTAATGCTTCTCTTTAAGAAGATTCATCGGATTCCATAAACAACAATCAATCGCATCCTGTTATTGAGAAGCAAAACGAGGAACATGGAAAATTTTAAAATTAATAGGAAAAATCTGAAAAGGCATTCATTTCCTTTATTCAAGTGATACGAAAATGCAAGCAAGCAAGCAAGTTGCGTAACTTGTAGTGGGAAACCTAAGCAATAACAATAAAATACTTAAGACGATCTTTAAAAATTAATTGGTCGCTTATTAGAAAATAATTAATCACTAGTTTTAGGATCTACTTTGTATCTGTACGGATTGTATTGATAATGAAGATCTGAGAATCTCTAAAGTGGTTTGTTTTCGTTTTTACGTGAGTGGTGTTCATCTTTATTTATTCGTGCACGTAGCTTCATTCAATGAAGATGTGCACTCTTGAGTACCTGCTACGTTGTGTCCGCCATCAACTTTCTACCATCTCTTTGACATTTCAATTATTCACTTTATACAAACTACGTTGTTTAACATTCTTTAAAAGAAAAAAGGAAAAACCCTGGATTTCATACTTCAATCTCTCTAACTCCATCTCTTTTCCACTTTATATTCATACACTTAAACGTTCATTGCCTTAAAGAAGTAGAAGGAGAAGAGTTTGGGAGTAAACACAATGAAATCTATGATTAATTGAACAATTGTTGGTTTTTAACTTTAACTTTATCACTTTTAATAGGAAAGACCTTTACTTAAACAAGACGTTACTTATCATTTCTTTACTACGCGTTTGTGAACCTCTTAAGTTGAGCGGAGACAATGTGTTACTAAAATTATCACACCGTTTGCGACATTCATGAAAAGGACTTATTCACACTGAGCTTAAAATGTTGGATCGTGGAAGTAGTCCAAGTATTTGGTCGAAATGTCTTCTACCTATTCTGGATTTCTATGATCGTGCAAATTATGATGGGAAACTAAACGTAGACATGCTATTATATGAAGAAATACCGGCAAATAATTCCTTACCTACAGAAGATGTTCATCTAAGTCTTTAGATAAACGTCTTGATATTTCGCTTTATTGCTCAGATTATTTAAAATATTATAACTGGCAGTTGACAGTCCCAGCAATTAGTGAAACAAGATGCAGTTATTCGGGCGAAGGGTATTAACATGTCATCTAACTAGCATGGCGTTCTCGTTTTTCTGCCTCATATGATTAAGCACTTATAAGCATATATGTGTTTTATATATTTTTTTTAATATTTATTAATACTCGTAATGCAATTACATTTTAAAAAATTACACTTGACATTTTTCTATTTGTCTTGTGATTTATCTTAAAATTTTTTCTTGTACAACAAGTCCTCTATGTGCTTACAGAGACACCAATTCCTACAAGCACACTAGCGGTAGTTCTCTCATTCATTTGATTTCCACGTAACGACCTGTTTGTTGTTTTTTCTTTAGTTTATGTTAACGATTTGTTTCCATTTTTTCCACCACAATATAGTGCGTGCTTAACGTCTTTGCTGTTTTTTTGATATTGTAAAGATCTCTATTGTCTCCATTTCCAAGTTACTTATTTGTTGCTATGGATATACAGAAGATCACCATAGTTTAAGATTATTTCATTTGTAGAAATCTGTCTCGCGTTTTTTTTTTTTTTTTTTTCTGTGAATGTGTTAGTCACATTAGATAGTATTGCGCGAAATTCGAAAAAAAATATTACAAAAAATGTAGGTATTATTCCTTATGCAAAATCTCCGCAGACGACTAAGACAACACTTGCATATGTTACGATCATGTTGACTAAGGGTCCAGAAAGTAGCTCTATATAATAAAAAATGCCTTTGGCGATTAAGTAAAACCAGTTATATGCTAACTTCTAGCAAAACATTGTAATATATATATACATCTAATATACAAGATAAGTCCACTTTTGAAAAAAATGAATAAAAATATAATTATTGATCAAATTTAATGCGATTTTTTTACCTGCAAACAATTTATAATCAAAAACAATTCAGATTCCCTCACATTTGGGAAATGGAACTTTTAGCTATAAACGGTAGTTTAAATATCTTCAGTTCGAGAAGGGTGCAGGTCCCTCTCATTCAAATAAAACTCTACTACTTTCTTTAAAGCTGCCACCAAGATTTCTGCGATATCTGGAAATGGTCAATTAATCGAACCTATTTAGTTCCTCGTCTCAGTCGGTCCATTATTTGAAATGACTTACGTTAAATTAAAAGTAGGCAGAGCTTCTATCCTTCCCTTTCATCTTTTAAAGTCAGAGTAGGCAAGCATGTGCATCTTACACAGCAAGAAGAACGATAACAAACAAAGAAATCAATAATGGTACTTTTACAGTGCTCTAGAAAAACGAAAACAAATCAAAAGATAAGGCTAAGAGAAAAGCAAAACAGTAAAAATGAATCTACAACTTTAAACAATTTGATTGACAGAACAATAGAAAAAGGGGTGGAATTTACCATAAAGAGATGAGATGAAAAAGTAACATAAAAAGGAAGTCTACGCCGTTTAGGTTGCATTCATAATACCCTACAGTAATTGTAGACTTATGCAAGAGAAAATCGGGTAAAAATGTAGTATAAATGTGTCTATGTTTAATTCAAATCCAGGGCGAGATATGTTCCATCAAAACTTCTCCGCATCCCCGCTCACATGAACACGTTATTGCGTTATTTACTTTACTTTACAAAAGCCATACGCACGCTCTATACTTTTACCTTGAACTTCATCAAGATAAAGGTAAATTTTTCATTTTTTGTTTCTCTTGTTATTCGTCTCAAATGCAAGGAAGTTTCAAAAGAAGTTTACTTTTAGTGTTCTCTTAGGCTTATTACAGTAAAACATTTGTGCCGCACAAATAAATGGATAGACTTAGTTTATCTTCTGTTTTTAGGGAGAGCGTAAGTCCAAGCCCACAACGTATATGCTCAGCAACAAATAAAATTAACAATGCCATTCCTAAATATGCTTGCCTATAAAATACGATATTGTTGCCATAGCAAACAACCACAACTATAAGGACAATGGTCAAAATGATTTGCATTTTGAGTCAATAACGCAACCATGGTTATATATAGCAAAACCCGAAGAACACGTATAACATAAAAATTGATGGATTCTCAAGCATGGGAAACATGCACACTTACAAATACATGAACCGACCATACCGACATGAATTTATGGCATTAAAAGAAAAACATTGCTTTCTCATTCCCGTATATGCGAGTTGTTGCAACATGTCCATGAATGGTAAAGCAAAACGAATAAGAAACCCAAAGCAACCTTCTTGTGTATAAATACATACATGCAGTACATGCCCGCATACATGCATTGAGCTGTCAAGTCATGCCTCATGCCTCACATCAAAATGCCAGTTGATGGAATCGTTTGCCGGGCGCATTCATTGTTTGCATTCAAGTGTTCTTTGTATACTTCTAAATATCTGAGTGAATGTGTTTGTGCATTCTGAATAAGAGTTCTCTAGATGCGTTTATAGTACGAAAAAAGTAAGACATACGAGCAACCAATCAGGCTGCTTGCTCTTCTTCCACTTGTCATGACATAAAAGGATTTTTACTAGCGTTTTACTTATTCGTTCATATCTACACGCAGTCTTGTTTTGAATCCGTTCAAAATGGCAGAAATCATTTATGTCGACAATTTTGGGTGTAAGTTGAACGACTCTAATCTTAGCAAAAAAAAAAAAAATGTAAAAGTAATTGTTTAGTTAAAAACATTTCAAACGAAACTGTCAATTGAGTTTTCAAGAAAAAGGGAGACGTGGGAGCGCGGAAAATATCAATTACACTCAATATTTATATATATATTAAAAATAAAGTTCGCCAGGCGGCTACTATTCCTCTTGACGGCGACCACCTAAAATGAAACAAACAAATTAGAACGTTCCAGCGATTGTTGTGTCGCAAATTTGTCGTAAGGGCATATTTCTTCGACTTTTATCGAAATACAATATATTCTTGTTTAAAATAGCGCAGGATAAATGGTCGTGAAAGGGTTCGTCCTAGGGTAAAACCATACTGTTAAGTTCTCCAAAATATCTCGAAAGTTCTGGCCTATAAATGGAAGCCAAAAACACGCAAACAGCCATCAAACGGACAGAGATATACAAGTTTTAGTCAATTCAGAAGGTGACGATTAGCTTAATGAGACTAATCTCAAGTCCTAATAAGTGTCGCATGCATCGGCAGGAAGTTAATATATTCCTACTGCAAGTGATGTAGGACGTAAAAATTATATTTGAATTAAAAACAAGTGAAAACACTACAGTGGGACACGGGCTACCATTAAATACCTTACACCGCTCCACTTAATACAAACGTTCATATTCAAAATAAGGCGTTACATGGTAAGTGATCGACAAAGTAGCCGGATCCGAACCATTTGCCGTGCGTTCGTTCTTGGAAACGAACGGAAATGAATCGAATCTCATGAAAATATCTGAAATATTACGGCCTGTAGGTTGAACACAAGAAAACGGGAAAACGGGATAGACGGTCAGACAAGCTTAGATCAATTTAGAAAGTGATTCGAAATGATCAGTATAAAAAAGGTGGGTCTGTCTCAAGTCCTTGTCGCCGGTGCATGCATCTGCACGGAGCAAGAAATTTTTATTTCTTGCCAATAGCTTGCTCACGATATTTTATTGAAAGAAAAACTGGAGATTTATCTTTATTTGATGTACATCACATCGCATGTATCGTACATTGTATACATTTCGAATCAAATTTGTACACTAGTTGGCAGTACTTTGGGAGCTAAATGATGAGATGGGAGCTAAAAAACGAGATAATGCTTGATTTGAGATGATTAGATCTCTCCAATGACTTCTAAACGATATTTGATTGTGAAGCCGAGGGGATATTTATTCCCCCAATGTGTCCTTCGTATAGACACCTCATACTACTTTGCCTTGTACAGTTATTCACCAAGTTTGGAAATAATACTTCAAGAATTACACATTACTCGCATGCAAAGACGTAATTTCCATGAAACCCCGCATATTGAAGTACGCCCAGAATATCGCATCACGTGGACCATATTTACCAAATATAATTCATTTTTAGAAAATTTTATTATTTTTCAGTTTCTTTCGGAAAAAACTAGACATTAGAAAAAAGGGATCGATTCGAACCATTTTCAATAGCGTACGTCATTGAGCCATAACACGCCAGTATACCAAATTTCATCAAAATATCCAAAAATTGCGAGCTACAGATTGGACACCAAAATATATGGACAGACATCAGATAAAAAGACGGACAGACGAACAAACAAGCGTAGATCGGCATAATAAAAGTATCCTATGCCCTTGTGGGTGTTACGTACCCTTGCACAAATTTAATACACCCTATGCCACGAGTGAAGTAATAAAGAAAAGTAATTTAATAATTAGTTTTCTTAAAGAAAGTTTTTCGTCAATTCGTGCATGTCCGGAATGGAGGAAGCGGAAGACCCAGAAAGCAACTTCAGATCCCCGTCTGTCCATCTGTCTATCTTAGCAAATGTCTTTGGTGAATGTTCCATTGAACACAAAAACCGATATGTCGGCCTGAAACGTTTGACAAAAGCAGTTCCTGCGCAAGCTGATATTGAAAACAAGCGAATCCGTTTAAAGGAAACGCCTGCAGTAAAACGGTAATGTTCAGAAGCAAAACAAATTGCGTTTCTTCCTCATTAGTTATAAGCTTACACAGACGCAACTGCGTAATTTAGAGATGATTCTACAATGTCTGAATATGAATGAGAAAGGCTCACAAATACGTATGACTTCTTGTATGATAATTTCCCAGAGTATTGTGTAAAAAATTGCATATAAAACATTTTAAATAACTAAACACTAGAGCCGGTAGGTTCAGTTATTAGTGATCATCCTACTTTCTAGAACTTATTGCTTTGCTTTAAATAAATTATAATATTGAAATAATAATATTTTTAAGAAGTAATACGTTTTCAGAATATTTTAATCGTCAGATCACCTTTACTCCATTCCATTGTATTCATCGTTACACCTGCAGATAGGCTCCAACAGCTTAAGATCCGTTTGCAAGTGATTGTATAATTTATTTACGCGCTGGACGTGTGAGTTAGCGCATCTTCTTAAAATGATTTACCACATAGCTCTAGAGCTTATCTGATACTAAATGATGTTCAATCAATAATTGAAAAGTTCGCATGGGAAAAAACTTGCGGGCCTACCACCAACTCACCAACTATTGTGAAAATGCGCGGGTTTTTATAAAATGTATGTTTTATCGAAAATTGCTTGGTGTTCGCATTGCACTAATCACTTTTTTTTATAAAACTTTAATAATTTTGTAATGTATATTCTAGGGATTTCGAAATGTCGAAGAATTAAGAGATGAAGTTTCAATTGCGTTATTTGACTTGCGTCATTTATGCGTTAAAATTTACTATAATTAAATTAGATTTAAACCTCATTCCTTTTGGTGCTGAATGCAAAAGTTTTTCTCTTTGATGGACATAGACAGGATCAACAGGCATTAATCTATATTGCAATAGTGTCGTCTTCATTTTTAAAAGAGCAGTTTCGTTTTCCTTGCTTGGAACCTCCATGCAAGGTTTCATAACAAAAGTAGATAAACTACTTTGGTCATTGTTGGCTTTCGATACAATGTGCAAACTATCGCTAAACAAAAAAAATTTAGAGCGAACGTTAAAATATCAAAACAAGTAAGAAAATTGTATTCGGCCGCTATCGAGCCTTGTACATCCATCACTGATAAATGCTGATCAATACCTTCCAGAATTTATATGGTCTCTGAAGCTTCTGGGTGCTACGAACGTTTTAATCAAAAACACAAAGTTTTAGTATTTTATAATATTGAGTAAGCTTTGGTCGATTTTTTCTCTTTTGCACAGGTGCACCCATGGAATACGAATGCAAACTTTTATCGTTGTATCTGGTGTGGGGACAGACAGAGAAGCTTAAAGCACTTTAGAATTTCGTGCTGTACAAGAGTATGTTATATACTTTATACACCATTCTCTGAGGCTATTTTCTGGGTGTTGCAAACATCTCGACAAAATCCATTATTCCCCATTTTTCAGCGACGGGTATATAAAGATTGTCAAAAAAAAATATGAAACTGCAAAAAGAAAATCGTACACAAGAACACTCTAGAAGCAATAGTAACAAAATAGAATCAATAAATAAACAAAAGGATCTCAGCTCTAATCAATAAATAAACGCCTCCATTCTTCTCAGGTAAAGTACCTTATGTTCACAGCAAGCCTGTTCTAGTACAACGGGCTGACTACTTCAGAAGAAGAACAACAACAATAAAGCATTGTTCACGCCTTTTTATGTTCGAAATCCCGTCAAGAGATGCAAATTGTTTAAACCTTCTTCTAAATTTCCCTTCGAGGAAAATTTTTGATATGCGATTTAATTTATAGAGATTCGATTCTATCGTGTTGATGAAGCTTCAAGGCGTATCAATAGATTGCTTATGGAATCGTTGACAGCAAAAAAAGCGAGACTACCTTCAGAAAATAATCATAAAAATTTTCAAAACATGTTATGAAAAGAAAGCAAACAAGATTACACACATTAACCAATCGTTAGATGTAAGTGTGCATGCTCAAGTACCTAGGATCTGCTTTTAATAATTCTATCCAAACTACTGCACAAAGTAATTTTCCAAAAGAAAATCAATACGAAACGAGAGCGAATGAATTTCCTGCCGAGTTCTTAGGTTTAACTAACCAAACTAAGCAATATATATAGAATATGTGTAAGTGCACAACACAAATACAAACGCGAGCAACCATAGTGGAAAAAAATGAAAACTAAAAAGAAAAAAGAAATTAACTTTAACAATAACAATATGAAGAAAAGAAAGAACTAAACTAGAAATCTTAACGGTCGGGGTCTCTCATCTATTTCGATGGCAATAATTCAAAAAATGAAGACGGCTCGATAGTCATAAATCTGTCAAAAATCCATTTCTAGCATTACTTATGGGTTGGCGTTTCCTTTTCTTATTATTGCGTGTGTGTGTGTGTGTGTGTGTGTGTGTGTGTATGTGTGCGTGTGTGTAATTGTATCTATAAAATATATAAAACTATTCCCTCATATAAATGTACGTCTACGTGCCTAAGTATATGTGCCATGAAGTAGCGGCGAAACCAAAGAGAAGAATACTATGTTTAAAGAACATAAGATTTCTGTTACGATAATATCGTAATGGTGTTGGTGGCAAATCTTAATGAAAATGGTGATGATGACGACGGAATAAATGACAGCAACAATAAAAGGAAAAAATCCTCCCTCCATTCTTTAGTTTTTTTTCTTAATTTTTAAAGTAAAATCATAAAAACTTTCGAGAAACAAAAAAAACTATAAATATTCTATTTTCCTAAAACGATTATAAATATCAATGATCTGATAATTAATTATAAATATTGTAAACTAATTGCTAGTAAAGTATTGTAAACATTTTTACTTATACAGGCTCAAATCTCATAGGTAGCCGAATAGTCACCGCAGTTCATAAAGCAATGTAAATAACTGATTAGTTGTACAAGTAGAGGCCTAAGCGCGTAGGTCTCTAACCAGTGCTACCAATCAATATCTAGCTGCGCGGAATAAAAATTGAACCAAAACCTGGAAGAGTCAAAGTGAGCTGATTAGGTTGGAATGGGCCAATTACCGTTCGGCATTGTGGTTGTTTTCGTCCAATGTATAATCAGCAACCGAATGGACTGGGGCGCTCAGGAAAATTTACTTCAATTTTCGGGCCAGCAATGTAAATTTGTAGAAACCTCGCTAAGAGTATAATATGTTGAGCCAATAGCTCTCTAGCAAAATATTGCAAAAGAAAAAAATAATAGAATTTATAAGTTGGGCAGATTACATCTGACAAAAAGCTTTTATAAGTCCCTTTCCACATAGGTTTTTCTACTATAATTTAAAGGCTACATGAACTTATTCTTTAAGCTGCGTACAAATGCCTTTACCATAGTTGAACTGGGACTTTCAAAATTTTTTGCACAAAAGCTTTATAAAAGCCATTACTTCGTCTACCTATCTACAACAAAGTAGGGTGTTAAGTGATCTGTGTTCAAGCCTACTCTACAGCATTATCCCTTATTTTATATTAATTTCATATTTTGAAAATTTTTACTCTTAAACTCAATTCGTATCATTTGATTTTATGACGAATACCAGACCTTCGCAGCCACCATCCAATAGCACTTAACTCAACTCATTTCAACTCTTATACGCAATCGTTTCAGTCAATTAGTGCTGTCATAATTCATTCTTCGACAATTCTTTAGTGGTTGCTTGTTCGGTTTTTCATTTTTGTACATTTCTCGATCTCTTTGCTTTGCTATTTCTGTTCATGTTTCCTTTTTTTAAAAATTTCTTCTCAGATTTTCTTTTGCTGCCCTGTTGTTGTTATTGTACATAATTTTATAATTTATGATCTCACATATGATGATTTCCAGAAATTTGAACAATTTTCTGTTTTTCTTTTTGTCGACTATTGGAGAACAAAGACGAGAACAAAAATTAGAAAAGTGTGGAGAATCGTAGGAAAATTTATTACTTTTACTCGGAATTATCTCTATTAGAAGTATCGACTGTTTTTTTTCTTTTTGTGTTTAAATTCAGGCCTTTAGCGAGGAGAATTCAATAACGAATGAACTTTTTTAGTTTAGTAAATAATGCAGTGGCGTTCATATAGTGTGCGTGTGTGTGTGTGTGTATTTTATGTGTCCATGACTTATGTTAATTTAACTTTCAAGACCACGAGTCTTACGAGTCCATCGGCCCATAAATAAAGTTCATTCATTCATAGATTTAAAGCAACATTGAACAATAAATTTTTAATACTAATTTTAATTTTAAAAAATAGTCTACGACAGGGAACAAAGTCTCTCAGGATGGGGTTTATTGTTCCGCTCATCTACGCTTAAATATCCGTTGTGCTGGGTCGTCAAGGATGAAATTTTGTAGATAAGTAGATAAGCGTAATTTTATATAGTAAGCAGCTAATCTATTATCTTGGAATGTCATCCTTGACAACCCAATATCTTCTTCTATCACTATTCAATATTAACTGCAAGTAACAATTCAGGTAAATACGTACATTGCAAAATGTACAAAACAAATGCTTTGCGCTGGAAATTGTTTTGCTTGTTTTTCAAAATATTCTCTTTGATGATCGACACTGAACTGAAGACAACAATCAGTTCTCCCTTCCCTCCCAATCTTACTACGTTTTTTGTTGCGAATCATACTACGATGTGATTCTTACTCACCTATGAGCATCTCAGCAATAACTAAAACGTCATTGTCTATGCTTGCAGTTTCAAATCAATGTCTCTTCTGGATGAATCCGATTAGATAAAAATAGTGAAAATGCGTTACATACTGGATCTTTTATTCAGAAATTATTATTTATTTATTTAAGTGTCATATCATACATATGTTGTGTTTTCCCGTTAAGAGACAATAGCTTCCATTGATTTCCTCACCTTGTGGTAACATTTACTTATTATCTTTTTGCGTGGATTGCAGGTTAAATATGTAATAAATGTCCAATGAAATGTAAAATAATCAAAAGGACGACGTTCAAAATTCAGAAGTGGCTTAAAATCTCCTTGTTACAAGATTAAGAATATGACCCATGCTTTCCTCGCGAAAATATTTATTCTCTCAGACTTTAACTGATGTCAGTCAATCGCTCAATACTTTATATATAAGAGCCCACATGCCAGTTAAAGTTGATCGAGAAAGCACTTCGTTGCCATGTTTATTTCAGGCAATGGAGAATAATTTTTCGCAGCTCGTCTCTTCCTCCGCTCTCTCCTTCTCACAAGTTACGGTCTTTTTACACCTTGAGATTAGTTTAGAAAATCTTTGTAATAATTTTCGACTTCTCGTCGAATTCAAATTCAAAGCTCGTTAGCTGAGAGAAAGTTGAAAATGCTGCTCGTATTAATGGTGTTTTGAGACGCTCGTCCTTTATAGGGAATTCAATAGAGTTTTTGTCAAAATCTGAAAAATTCAAGTAGGGAAGCATAGGTTTAGTGTCGTTTGAATTACAAGCGTATGAGTTAAAAAAAATTGTCAAGCTTTATGACGAAAACAATGGGCCGCACTTTATTATTGGAAGTACAAATAAATTTAGTCCGTTGTCTGAGAGAGAAAACATGATGAAAAGTGGATTCGGTACGATATCTAAAGCCCTTTTTCGAGAGAGGGCGAAAGGCAAACTCATCGACAATAGGGCTGAATATCCTCATTGACCTCATTGCTTCGTTGGGTCTATCAGTTGGCAGTTAAGGCAATTGGGTGTAATAAGCCAAAAATCATGATATCGCGAGTTTTACGCATGAAAAGATTCAACCCCTTTTAACAAAACCCTCTCAGAATATGTTTACGGTTCTAATCTGAAATGTCTCCCTATTAGTACGGGTTTCAATGTATTACTTACTGCGTGTTCCAACGGTGCTTTCATTTTACGACGACGATATCCAAGAGTGGTTCTTTTGGGAATAGCTTTAAACGACCAGACATTTCTTTGTGGTATCCTGTCTGGTGAAAAAAGAGTAGCCAGCGAGTAACACTATTCTAATTACTCTGTTTATTCTCCTTGTTTTGAAAGAAACGCATTTTTAACCCTAAAGAAAAAAAAACGGACCGAACTAGTTTTCATTCCCAACATCGTCAGAGCAATTGTCTTATCGTAATCACATCAACTCGACTCAAGAACAACTCAAAAAAAAAAGAAGAAAAGAAAAAACCAGTCACTCACACCAAGGTGAAGGAATGCGTGCTACACTCGCTTGAAGGCTTAAAGTTCTGGTTGAGCAAAAATGCTAATCAACTTGGATTATCATTGATCGAATTAAATCAATTTTCGCCGTTTGCAGAGTTTGGCATTTTTTAAATGAGTTCATCACTTTTTTAACGACTTTTCATTAGAATTGTCTAGAGGCAATCCCTGGAATGGAAACATTTTTCCATTTAAACGTGCTAGTCCTTGCACTGATCTGACCGAAAGGAGCAGTAAATATGTTAAAGGTGATTAGAAATTCTAATTTTCTTAGGATAAACAATTGAAGGCAACTACTGCAAACTTTTGAAAATCTATTCAACACATACAAACACACGTAAGAGAAAAGGGAAACTGCTTACAATGAATAAATTTTGATTAAAACTTTGTTTTATAAGACAAACGAACGCGCATTAGTGTAGTTTCTTGGATAGACATGCACGCACATTGCAATAGAACTCCAAGGAAGCATGAAACATCGGTTTTGCTTATAAGTTGACTATAGAGAATGAATCACCTTTAAAAAGGCGAAAGAAAGCAAAGCAAACATAACTAAATCAGCAAAGATTGGAAGAAAAAATAACGACAAAAACCAAACCAAAAATGGATGAAACTGGCATTTAAAACAAGTTCAGATGCAAAACAATGGATCATTATCCAGATGCAGATGCAGTTGAAAAGATATGTTTGCCAAGACCAAGCATCTTAATGTATGTATTTATATATATATATATATGTATATATATATATATATATATACGTATGTACGTATGTATGTATTGAAGCGTTTCTTTGGCTGGTGATATTGAAAATTCATTCAAATCGCCATATCGAACAATAAACAAAATCAAAAAAAGGACCAAAAAGAGCTACAACAACCACATCAGCATATTCCCATAGGTTACAGTATGTAATGTGGTCGATGGGTGATGTGAGCGATACAGACAAAACGATACGATATGCCAAACATTCTGAATGCGATATAATATTCTCCTCTGTTGTGTGTCTTTTCTACAGTTTTTTGCTTAATACTGTCACACACAAACAAACACACACACACACGCGCATATACAGACACACTGGTAGATATTACTTGATCTGCATTGCAAAGAAGAAAAAACTAAGCTCAACGATAAGTTTGTAATGATTGTGTACGTTTGTCGATTGTTATGTATGTGTGTTATGTTATAGCTGCTGTTAGTGGCTGGTGCTGTTACTGCTGATGTTGTTGATGCCGTAGTCGCTTATTGATTACATTCCTGCAGGCTTCTCTTTTTTATTATTGTAGTTCATATATTTGTTGCTTCGATCGAAAGGGTATAATAGTGCAACATTGGAAAGACAGTTGCCAGCACCATAAGACATGCGATGTGCCTCGAATTGTTGTAGAGATGCAAGATTTCCTTCTTTTTTTTTTTTTTTACAAACCTTCATCCATACATAGCAATGATTGTTGACTGCTGCTGCTGCTGCTGCTGCTGCTGCTGCATGGCTATCCTCCGCTCTTCTTTTGTTATTTTGTGTCTGATATGCTATGCCAACCTAGTTGATCGCCATGCTAAAGCATCATTTCTATGCCAACTGCACTAAAATTTGCTAGAAAGAGGTGAAAGAGGTAAAAATGATCTCTATACTATGTTCCAAGTTCCTAGACGAACTACCGAGAAACGTTTGGGCATTTTGAACAACAAGTACTAAAAAGCGCGAGCAATATGAAATTCAATACTTTTCTAAAGACAGTTTACATGTGCCATATAGTACAAACATTCTTACCTACACAAATGCAAATGCACATTCACATACGCATATATATATATATGTGCATATGTATGTGAGTAGATTCACATACGCAAGACCTATAAGTAAAATAAACGTTTAGTGTAAGCCAAGGATTTGCACCTAAATTATCTACATAGCCGTAGAACAGTTTTGCTGAGGTCAAAAGCGTACACCATGCACTTTTAAGCTCTGGTCTATTATTTTAATTATTATAGTTTCGAGTGTGAAATAACTCAACAACGTTTGGAACAAGTCCAGCTGTTCTTAAGTGGACTTAATTTGGGCGTTAAGTGGGACGGATTAACAAAGACATAATGGCCGCGGGAAACACTATTTTTTATTTATTAATTGATTATACTCAGCAAAGCTCCAAAAAGCAATTAACTCCATCCAAATAACATTCGATTCTACCATCTCTTGTTCACAGAGTCTTTCTTTTGACAGAGTCAAGTTTTAACATAACTCAAGCCCAAATTCTATGAATACATTTTTATTACTTCAGAACAACAAGTTATGCAGGCAACGAAAGGTGGACTGCGAAGATTTGATGTATTGCTGAAAAGGAGCCTTATTTCTTCTTTTTTCCTTTTTTCTGTACAAGGACCACACACAATACAGGATGTAGTTTAAGAATTGACAGAAAGTTGGAATGCAAAAATCTTGTAGAGGGAGGACAGTCTCTGTTTGCACTAACATCCACGCCTTGACAAATCTCTCAATATTTGTTACTGGCGTCAAAGATTTCTTTACTTTCAACCTTAATTTCTAAGAAGTTGCTATACCAAGACCAGCGTTGTTACATCGCAAACACAAAAAGAGCATTGTTATGTGTTAACTAAAGACTTTATTTGGTAAACCAAA
Source organism: Glossina pallidipes (assembly GCA_000688715.1). Lineage (NCBI taxonomy): Eukaryota > Metazoa > Arthropoda > Insecta > Diptera > Glossinidae > Glossina > Glossina pallidipes. The sequence continues at coordinate 56,756 of JMRQ01002108.1, read as the reverse complement.
AATCGTGATTGCAATGGCGACACTGAATATGAACTTCTAAGATTTCCAGTAAAAAGGCGTTTATGTTAATCTTATCTCAAAGTTTTTATTACGTCGGTGATGATATTGGTTTACTTATTAATTTAATCTTGCTAGTTGCAAAGCATATTTAACGGTGCAAATGAGCTTAACAAAAATTAATAGAGAAAACTACATCATAAAGAAGGCAGATATGATAAAGTCAGCTGGTCTTCAAACCAATCCTTGCATATTTATTTACTTTAAATGTTAAACTATCGGCTCAATATATATATTTTTTTCTTGTTACCTTGCAGGAATTAAAAACTGAGTCCAAGGTATTGTAATTCTCATTTACAATTACACATAGGACATGAAATGGATTGTACAGTAGATCGTTAGTACGACAGTGTGCTAGACGCAAACGAAAGTAATGCCTAAGAATGTAATGCCTTTTCGCAATATAGGGGACCATCATACTCTTTACACCATCTCGTAGTAAAACACACGAAGCAAGGTGCAGTGTCTATCAACACTAATCAAAACACATACTATTGCATCGAACGTGCCCCTCAGTCACTTATGATCATAATGGCAATAAGTAAAATATTATTGTTTTTGTGTATGGCTTAAATTCATTTATTTATCCAGAGAAGCGATACGTAAAGAGAAAATATTATATATATATATATATTACGCAGACAATATTAGTTGTAATTTCGAATTATATATAAAAAAAAAATCACTTTAAAAGACAGGAAAAAATTTGATAAGCTACGGTTCAGTTCATAGCTCGAAAAGATGTTGTCAAATCTGATGCTGATGATTTGTAATTGTATGTCCAGTTCTTCAACGCACTTCACTCTCAAATCTTGGGTCGACTGGGTCCCCTCTCTGCAAGACAAGCCTTTCTTCCTACACTGTAAGACTATAAAGAGCATCGCGCTATGAAAATCATAAACATTCTGCAGAAAGACCTAATTTTGATATCTATTGATAACTAAGTCCAAATTGACAAGTAATCTTTTTTGTTCATTTTTTGGTTTTGCTTTGTTAATAGAAGGGAAGCTAAAAAAAATGTTCGTATTATAACGGTAACCAAAAATTCAAGTTCAGAGCTGAAACGACGCCCACAGGCTCATTTCGGATAATCTTATCTTTTTACCAATACTCAAATAGCATAATCCATTACACCTTACGGAAATGTGCTATCAAGTAACCGATACTGCTCGAGATTAGAGAGATCTCTACTAAGTAGAAATGTAAATTGCATTAAGTCCCCTTTGTGAAAAAAAATCTTAACTGCGCCTATGTTTAGTTTACAAAACATCAAATAGTTCTCCTTATTCATCTACATAGGCAGCTAAGTGTCTGAAGTTAGGTTGGCAGCACATACGCTTACACACTCCAGCGAAATTAGCATTTGTAACAATAGCGAATTGAGAGGAAATATTATAAAAAAAAGGAAAAAAGAAAAAAAAAAAAGAGAACAAACTGTAGATGACCCCAAACAAAGTCGTTAACAATAACTCTACATTCGGCTCCTAGAGAGATGTATGCATGTAAACGGGCATGCGAGCAATATATCGCATCGACTCATAGTGACCATTTGGAAGAGAAAACATAGCTTTGCCGGAAATTCATTGGAAGCTTAAGCAGTTAAATACAACGAACAACTACTGTTTAAGTGGATACTGTTTTCTTGTTCTTATTGCAATCTCAATGCGCTTTGTTGTCACTGAGCTGCTCTTGTTGTTGTTACTGCACTACTGGTTGTTGTTGTTGCGGAATAGTGGGCACTAAATTTTCATTGGCAACGTGTGATGTCGACTGTGACGACCATAATATGCCTGTATTTGCCTGCCAGCCAGCCAGTCAGCCTGCATGCATTTTTTAACTTAGCTTCTACACTCGCCGTCAGCTCCAGCTTAAACCAACAACCAACAACACCGAGCCGAGCCATCTTTCCATGAGCTTTCAACATTATTGTTTTCAATGACAACAATGCTTAAAACTCAATGTTTGCTGTTCGATCCTCTAAACCAAATTCCGCGCCATATTTGTATTATGTTTTCCTTTTTATTTCTTTTTTCCGTCAAGTTATTGTTTTTACTTTTTATTTATTTTTTCTTTTTTTCTTCATTTTTTCCTGCGCTTGCTGTGTTTATATTGCGATTACTCGCATTTGTGTATTCGAGCAAATCGTTACCAATATTTCGAACAGCATCTAAGCAGAGAGCATACATTACAATCGTTTTTGTAGAGCAGCAGTAGTTAGATATTAGAATACAGCTTACACTTACTTCTCTTGCGACCATTTTTCGCTGCTTTCACGCACACATCTGCAGCATCGCAACAGTTAAAAATGGCATAACTCTCTATTTATTACAAACTTTTCAATTTTATGTGAGCGCGTGCTTATAATGATCGTTCAGTGTTCTTTTTTTACGTCTAAATAGAAAAGGAGTAGAGCTTGCCTCATATCAACGCAAAGAAAGGAATTTAATTTGAGAGCCAATAGTTTTGTTTGTTCATTTAAAGGTTCATTTAAAGGCTTTTCTTTAAACATTATTTTTATCACCGCCCTATTGAGGCAAATATGCAAAAACCGCAAAGTTTTATTTAATTTTGTGTGCCTGTGTGGTTCCTCTAGTTAATCAACTCTACTTTCGAGATTTGGAAAATTTTTACAAAATATTTGCTTTAAATTTTAAATCAATATTTCCTATGCGTTGCGTGATACGCCAGACGTCGGGCAGAACTTTCCCTCATCTTGGACAGGAGAATACAAAGGAAGGCGAAGTTTATATATATTACGAAGACCGACGACACAAGTTCATTTTGGTCCTACACTTCCATTTGAGGATTTTCTATCTAAACAATAGTAGGTTTGTATACGGCATTTAAAGCCGACTTTGAATGGAATTATAAAATGGCAATAAGGCATTTTCGGTCTTCCCGATCTAGCTGCGGACGAGGTATTATCTCAAATCCAATAAAGCCACCGTCCTATCGACGTTGAAGCTGTAAGTAACAACTAATAGACAGGAATGAAATGTCAAACGAAATAGAGCAAAATCGTTTTCCGAACTAAAATCATGTGATCAAAGTAAAGAACTAGAATTCGTTCGTATAATATAAGTATAATATGAAACGACATATAGCGAAATAGAACTTAAGAGCAATAAAAAATCTATCGAGCTTCTGTACTCTTACTATACGAAACTCATCGTCCACGAACAAAATAAAATTCCGCAATCACAATTTATAATAATTTTGAAGCGAAGCAAATGAAATTGAGGAATAACAGCTACGAAAGAAAGGTAGAATATTGATCACCCACATGCGCCTCGTAACACGGTGCCAAGCATATCAGCAGCACTAAGTCGTAACTTTTAGTGAAGTAAAAATAGCTGGTTCTGCAGATAACTACGTGTTTAGTTGAGATGTGGTGGGACATTTCCTATGCGTCTTCGCGGGAGGAGTAATGATCCGCGCAGAAGCCCGTGACCAGGCGAATGCTGCTCCTTTGTAGTTCCAGTAGGTTGTATGCCATGCCGAGAGATTTTATAAACCTTTTTCCTTGCCATTGTCCCGCACTACGCTTCCAATTGCTTACTGATTTTTTCTGTGCCTATTGCGATGCCACGTATTTATGCTTCGGGATTCCCTGTTAGCTAAACAGTCTCCTTAACTTCGATATTTGAATGTCCCACATTAGACGATTAGCCAGATCATTCAAGGTTTGAAAATACTCGAACACAGCTAGACTCGAAGCCTAGATGTTCTTGTTCGCCCTTGCAAGGACTTTACAGCAGTTAGGCTATCGATCTGTATTCATTCCGGCAGATACCACATTACATTTAGAGACATACGCAGAGATTACATGGGCTGCTGCGTGAAGTAGAGCGCGAGTGTATCCCAGCCAAATGGCCTTTCGATATATCGGGCGGCATATGCCAGCCGTAATTTTACCATATTCCAGTTTTGAGCCGTCAAAGTATCATTTTCGTGCCGTTTCTTCAGGCTCAAAAGTCCGTCCTCCTAGATATAACCTGATCATTCCGAATCGGTGGAATGGTATCGGCCTAAGGGCACAAGGGGCTCGATGTTTTGACAAATGACTCGTCCGCTCAGCATTTCCAGATAGCCTTTAAGATTGCACGGATTTAGTGTGTCCATACGCAACGATCTAAGAGCGCTGCGGCAGGCCTCCCTTTCTATAGCTGTTAGCTGTTTTATGCCCAATGTCGCCTCTGCCACAGTCCTGGGCGCATGTAGGATTATAAGTAAGGTAAGTAATACCCATACCAAGATAACTCAAATTGTTTGAGGTTTTTTCTTTGCTAAATAAGAAAAACAAAAACAAGGAAGTGAGTCTCGTTTAGTGTTTGCGTACCGAAAGAGCTCAATGTACAAATTGCTTGATTTAAACTTAAAGTGAATGGCATTACTGCAGGTTTGTGATAAGCTTTAAGCAACGCTAGATGTCTTTAAAGATGTTTAAGATCCCCAAGCACTGTTTAAACGTTTTAATGTCCCTTAGAACACATCAATCATGTTGGAAATTTCCTAACCCAGGTAGACCTTTATTTTGGTTCCAAGTTGTTTCCCATTTATGTTTGTATTTTGTATTTTTTTTCAATATTTTTCTTTCATTCAATTCTTTGAATGCCGTTCTGTTGTCAATTACCTTAGCAAAGTCGCGAACGGCTCTCAGCAAAGACAATAACGTAACTTAAGGATGGCTGGCTTAGGCTTAGGATGTGCTAGCTAACTTCGTTCTGCTTTATTATGTCCTACAGTAGCTGCGGTACATGGGTATATTAAACTTATGCGGTTGTATGCAACACCCAGAATCACTTGAGATAGAATCAACTCTTATTACACCGATCGATTCAGAAAGTGATTCTACTAAACTTGTCTATACTTCTATGTCTCTTGTTTTCTTGTGTTTAACCAACAGGTCACAACTTTTGAGATATTTTGATGTTATTTGGTACACCGTCATAATTCGGCTTTGAAAACGTTCTAATGTTTGCCACAAGAGATAGTCAACATTTAGTTCAAGGGATTCTTATAAGTCACGAAATGTAGTGGCTAACTTCCAAGTGTAGACTTACGTGTCGATTTCGAATTTATGAAGGCTTTTCAGTTTTTCTACAAAGAATTTTTTGAAAAATTATTTCTTGTCTCTTGGTTCCTCCTTCGTTAAGACTTCTCCTACAGCTTACACATGTGATGGTTTAGCTCTACAAATTGATTGATAGTCTCGGAGAGTTATAACAGGAAGTCGTTAATACAAAAAATTCAATCAATCACGGTAATGCTGTTAGTTTTAATTATAAAATGGAAAACGTGATCGCGCTTAAGCAATACGTTTAATATTTTGATTAAAATGTTTTGCTGCTTACATTACCGTCATGACAACTTTCTGACTACTAGCCTTTCATCTTCACTCATTTAACAACCATTAAAAGTGAATAAATACCAAGAAAATTAACGTTTGAAACCTTTCCCATTTTTTTTTTTTTTCTTTTTTTTTTATTTAATATTTTTTCATCCATGGACAGACTATTATAGAAAATAGAAAGCAACGGTTATCGGATAAAGCTTTGTTGTTATTCATCATACATACACATGTATGACTTTGGTTTGGTTTGAGGAGTGTTAAAGGCAGCAAGAGCCAACCGATGATGGGCAAAGTTTTGTATAAGAAAATGAAAGAAAAACAAAAATTGTTACGGTTTTTCTTTTTTTTAAGAAAACATAAGAGCAACAGAAGCAATAACAGTCATCGAACAGCAGCTACTTTAAATGAACAATTTTATGTTTATCCGTAAAACCAATCTCAAATGAATGTTTGTGTGGTTATTGTCGATTGTGGAAACATATAAAAAAAAAAAACAGAAACAATTGCTACAAATATCGACTTTAGTCCCTCTATGTAGAGAAATAAAGCAAAAAAAAAAAAGAAAAAAAAAACGCTAAGCAATATGAGACTATTGACTTATAAGCATATAATATACGTTAAGATGAATGTATGAATGTTTGTATATATATGTACATATAGTCATGCTTCTTTCTTCAGATATAAGCAACAGATCTGTAAATCGCATAGCATTGAATTGCTTTAAAACGTTCAAATATTGAATATATTGAATCATTGAAAGTAGAGGAGGCAGGCATAGTAAAGGCGAACATACCTGCACTTAGACGCAGTAACAATATTTAAGAAAACATTATTACAGAATCGTGACCACAGTTTCATGAAACTGATATGAGGAGCAAATTGAGGCACCGGCGCTGTCTGTCTTTGAACTCCATCATCTCCGAATCGAACAAGGAGCGACCGCGAACGCCGTTTAGCTATAAACCGCCATAAGTACTTGAATAAATGTAAACGAAACTAATCTTCGTTTTTCTCACTAAACCAATGCTTTTTCGCTAGGCATTTTCTAAACGAGCGCACGGCACACAAACGATGACGCAGAAACAATTTTGACACAGCGAGGCACGGGCGGCAGTTCACCTATAAAAAGAATAAATAAAATGGAGGCTTTTCTGTAAAAGATTTTCTTAAAAGAAGGGCTGTGACGGTTAATTCAAATCAAATTAACTACAAAATGCAACAATGGCTTACAATTTGCAAATCAAAATCTCCTGATCTCTTACCATTCTGTTCGGTTGTCATTTTACAGCATTTCCCATAAACTATTTCCGATGTTCTGTAAACCACCAATAGGTGCAAATAAGTTAGTTTACCGCTAATGGTATGAAGCGGTTATCAAAATTTTGAAATTCAATAAAAGTTTTTTAACAAACCGAGTATCGCTTCAGATGATTATTTAAGGAAATTTTTCAAAAATTATATTTTTTTTATACAAGAGAAATAGCGAACATCTCTACTGCTGGCGCATATTAATATGCAGCAAAAATGTACAGCATTAAATGGCCGTAGTGTTGGCCGGCAGCTGTAATTTGAGTTAACATTTTGTTTCGGGTGGTGGTAAAAGTTCATTTCTAAGGTTGAATTAATACCATTAACTCGCAATCATAGTCATACTACGGTTGCTGTTTACTGTTGCCACTAATCATTTGTGATGACTTTTACAAATTTCTTTTGTAAAGCTTTCGATAGCATGCAACATGACTTGATACGCCGCCAAGCCATGCTAAAGCAAACCATTCTATTTCATGCCACGCTAAGCTATTGCTTGTTTCGCCTTCCCATGACCATGGTAATATCGCATTACCTCTCTAACACAATCTAACACTTTTCTCATCTGTTAGTGTTAACCATATACATGGACACTACATACTGCGTACAAGTTTGCATGGCTTGGTGCGGCGCGCTGCAATATCTACATCTGGTAGCTTTCGTTTACCACCTAATGATACTTAAATATTGTCTAAATTTACTGCCATTATTCCGGCTACTTCATGTTCGACTAATAGTGTTGTTGCTTTTTTATTGTGATTGTTGTTGTTACTGTTGTTGCTGTTGATTTTTCGATTTTTATTTTTTTTATTCTAACATTTCTAGACTTGTTTTTTTGTTCATTTTTCATACATTCCACCGCTCTCATCGCTTCCTTAAAAATTATTAGAATCCAAGGGTTATTGCTAAACACTTCAAATACTGTTTGTTGACAATGAAAACGGTCGCTTATGAAATTTCTATTCTCCCATTCTTTGCTGTCGGAAAGGGGAAAATATTAAGCATCGCTTTTACTCGATTTAATTAAGCCAACAGTTCCAAACCCGATTCTTTGAAAACTTACTCAAAACACAAACTTGCTCTCCATCTACTCGAATTAAAGGTGACAGACGCCAAAGTCAATCTGGACTATTTTTCTAATGCATTTATTAGATATTGCATTTTTCTTCCTTCCGATCTTGAGACCTATACCTCCAATAACTACTGCAAAGACGAGGAGATAAGAGTAGCCATTGCTTAGTCTAGTGGCTACATGTAGACATAGGCTTATGTTCGCTGGTTAGTGTTTTAACTCGAAAAATATTGGCAAATTTTTATTTGAAACGATGTATTTTCCTGCACAGTAGCTTAAGCCTTTAATCTTCAAAAGCGTTGCTTAATTCGCATGAATGTTTATTGTAGGCATAAAAGAATAAACAAATAAAACAATGTGAAGAAATGTCCTTTATTTTGACGATTTGGAATTGACGATTAGAAGTTCGGAGAATCCGATAAGTGATCATGGTGCTACTTTGTATGATCGTGGAGGAGCCCTTAAGATTAGCCAATTATTGTACAAGCTTTGACTGCGTAGAAAGAAAAAAAAGGTATTCCAAGGTTCTGCTAGGTTATATTTCAATTTGTTCGCCTATCTTCTTCTTGTTTCTTCTAAAAATTTGAGTTAAACAAATTTTTGCCTACCAGCGAGCAGTGAATCGATGATCTTTTTCTGAACATGAATAAAGCTAGAGGTTAGTTTTGCTTACAGTTTTTTTTTTTCTAGTTTTCTTACTTCTTCACGTTTCTTTATCAACTTCATCATAATTATATTATATTCTGCACCTTATACGATCGCCACGTTCTTCACGTTTTTCATTTTCTCTTCTATCAAATATTTATTTCCATTATTTATGAAAACACTCTTACCTTTAGAAATTGATTAGCTTTAAAAACAAATTTTCGTAGGAATTTTATCGTAAGATTGAAAATCCTAGAAACCGTTCTTCAAACAGATTATTCTTCAGATGTTGCCAAACCAAGACTACGTGGCAGAACTACTTCTTGTAAGTTTCCAGCGATTTGGTTTACCGTACCAATTACAGGAGGTCGAGTGTGATCACGCAGTTCTTGAATCTTCAATATATGCTTTATTGCCGTAACCTATAATTACTTTACAAAAAACACCCAGCATGATGTTGTTCACTACCATACGAAACGTTACTGCAAAATGCTGATGCTGCGAAACGTTTGCATGCTGTTATAACATTGGATCAGATGAGTTCCTATCAAAATCGATTTTGATACAACCGAGTCACAAACTCTGAATGCATTTAAAGTTATTTAACTAGGAAGGTGGCCACCAGAACGTAACCTGATTCGATCGATTGTTGATAAATAAACCCTCATGCAAAATCGTGAAAGCCATCGGGAGGAGCTATTCATTTCATCTTATGTCATTTCTTGCTCTACACGTAATTTACATTTGAAATAAACGACGCCCATCGATCATACCCATCCGAACCCTCTCCGCTACTATGCCGATCGTTTAAAATGCTTTTTTTCCTTTCATATACTAAATGTGACGCATTCGAAATATTTACATTTTTTTATGGAGAACACTTCTTATCCCTCTTTTGCAACAATTATTTGTGAAAAGGGTTAATGCACATATACTACACACGGTCTAACATGACAACAGTAATAATACATCACTTCTATCACTTTTGTAATTACTGTGTCACTGCAAACTCGCTCCAAATGGGGGCAGTAATAATTACGGGTGGTGCCACTTGGAAAACTAAACTCACACCACAGATACCATATCAAAAAAGGCGATGTTCTTTAATGTCAGCCTTACATCCTTTTAAGTAAATTCTCTATCCCTTCCTTTTCCCCGTTTCCTTGTAGTCTTCCAAATAGTTATTCAAAGAAACGCATTAAAACAAGAATATAGAACGCGCACCTGTGTCCCCCGTATAAAATTTACACTCAATACTCGATCAAACGTTAGTTTTCTTTATAAAAAAAACTCATTCGAAACGTAAAAAGGTTTTGATAAGCAACGCTACCTTCTTGTAGATAGTGCATTACTTTATCTTTTTGGAAAATTGAAACCAAAATTTTAAGACATGAATCATAAATTTTATTTTCAGCCACCTTTGACAAGCTTTTGTTTAAAGTTTAACAACAAATCAAGTAAAAAATGCTAAAACGAAAACAAAAACTAGACGTCATTTTCAATATTCATGTCATCGTGTTCCTGCATTGAACAGATATATATTTGTCTTGTCGAAAAAGGTATATTAAGTTGAGGATTTTAAAAAATGACCATTAAATATCGTATCTGTACATATATATCTACATATATAAGTTTGCAATGTAGGAAAGGGATTATTTTGAGAATCAACAAACAATAGCTTTAAGTTGAACGGTCAGCCCCATATACCACCACTGTTGACACCAATACTATTATCAACATCAGTACCGTCATCATCATCGTCATCAGCATCATTATGATCATCATCGTTGTCGTCACCGTCATTGTCGTCGACAAACATCTCTTACGTCGCTCGGTAGGGAGATCAGCCTAACAGATTTAACTTTGTTCGTTTATAACACATTGATTGCTATTGTCATCCCTCTAAATGTTTCCTTGTTGCTCTGTTCTGTTTGTGGTGGATATGGCAAGTTGGCGACCCTTTTTCTCATTTTCAATGGCTGCTATTTTTTCATTTTTTTTTTTTTTTTAACCGAAGTATCGCACGATTTTTTGGCCGTCTTTATTGTCCAGCGTGTGTGTTGTCTTAAACATTCATTCAATATTTGAGTGATTTATTTAGTTTGGTGCAATTCTTGAAATTATTTGCACAAAATCCAAAATATATACATAATTTGCTGTCCTCTTCTTTCCTTCACTGATAGTTTCGTTTGGATTTTGGGATCTCCTTCAACTGTTTGTAGTGATAGGTTGCCTCAATTTAATATTGACATCGTTGTGCATAACTTAGCACATTTTCAAATTCTCTTGAATTTGAAATTCATGGAATGCATCTCACAATCAACGGAGATTTATAATGTTGCGCATATCACAACACGACAAACTCAATTTAAAAATACCTTCGTCTTCAGGAAGTGATATATCAGAGCAAATCGTTTGCACAAAACCCAACTCCTTTTATATAGATTTTCAATATAAATTTTGTTTTGAATTGAATCACTCACCTATAATCGTCATCATAGTCGCGCGTAATATCATTTACGTTACTCGCTCGGCGTATACATCATACCAACAAACATTCCTGATAGTAATATACACGATTTTTCAATAAAATTTCTTATTCATTGCACACATTGCCACAAATTTGCTTCCGATCTGTGGAATAATACGTAAAAAGTAACTGCAACAACAACAACAACAACAGCAACAATAATCATCAATTTAACAATAAAACATTTATTATAATCAATGTGCGCTTGCGCATATTTTTGTACACAAAAATGCTTATCAAACCAGACGGACACACAGCATGTTAATAACTTTTTATAAATGGTATGTGCGAGTATGTCTACTTTTTCAAGCAAAAAATTCGTTTTTATAAGCATTGTATTGGTTGTTGTCGATGTTGCCGCAGCGTTTGTATTTGTTTTTTTTTTTTTTTTTTTTATCATGCTTACGTCTATTAACTTATTGTCAAGTAATATATGAAAATTATTGCACATGCTGCCAACTTTATAGCACCAACACTATTTAACAACAGTAACGACTATCACAAATAACCTGGACAACAACTACGTTAATAACTAAATATAACGACAACAGCAACAACAACAAGAGCCATAGCATCAGCATTAACAGCATCAGCAGCAGCAGCAGCATATCGACATTGTACACACATATCACATGCACATGCAACAAGTAAAACACTTGAAAAAAGTTTATCTTATTACAAAATCACATTTATTTACGAATTATTATAAAAAACAGATGTGAAAGAATGCGCGAGAGAAAGACGGAGAAAGAGAGCGAAAGAGACAAAAGCAGAAAATACAGGGTTACCAAGAGCCTCGAAATTTATATTTCTATATATGATCTTTTTTTTATATTTCGTAGGCGCGGGCTGAGTGACCAAGACACCCATTGAGATTTCATAATCGTTGCGAAAAGCGGCTCCCCTTGACCCGATGACAAACTAATACTTCTTCTGTTTCTCAGAGCCAATTTTCTGTTACAGACTAAATGGTTCTGTCAAAAACTCAGTTTCAGAGATATTAAGAGATAATTATATAGGCATTCGTTACTTGAGTCATAGTATTATACTAAGACCATTAAAACTTGTAATTGCAAAGTTATATTAAGTGATACACATAATTACTTTTGTGCTCCATAAGCTGACAGAATTAATGAGCTTACCGCGCAAAATACCGCGTTTTTCTTATGAGTAAGTGAAACTGCTTGCTGTAGCACTATTATATGGATTCTCCTTAGACGAGAGAGTTTCTAAAAGAAAAGTTGTAAGAGACTTGAGCTATAGTTATATTATTCTTACTATGTAAACAAATATGATATTGGTGTTCAAAGAATGACTGGAATATCAAAAAAGTCAACACAAGATCCTTTGCTCCAATCAAAATCGGCTTTCCAATACGGCGAAACCGGTTCGCGATAAATCGGAAGCAGTCAACTGAGGAATGCTATCTCACGAGGCTTACCCTCAAAATTCGAGTTCTTTCGGTCATCACTTATTTTCATCGATGGGGTAAGTACTTATTAAGCAGAGTTTCGGTTCTTACGAAAATATAAGCAGATGGCTTGATGATTACTTTGCATCAAAATTCTTTTTCAGAATTGGCCCAGAATTGTGCAAGAGAAGCCACATAGATTAAAATAGCGACTACCAAGCCAGAGTCAACGGTTTCAAATTTCAGTGCCGTAGTGCATGTATGGCCGTACCTACAGTGAGTGCTTACTTATCAAAGACACAACTCTTACGAATTACGAAAAAAAAAAAACAAGCAAGAAATGTAAAATTAAGTAAGTGGTAATCCTTCGAATAAAATATTGTTTATCGCGCATGTTGCATAAAACACCGATTCCTTAGATATACATCTGACCTACTGCATGGGCGCAATTTTCAAACCCATACTATCTTTCAATCGTTTGGCAACTCTGTGCGTTTGAGTGCAAGCGTGTACGTGTGTGTGTGCGCCAGTGGATTTGTATGCCTGTACTTTGTTAAGCAGAACTAGCCCATTATCATTATATTATACTATATATCAGAAACTTAACCAGGGATCATTAACACGAAATATTTTCCTAGTGTTCGAGTGACAAAACTGTCAATTGAAATTGTTTAAAAGCAGATGCAACATGACTGAACGAACTGAACATGAACACATTAAAAATAACGAAATTTCTAGCTTTAAACGACATGTAATAAATACACGTGCACTCCAATATGTATATGTATGTACCTCCATTGATTTGAGGAAAAAATGTTCAAACTCCCGAGTGTTAAAGCATGACAGAGAATGCAGGCATGAAACGATCAAGAGCACTTTAGCAACGCAAATATAATGGTATAAGTGAGAAAGTACGTTGAAAGAGAAAGAAGGAAAGAAGGAGAGAGAGAGAGAGAGAGAGAGAGAGAGAGAGAGAAAATAGGGAGAGCAAAAAAATGTGTTTTGTGTGTATGCGTGCATGTGTATTTGTTTGTCAAACCCTTTGGCACATATTTCACATTGACCGAAGGAGGACTATAACAGCACCACCAAGAAACAGTACCAACCAACATGAATAACAGACAAACCAAATATGAGTAGATCTATCGATTGAATGCACAAACACGATCATGAAGCATGTGCAATGTAATGTAAGACAAAAAAAAACAAAAAGACACAATATTGATGCCAGTTGTGTGAGTAAGTTTTGATGATGTGCACGATGGTGCAGCAAGTGGTGGTTGTGTTACGTGCATATAAACAAAGCAACGAAAGCGGAGAAATAAGGATTGTATATGTATTTTGTTGTAGTTGTTGTTGTTACTTCTCTTAATGGTGGTAGAGGTTTCTGCGATCGGTTACTTTTACGATTGCCAATGTTGTTATTGTTGCCTGCCTTTACGCCATCAAAAACAGTAACCAGCAAAACCAAATCATTATGGTGGACATGTTGTGTATATATGTGCATAAAACCTTTATGCTCGTATTATGTTGAAACGAAACAAAAGCACATCAAATTGTCACGACTTCGGTTTTTGTGATCAGAAACATTTATTATAAATAAAAAAAAATATATACATACATACACACACACTCATGTTTACGACACGAATCACTATCATTAACATTCACTTTAAATATAAGAACATAAGAACATTATAAGCAACAATAATAACGAGACGGAAGAAGACCCAAACCTTAAAGAGGCGATTGTACCTCTTTTTTTAAATCTATTATTCAAATTTCAAGCAATTATTATTTTTATTTATTTTTTTTTTTGCTTTTATAGGAAGTCAAAAAAGGATGATTTTTTTTTTATATTTTTTGCAGTAAAAACGATTAATTTATTATATATGTGAGTAACCAAATGGAGATGGCTTAAGCAAAAACATATACTCAAAGGACGATCCCTATAAACCTGAAAACTTGCTTAACTATTTGCAGATAAAACCAAACGTAATTTATTTTCGAAAATGGGTTAAATTGAAAAGGACGCACAATTGTTGAAATAGTTTGAGGTTAACTTCAAATATGAATTTTACATGAACATCTAATGAATTTTACGCAGCTAGCAGACGTACAGTCTAACTAGAGAAGTTTGAGTATTATTTTCTCTAAGATTTCTTCTAAGAATCTTGAGGGATTTTTGATAGCTGTAACGAACAAAAACATAAAATTCAATAATTACTAGAGTAAGAGAGCTTTGAGTATCTCTTTGTTCTTCGTAAATAGTAACTGATTTATAGATTGCTTATAGGCAGTTAGCACATGCTATACGAGTATTTTTAAGTATATATTTATCCTTACTTGCGTTATTATCGTAATGATTAGGTGCAACTCTCTAAGTTGTGCTACCACCACCAACGCCGTCGAACAGAACACACACTCGAGAGCTTCACAAGTTGCAAGAAACAGGTATTTTGCTGTTAACGTCTATATATGTATGTATTTATTCCCTGGCAACGATTTTCCATTTCTGCTCGCCTGCTGGTGTGTTGGAGCCGTCATTTACACCTTTTCAGCCAACCGTCGGCAAATAACTTTGTTCGACTTTGGAAAAACAGGTTGCTTGCTAATGCCATTGTTGTTGTTACTCTTGTTGCATTCGAATGGCAGTCTGTATGCAATTTTCTCCATTCTATTATTCGGTAAATTTTTTATACTTTTTAAAAGCGCTCAACGAAAGCAATAACAACAACAAAAAAGCGATTGAGAAAATTTTGTGTGCACTAAAAAAATTTTAATTATTCAATTAAATGATTAAAAGTAAATTTATTTTTACAGAAATTAAACTTGTTGATAAATTAGATGCATGTGATACAACACAATGCAACACACACAAGCGAGCGCCTGTAAACGCAGACAGCATTACACATTCTGTTGCACATATGCTAGACAGCAACTCACAGTTGCAATGCAATTGCATGCAATGGCTAACGCGAATAAAATTTTTTTGAAATTTATTTTTGTTTTTTAAGACTTTTTTATTTAAATTTTTGACAGACAATTATGAGTGAGGCGTGTCGGAGGGCGGTCCACTTTAGTGGTTTTTTCGTAAATTTTATGATAATTGGAATTCTAAAAGTTGAATGATTTTGAAATATGTTTAATTACCACTTAGGCGTCCGTCTATTAGCTGCACACATGCATTTAACGTGAAATATCGGTGCGCGATACGCGAAAATAAAAAATATTCTATGTCTATGCGTATGGATTAACGAGGCTTTTCTCTTGAAAGAAAAACATTTTTTTTAGCATTTGTCGAATCCGTGAAGTTAGCATGCATATGCAGAAGTGTCATTTTGTTGGAAATATTTGAAACTTATTTTTCATTTGAAAATATCAACCATTTTCGACAAAGTCGCAAAGCTCAAAATTAGTTTTTATATTGACAAATACACTTACGATCGAATGTAGATACGATAGACCTAGAGGCGTTTATGCAAGACAGATTTATAGAACTCGGCAAAAAAATGACGACCATGTTCATATAATAAGCTAAAATCGTCTCGTGTAGTACGGTAAAAGTATAAGACCGAAAATATGCATTGATCAATTTTATATATCTTTATACGCATGTATATGTGTGTCTTTCTATGTCTGTTGTGGAAAATCTCATTCATTATTTAACGGTCACAACAATTGTTGTCGTGTGGCGCTTTGATCCCAATTCCTTTTAATATAAAATGAATAAACCGTGTAAAAAAAGTAAATTTTTTCGGCCAATAAAAAAGTCGTCCCTGAAGAAGTTGAAGAAAGTAATATTATATGTTTATATTTAAAAAAGTTATTTTACATGTAAAAAGTGAAAAAATGGCTTCGCGCCGTGGATGACTCATGTATTTATGTAAACTAAGCGACTCATACAGTTACATAACAAAAAACGATTCATCGGGCAATCTACTTTATATAAAATGTACGAAAAAAGTATTAATATCCAAAATTAATTTGGTTCACCTGCATCTGGAATGAACAAGTCAGCTAAAACGACAAGGACTTGACCCTTTAGTACGTATGAAATCATGCATATATATATATATATATATATATATTTGGATATGGTTAGCCGCTCAAGAAAAGTTTCCTATATGTGCAGACACGAGGTAAAGAGGGTCGAAGAAGGGAAACAGTACTTAACTATGTCCGACTTAGAAATGGAAAGATTAAGCGCGGTGAGGAAGACCGTTGCTGATAACATACAATTCGTAGTTAGAAACTGGGACCTCCAGGCACGTGAATTTAAGCATATGTTGAAAACTTAGCATTCTCTGGATTCTGAAATTAGCTTTTAGTCAAAAAAATTTCCAATTAAAATACTTTTCACATAACCACACCTTCTGTGCAACAAGCCGACGGCCTGACTTTGCATTAACGTATATACATCTTTTACATTAAAAGAAGCGGAACATTTATTTTATGAAAGTAAACTCAAGTACACCATGTATTTTATAATGCGTCGGTATCCCGTGCTCTATAATAGTTGACCGGTAACTATTTCCAATGTTCGCCTATAAGAAGTTGTGATTGATATGAGGGACTTTAAATAGCCTTCCTGCACATTCCTAAAACCTCCTATATTTAACCTAAATATAATCCTCATCGCGTTATATATACTTTAAGCTCAAAAACGTTTCTCTATTCAAATACGAATATTATGAAATTTGTGAATCCCTCTGGAGTGCAGATCAATGACAGCGACTGACTGGGATTAGAGAAACGTAAAGACCACGAGTCGGTTTACCGCTCTCCGGTACCGGTCCCGACTTAGCTGAAAAGTAATTCTCCATTTTAAGCTGTATTATTGGGATTATTTTCCTACACAGACAACCACGATATCACGTCTCTTGAACATACAATGAATGTTAGCCTTAAGTTGATACGAAAGCAATCGAGTAGCACTAACCCAAAAACGATTCTATCTTTCTTGTTTTTCGTCACGTGGGGTAGCTCGATAACGTGAACCATTAATCGACCACGGTTTTGTTGGTTTAAGGCAGCAGAAGATGTCTTTGTCATTTAAGAATAATTAGTTTTATGCTAAATCGCTTCAAAATTTCATCTCTTTTTATCGTAGTTAATTGCAGCCCTGAAAAGGGCTGATGTTACAGCAAACTTTGTCGGCATTCAATTTTTTTTTTTTTTGAAATCATGACTAAACAGGTTTAATCCATGTAATCCTTCATATCGTTTTTGATGTTCTCCAGTTTCTGGTTATAAGCGGAGCTGTCCGGACATATTACAATTAGTATTCATTGCATAGTGACCACTGGATATGTGAGAACAGCTTGAGTTAAAACACTGAAAAGAGAATAAAATAAAACAAACTTTTGGTAATTATGGCACCAGTAACTGATGTAGAAATATTTTAGTAATTAATAAAATATTGGCGCGTCCTAAGTGCTATAAAACTATTACGACTTCAGTGCATTTACGAATTGAGAATTAACAAGCAAAAACACTATAGTGTGCTGCAAGCCACCATTAAATACTCCACATTACCTGCAATTATTCATACAACCAGTTTTCAGATTAAGGCGTTGTATGGATAGTGAGTCGACAGACGGATCGGACATCATTTTCAATGAGGTTCGTCCTTAGACCTAAGTACTCCAGTACACAAAATTTCACGTTCAAAATATCTCAAAAATTGCGACCTATAGGCTGAATATAAGAAAACACAACTGACAGACGGACAGAACTTCTGATTTAGAACATGATTCTGAATCGATCATTAGAATAGGATGTGTGTCTGCCTAAACTCTTTCTGGGTGCTGCATACATCCGCACAAACTTAATATACCCTCTTACCCACAAGTTGTATAGGGTGTGAAAATATAAAAATAAAAATATTATATTCACCTTATGCTGTTCTCTTGATAGCACACGTAATTGTGGCTTCAATCCGCTATGTAATAGGACTGGTCTTATAGCATTGATCTTAAAGGTAGACAGAGAGAATTGAGATCCATTTCTTGGACATCAGTCATCGTTTAAATGGACGCGCGACGACTTTCGCTTTTTATCTCCCGCTCCTGTACCTTGTGCACTCTATTTTGCAAGGCTTTTGCCGTAGCATACTCCCCTTTCTTCTTCAACTTCTAATCAGCTGCTCAAACGTATATCTTCGTACCGAAGATCTTAACATTCTCGGGTCTTGTGCCTAACGATTTCCTTGTCATTAACGAAGAACACTCCCAGAGAAGCAAGCGAGTTTCACATTTAAATCTCATTATTTTTCATTCTTTCATTTATGTTCGTATTTGCAGATTTAAAAAAACAATCCAAGGAAAACCACATGCAGGCGGACCATTTGATTAAAAGGACTCTTGCCTTTGGCGCAAAGACCATTGTGTGGAAAACAGAAATCAGTAAAATTCGTGGCGGCTGGCAAACACCAACGAAATTAGAGCAAAACAAAAAACAAATGTTTTGTGAAGACACATTTGTGTGTAGCTGACGAGCGACTCTCTTTTTCTCTTCCGTGTAGTTTTAAACAAACTGAAAACGAAAACGAATACGAGAATTTAAGCAGTTTTCTCTTTCTTAATACAGAATTGACGTAGGGCGGCAAGAGAATTGGAGGTGCTTAGGTTATCTGGCGAATCGATCTTATTGCTGAGCATTGAGCTGGTCGCCGTTGAATTTCGATTTCCAATACTAGTGGAAGACGAAGCGTTACTGCCCAAAGAATCGAACATGGAAGATAGAGCATTTAAAGAATCGCTTGGGTATTTCTTTTCGCCACCATCGTAAGATTTGATACTTGAAGCTGGGGATTTAGGAGTTATGGAGCGATGGCTATCGGTGGGACTACGCGGAGGCAATGTACGAGGTACAGGACTTATATCCTTAGGCGAGGTTACATTACATTCTTTGGTGTTATTGTTGCTATAGTCGGTGCCATTAGCGGTTACATCGTTTATTTTGATCTTAGGACTTTTCCGCTCGTCATCCTCATCGACTTCGGACTTGATTTCCATTTTAATTTTTGGCACACGTTCGCCTCTGCCATGCTCTTCGGTGTGTAGAACGTCAACGAACAGTTTTGCAGCTCCAGGTTCCTTCTTAATTTCTAGGCCGTAATCCGTTTTATGAGAACACGGTTCTTCAATATGCATTTTCTCTGGTGTAGGATTTTCTAATTTACGTGTTTCAACGTGCGTCTCAGCGCTACATTCGCTGGCACTTCGCTCACTGCTTGTATAACGGTAGTGCTGATAATAAGGATCTGTTGTATCAATTAACGGTTTATTGTAGTCAACGTTTTCATCAATGCCTAAACGCTTGAGTATACTTGAAGCTACAGGCGAGGTATTTTTGGTAGACGAATTGGAAGGACTGTTTGCTGGTAGAGTGGCGTGTCTAGGAGGCGTATCAAAGCTGGTTGTGAACATTTGCTCTATGGCGCTTAAGACCGACGATGTACCAGTCGTCGATTTGTTGGCGCCATTTTTTGGTTCCATTATCTCGGGAGACTTGGTTTTGGAAATTAAATTATTGACATTTAAACTAGTTTTTACATTCTCCCCGGCTGTCTTCACACTTGAAATAAATTGATGCATGCGCTCGGCAAACAACGCAGCCTCAGTTTTATCGGGACTTGGACCCAAACCAGGTCGTTGTAATTTCATGTCCATATCTTGATGCTCTTGTTCCATTTGAGCTCCTTTCATTTCCAATAGTTTGCGTACGGGTAAAGATTTTTCCCTCTTTTTAGGCGCTGGGCGCTTCCTGTTGCCCGCTCCACCCATGGACTGCATTAATGGTTCGGCATAGTGATTATTTTTAGCCATGTGATTGCTAAGATCCCCTAGGGAATTAAAAGCTTTATCGCAAACTTTGCACGTCAGCACTGCACTAAGTGTGCGACTTTCTTCTGAACTCAAGCTATTCTGACCATCTTTGTTATCACCTGTCGTGGAGGACGATTTCATGGAGATCGTTTGCTCTTGCGAGAGAATATTAGTATAGTGTTGAGTTTCTTGCATGTGTTTGGTCATTTCACTTAGTGAACGAAAGCTTTCACCGCAGCGCATGCATTTCAAGATCTGCATTGCTTGCTCCACGCCTTTGCCCAACCATACATTTTGACCGCGTACTAATTTACGGGGAAGTGGAGTGGGGGGATCGCCTCTATATTGGAATGCGTTCTTAGCAGCTGCAGAGGGTGCATTTGCGTTAGATTTATTTGACGTTTGTCGCATATGACCTTGACCACCGGACGGGGCTTGAGCAGAAGACATTGGTGTTCTGTCGGCTGTAGTAGGAAGATTCCCGAATGGTGGAACATTAACACCGCAGTGTTTGCTGTCCTTCATGTGAGCTGTTAAAGCTTCCAGTGTTGCGAAACTTTGCTTACACCAAACGCAGCGAAATACTGAACTAGCCACACCCTTGTTCTGCCAATGAGATTGCCATATATTGTGACGAGTTTTAGTTATGCCCTCATTTGAGGCGGGTAAGGGAGCAGCCGTACTTGTCGGAACAGGAGGAGGAGGTGGAGCCACGGTATTTACACCAGCTGCTGTCGAAACACTTGGCCCAGAAGATCGGGTAGGTTTCTCCTTACGTGGACCTTTAACGATATCGGACATTTTCTCCAACGGATCGACAACGAGATCACTTTTACCATTCCAATCGGGAAATTGACCAGCACGAAAAATATTCGCTGCTGCCACGGCTGCGAGGTAGGGATTAACACTTGGCAACATGGGTGTAGTAGGTACTTGATTGGCCGCAGCTGAAGTTGGAACAGCTGACATTGGTGGACTATCTGACTTGAAGATTTTTTTAACCTGAATTTGACCTATAGTCGAGTCTGGTTCAGCTGCATCATCAGCTAAACGTTTTCGTGTACCTACTGATAAATCTAAGGGGTTGTCTGCATTTTCTTCCTCTTCGTCTTCATCAGAAGCGGGCGGTTCTGCGGATGCGGAGCGATCAAAGAGATTAGTGCGAAAATCCAAAGCCTCTGAATTATTACTCGAAGCTGTGGGTGATGCTTGCGGTGGTAACTTAAAAGACGCTGAACTTTCCGTGGGTAGAGGTAAAGGCAGTCTTGGACCGGTTGCTGCTCCTAAAGGAAATCCATATTGTTGGGCAGCTGCTGCTACCATATGTAGATATGCTTCCATGGAAGGCGGCTGTGCAGGTATATTTGGCAAAGTCGGAAAAGCCGCATTCGGAGAATTGGGCAGAGGTAAGACACCGGCTACAGCTGCGGCCGCTGCCGCTGCTGCTGCACTACTAACTGCGTTCTCCCGAGACTCTTTACCATTTTCGGAGGAATTCGATTCATGAGATGGATAACGTTCACTTGAGTTGGCTGAATCTGTGGAACGTGGACGAGCAGTAGGTAAAGCTCTATAAAGAAAATGAAAATAAGATTTATTTATATAAACATTTTGAGAACAAACAAACATGCAACTTAAAATAGTTATTATAGAAAAATTAAGCCTCATATTAAAACTAGTAAGGGAAAACACCAGGCTCCTCATACGAGAGAAGTGCTCTTTATACGCATGAGTTCCAATTTCTAATTGACTTTAATTGTAATATGCTGAAGTCGATTAGTCAATGAGAGCCTGCGGGTAAGTCAGTGAACATAGCCAACTGTTCCTTAACAATTTTGTTCAAACTTTTCAATTTTCTCACTCACTGCCGAGGAATGTTGGACGTAATGTACAGTTTTAACTTTTTTATTACCTTTGAAACAGCCTACGCACTCTTTATATATTTAATCGATTGGAAATTCCATTGACGATCTGCCATTTGACGGTCTGACGCATATTTGGTACCGCTATTGACAGACCCATATGATTTCTGGATAGTACCAGCGTTAAAATCTGATTGTATTTAAGTATGTTCGTATGTCCCTCTAAGTAATGGGCCTACCGCGCCCAGATTCCATATTATACAGTACAGAAATTTAGTTTTCTCGTTTTATTTTTAGCCTTTTTTAGGAGATGAACGTCATGGGTATAAAAGATTTGGTCTAAGTTGAACATAATTTTCTTATTCGCGATTTTCATCTAAAAATAACTCAACCAACCCAAAGAAACTTTCGATACTCTATAATATTTGAAGTCCGTGGCTCGTTTACGCACTTTCATATGCATATCACTCACGGGATATATGTGTGGAAGTGTTGTTCATTGTGTTTGTTGCATATATAGGCCATGAGCGAAAAAACGGATTTTTTAAACTTTAACAAACACGGCGTTCTCAGCGTATGTTGCAATCGATCGATTTTTCTAATTTTTAATACCAACCTACCTTGAAGCACTTGCAATTTTTCTATCAAATTTGAGTCCATAATGTTAATTTTTACGATCTGGAGAATTTTTACCTACTACGCAGACAGACAACGGACTTACCTGGATCAATTCGCAATCTGACACTTGTCAAGAATTCATGTATTTCAGAGAGTTTCTTAAGCTTGCTTATGGATATTATAAACGCCTTTACAAACTGAACTATGGACTTACATACAGCCCGGTCTACTATTTTATTCATAAAAATAAAAAGGATTTAATATAAAAGTTTTCAATATAAAAGGCGACGGCTTCGATCATTGTTTTTGTTGTACGCTATTTGTGTGTGAAGACAGGGTTATAAGCCCTGTGTTGACAAAAAGTCTGTTTAGGTGTAAACACTTAAAAAAGAAATGCTTTAAAACTTTGATCATTTCGTCAATATAAATTTACGTAATTGATAAAACTAGAAACAAAATTACTTTGAAAGTGGTGTAAGTCGACTTTCTGTAAGTACCGTAACGTCCGCAGCCTATTGAATCCATTTGAGATCATCAAAGGACAGATTTTTTTAACTAACGCTTTGTAAATGGTAAGATTGGAAAGCTTAAATTAAAAAACATTATATGGGCTTAGCAGATATATAAATATTTACCATACCATTCAGATGCATACCATTCAACGTCTGGGTATAATATAAAACGGACTTACACACTTTCAAAGAAAAGGAAAATCGTTTAGGACTTATTCTGACCCGATTTTGACAAATGTCTCGATTGCATTCATTCTAAATTTACCTTCACGGAAACGTAAACTGTTGATAAAAATGAGAAAAAAAACTCTGCGCTTTTCTTCGAGCTAGCCTTCAGTCACGCAGTAGATCAAACTTATTTTTTAACCTTGTCTTGGCACATGTCAAATTTAAAGTTCCTATTTTAGTTTTTGCAATTCTGTCAATCTAACAAAAACATGTGAGTCAAACCACCCCGTATTGGTAGAAATAGATATATGTATGTCAGCGGCAACTCGGAACTAAAATAGATAGGATAAATAATGAATAAAAGTCTTCCATTTAAAAAAATCAAAAACTTGAAATTAGTCAACATAGTTTTACTGTTAAATAAAATAAAAAAAAATTTAGCTCCTCCCTTTCGCTTTTGATGAAAAGCAAACGACCGAAAAAGTAGCTTAGGAAAAAGATCAAGTGCATGCAGCTAAAAAATGGGTTTTCAACGAAAGAGCGAAAAGCCAACGATGATCAATCTAGAATTTGTAGTCTAAACAAATCAACATAGCTAAGTGATAGTGTCACTCACAAGTGGGCGAACTGCATAGGTCATCATAATATATCTTAAGATGATCTGATCTGGTGGAATTGACCTATGTTCGTCTATTGAAAAGTTAACTTATTTAAGTAAATTAATCTGATCGGGAGCCAATAACAAAAACCGAAAACTTGTGAACTTTGTGGACTTCAGGCCGATATTTAAATACGTGAATGTGAAAATGAATATGTATCAGTATATATATATGTGTATTTATTAATTCTTATATACGATTTTCATCGACGGTTTTTAAGAAAAAGGAAAACAGATAAAAGAACGTCTTTATATTGAGCACTTGAGAGCATCGACCGAAGCCTAACCATCAATGAGATAATTAGTTTACCTTCTTTTATATTACATTCGTTTACCAATGTTTTGTTGTTTTACCAGACTACAAATTCATGGACCAGCTTAACGGAATTTTGTAATTGTGGATAATTGAAGATAGGAAATGCAAATATCTCGAAGTTCACAGGCCAATGTCTCATCTTATATATTAAATATTTTTAAATAGAGAGAGAATAAGCAAGACAAAATATATTGCAAACATATATATATATATCTATATATATATATATATATATATAAATATATATACATATATATGTGTGTGTATATATATAATATTAAAACAACAGCAACAATGCCAAGTATGCTAATGAAAGCAACTCTGGGGTGTTATAATTTCAATTTCAAGTTCAATGCGTGCTATTTTTTTTTTCTTTGTTATTGTTGCTCAAAGTGTGTTTAAAATACATATAACTGAGCCCAACAAACAAAACACAGGACTGTATACGAATAAAATAGAGAGTGAGTCACAATAGCAGAGAGGGAGAGCGAGAGAGAGGGAGAAAATATACGCGAAAAAGAGAGAGAGGGAGTGAGAGAAGGAGAGCGAAAAAATACGGAGCGAGAAATAGGAAGAAAGAGAAGACTCTATAGGGAAACAAAAAAATAAATAAAAATGTGTGTGCAACAATTTTAATTAATATAGTTTTAGTAAATTATAATGAATTAAATCAGATAAACTGTAAGCACACGTAATTATTTATGGAATTCATTTTGCTCTAAACAAATAAACCAGAAAAATAAAGCAAAAAAAAATGCTTCAATTGTGTGGGTGCGTTTTTTTTGTGTACAAAATATTCGCATACATGTAAGTATGTAAAAGCAACGCAGACACAGACACATATAATGTATATTAAAGTTAACTTTAGTTTATTGCTTTAGTTTCTTCATAAATACTGTCGATTAATATTTGTTTAACTCATACGCACGTACATGTCGACACACACGCACAAACACTTGTAACTACTTATACTATGTATGTGTATAAATATATAAGAAGGAAAAACCACCTCTACCTGTATTAAAGAATTCTTAGCAGAAAAATGCATACGACTTGTTTTTGAGTCTGGTTCATAAATCATTAATATTTAGTATCGTATGTCAATAAATATAAGTCTATGTACGCACACACATACACACTTACAAACGTCTCTATTCACTTTACTTGGATATGTATGTGTATTAAGTAAGCATGTGTTTGCTTATAATGCTAAATGCTTTTTGTTGTTGTGTGTATTTTACATTAAATAAAATTTATACAATGCAATCAAATGTTTGTAGGTTTTGTGTGTTAACGACTAAATATAAAACTCTTTGCTTTAAAATATAAATTTTTTTCTTTCTTTATTAAGAATTCCATACAATGATTTATAGTAAGCTGCATACGTCGCTTCGTATGCACCAAAGATTTCAATATCAAGCCGATAGCAGTTATTTCTGCTTGTTCCACCTTCGTTGGACCTTCAAGACATTTGAATTAAAGTAACCGAGGCATATGTTTCTATATGCAACGTAGAATTTAGAGTTCAACATGGATGAACGGACTGATGAATTGCAAGCTATGAAGAACTAAAGTGCAACTGAGAGCAAAGAAATTGTCAAGCTGCAGATAAAAAGGAAAATAATATTAACTGAACGTCACAAATAATTCGGATCACATTAATAGTTTAATAAGATTTTGAATTCGAAATTAAATGTTTTTTGAAGATCAAAACACGCCACTACACTAAATTTAATGCTTATAATGAGTATCAAATAATCGGTTCAAGCTGGCCAGCTGGTTATCTCTCTCTTTCTCTCTTTTCGAAAAAGAAAAAATAAATTTATTGGTTATAAGGTCACATAATTCGCCAGCATTAGTTCAAAGTTAATAAATTATATTCATTGTTAATGTTTAAATTAATATAATTTTTCACTATATTGAATAAAATGTTATAAATGATTTAGTCATGCACGCGGAAAAAGAGAGAGAGAGAGAAAAGAAATTATTTAAATTGCATTTACATTAACTTTAGAGAGATTGTCTGTTTGCACCTACGGTAAGTGCAATATGTTTTTGTTATTGGATTTTACATATATGTGTAATAATTGCAGGTGGTGTAGCTGTAAAATAATGTGATATGAAAGTAAATCAGCAAAGAAGGGCAAAAACAATAAAAAAAGCTCGAGCGTTTAGTCTTCATTGAGTCTTCCACAATCCACAATATGTTTAAAATAAAAGAAAGCTACCTCCCAAATAACGTCCTTCGCAATTAGTCCTCGCATTCCTATTAAATTATATTTCATAAGTACATATGATCGAGTCAGATCAAGTATTAGAAATTCGATGTAAAGCAAGTAAAATTTCCGTTTTGTTGGAGCATAAATCAGACTGCGGTCAGCCTTACCAGGTATGTGCATATGACATCTGAATTTTTATATAGAAATATAAAATAAAAGAAAATATTTTGTCAAAGTATGTGTGCGTGCAATGTCAAAAACAAAAGCTGGTCTTCTTTTGATGCGAAACAGTCAGCGAACAATTTTCGTACATTTTCGTAAGAAGTGAAGCTTTGTCCAGCAAGTACGTGTCCTATTGATGCAAACCAGTGGTTATCGGAGGAACGCGAGATTGGTGAACAAACCGCATTGGCTAGCACTTCCCAGTTGAGAACTTTTACTGTGCAGCGCATCGGTTTTACTGTGTAAAGACGGATGTTAATACAACCAACGACCTTGTGCTTTCTTTTTTGATATTAAGCTCGTTTCTCAAACAGCGAACAGTTCACATCGATTAATTGCGGTGTGGTTGGTTTTAAGCTCTTCTTGTCAAAGCGAACAGAATATTGTGTTCCCACTAGAGTGGTTGTATCTCTCATGCACGATGTAGATGGCACGCCCATGAATTTTTAGGTCACGAATGTTCAAAATTTATCTTATTCTCACTTAGAATACGATGCAAAAAACTTTCTTCTTGTATCGTTTAGGAAAAAAAAAAAACAGGTGCTGCCAGATATTACGATTGCTTATGGTTGCCAGATATATAGTCAATGAGATAATCATAACGGACAATGTATGGACAGCTTTCAATTTCATATTTTCATACCTTGTACCTATGAATTTTTCATACCAAGTAAAAAATCCCACTTTTTCACTCTACTTCTTGCAAATTTTACGGTTTGCGGATCTTATTAATTTGACAAGCATTTTTAAAATCCTAGGTTGACTCCTCTTAAATATTTCAGTTAATTCCGAAAGAAACATGATGCAATGCAGCTTCAAAATTTTAAAACTCTTTCGCATTTCTGCTTAAGACAATTCTTGATAAATTTCTGTTAACAAAAAGCACATTTAATCAAGCTTGAGGATATTAACTTGAATGCTGAAAAATCTAGCAGATCTCTCAAGATATTATGCTACCGTTTAGTTTAAACTTTCAGAAAAAGCAAAACAGTTAGTTATTTCAAAAGAATTTTCCCTAAAATGTTTCCACTTTATATGCCAAAAATAGTTAACGTTCCATCCCTTTTGAGGAAATAAAACTGTATTCCACAAGTGCCGATTCATTTTACTCAGCATTCCTTATCTAAGAAAACCGCTTTTACTAAACGCGTCAATAGACCTCTCAGAGTTATTTAGAAACAGGAAGTACGTTAGATTTACGGTATCGTTTGCAACGACGGGCGTTAAATCTAACTCCATTTTTATACCTTATAGGTTTTTTTAGGATAAAGCTTATAGAATTTTTTTGGTTTGGAATGATTTAAAAATTTCTGGGATTTCAATTTCGACCGCAATCGTGTCCAGTAATTCTAGCAATACAAATATGTATTCCTAGAAATCACAGCTTGTTTGACTTATCTCATTAAACACAAAATTTGCTAACGACACAATTCCTAAATTTTGAGTCCTTTAGGATGATCCGATAAGCGTGGACACGTTCGTACATGCATATGTGGTCAGACAAATAGGTGCAAGTTGTATTTTTCAGTGCTGTGCGTCATAAAATCTAAAAGATAACTTCCACAAGCCCCGCACAATGTTTTCACATGTGCCAGCCCTGTTCAAAATTAATTCTGGGAATCCCACGTGTACTAGTTTTTACAGTAAGAAGTTTAAGGCTTCCATAATACTTTATTAGCTTAAATATTCATCAGAGACCGTTTAAAATTCGTGTATTCGAGACATCAATGTGCTTTTAAGTCGCGTGCTGTTGAAAAGCTTACAATCCCAAATAATGAAGGACTACGATGCAAATTGGTACATATGTTGTGATGCTACCGCAGAGCCACATAGTTCACATGTGAGGCTATCCAGTCGGCATAACCAAATTCAATCCTCACGATACGGTACGATACGGTTTGAATTACGCTTGTTGTTGATTGTAGTTATAATAGGTTGTCGGTCTATGATCGGTGGGAATGGAATTTGGTGCACTGACATGTTTTGCCAAAAAATGAACGCTTTTCAAATAGTTCGGATCGGATCACTTTTTGGATTGCTTCCCGTATAACACTTTTCTTAAAAAGTCGTTATATGGAAAAAAAAATGCATTTTCCAAGGCCGACCTTAAATACCCTACACTTGGTATGAAATTATTATTATTGGTGAATTCTGATCACCACAAGGATCAATTTTTGTGAAAATCCTTATTAGGGTAGGATTCATAAAGTAGGTCGACATGGTCCACATTTGGTACAGTTAATTTTTTTATGTTATATTACTATTATGATATAACTTTCATCACGAAGCATCGAAAATTATACCTTTTTGTCGTATGAACTTTAGTTTTCTGATCCAAAGTTTTCATAGCAATTTAGAATGCCCCAAATACTACCACTTAGCCACTTTTGCTGACAAATTTTGAAAATTGCAATTTTGTCCCTTATAACGTTACATGAGAATTGGTCCAAAAAGTGGACCAATCCGAACCATTTTCAATAGTCCCTGGCTCAAAACATGTCGCTGTATCAAATTTCATCGAATTATCTCAAAAATTGCGACCTGTAGCGTGAACACAAACTTACATGGACAGACATAAGACGGATGAACGGTATAACAAAAGAGAGGCGGAATGAAGAAAAAAAGTGTGTGTTTGCTCCGTATGTCGACATATCAAACGATACCTACCTAAGACTTTCAAAGTAATCTACTTTTAAAACAAGGTATTTTTATTTAGATGAGAGGCTCGTCAATCTATTATCAACAATTTTCATCCTTGACGAGCTAATAGCATAAAAATTTCATTCGTTATCTCGTAAATGAAAATGTTGCGTAGAGTAGAATAACGTTGTGCACCGCATTGTGCAATCAAAATTTTGTCTCCATGAGATATGCCCATGAGATATATTCCCAATAGTATGTAAGGTGGTAATTACCATTGTGTTAATAGTAATAATTATTTTTTCGGATAAGATTCTTTGTCATGTATTTTATTTATGATCTGCATTGGTAGCACCGAATTTAAGACATGTGGGCGTAAACATATTTTCTTCTGTATTTGCGAAAAGCGATACAACAGAAATAATCCATAGATTACTTCTTTTGCTCAGACTCGCCTCTAATTGGCATCACTGGGGTTCAAACTGAGGATCCATTCGGCTGTGTGTTATATATACACATCACTACAGTTTATTATGATTACAAGAAAAAACGTTAGATATTAGAAAAAAAAATCAAATCATATGCTAAATTTATTACTATACTTTTACCAATAAGTTAAGTACTAAGAATATTAATAATCACCTCGTGTATGCACACAAATTACGATTTCATGAGGAAAATTTAAAATTAATATTTGTACTGAAAATGAACTAATTTATATCAACCTTATTAAATAATTCCATAGACGCAAGGGCTATGCAAGGGATGCCTTTCTTTAGCATGTTCGCAGGCAGTGCAAATTTCGAAGACGTCCAATAATTGGCATCCACTTTATTTTCAAACATTTCGAAACCTAATTAAACATAGAAGATAACCCCTTAATCGCTTAACGTGTTCCATAATCCTTGTTAAAGATAATTAGCAACGAGTATGTGTTTTTATATTGAGTGCAATATGTTTTTATATTGAGTGCAAAATTCTGACCTCTTTGCTTCCTAACATAAGAATTTTTCGGAAAATCAATTTTTTTTTTAATTAGCTTAAATGATACCTTAATTAATCAGGAATGACAACAAAAAGAATTGTGGGCGTGGCAAATTTTTAAATGCATAACATACGAGCACTGGAGGCCTTAAATGCGTTCTCCTCGGAATTTGGCTTTTGAAAATTGCAAGCAGCATAACACGAGCAACTTGTAATCTTTTCGTTCGAATTTTCTCCATTCTCCAGACAAATACGTAGGATTTTTTTAATAAATTATTCACAAGTTGTGGCGCAATGGTATATTAAGTTTGTGCAAATGTACGCAGCTGCTGGGAACTGGGATATATGCACCTTTTATTGTATCGATTGATTCAGAATCGCTTTCTGATTTGACTTAAGCATGTCTGTCATTTTTTGTTGTATTCAACCTATAGACCACAATTTCTGGAACTTTTTGGTGAAAAATTGCTATGTTTTGACCCAACGGCGATCCCTATTAAAAATGGTTCGGATCGGACTACTTTTCCAACTACTGTGAAAATAACTGGGTAATGAATAAATGCGGGGTAGTATGGAATGTTTAGTAGCGGACCGCGGCCCACTACTGCGTTTTTACTTGTTTTTTAATAAAAGCATGGAATCCCTTCGGTTGAAAATCGGATTTTTTTATTCAAATACGAGTCAATCACACAAAAATCGATATTTCGAAAAGCCCCTACATGATTCGCTAGATATAGGCTTTTTTTCAATTGAAATTTGTACCAGTTATACTGCGTGCCGCGGAGTCTTCTTCTTCTGGTATGTGAATATGTGCCTAATAACCTCATCAAATGTTTTTATTCTGCTACCTTTTCTTTCATCCCAAAAAGAGAGGAAAAAATGTAGTGCAAGTGACCTCGACAGATTATATATGTTTGGGGTAAAAAGACGCGGTTGTGTTCTCTGTATATGAAATGTCCAAAAATGGGAGTATCGCAGTACTCTAATAATATATTGAAATGTATTCAATCAGTTCATGAGCTTTTGAGTCTTCGAATAGCACATATTTACCGAGCGATAAAAATTAGTACCTTTTTATGTTGAACGTCCAAACTACGAGGCGGTGTATGACCATATTTGGTTGTAGGTATTATCAGGGACTAGTACGTAAAGCTGTACTTGGGTGCTCAATGAGACATAACGTTTACCGATCAGACACACACCTCGCTAGGTTGCGTACCCTATCTCTATCTCTCTTTGCTCCTTTCTTTGTGACCGTCATCGTGTTACACTAATAAGAGGCACTCTCTGAGTGATTGGTTTTAAAAAATAAAAAAAATACCATCCACGCTTTTTTTCCAGCTCCCACCAAAATTGATGTTTGTATTCAATATTGTTTGCTGAATCACCTTTAAGAAATGAAGCAGTTGCGTAGCGTGTAGGAATTATTAAAATTTATTACAAAAGTAATGAATCTATTCGGGCTACGTTTCGTGTAAGTGAGGATGAAGGTTAATGGCTTCTTAAATTTGAAAACGAAAATGCTATCGTAGTTATTCTCAACGGGGAATGCTACAGCAATATGATTAGTAATGTTTTGTGTGGCATGAATTAGATGCTTTCGCCTGGGATGAATTCTAGTTGCAACATACATCTCGCGACCCAATCACTCTCCTATGATTCTTGGAAGAAAACTTGATTGATCAGGCATTTTCAGAAATGCTTTTGAAAATTGGCCTTTAAGATCATGTGATAGAACTTCAACCGATTTTTTTTTTAGGGCTAGCTTTAGAATTATTGAAGAAGGCATACAAGCATCGATGCGTTGAGAGTCGTTGATTTGCTCCAGTAGTTCATCAACTCTTAATGACTTCAGTTTTCATTTCCATCATTCTTCCCATGGTTGAGACTTAGGCGGCAAAGTGAATAAAAATTGGTGTTTCAAAGGATGGAATTTCTTACAAAACCCCAAGTGCAGTCAGCATGAAATCATTTTAAAAATAAAAGTGGCATGAATCAGTATTTAAAACAAAAACCAATCATCTTTACATCTCCTACCTTTTCATTTCTTTCATTTTTTATTTCAATTGGAAAACAAAAACTCCCTTATTTGGCCGCTCTTTATAAGATTTATTTGCAAGTTAGTGAGTGCTTAGGATTTACTTTGAGGTGAAATTAATTATTTTTCTAAAAACCGAATTACAGACATGCGTTGCATTTTAATGATAAATTTCCTACTTTTCCATTTTGACATTAGATTTCTTTTGTTTTTTTTCCACTCTTCCCCATATAATGAATTAACTTATAACACGCAACTCTTTTACTACATAAAAGGAATATTTGATTAAAAGTTATTTATTTATCTATTTTCCGAACAATTAAAGCCAAAACACAAGAGAAACACACAACATAAGAACCTTAAGAAATCAATGTTTTAAATAAATAAATAAATAAATCGAATGTATATGTTAAGCGAAACACTAATGCTTTCCTAGTTATTATGGAAGATAATTTAAAAAATCTTGAACTGTAAAAAGTGGCTTGCAATCCTTGAGCTCGCACTTATTATGAGCTGTTTCAACCAGGGCTCCTATCATCTTCAACTTTTATTCCAATAGTTCTAGAAAGACTTTTCAAGCCTTGCGGAACCGCATATGTCAATCATTAAAATCACATCTGTAGAGTTTCAAGTTTCAAAGGTCTCCAAGTTCACGGAAAGATGCATTTCAAAAGCGTTTCCAAATCATATCACAATCAATTATTGGAATTATATCCATGAACGGAAAACTTCGCTAATGCACGAAAACGCATCCCGATATGGAGCGATTTTAGTGAATTAGCTTATTAAAGCTCTTTCTCTTCTTCAATTAAACCCAATATTTCTCTCTTTCTAGCTATTCTTGAAGCTCTTTGTCTGTAAAAAACATTTGGTTTTTTTCGTCATGATGCTGCTGCCAGCATGTCTTCATAGTCTTCTTTTTCTTGTGTATGATCAGCGATCTTGAAGGGTGTCATGCATTACAATTCTGCGTCAAAGTTGTGCATAAAATGGTTGCCAGATCTTCTGTTTTTCACATTGACATCAATTCATTTATTGAGTCCTCACGGATTTAATAGTCCATTATCCATAAATTCTATCCTTGACGAGCTACAAATACACTCAGTGTTTTGTATTGAAACAATTTAAAATATTAAATATTTTTTATGCTTTGTATTATCTGTGTCTTCTCAGACCTCGCAGAATGGCTTCAGCATATCAAAGAAATTATATAACTGTCAATTCTCTAAAGTCAGAATAAATATAAAGTCGTCCGAGAGCAGGTGTTTTGGAATGCCAATAGCCTCTTATCAGAGCCTCTTAGCAGATTCTTGTCATTACTAGGCTTTTTTTAATTTTATCAGAAATTCCAAAAACTGTTTGAAACCTGGGGATATATTAGATTTTTTATTTCATTGATACAACTGGGAATAAGCATTTGCAGGGTTCGCAAAGCATATATAATAGGCAAGATCCTGAGTCGATTTCATAGCATAATATAATTTTAGTCCAGTTTTGGTTTTCGAAATTCATCTCGAGTATCGATTTCATGATATTTGGTGGTTCGCTCTCTGCTTTGGAAATTACCCTCGAATGAGATGAAAAAAAAGACTGAAGTTTGAGGATAGTCAAGGTTCACTTAAAACTAATAAGATATGCGAGCGGAACTTTTCACTTCGCTTAGTAATCTAAACAAAAGCTTTACATATTTCTATTGCAATCTACCTATTGCAGATGATACACATACGGATATCAGCAGCTGCAACTTCAAGAAATGATTGAATGGCTATGAATATCTATCTTCTCGAGTAAAAATGGTCAAAAAGAAGAGGTTTATTCTTTAAAATCTTTTCACATGATTTTTTTTTTTAATGTTTTCTAATACTAGACTGAATTTAGATAAGTCTACAAACTATGAAAATAGAAAATTTTAATCTATAGCCAGAGAATAGTCAGAGAATCGAGTTGAATTTAAATTATTGCCAGCACGTGGGGGAGGATCCGCAAAACATACTTATAGATTTATTTATGGATATATATGAAATAAAACATTTCGAAGTTTTCTGTTTTGGTTCGAAGCGATTTCAATTTCAATTTTTTAGCTGTTTATGCCCGCCTTTTCGGTCCGTTATATTCATTGCATTTTTAGTTTGGTTTATTAAGAGCAAGTCACTGCACATGTAAGAATTTTTCTACGTTCAAATTTGTTTAACAACAGCTACGTGAAGGGACAGATGGACGGACGGACGGATAACCTGGAATATTTCTTTATTAATATATTTATACGATGGATATATGAGAGATAGAAATGATATATGATATTAAACTATATGTGATATATAATGCATATCTATATTGAAATTAGAAATGGTTTAACAACTAGTGTCCGTCCGTACACTTGACTTCATTCAGCCGCGGGGCAGTTTTACTTTTTTAAACTTCCTCTGGAGACTTTAGTAGTTTAGTGCTCTTTTAAGTGTTCTTAATCCGCTTGCTTATTTTTCATTTTCAATCTCTCAACCTCAGCAGTGATAAGGGCAAGACAGACGTGAAAAGATAAATGTTATTGTAACTAACTAAAATACTTTTGCAGCGTTAAGTATACATTAGGAAAATGTATTTTAGTAATGGATATATTAATGGGCATACGGACCGATAACGTGGAATATTTCTTTATTTATATACATGATAGATATATGTGATATATGACGTATATGCCCATTGTTTTAAAGAAAGCTTAACAACTAGCGTCCCTCTGTCCACAAAGTAATATACTTTTTGTCAACTTTTTCTAGATAGTTTATTAGTCTATGGTTCAAAGTATTCTCTTAATGCGTCTATTTCTTTTTAATTTT
This sequence comes from Glossina pallidipes, assembly GCA_000688715.1. Classification (NCBI taxonomy): domain Eukaryota; kingdom Metazoa; phylum Arthropoda; class Insecta; order Diptera; family Glossinidae; genus Glossina; species Glossina pallidipes. Next base: position 21,477 of record JMRQ01002108.1, on the reverse strand, counting down.
CTATCTTTCAACGTAAGTTGTCTTAAGTGACAGGTGCAAAAGGGCGAGTAGTAAGTAATAAAAAGACTGACCTTCCAGCATTAAGTGTATATAAGAAATCTTTTCTGTCCTTAAACACTACTAGATATGTTAATGGACAGACGGACAGATAATTTTGAATACTTCTTTGTTTATATATATATATATATAAATTATTGCCAAAATAATAGAAATTTGTATATGGTTTCAGCAAAGTGTTTAGCAATAAGTGTTCGTCCGTCCGTACACTTGATTTCATGTAAGCAGGAAGTAATCTGACTTTTTGTTTAAAGTTCTCTGAAGACTTCACAAGTAAAGGGTTCAAAGCAATCTTAATTCATCCATTTCTTCTTAATTTGCAATCTTTCAGCACAAGTTGTTTTAAGTAAAAGTAAGAAGTAGTTAGAAAACTTACCCAGCGTTAAGAGCCTGGCGATAGATTTCTAACATTAAAGCTTCATGCAACATTTTATGAATTTTGTTGTAGAGTTTTCCTTTTTCCTGACAATATTCAATAAATACACGAATTTACTTTATAATAAAATAATTTTTTTTAATTTCTATTTTGTTTTTTTTTGTTTTTTTATATTTCTAATGGGGGAACTTTGATGTATACTAGAGCACGCTGGTATCGGGTTTTTATAAATATTTGTGTCAGAAATGTTTTGCTTTTTGCTTTTTTCTTTAATATTTTATTTTTAGTTTAGAGTGATTTATGAGGCTGATGGGCGCAACCATTCACATACATTCACACGCTTATAATTAATAATTTTTTGTTTTATTCTTTTTTTGTGTTTTTTTTATTTAATTTTGGAAATGTATTTAAAGTTAAATATTTTTGGAGGACTTATAATTTAGATTTCTTTTAAGAGGAGGAAACTTTTTTATTAGCACTGACGTTACGATTTCGTATAACTGGATTTTTGTTTTGGTTTGTCTTTCTCTTATTATTATTATTATTATTATTGTTATTATTATTATTTTTATTATTATCGTTATTATTATTGTTATTATTATTACTAAAATTTTCAATGAAGTACGTTTAGGAAAAAGAAAATAATGCATATTTTTAAAATTAATTTTATTAAGTTAATAATTCTTCTCCTTTTTTTTAATAATTAGTAATTGCCATGAATCGTATACATTGGTTGAATTGTAGGTAGTTTAGTGAATAAAGAGTGTGGGATTTTTCCTTTACTATTATTTAACTATTTTTTTGTTTTTCGTGTTTTGAGCATTTTATTTTTTGAATTTTTTTTCTAAATTTTGAACTTTTTTTAGACTTTATTTTATAATTTTTAAATTTTCATTACGTATACTTGTTGTAATATTTGTTGTTTTTTTTTTTGTTTTCTTATTTTGTAAAGAATTCTTTTTAATAATAATTAGTTTTATTTATTTATTTATTTTCAGTCTTTCTTTTTTTAGTAAATAAAAAGTTTATTCATCTTTCTTTCTCTCTTTCCCTTGCTCTCGTTTAATCGTTTTTCACAAGTAATTTGACTAGATGTTGATAATTTCTTCTTTTTAAATAATTGCATTTAATTGCCCGTTAAAAACACGTTCAAGCATGTATATGATGCTTTCTGGCTTTTAATTGAATTTCCGAATTTTTATTAACATTTTTCTAGCGATGATGATGTCAGTCATACTTTACTGTAATTAATTGATTTTAGCATATTTTTTTGATTAATTTCTGTTCTGAACTCTTTTTTTTGTTTTGGTATCCGCGTGCGTATTCTAACCGTCGTTACCCGTTTGAGAGTCGAACAACGAATGTCGTCACTTGTTCACAAAAAATTGTCTGTTAGCTCCTAACTGCCTGCCTGCCTGCCTGCCTGCCTTCATAGCTTTGACTGACTGCTGCTATGTACATTGGCCTGACACACTCACAATCAACTCAAATACATGCAATAATAACAACAAAAACAACAACAATAAAAGCAACAAGAGCGGCATACAACCATCATTAATGGTGATGAGATGATGGTGATGGTTCTGCTGCTGGCTGTGACTAGCTTTGGCTGCTGGTCTTATTGTTTTTGCTGTTTTAAGGTTGCTCTTATATTGTTGCTGTTGTGTGTGTTTGATGCGTTGTTGATGCTTCTTCGTAATGTCGCTGTCGTTTCGTGTCTCGCGTGTCTTCGTATGTTTATCAAATGTTCAGTTGTGCTCTGCTGCTAGTATTCTACTTTTTTTTTCTCTGCTCACTGTGATGCGTGAGATTTGTTTGTTGGAAAATTAGATGAGTCGTCTTTTTTTCTTTTTTTAATGAGTTTATACAAAGCTACTAACACAATAACAAGCTAAGAGATATCTTTTAAAAACAATCATCATCAATTAGCCTAAAAATTTATTGAACATATATATATAACTAATTTTCTTTTTGAAATATAATCAAAACTTTGTTTTCTAACATTTTTGTTCCCTTAAGTTACGTATTTCCTTGCACCCGTCGGTATTTATGTTTTTTTTTTTTTTTATTTAGTTAATGAGATCTTAAAAATATGCTTTAATTTTCAAGAGCTCCGTATCCATGTTACTTAGAAGTAACGTGCTTAACTAATATTCATGATATTTTTTTGTCTTCCCGGACTACATAAATGCAATTTCCCAATTTTTTTTTTGTTTTCTTTTTTTTTTGTTTTCATCATGTATTTATACATTTAAGAACTTTATCCTTTAGTGCGCGTATTCCAAAACATTTGATTTTCTCTTTTTAAAAATTCTTTATACAAAAGCTCAAAGCTCTTTTTGGTACGCCATTAAATAAAAAAATATAAATGTGTTTTACAATTTTTTACAACTTCACACTTTAAAATAACGACGGCTTTTTTAAATAACTTTATTTAAAAAAAAAAAATACCCCGCACGCAATAAATAATTACTACTAACACATGTTCTTGCGACTTAACGAACGGGAAGAGACTGAGACTAAATATTTTAAAAAATAACGTGTCAAAATTATCAAAACACTCTCTGATTTTCATATCAAACTCTTATTAGACTGTTTCCCCTGAATTAACTCTTGTTTTTTTTATCTAGAAAACAATACATTCGTCGAAAACTCTCCGTATTACATACTGCTCTCACTTATTTCTAATCTCTTTGCAAATATGTTACTCCTTCGTTTTTGTTAAAAGAACCCGTAAATCTCTTTTAAAATTTATTTTATATTTCCATTTATTTCGTATAATTCAACTGCAAATTCTTTTTTTTCTTTCTCCTTCGACAAGTTGCAGTCATACTCAAAACCAGTTGTTTCGTTTTCGAACTGTTTCGTTCTCTTTTTAAAAGTGAATTTTTTTTTTCTTGTTATAATTTTGACGTGCCTTCCTTGATGAAATGCTTGATGCTCATTAAATTAATAAAGCAACCATATGATAGACAGTGATGGCATTATGTAGAAAAGCAAATGCAAAACACATACAAAAAAACACGTGCTAGCATGCATGAGAGGTTATCTCTTTTGCTCTTGTTATGTATAGTTTAGTGAGGGATTAAAGTAAACTAAAACATATTTTCATTGTATTCAAAAAAAAAAAGTTTCAATGGAATTGATAAACATGATTAATAATCTAAAAAACCTAAAATTAATAGCAATCTTTTTCAACTAATAACCATGTCTGCGATATGTAATTGACTTTGGAGATTTCTTTTACGCTTTTTACAAATTATTCTTCGTATATTCAATAAGTTTGTTTGCTTTCGTTTTAGGTTCGTAATGCAATTAAAATTTATGACAGTTCTTCCAACGATGATTCCTTAGACTGCGTGTATATGTTTGATCTTGTATCACGTTCTCTTCGCATTGTAATCTTTCTCGCTCTAACTTACAACCCATTCGATATTAAACTCTCGTTTGACATTTTTGTCTCTCCTATAGAGTGTGGTAAAAGGGGTATGCATATGCTATGGGGTTTTCTGTCTTTTCTGCTTTTTCGTTTTTCTTTTCGCACTGCTTATATGCATAGATATAAGCGCGTACGTTCTCTATTCACTTTGAAATGAAATGCCAGTTTTCTTCATTTCATCATTTTCGTAATAGTGTTGTTGTTTTTCTTTGCTTTTGTTTTGCGATGTACACATAGAGGCTACTGGCTTTGGCTACTCTTAGGTAAGGGTGTATAAATATTTATTTGTGCATTTGTGTGTAAAAGTCTTGCGAAAATTTTCGAATTCGTTGTTATTTTTATTTTTGTCATTTTCATATCCTCATGCTACCCTTTCGTATTGCTCTTATGTATAACGTGTATATATGAACGTACAACTAAACATTTTCTTTCTGAGTCGTTCTGCTTTACTTTTTCTCGACTCTTATTGTAACGGAGAGTTTTGACTGTTCATTTAGCTTTTCTGATGTGTTCCTTAGTCTGTCTGATTTTCCGTTTGTATGTATTGTGTTGAGGTGTGTTTCAAATTGTTTTATTTTTCACTCTTTTTTTGCTTTTATTTTTATTTGTTTTTTCTTCTCATGTTTTACTTCAATTGCAGATTTTCTCGATTCGCTCGCGTTCTCACCAAGGGGAGGCGGCGAGTTATCGTATTGCACTTGTTTCATATTGTTGCTAACATTTGTTTTTTGTTACCGTCTCATTTGTTTGATGTTTCGGTGTGTGTTTCGTCACAACTTTTCATACACCACAAGCACATTTACATATACCGTTTTATGCTGAACAAATTATATAAACTTTACAGTGCAATGGGTGGCAGTAGATGTGTAATGTTTCATTGTAGAATGTTCTGCTTAACCCTAAACCTAGCGTTTTTTTATAAATATTGTTGCGCGTATGAATATAAATGCTTCAACAGCATTACCTTTCTCTGTTTTTGTAATTTGGCAGATCCCTTGTCTCCAAATAATCAATATTTCTAATACCTTGTCTGGGTATTGTCTTCGCTCCAACCTAGTGTTACACTATTGATTTTGTTGTAGGTTAAGAATAAAGACAAATTTTTTTGTATAAAAAATGGTGGAGATTAAATACAAGTTCTATCTCAACATTAGAATGGATAACTTTCACATAGGGAAGAAGGGATTATTTTTTGCTTAATAATTTCTTAGAGAAAATATTATTGTCCAACGTATATATGTATGTATATGTTTTGAAATTATTATTTTTATTATTATAATGAGCAATCATCCAAGGAATGTTTGCTACATGTGCGACAAGGTTATGATCACACAGTATTGGGAAAATAGAAGGAGATAGGGACCCACTCAGTAAAGCTGCGATCAAGTTTGGTCTAATTGCACTGCGATTTGAGTTTACGGATACCATTGACATGGTAGTCGCGACTCTTTTCTGCTTTACTATGTTATTCTCTGAGTATTTCCTTACCGGTCTACTGTCGAAAATCTTTCATCCATCATTTTAAGAAGCTGCATTAAAGCGAGAAGATTTCTTCGTTCTTGTAAAACAAACAAACAAAGATAAGAGGGTCAGGTCATAAAACCTTTCCAAACTACAACAGTGTATTTGGCTCATCGGTCTAAAAAGCACAGAATATACTGACGGTATTAAGCATAAGGTATAGATTTTTAGTTAAAGGTGAATATGGTGCAATGATTACTTATCCAATAATGAAGAGTACGACTTTGTTTAAAAGCCGTCAAAGTATGCAAAATTAACATTAAATCTTAAGGAAATTTCTTATGAGTCATGACTCGTATACGCATGCGTAGATATTCCACGAAATCGATAAATAATTTATTACTGAAACTAATTTGAAAAAATTTAACTAATCTTTCTTCATACACCTATGATTTTCCTTCTATGTCTTATATATTTTTAGAATTATTCAAGAATTTTATGTATTATAATAATTTATCAAACATTATTTTTATGTTATTTCTTAATGTCGTTAAAATTTTATGGCAACAAAATTATCATCAAAGAATTTTAATAAAATATAAAAGCAAAAAAAGACCAAAGACTTTTCATTCTATATTGACTTCTCTTTGCAGAAATCTTCACAAAGGTATCGTAATGCCACTGCAATGCCTTACATCCATAAGCATATTCAACACCACATGTATGCGCATATGTTCTCAATTATGGTAAGAGTGTGCTTGCTTGATAAAATCATCAGACAACTATACTCGTCTAAAAGCGAATTGTGGATACCTAATCACGCTTTTTGTCGTAGAGACGCTCGTGGGCTAATCAGGATAACATTTGAAAAAGTCGTGTTATGCTAAATCTGCCGTCATTTCATTTATGGACCCAATAATCTTTAACTTCATAGTATATTTTCAGATTGTTTTAGCTCTTCAAGCACTCACAGTCCCCTTTTACGAATTAACATATCAAAACTCTCCCTTTTGACCAGGATATCTACAAGCAAGTGGCTCACTAATGGACGTAACTAATCGATGTCGTCTCATGTTGGCCAAGGCATATATGTGTTTTTATATACACTTACGAAGAGGATGTCGACATGAATATGCCTTTAGTAACGGAGCTGGAAATTTATGAAAAAAATCTTCCTAACCTACCGCATTAATATCAAGCACAAAACTTTGAAAGGATTGTAGAAAAAGACAGCACGTCAGTTATCCAAGACTTTTTATATCAAGATTTTCCACGTGCCTTGGGCGCATTTCTATTATTTTATTCGCATTTCCATCTTTTGCATATTTTGGAGATGAATGCACACAGAAAGAGCAGTAGACTGAGACCTGGAATGACGGAAAGAACGGCACACTGATTGAAAGACACGGGGAATGGCAAGGACATGGATTAATAGACACACAGTGCGCAAGAGGAGACAGACACTTGGAAGGATGTATACGCTAGGAGAAAGACGCACGGAAGTACACGGGCATAAACCTGCTTAAGATCTATTGTGTGCCCTTAAGATCATTGATGATATCATTAAAGCTGCTTCGCGTTTCTTTTACTTGGATTTGCGATATGTACGTTAAGTTACTCACTAAGTCTCCATAACATATCCAGTCTCCTGTTTGGTTGTGAATCAAACATAAAGCACATTATCTATAGGGTATTTTAACAATGCCTTTAAAACGCTTAAAAAAATTTATTTAAATTATATTAAAAATATAAAAAAATTCCAAAGCGAATAAAAGACAAACTGAACTCATACCCTTACGGAATCGAATCCGACAAGTACGACAAAAGCGATTCAAATCATATTAAAAAGTCGTAAATATGTTTATGACTTCCTTGAAGAGAAACATTAAAAACAAAACGAATCTCTTATTGGGTTTGGCCCCGTGTGGCAGCCATCACTGCTGGCCGTGCGCAGGCCGACTATAAAAGGCAAGAGCCAAAATAGAATATGCGTGCGCACTGCCGTCAGCGATTTCCGTCATTTATTTCATTTCCTTTTTACGATCATCAATGTCATCACTGAATGAATTATTTTGTCTTGTCCAATCGAAACGACTAGATTTCGCACATTTTCTTCTTTTTTTCTCTTTTGTATATATGTCCCTGAGTGTGTTTACAAACGTGCTTGTTTTTAATTGATCGATCGTAAAATGGATTTTCATATATCAACGCAAACGCATGGGCACTAAGCCATTTTTTCAAATTACTATTAAAAAAAGTATGCATATCTCTGCCTACGAATCACTGTGTGATTATATGGATGAATGAAAGCAATTAATACCTGCTGTCGCTTCGGTGATTGAATTTATATTTAAATGATGCTAATGGCGATGATTTCTTTCCTTTTTTTTTTTTTTTTCAGGAATGATCATCTCCTGAACGTTGAATGGTTATTGATTGAAGAAAATTTTGGATATTCACATGTAGGTAAAAAACGAACGGTGTATATAGAGGTTTGTTACCTGAATACATAATTAAGTTTCTTTTAAGTGCACTTAAGTTTATTATTAACTTTATTAACATTAACATATTTTTTTTGCTTAGTTTTAATAATGAAATTTTCTACCTCACATTTGCTACCTCATAGATGATATGAGCATTTCGTGGATATTTTTATGTTGGGAATAGTAGAAAACTTTGTCATTTAATCGATTCCTAGAAACGAGCAACGCAATGAAAAGTTTCATTGACTTGATTATTTAATTTCCTTTTCCCCTATCAGGTTGCGCAGTACCAAATGCACCACGATAGTCTCCGGCTCCCTCAGCTTGCAAAACAATTCTGCCTCACTTAGAATGCCTCTAGCAAAGATGGAGAAGATGATGCGTAAATAAAACTTTGGCTATGGTCCAAACTGCCGCCTCTAGCCAGGGAGAGGACCAATTTTAATCATTTCGTTGCACGTCTTTCGGGTAGCCTCATCTACAATCATACTCCACGATGGGACATACAAGTCACGGTGTGCATATTGAAAGAGTCATGTGGTCATTATTTTATTATCTTGGCCGCCGATGATCCCCAGTATTGCTTAGGACCACCCGTATTACGCCACTTTTGTCATAGTTATCCTTACACGTTGATTATTCGTACCTCTCGGAGTGACATCGTACTTTTTCTCCGTGGTTTTTAAGTATACAGGAGATAAGTATACAACAGATATCGACCAAGGGATGTCAGGAAGGCGACCACACTACTACTTCTAGTTTACTCTCCTCAACAAGTCAAAGATTAGTAGTAGATGAGAGCTTAGTAAAGAAATCTGCAAGCAGACAACACTCTCGATGACTTTGCTATGGAGGGACGTGTTGATGGACGTGTTTCCCAATCAGTACGCGTTATGTCTCGACCGACGGACCATTCACTGTAGCTACGGCTAAGTACGTTCTAACCACCTTGAGAATTGAGTTCATGAAACCACGATTTGGTAAGTAATAAAAATCACTTTAAAACTCAACTGTTATTATAGTCGTCTTTTCGCGATTACAGTTCTTTCATACAGTTCTATCAGATTAGCTGAGTAGAAAGGTACTGCCAGTTTCAATATGGCGGCGGTATAGTTACAAATATGCTTAAGCCACATTTGACATATACTTAAGTCATATATGCGCTTAAAATGTAGAAAGAGAATTTTCGTCAACCACCGCAAAAGTAATATCGAAATTCGCAAAATCAAGACGAAAGGGGCAAACTCGAATCTCGAAACGTAAAATGAATTCATACTCAATGCCTCCAAGGCTGTGACATGAGTCATTAGTTTAAACGAGTAAGTTCTTGTAAACTTCATTCTAACGTTGAGCACTCAAAATGAAATTTGCAAAGGTTTTCTGAAAATTTTGTGAACTAAAGAAGTACACCATTCTTTTTTTGTAAAATTCCACTTTATTTACCGACATAGTTTCCTTTAAAAATGGTACTGATTTTCTTGCTTTAAGACATCTTTCGTGTGGAAAGGCCTTCAAAATACGTTCAATCTTGACAATGACTTCATTATTTAATATAACTTTATACCCTTTAGATAAAAGTGCTTAGGGTTAGACCATGACGGGTTTGGCAACAAAGCCATTTTCCATTCTGCAAATTTTGTCATTGGAGCCAACCATGCGTAACGGGGCGCCCACCTTTCTTACGCTTATATACTAATTAAATACCTGGCAAACACATGCTTCGCACACGTTCATGTGCCTGTCCTACCTCTTTAACTTTAACTTGACGGTCGGCGAACACAATTTGGTTAACTTGAACGATGTTTTCGCCAAATGTTACACCCTTTAAAGGCTTCGAACATTCATCATCATCCAAGGTTGGCGAAAATTAAATTATAACGCAGGCTCCTCGTACACACTGTCCAAATCGTCTTTCATTTGCGTAGTTCTATTGACTTTCAATAACTTTTCTATACTCAGTTATTTCCATTTTCGCAATATTCTTTGCTCGAACGATTGTCAAGCGAAAAGTGCGTGTCCACAATGACTGAAATTTGGGCGAATACTCATTTCACGCAAATTTATTCCACGCTTGTATGTATTCTGATGGCACGCATAAATTTTCCATCAAAAAGTCCATGTTGTTGGTTGACAAGTAAAATCTATTTACTCTCTCGCAGCGGTTGTCAGCTACATGCGGCAGCCATTTGGGGCACGCTGCCTAGAAACGGCAATAACTTATTGTAACGACACATTGCAAACAAACATTGGTGACGAAGTATGGAACCGGTGGGTCGTGGCGAAAGGATTAAGCGCTTATAAATTCCTATCCACTTAACGAGTGTTACCTGTCAATCACAGTAATCATCTTTTTAAACTTGCTCGAATTAGCGTTGCAGCCTGCGAGCTTGTTGAGACCAGTGATATCGAGTTTGCCCTTTGGCGGAAACTATGGATGTTCTCAAGTTTTAGATATTTCGTTAGAACCGTTTTCAAGTTTTGAAAATTCAAAATGTGACTAAACTAACGAAAGGACAATTTAAGGCAACTCAATGGTTACCAAGGAAAACTTTCAACTTTGAGGAGAAACAGAGAAAATTCAAGAAGTCACGAAAGATTTAGAGAAGTTCACTTCCTATACCAAGTGTGTGCATAGAAAACGCGATTTTTAAATAGAAAACACAAGTTACAAAGCGCTAGCGCTACATTTCTCCCACCTGTCTGACAATTTGTCTATGCCAAGCCATTAAAAACTGTTGCTCTTTTGAGACGAACCAATCATCTTCTCCTGAGAACTCAAATGGTGCTCAGCAATTGCCTGGCTCGTTCACACATGTAAGTGCGAGGTCAGAAGACCTCGAGTGTGGTGAGTAAGCCGCATGGGCCAGCTCTTCCCCATTGTGTGTTTTTAAGATATCGTTAACCAGCTCTCGGTCGTCCATTTTTTACATTTCAGTAGCTTTTGGACGAGGACGTGGTGTTAGAGCTGTCTACAAGCAAATTCCCCTTTACATGTCTGCTATGCTAAGCTCTATGAGCCCCATTAAAATCGAAGCTAATGAAAACTTGGAGTAACATTTAATGTATTTACAGTGACGAATATATTTATTTGCTTAAATTGATTTGTGAGTATTTGGAATAATATTGAAAAATATATTAACGGTTGTATGTGTGTATGCGTGTATGCATGCATAGCGCGTCTACATGTAAAATTTAAATGTTGCTATGAAAATAAACAATCATTTATATAGCATTGAAGGAGATTCATGAGTAAACACAAAATGCTGAAGATTTCTAAGATTTATTCAAAACATATATGTGCTTATGTAGGCGTGTTTGCGCACATATAGAAAACATATATAGAAGCAACAAATCAAAACGTCTGTCAAATAAATTGATCTTTAGCTTTAAACACACGAGCCCCGAACAACAAACAGCTCTCATCTTTACATTTAATACTAAACGAAAGCATTAGAATGTAAACACAGAAAGACTTCGGTTAGTGTGTGAAACGTTCTTCAATAAACTAGTGTCGTCGCTGAATCCGTGAGTGTGTTTGTATCCAAGTTTGTTGTTTGTTATATTGCTTTAAAAAAAAAAAATAATTTCAAAATTTTTCTTTCAATCTGTTTGCGGTTAGTGCGAGCTTACGAGGAAAGAAGAAACCAAACATAACGGAGAAGGCCACACCGCATACAATGTATTAAGAGCGATCGTATGCATGTATGTGTGTCTATATATGTATGAAAACATGTTTTTGGCGCCTCAACGAGATATCACAATTTAATATTAAAAATTGAAAGATTTATCAGGTATTAGTCGACACATGTGTACAATATGTGTTCGCATTATCATCGTCATCACTAGAGTTCGCCTCAATTGAATAGTGGGCCATAAATCCGTCTTAGATTTGTTTATTTTTGTGTTTATTGTTAACTTTTAAAACAATTTGTTGATATCAATTGTGACGAGAATTCAATCAATAAATATTTCACTCTACCACACGTACATAGATAGTAACAAAGCTTAAGTGCGCCTTGCGATATTAGTATCATTCGAAGTGTAAATGTAAGCCGTTAGCGATTGAAAGAATTTACTTATTCTTCTTGGCTTGCTCTGGCTCATTGCTCGTCTTGTCTACTTGAGGTTTGCTGCGCTTTTGCAGAGCTTAGAAAGAATTGTATTTGAAAAGAACGCTCTATCAAAATATCTTATGTGGGAGAGTGGAAGGCAACAAGCGATGTTTCAGTTATAAAATATATAGAGAAATAAACAAAGATTAACGATAAGCAATCGTAATGCGATGAGATATACTCGTCGAGAGCGCATTTTCTTGGCCTCAACGATTGAAAAGAATTTTTTTTTGCGGCGTATCAAAAATGGAGAGGAAAAACGGATTTATTTGAAAATATTTAGCGTCAAATTTCATTGTAAACTGAAAATCTTTGGCATAAAGAAAGTATTCTGAGTTCGTTGGGGCCAGGAGGGCTTAGTCTGTGATTAACTGTTGAAGTCTGGTGGGCGCTACCAACAACAACGAAATATCAAAATTCCCAATACAATGTCATATTGTTACACTGCATTGGTCCTTCCATCCAGCCAGAAAACCCGGTTGCCAATATGTCGAAAGGACCCAACTAGGAAGTGTTAATCCATGCGACTTACTCAATTACTTACTCCAATTACCACTTGTTTGCCAGCATGGGACACGTGCTTGCTGAGCAGGGTTTCACTGCTTACGAAAATGTGTTCTTCTCAAAGGAGTAAGAGAATTTTTGTGGCGACACCCACAATTTATCGGTGAGGTGAACCGAGGTTTGTCTGGCCAGAGGTAGGCTGGCTTGCATTTGCTACTCCGTCTCTGCAAAAGTTTAGGTTTTCTATGTAGATATCTAGTACGTATTCAATGTTCGTTTAAACCTTTTACTAATTTTTCAGTGCGATAGTAAAAAATTAAATATCTTTCAATATAGTAGATCGCCCTTAGAAGATGTGCTGGTAGTGCACTGCGGAAGAATCGTGACGGTGTTCATGTAACACGTTAAAAGAACGAGATTGATGCTGCGATTTTATTGCGTTTTAGTTCCAATAATTAATAAAACAGTTAAGTCCATAAAAGAAAAGGTAGAAAATACGTCTTGATAAACTTAAATCTACATTTTCTGTAAAAACAAAACGTTTGTTGTGCAAAGCGCTTTAAAGTTACATTTTTATGATGTAAGTGCCTGGTACAACACGTAGTTATATAGCTGTGAACACGTCTACCATGTTATAGTGGACTCTACTGTACTCTCTTCACTATTCTCTAACGATCTACTTGCTTAACGTGTAATTATCCCTAGGTATGTGTCATTTTTGCTCCAAAATGAAGAAAGCAATCCATCACAAGTCGCTCACTAATAATAGTTTAGTTGCAAGTGTTAAAGCAACGTATGCGTTTTGCTTTTCTACAAACTGTAAATATTTGATAATTTTGTTAACTATTTTGTCTGATTTAAAACAGTCCGATTACATATCAACCCATTCATCATCATTTTTATTGCATTGAACTTTTGGGGAGTCGGATATTTTATACCTTCTGTGACGCACAAATACCATAGAAAATTCCAGTCATTTTCGTATTGACTTACAATCAAAATCAATCTTTCAATCAATCAATGTACGCGAAGCTAATCAAAATTTTGTATTTTCGTGAAATGGAAACGTGTCTGACAGTTCATATTTATTACAGGTTCAAGGGAACCCGTTATCGTTGTATGATTCGAAAGTTTGTTTAGTTTGATTGACAGCAAAAAAAAAACCTGATATATATTTTTTTAAAATTAATTTGTATGTCATGGCTCAAAGTCCACTCTATTATATATATTACCTGCAGCAGTGTGTTGCGTTTTGGTCGAAAGCAATAAATATTTCGGTATAAAAAGGTAAAATCGCTTTAGATTCGAATAATTATGCAACTTATCATCAAAATCCGTTAGTGATGATAGTTCCTTTGAATTGCTGGATAAAAAATAAAAAGAAGAAATATCCCAAGTAAACGCAATAGAAACAAGTGACCGAATCTTTCGACCAAATCGTCACCGTGATGCTAAAAAGAGGAAAGGAAGTATATTTTCATACACTACACACTATAAAATAAAGTAGGCGTGGTCGATTTTTTCTGTTTTTTAGTGACATTACAGGATCACCCGTAGAATATATGGTCAAATTTTTGTAGATTTTTCTGCTGTAGTTTATGAGTAACGAGCAGCAGATCAATTTTTTATTCCTTTTGAAAAACAAAGGTGTACTCAGTTTACGTGGTACTGTAAGCGTGTCTTTCCCCCGATTGTTCCCATTTTCAATACCAAATACGAAAATTTCGAATGTTTCGGGCAAATTTGAAGTCGATAGCTTCGTTTTTGCCACCAGGAGAAGATTTACGACAGACCGGCAGAGAGCAACCAGACAGACGGACGTGCTTAAATAGATTCACAATTTGGTGCTAATCAAGAATACGTATACTTTACGGGTCGTTGGAGCTTCCTTCTAGGTTTTGCGAACGATTTTCCAAAGTGAATATAACCTTCATCCTGCGGTATTGGGTGTAAATAGCAATCGTTAACATCATTAAAAAAGCAGTAAGTTATTAAAACAACAGCTCTCTTGGAAAAATAATAAACAAGAGCAACAATGCAGTCCTTCTTTTGGAGGCACGTTGAGTTTAAGGAGCCTCCGGAGAAAATAATGTAAGTGATCCAAATTTCAAATCAACAGACGAAAAATCATTCAATGTTCAAATTCATTGTTCCTATATCTAAACAATTACGTAGGGGCATGTAGAAATACTAGGATTTGCGTAATTGACAAGTGTTTGATGAAAAAATTGAATTTTCGACCGAAAAAGCGCTTTCCTGTTAATAAAATGCATTTGAATTAACTTATCAAACATATTCCATATCATCCTTTAGAGAATTTTTTTTTAGAAAACGATTAACCAGAGAATGTTGTTCAACTGGGAAAAATTCGAATGAAAAAAGAATGAAAGTTGTTTGAGATATGCTTCATGACGTTTTGTGCTTCGAGGAAAAGGAGATCAAAGTTTTGATATTTGTTTTTTTACATCCCTCGCCGAAGAAGGAAACCTCATAGACTCCACCTATGCTTGATCAGTAGCAAATTGAAGCTTTCGCTTTCAAATTTAGCAGGAACTTTCAAGGTTCTTGCACGCAGGTTGGTCTCGAATATGGACCAAAGCGGTCGAAGGACACACCTATAGTGCGACGTAAGGCGAGAAGAACTCTGTTTTTCAAAACAGATAAAAATTGGTTTTTCGCCCATTACTGATAAATTACTGCAGACAAATCTACGAAAATTTGAACGCATATTCGGTGTAATACCTGGGCAAAAATGGGAAAAATTGACCGCCTCTACCCAACATCATAGTGTATCAAAATTTAATTTTTTTTCCATATCTTTATAAGATGCAAAGACAAACTTCAAAAACCCCATAAAGTGTATAAATTCTTGGCTAGTTTCAAACTCGGAATGCGTCCAAGCATATCAATCTGCTCGAGTGCCAATGTGTCCATTTGCGCAACTGTGTAGTACATGTGGTAAACATTCTCCCGTTCGCAAATTGACGATGTCGTTTACCATCTTGCAACAGAATTCGAAAATGATCAGCGGACACGAGCGCAACGCTCACACGCCTATGCAATGAAACTCTGAAAAGTCTGCGTTTAATTGCATAGGACTTTTGTTTTCTGTTCCTTTTACTTGTTATTCATGAAGTATAACACGTATACCATACAAATTTCCACTTTTAATCTGGAAACAGAAAAATTCGCCTGCGCCCATCCAATACTACAAAGTATGAAATTTTAGTTCTTTTCCTTTTTTTTCAGTGTCTTTAAGATAATATTTTTACTCTTTCTTTCTTCTTTCCTACTTAGATCAAATAGACCTCGTCATTTTCTTTCTTCGATCGTTTGCTGCATCCGTTAAAGACATAATTACACACTTTACACTAAGTCATAAACAACATGAAAAATTGCCATCCAAGCTTTCCATTTCTTAGAAACCGCATGGAAAGCTTTCGAGTTGCTCAACGTTCGCCTTAGTAAAGCTTAGCCAACATATTTTTGTTTTGAAATGCTTTCAAATGCACATAAATATTTCCTAAAGACACTGTTAGTGTATTAGAGAAACTAGGTACGCACCAGGTAACAACCAGACTACAACTTCTCAGGAACCATCCGATTGAAATAGATAGTCTTTCTAGGCGCCGAAGCGCCCGGTTCACGCGAACCGTTCACGAAACAATTTTTTCTTGATAGTGGGGATTTTTCCACCTACCCTACAAAGACCAAAGCGCCGATCAACCACATAAAAAAATGCTTTATTCGAAAAATTTGCAGCGGCATTGCCTCTTAACGCACTAGTTTTGCAAGGAAATAAATACTTTTTTTACGATATTCTTATTGTTTTTTTTTTAATTTTAATCGCGCAATGAGCAAAAACTTTCTTATCTTTGAAAATTTTGTTTTCGTTTTATAAGAAGACATTTGTGAGAAAGCTATCCAGTTTGGTTTAGTATTCCAGGCCAACATTAGTGTCATTTATTCATGTATTGAGTAATTGAAACAGAATTATCTTGTAAATATACTCGAATGCTGATTAACAAATGTGGCCGTTAAGTGAAGCTGTTCTTCATTTTCAGTCCAACCAGCATATGCATTTGTTTTGCATTTCTCTGTCAGCATTATTGCTTCTTTTTTTTCGGCAGAAGTGCTCACATTTTCAGTGGAATATTTCTTTCAATAGTTTCTGTATTCGATAAATTATATAGGATTTGAAACAAATCTGGAATTCATCGCATAAATAAAACAATTTTTCATTAATCAATTAATGAATCGATCAATGCCGCTACGGGAAATTTTCACAAAGACAAGTTATTGCGTCTAGTCTGTTAAAGGTTTTGTTTTTGTTTTTTTTTTTTTTTTTTCAGAACCTAACATGAACATGCGTGCATTTATTTTCTGTGAGTTTTATGGCATTAGATGGATTAACAAACAAAAAAATAATGAGACCGAGGCGTAGAACAACAAATGTACAAATGGAGCAGGAAAATATTACTCAGAACTTTACACCGCTCTATTGTGAGATAAATTTTATTATAAATGCAGTCATTAAAGTAATGTTTTTTCTTTTTGCAAAGAAAGCGAAAGCATTTAATGTCTAAAGACAAGCTGAAACACGCAGCGACTAAATGTCTGGCAGTATATATAATTCTCCCTGCACTACCATTAAATACTACCTTGGCTTGGCCGTCTAAGCATAAGCTCAAATCGTCAGCCTTACAGTCGTTCTCCTCAGTCTGTTACAATTAGTTCAGCTCTTTTCAGCTCGATCATTATGGCAGCGAAGAGCTAAATTACGCAATTCCGAACGGACGACGATAATACCAGAGGCGAAATCGAACTTTGTGAGGTAATTTGCTCATCAATAAGGTCTTCAATTGTGCTTCCCTGGTAATTGAATCCTTCCATTAAATCATGTTTCGCTGCTTCGTCTATGCCGGGACAATGCGGGCAAGTTATAAGATAATATCAAAAGCAGTCATGCCCCCATACAATTTGCGTAAGAAAGCCATGCCCCCATATAATTTGCGTAAGAAAGTGATCCATGCTGCCCTGTAGCCCAGCCTTTCACATAGCTTGTAAGTTTCCAACGTCCCAATTCGGTCCAGCTCACCTCCGGACGATCGTTTTGCCATGGGTACGTACTTTTATCTGTAACGCTCTTTTTTTCTGCGACAGCAATAAAGTGATAATTGAAGATTGCAAAAATTTCTAATTATATCTACTGTATGAGCAGAGTAAGTCATACAAATAAATTCTCTTCCGCTCTCATTAATATGACTCATCCACGGTTCATCACCCAGATGAGAAATGAGAATTAGACCCAACGTGGTGTCTAGGAAAGCTAAGCTCACGCAATCAGTGAAAGAGATTGAAATAAATAAATGAATAAAATTAGAAAAATTTTCACCATTTCGTTTAGATCAAATGATTAAACATATTTCGAATAGTTGTGCACGCTATTGGCTGGAATATTAAAAACTTTATAATTTATGTCATAAGGCGAACGCGTGTTCTCTCTCTTTCTCTCTCTCTCTCTCTCTCTGTCTCGGTTTAATTTCTAATTTGAACTTATTGCTCCGCGCCACAGCTTCTAATAATTATATTCATGCACACGTACATGTACACGCACACGCAGACACTTCCCTATGGATCCATATGGGCACAAATCACATGCTCACCTTTAATCCTTTAATATCTTTTTCACTCGTAGTATGTTTGTAGTTTTAAATTGTCCGCCATTAGCTTTGAATATTATTGAGTCCACAATTGCTCGTAAATAATGCGATAATAATAATATTCTAGTTTTTTTTTTTTTTTTCATTTTTCGAGCAAAACATACGATATAGATAAACGCCTCCGCACACTGCTTATTAGCTGTATAGGAAAAGCATACTGTTCAGCCAACCATCCCCTTTTGTGTATTGATTTGTGTTCGTTGCTTATTTGCATTTAGCTGGTGACCACACGTTTGTAGCCTATTTTCGTTGTTTTGGTTTTCGGTTCATCATGTTTGAGGTCTACGCGCTCATACAAGCGTACAGAAGTCTGGAGTGAAACATGTTACTCTGATATGTTATTATTCTACTAATGACCGCATGACGATTTATTTACGCGATTACTTAATAATATATGTGAAAGGGAGGCGCGCTAATAAATATTTAGAAACAATAAAATTAAATTTGAATTATTCTTTTTTTCCTCTTTTTCTTTTTTTTTCGTGTTGTTGTATACCCCTGATGATAAAATGCTTTTTAAAAAGTGTGTAGAGAAGGTTTTTCATTCTGTTAAGTATACGAGTGATTTGCGCCAAAGAAAATATCCTTGAATGATATTGAAATGTGTTCTTCAGCTTTAACCGAGAGAAAAAAGAGCGTTGTTCCCCGACAAGTATAACCTTACGCTAAATCCTTTTTGCCAATCAGATTTTTCCTTTTACCATAAGATAGATATTAAAAAATTTCAACTTAAATCTTCACATTTTAGATTGATTTGGAATAATATAGAACAGCTTAGAACAATCCACTATTCATGCATTTTTGCCCGATAGTTCGTTTTCAAAAGACATCTAAAACCATTGGATACCTAGAGTACGATTGATACCTTAGGCTTTTATGTCAGGTTTGTCATCCGCTACTACGTGCACGAAGTTATAAATAGTTGCTACAAAGTCCATTGTCTTCTTTAGTTGACTTACGATCCAGCCGCAAGAGAAAGAAATCTGGAGATATATCGACAAAATTCATTTTGAAAATGATTTTTTTACAAAATCCTGAATCCTGTTTCTTTCTTTCTGTATTCAAAAAGAAAACGATTGCACCGCGCATAAATCGCTAAAATTGTCTGTTGACTTTTACTTATATCAAAATACCTTCAAATATAATTTCGTCTATCTGGCCTAGTTCTCGAGATACCGATCACATATCCCTATTTCTAGTAAAAGGGATCATGTGGAATTGCCCCAGTCACAAAATAGAGATAAGAAGTTGAGATGTTGCACAGCCAATCATTGACCGATCGAAGATCCAAAGAATCCAAGATCAAAAAACGGTTTTGATGTGTCCGCACAAACGCCTGTCATGAATTGCAAACCAAGACGACCTCGAGAGAGTACTGACAAATTTTTTCTTATTTTTCACTTCCGTGCCTATAACTTTCAACTCGGAAGATTTCGCTAGAAATATATACAAGCATAACAATGGTAGTTGCAGTGTTAAGGGAGGAAACGATTGTATCATTTTTTAAAAAATCCATTTTTTATGGTGGCTCAAATGACTCCTCAAATAGTCAAAAATAATCTCAAAAAGATGACTGTGGGCGTAGTTGGATTCTAAATGATCCAAAAGATTGAAAAATCGAGTTTTTTATTCGAATACTCATTAATCGCACAAAGAGCAACACTTTTATATCATAACCTAACGCCGTCGCTTTCATTTTTACTAGACATAGCTATATAGATGAACAGTACGTGCCCTATGGTCCTTTACATTGCCTACTGCACTCTGCCCACTGGTTCTTTAAAGAAAAACATTTTTTTCAACGCCTGAATGTATGCATACAATAACATCGTCGAGAATGTTATTAGTCCGTTATATCGTCACTTCCCTCCAAAAAAAAAAAAAATTGTCAAAAACAAACGCTTTCCTTAAGACTGTGGCAGTGGTTTGCCCCTTAAGTGATTGTAAAGTTCCCTTCCATTTTTGATGGTTTTCCAAGTTGTCTATCATTCGCATACGTGACTACGCCTATGTTCCTATTTAATCTGTGATAACGAATTCAAACCAAATTTTTTGAGCTCGACTTTCAGAAGTAGTGTAGAAGTGAAAGAAGAGAAATGCGAATTTTGACAGAAGGACATTGTCCATTAATTCAAGATACTATTATTGGATGCTGTAGTCTGGATAAGAGAAATAGAAATGCTTCTAATGTCCTGGCGGTGGTGATAAGAACTCGATTGCCTTAAATTTATGATGCTGATCACACAAGCTCTGTGAATTGAAGGAATCTCTTTTAAATAATTTAATGAATGTATTTTTAATTACCTCAAATATTTACTTAATTTTATTACGATAGATGGACACTACTGACAACCACAAAAACAAATAAACGCAGATTATTTTTTGAACATAATAAAACGCCGCACATTTTTTCTCAATGAAAGCAAAAAATTATTATGACACCCACTTAACTTGGAGAAAAGAGAACAGAAAAGCTGAGCAAAGCAGTGCAAGGCCAAGTGTTTATGAATAGAGTAGGGGCGCGTTAAAGTGTTCCTAAAACAAAGCATAAAGTATTAACATAGGAGCAGCGGATCAGTATTCCTGTCTAACTCAACCGAGCTACCAGCCGACCGATTGAAAATTTAAAAAAAAAATCGTGCCGTCAACGATAATGTAAGTAGTAGAATAGTAGTAGTAGCAGCAGTAACAACAACAACAAAAGCGTTGGACGGTTGGCGAAATTATGATTATGACAAAACATGAATTTGTGGACGCTCTGTCATAAAAAGTCCAAACGACAACAAGCGGCAGACCTATATATATATATATATATATATATACTTACTTATGCTGCCACATATATATATACAGTTATACATACATATGTGTACAAACACGTATAAATATAAATGAGTGTGTCAGTATTTACTTATACACTGGGATATGGGAGTAAGAGAATTATGGTGAAGCCACAGCTTTAATCGAATTACATGTAAATGAAGAGGCAAATTTATGAAAGCGCGAATAAAAAACATTTTTTTCATATACAAAACTACGAACATCACTATCGCCAGGATATACAACACACACAATAGCAAGCAGCAGGCGCAATATCTACTATGTTTTCCAATAAAGTTGTGCCTGTGTTGTATTCTTTGTTGTAGCTGCACTGGTTATCACCAGTGATGATGATGTTGTTGTTGATGATGACTACACGGCTGGTGATGGTGATGACGATGATGCTATAGCTGGTTTTTCTGTTAGTTATGTTTTGACCAGCTACACCGGCAGCGACAACAAATTATAAACAAAATGTTTTATAATAATTTTTTGTTTTTTT